>OX031014.1:23661379-24271068 GCA_943736025.1 Tenthredo mesomela | reverse complement strand
ACGCAATACATGGAAAAAGTCACTAAATTCCGCCCTATGTTGGTGAGTCTACAATGGGGCACTAGCGCATCGCGTTCGACGCTACGTTCTGACGTCACCCAGCAAAATCTTATGGTGAGTCTGCAATGGGGCGCCAGCGCGTCGCGTTCGACGCTACGTTCTGACGTCACCCATAAGATTTTGCTGGGTGACGTCAGAACGAGCGTCGAACGCGACGGGCTGGTGCCCCATTGTAGACTCACCATTATGCTGAGTCTACAATAGGCCACCAGCGCGTCGCGTTCGACGCTACGTTCTGACGTCACCCAGCAAAATCTTATGGGTGACGTCAGAACGTAGCGTCGAACGCGACGCGCTGGTGCCCCATTGTAGACTCAGCATTATGGGTGACGTCAGAACGTAGCGTCGAACGCGACGCGCTGATGCCCCATTGTAGACTCACCATGGCCGTGTTCCGATATTGGCTTGAAGCGCTGAAAATCCAGAGGAAGAGAGACGGAGCTTGGTGAAAATCAAGGAGTGTGACAGAGACACAAGATTACTGACAGCGCTTCAAGCTAATATCGGAACGCACCCCCGGATCGCCGGAATCTTGAATCACGGAACGGAATGGACGGAAAAGTCACTAGAATCCGTGTTCTGCTAATTTCATTCCGTCGTATTTTTACGGAATGGTGGATCCGTCCGGTATCCGTAAATTATATTCGTAAAAAATTTTGCTTTGAGAAATTCATGCACTTTTGAAAGCCTTAAGTCACTAGAATCCGTTCCGTTTTTCCGTTCCGGGCCTACATGGGACGGAGGCCTCAGGCTGAATTCCTATGGGGCTGGAATTCACGGACTTGGAACGGAATTCTAGTGACTTTTTCTATGTATTGCGTGTATGTATATACCTACAGATAGAAAAAGTCACTAGAATTCCGTTCCGTGAATTCCGGCCCCATGGGAATCCAGCCTCACACCAGCGTGGTCTTGTCGCGCGACAGTTGTCGCAGTCGCGTGTATGAAATACCACCTTAACACTTAAAAACCACGTGATCAACAACGAATAGCGCCACTTACTGCCGCAGCAATTTACTCATTATTGTCATGAAAATCCAGCCCAAGTTGTATACATGTTTATGATTATTGAATGAAGAATTTAAGATTGTGATGACCCGTAAGTGTCTGTTGTGTGGAAAATTAACAGCAGCAGTATCGTATCATGTGTAAGTTAATCAATTGTAATATACCAACATTCTCATAAATATTCTCCATGAAATCAATGAATTTGAGGTTATAATGTTATTGTTCTACTTCAGATTTCCAAAAGACGTCACACTTCTGGCGAAATGGAAAGAGTTCTGCCTTTCAGCAAACATAGAAGAGGCTTTACTGAGTAATACAAATTATTTGTGCTCTTCTCACTTTCTGGCAGAGGATTATCTTCATCCAGTCGGACGTGTGAGAAACAATTTACGTAGGGATGCTGTACCAAGCGTTCTCTGTTCAACGAATGTTATGGGAAATTACACACAAATTGAGGAGGCTCCTGGAGATAATTGTTTCTCAAGGCACCTTAAAATAGAAGACATAAGAGAATTGGAGGATGTGAAAAGCGAATGTTCAAGTACAAGAAGTACAGCAGAACCAGATACGCCAATTGATGAAATTAATAACATTGCAATAAAAAATGGTGATGACATTCCTCCTTCAACACCACCATCGCATGGATATTCTACAATAGATGGTGATGTCCCTTCACCAAATGTCTCTGCATATTTCGATTTTGAAGACAACACAATAATTGGCAAAAATACTTCTGCAGAGCCGGGTGGTCAAAATCCTTTCTTTAAAGAAGCACGCTACGTTGGTGATATTAGGACACTCCATTTAGCTACGCCACACCGAGCAAAAAGGGCAATTGCATTAGCAAAACTAACAATTGCAAGGCAAAAATCTAAAATTTTGAACTTACAACAGACAACGAGACGTTTGAAAAAACGTATTACAACATTGAAAGGTTTAGTGCAGCATTTGAAGCAGAAAAACTTGAAAACAGAAGATGCAGCCGATGATTCGATGGTAAGCCTAGATTCGTAAATAAATTCGAATTATAATTCCCTATTAAATATACATCATTAAATCTATGAATCTGAATAACGATGGTTCAACTTCATTGAGCATCTACATTTTGTACATAGTACTTTTGTTGTACTTCTAATTTCAATAATTATTTAGTCTTCTAAATTTTTTACTGGTGACAAGCCGGTGGTTTGAATCAATTAATAAATTTCTGTATATGGAATCTGTACGATAAGGTGAATGTGAGTAATGGATTTATAATTGTTAAGAAAAGTATCCACAAGTAACTTTTTATAATGTGCGTAGTAGGGTGCTTCAAAAAAATTCTTTAATTTTTTTTTCACCTCTTACCCTCCCAAATGCTTGAGGTGGATAAGACAAAAGGCCTCGCGAAAGTCAGTCGCTGTAGCTCAACTCTAAGAGGTCGCTATTTTCATTTAATTTCGCCATTCGTTTAACATGGGAATTCTCGTTTTTTTATTCAAACTGAAATTACACCTATTCATTTTGATTTTTCGAAAAGATCCATTGTATATTCAGAAAGATGGTCTTTTAAGCTTTCCAAACCTATATAAAAAAAAGTCGATTACCTTAATTAGAAGATTAAATAAAGTGATTTGAAATGTAGAAATTTTGTTGCTACAGAAAAATCTCTAGATTTCAAATGACTTTATTTAATCTTCTAATTGAGGTAATCGACTTTTATTATATAGGTTTGGAAAGCTTAAAAAACCAGCTTTCTGAATATACAATTTTTGAAAAATTAAAACGAATAGGTGTAATTTCAGTTTGAATAAAAAAACGAAAATTCCCATGTTAAACGAATGGCGAAATTAAATGAAAATAGCGACCTCTTAGAGTTGAGCTACAGCGACCGACTTTCGCGAGGACTTTTGTCCTATCCACCTCAAGCATTTGGGAGGATAAGAGTTGAAAAAAAAAATTAAAGAATTTTTTTGAAGCACCCTAGTGCGTAGTAAATGTCAAAGACAAATGAAACTTTATGATTTTTTTTTCTGCTCCTACCACCCAAAATCTTAGGTCTTGACATTGAAAAGGTCCTCGTTCAAGGAGGGTGCTGTAGCTTGAAGTTTAGAGGTCTCTCAACGAGGATTTAGGATTCCCATCTAATTAACACGTAAAAAATATTGTTTTTCGTTCAAAACAATGTCAGGCAACCAAAAAATTGGTGATGTCTGTCTTTCTCGGCTCATTTGAAAGCGTAGGCTAATCTCTCAAATAATGATGGGTCGTTTTTGTTTCAATTTTAATTATTTTTTTTCGTTTTTTGGCCACAATAATCACTTTTTTCCAGTTTACAAAGTCTCCAAGGCAAAAATTGGAACAAGGTAATTTGAAAAACGACCCACTATCGTTTAGGGGATGAGTCATACTTTCAAATAAGACGAGAAAGGCAGACATCGCCGATTTTTTGGTTGCCTGACATCGTTTTGAGCGAAAAACAATATTTTTCACATGTTAATTAGATGGGAATCCTAAATCCTCGTTGAGCGACCTCTAAATTTCAAGCTACAGCGCCCTCCTTGAACGAGGACCTTGTCAATGTCAAAACCTGAGGTTTTGGGTGGTAGGAGCAGAAAAAAAACAAAGAAGTTCATTTTCGACACACCCTAATGCATATATACTAGGGCAGTCGTTAAAAAACAAAAATTCCACGCCGCCCCCTCAAACTGTAGTGAATGACGAAAAAAAAGGTTCTGCAAAATCTGAAGTCTCTCAATTGAAGGGAACCCACGCCTCTTCGCGATCAAAGTTTCAAAATTCGCTTTTTTTACTTTTTTTTATAAATCATTATCATATTTGATCTATAATATAGATAGAATTATGGTTATTTGTGTATTTGTCAATGAAAAATATCCTGTAAAAATATCATTTTCATTAAAATTCGTTTTTTTGGAGAACTTTCCATGTAATTTGAAATGCCTTGTTCGAAACGAGGCTGAAGCTAGCAGCCAGAGTTAGCAGCCGAACGCTGCTACGCATACGCGTTCAACGTTGAACAGCAGCGTTCGGCTGCTAACTCTGGCTGCTAGCTTCAGCCTCGTTTGTTTGAACCAGGATTTTGAATTATTGGTCTGTTTGATATTTTAAAAAATCTTCACCTGAAATATTTTCTCATACATAAGATCAGTCAGGACCATATCGAAACGTTATTTAGTTCTTTACGGAGTAAAGGTGGTTTCAATGATAACCCAGATGCCAGCAACTAAAAGCTGCATATGAAAGATTATTAATCAGGCATGAGATAAGTGCATCAGAAAGGGGCAACTGCTTGATCAGTGATTTACAAATATTGTTTGTTTCCAGTGAACATAAAAAATATCCACTCTACGATGAAATACCTGATTCTGAAAGTACTATGCCCACTCATCACGTCAATGACTTTGACCATGATTATATATCCACCCTATAGTCACTTACTGATTACATAGAGGATGTCACTGATTATATGAGCGGATTTGTGATTCGAAGATTGATGCAAAATAAAAACATGTGTGATGTGTGTGCGCTCGCCTTAGTAACCGATAAGACTGACTCTGCTCTTCTAAAGCTCAAAACTGAAGGTGAATTGTTTAATCCTTCTAAAGATGTCAGAAGGATTACACTTCAGTGCGAGAGAATTATAAAAGAAAACAGTAATATTATTTTTGTGAAGAGAAATTTTTTACGTGTTAATGTGTTAACGTGTTTAATATACATATTAAAGATTTTTTATCACGAAAAGTATTCAAGAATGTTATCAATTACGTATTTATGAGCTCTGATATGAGTCAGGCCACGTCAAGCGGGCCGGATTTAGCCAAAAATGTTAGTTAATGCTTCTGATTCTTTTGTAATGTATTTTACATATCGATGGCCTGAGTCTCAAATGTCGTAACCCACAAATGATAAATTTTACGAGAGGGTGGAAACACGAATTATCTCTTGAAATATGAACAATCATAATGAGTTATAATTTTTTTCATAAATAATTAGGCGTAGGAAATTATTACAATTATGAAAATAAATATTTTTATTTATCAATAATTTCTTATGTGGCTTACGACATTTCGCTTTTAACATTGAATGTGGCACACGACAATTAGCAGTAGATAAATGTCAATCAATACAACAGTGAACATATTTATTAAACTTATTTCTTATTTCTTTACGACAAAAATATAATCGCATACAAATGATATTCATTTTTTATTTTTTCTTAAATTTACGATTTCCGAGTTGAGGAGCGTTTATTTTTTCTCTTTTTATTACAATTCGTTCGCTTTTACGTAAATTAAGCTCCTTTTGCGAATTTTTTATTTGAGTATATTTAGTGTTTCTTTTTTCGGATTTTTTGTTGGCAACATCAGAAATCACGACCAATAATAAATAGATAATTAAAATAAAAATAATAAAAATAAAGAAACGAAATAAAATTATTTTTGACAAAAAAATAATATAATATTAAAAAATAATGATATAATATTTGTTATTTTTTTATTTTAATAATATATGATATTTTTTATTTTTCATTTATTCATTCATTTTTTTCTATTTTATTTTGTTCGAGAATTAAGATTGATCACATGTGGGATACGAAATTTGGTCAAACTCCTTTTAAAAATACTTGGAAACTTTTTTAACTTTTAATCCATCTCAAATCATGCAGGGCCAGCGGACGTCATGTTCCAGAATTGCTCGTAACTGAAGTATGTTTTTCCTCGCCCAAAATGAACGGACACGTATTATCACCTAAATAAATTTTTTACGCCCGATAACGATTTTTTAAGATTATAAGGTAAATATGGTTTTCTTCTGATATTTAATGTATAATTTCCGAAAAATCACCGTCAACGTCGCAATTTTCGAGCTTTTCGAAAACTTTTTTTTTTTTGGAATAAGGTAAACGGCCCGGTTTCCGCCCCCCCCCCCCCCCCCTACTCGTTCTTCGCTTTATTCTATAATATCTCGCTTTGCTGACGGAGAAGAGGTGTCACCGACGAAGGTTTGGCTAAATTTTCTTCGGTGACACCTCTCCTTCGTCAGCAAAGCGAGATATTATAGAATAAAGCGAAGAACGAGGAGGGCGGGGTCGGAAACCGGGCCGTTTACCTTCCGTAGAATCTCATACTCCGTCGAATCAGATGTCAAAATCCAGAAAAATTTCAAAATTGAAAAAAAAATATAGCGATTTGAAAAAAAAAAAAAACAAAACATAAGGTCATTTTTCTCAACAAGCCCAGTCTCGATGTTTCTGGAAATTTAGTATGTATTGGTAGGGAGTAAACGCTATATACCCTATGAACGGCAATATCGATTTATTACTATTTTTCGAGATATTGATTTTTTTAATTAATTTTATTTGCAGCCGTATTTACATGGTCATATACGCTTCTGAGTAGTATACGCCGCAGTATACGGAATTAGAAGGTCTCCTCTCTTGAATATAATTCAATTCTTCATTTCTCTGCAGATGCGAGTTCCTGCGAAAATATTATAATATCAGTTTTTGAATTTCGTCGAAGCTTTTTTCAATCGATTTTTGATGTAAATACGTCTGCAAATAAAATTATTTAAAAAGAATCAATATCACGAAAAATAGTGATATATCGATATTGCCGTTCATATGGTATATATAGTGTGTACTCCCTACCAAAACATACCAAATTTTCAGAAAAATTGAGACTGGGCTTTTTGAGAAAAACGACCTTACGTTTTTTTTTTTTTCAAATCGCTATATTTTTTGCAATTTTGAAAATTTTCTGGATTTTGACATTTGATTCGACGGAATATGTCGTGTCAGTATGTATTTAACGTATATAAATTATACGTTAAATATCAGAAGAAATTAGTATATTTCGTATCAAGGGCGTAAAATTTTATACCCACGGCGATCACACGAGGGTGTAAAGTATTGCGCCCGTGTTGCGAACGATATATTTCGATGCAGTTGGCGTAAAATTCGATTTTATCCAAGCAGAGCAAGTTGCAAAATCAGATTTTACGCCCACTGCAACGAAATAGGTTAGTATGAAATCTAATTCACCGCGCGGGTGGTACGATCAAAGATTCCATACTAACCTTATTGGCTCTCCATACTTCTACGTGTATAAGAAGCAAATTTGAAAATTAATTTCTCAAAAACGGTGTAGTGAATCGACTTGAAATCTTGGCAGTGAGCATTTCATTTATCTATCTTTGGATGATAAAAATTTCGAGGATTTCTCACTATTTGAATATATCTCCCAAACAACCTTAAAATAATGAAATTTGGAACATTTTTGAATTTTGAAAAAGTATGAAAAGTTTTGAGGGTTGCATATTTACATTTTATCTATCAGTCGGTTAAGAACCTCTTTGAAGTAGAGCTGCGGGACACCCCCTGTCTTCGAGCACACTGATAGAAAACATGTATCACATTTTACCACATATCGCCGACAAATTACTACTTTTGATGACAAATTGACGGGGAGTCGAAAAAACAGGAAAAGTAGCTATTTTTCATTCAATAGTTCGTAGCAGGACTGGGATACGTTACATGCTACTCGGAACTAAAATTACAACTCGGCATTGTAATTTTCGCTAGATGGCAATTTTTACAACTTGAGATAGTAAAAATACGTATCGCGTATAGGAATATGGCGGACACCCTAGTTCTGCATTATACCGCAATGTATACCTCCATAAATTCCCCATTAATGAGTTTGATATTTATTTCAAAGTTATCGTGATTCAGAAATAAACGAAACAAATCTTGAATCTTTTGTTTTATTTTTATTTTTAATCTGTTATCTTGAATCGGTTGGAATCAACAGGAAATACGCCTCGAACTACACGGCTGAGTTTCTCGCAAGTGGTATCTTTAGCCCAATGTAGTATATAAGCACGAAAATTTTCTCTTCGATATCTCCGATTTCGAGGCGTCCGCTAGAGCAGGGGTCGGCACACTCATTAGTCGAAAGAGTCTAAGCTTTTAATCCACTTAACTCGGTCACCGGCACTAAGTGCCTTTCTAAGTTAATCCTTTTAACGCCATTTCTTGAATTTCAGTAGGTATGAGTGGAGATATGCAGGTATGAACAAACCTAGACAGTCTAACGCAGTTGTTGCCGTCCCAAATAGACCGCACACCCCTTAGTTCCTTTTATTTCTGCTCAACGCTGCCCCTACCATCGCACTTCCAGGTAAGGACGAGTGACCGTTTTCAGGTAGACCGAGGGGATTACCGGTCGCACTAATTGCCACTTAGAGCCGGGTGACTCGGAAGAGTCCGGTGACGCCGGCCCCTGCGCTAGAGCGTTAGGGTGTTATGCGTTCTTACCGACTGCGTTGACCAAACGAAACTAGTTGTAACAGCGATACACTGAAGTCAACTACATGTAATCTACGTTACCATGCAGCCGAGGGCGCTGTAGACCAACTTTTTTTTTTTGCCAGACTTCATTTTACTATCTGAGATAGTAAAAATTCAGACCCCGCATGGGAATCTTTACCATTAGTAGAATTTACAAGGTGGATTTGTAATTCTTTCTACTGTGTGACCACCCGTCATTTTACCACCGAAAAATAGCAATTTGTCGGCGATATGTGGTAAAATGTGATACATGTTTTCTATCAGTGCATGCAGCGACCAATCGCGTACTACCCAACAAACGAAAAAGTATTGAAACGGATTGAGATTTTTCAATACGATTGAATCCGGTTTCTTTTTTCGATAAATGAATCGTATAAGAACGAATTGAAAAATGGCAATCCGAATACGATCAAATTGGAACGAATAGAGAATAATTTTGGTATTATTTTTCAATACGATTCAATTCGATTCCTTCATCCGTTAATTTGTATTGAAACGAATTGAAAAATGACCTCATACATTTACTGTTTTTTCTATCACACATGCACGGAAAACCCGATTTTCCTCGCTGTTATGCGGGAGTAAAATGGCAGTTTGTCTCCCGTAGTACACAGGATGAACATGCGCATGTCGTAGAGAATTCATTTTCTTCCCTAGGGAGCGGGAAGAAAATAGCGTTTTACTCCCTACGAAGCGCCATCGGGCGGAATAATTTAGTATATTGTGCATCAAGGGAAGAAAATAGGTGATTTGTACCAAGTGTGAATTTTGCAGCCCGAGGCGAAGCCGAGGGCCGCACAATCACACGAGGTAGAAAGCACCTATTCTTCCTTGATGCACACGATATTTTTTTATCACAAATGCACGAAAACACCGATTTTTCAAGCCATATTGATGTCCAAGGTGACGTCTTGTGACAACTGTCAACGTGACCCGTGAACACAGACGGGTTTGTTTTGCTCTCATTTTTTCATTTGTTTTGTTTTGTTTCGATATATTTACGTGTTTATTCCCCCCTCAACTGTTTTGGCCACTTTATTTACCTGAAAAGCGGGACTAAAGTGGCATCTGATTCCCTAGCATACTTTTTTTCCCGCAAATTCACTTCTGCGGGAGAAAAAGTGAATTTGCGGGAGAAAAAGTTACTTTATCTCCCGCAAAAAGTACATTTGCGGGAGAAAAAGTTACTTTTTCTCTTTTGCGAGACAAAAAATTATTTTTAAAATTTTAGCTTTATTTCCTGACTTAACTTCTTCTTTCCATA
The DNA here is from genome assembly GCA_943736025.1 of Tenthredo mesomela. Classification (NCBI taxonomy): domain Eukaryota; kingdom Metazoa; phylum Arthropoda; class Insecta; order Hymenoptera; family Tenthredinidae; genus Tenthredo; species Tenthredo mesomela. Next base: position 24,261,385 of record OX031014.1, on the reverse strand, counting down.
TTTATATAGATTTTCGATTAATTTTAGCGTTTTTTCGTGGGTCCCACGCTTCAGGGAAATAAAGTGGCCACAGTTCGCTGCGCTCGGGCAGTCAACCCACCCGCGGGAATAATCTTCGACTTTTGTCCCTTGTTGCATAATGTACTATTATTTCGCCCGATGGCGCTTCGTAGGGAGTAAATTAGTATATTATGCACCTAGGGAATAAAGTGTTCTTTTTGACGAGTGTGAGGTTTGTCTCCCGAGCGAAGCGAGGGTGACCTTCACACTCGTCTAGAAGAACACTTTACACCATGGTGCATACGATATTTTATGCATCCAAGGGCAGAAAGCGCGTTCTTTATGCGCGCAGCCGGGAATAAAGTACGCACTTTCTTCCCTCGGTGCATAAAATATATTATGCATCTAGGGAGTAAAGTGTTCTTCTAGACGAGTGTGAAGGTCACCCTCGCTTCGCTCGGGCGACAAACCTCACACTCGTCAAGAACACTTTACACCATGGTGCATACGATATTTTATGCATCCAAGGGCAGAAAGCGCGTTCTTTATGCGTGCAGCCGGGAATAAAGTACGCACTTTCTTCCCTCGGTGCATAAACGCTATTATCTTGTTCGCAAAACAAGGCCAAAAATGCGTACTTGACGCCTACTATGACGAAAAATAATGTTTTCACCACACCTGCACGGAAAGTACAACTTTCGCTCCCTTGCGTGAGCGGGAAGTCGTTCTTTCCGATGCAGGGGGTGGTGAAAAATAGTATACCTCACACGGGAGTGAAAAAGGCCATCCCAAACTGCGTTTTTGTCAATCTCACACGCAGTTTGGGTTGGCCTACTTTCCCTCCCTAGGTGAGTAATATACTATTTCATCTCGGGCGTAGGATTTACGCCCTCGTAGTGATCACGCGACAGCGATCACTACTCGAGGCGTAAAACCCCATTTTACGCCCTTGATACAAAAACTACTATTCCAGCCATCAATAACAGGGCTCTCTTCAAAAATTCCTTTGAATATCTATCATATGAATTGTAACTTGTATTCAAAACAGGATCTGTTACGTGGTTATTCTCGCGAGTTTCGGAATCTTCGGAACAATCACTGTCAGCGTCGACTGACGACGGTATACCCGTGATTCCGTGATCAATATCTTCTTCCTACGAAAAGAAAAAGAAAAATTGCAAACCAAAATGAATCCTGATTTCATTTATCGCTCAATAATTGTACCATCGCGAGTTTTTCTATTATCGAAGAAAGATAAAATAATGAGTGTAAGCTACAATAAAAAGTAGAGAAATGCATAGTCTTAGCAAAAGCATAAAAATAAATATCAAACAAGAGTCTGGCGAAGGCTATAGTGTTTACGACTCGACTGGAAATATGATAAATAAGAAATTCAGAAATCCAGCTAAGTCAATGAAAATACAATGTACATTATTAACTAAAGTACACCTCTCTCTCTAATATTTACAACTTGGTCATAATATGTTTGCTGATGGTTGACTTCGTCGTGACGATCATTCGTTGCAGATCTAGGGACAGTTTAAGACAATCCGACTAAGCTTGAGCAAATATGAACACATCGGACTATTCATAACCCACGTAAGATATTTCGTAGTCAGATGAGATTCCAAGAATGAAATGTTGGATCGAAAGCTCCTCAGGGCCTATTGTTTAAAAAAAAATTGCTTACATGGGTTCCGAATAAGCCTGATTATATCTTTGCTCGTGAAAAGTTAACTCAGGTATATCTTAAGAGCTTACTCGTCTATCGAGCACGTTCCTTTATCGTTGGATAAATTGGTCGCGATTTCTTCCGGTATTCCATTCTCGGTTGATTGCGTTTTATCACTTGTGGGAGTTGATGGCAAATCCGTTCGAATATTCAGCTGCGCGTTCTCTAATTCTGCATACGACTGTAAGTATAAGTAGTATACGTTTTCTGGATAAAACTATTTATCAAATTGAAAAAATCTACAGTTTTACTCAAGAGCAACAACGGAGCATTGAAAATGGAATCTAGTTATTTTTCTAAGATAGTTTTCGAAAAAATAAAAAAAAAACAATAAACGAGAACATAATATTAATCAAGTATTTATGACTAACTAAATAGACACACCGATTGTGGTAGGTATACACATCGTAAAGCGCGAAGACTTATCCCCCCCCCCCCCCCACACACACACACACCCACAAACACAAACGTTACGATTCGTTGCAATTCTCGCGTTTGTCGACATACCCAGAGAACAGCTGTGACATCATCCAGAGAGGCGCCATTTTAAAAAAATGAAAAGATGAACAGATACAACATTCAATTCCCGCTTTAGTTGACTTCCGGTTACGCCGCCATCTTAGCGTGACGCTATTTCCGTTGCATTTGCCAAGTTTGCGCCACATACCCAAAAGAGAACCATTCTCAATGGTAAAAAAGCTACTGTTCGTTTGGTTCGAATAGAATTCTTGAACTTGAATGGAGAGAAACAACAATTTCCAAGAATCATATCCTTCATTTTTTTTAATGGTCTCCAATATACAGGGTGATTCAGAATTCGTGACGAATCTCTTGAGGGGTTAATCCTCGTCAAAATTTGGATCAAAGAAAAGAGAAGAAAAGAAAAATCCATGGCTACGATCGGTAGTTACGATCGCGTTGATCGAATTTCGACTATACTATACCTACCTAATAGTCGAGCAGCGAACCTGATAATTTGGCGCACATATTTATCACAGCCGCCTTACGGTCCGAGAATTGCAGTACTGTGACGTCTCTGGAATATCACCCTGTAGTGGTATTGAACTTTATAAAAATTCAATTTCACACATCAAGTTGCTATCAAATGCCAGATGCAAACACTCCCATCAAAGTAACGATAATGATGACGGAACCTCAACAAGCCAATTTAGAAAAAAAAAAAAATCAGTAAAGACGAAAAAGACGGTGTTTTTTGCAGCACTTTTCATCATTTTCATTTTGAATTATCAAAAATGAAAAGTAAAAGAAAGAAAAAGTAAAATATACACATCTAAAATTGAAAGTCAATTAATTTCCGATAGAAGCGAACATTCGAATTTAATGGGATATGACAATTTTTCATTCCCGTCATTCGAATGTCAAGTCCTCCAAATTTCAGAATTTTCCGTCGAGCCGGTCGACAGACCGCCGGACCGACAAACCGACAGACAGACCGACATTTTCTAAAAACCTGTTTTTCGGATTCCAGAGGGTAGGAAACGTAAAGATTCGTTAAAACTAGCAAATCCACTTTTCGACCGAAACCAATACTTTTCTTAAATCACCAAAGGTGATGAAAAGTAAAAAGGACGGACTTTGTAGCCTTACCAGGAACACGCATCTCCGGCTAGTTATCGTTTCATGTGCCACAATTTTTAGAAGCAAAGAGATCGGCCATTTATTGCTTGGTGCAATGCGTGAATGCAAGTAGAGGAAGGCATGCAAATGATATACTATAAAACTGTCTCATCTGAAAAAAACGCATGAGTACAATCGAACCTCATTGACATCTACCAAAATTGTTGAAAATGATTTCCAATTCCCTAAAAAGCGTTTTTGTCAATGATTGAAGAAATAGAAGCGGAGATCAATACACCGTGGATTGCTGCTTGAATATTTCTAACGATAGCCAAGGATTTTTGAAAAAAAATTCGAATTTTTTGAATTTTTTGAATTAAAAAAAAAAAGCTAAAAAAAAACAAAAAAAAAAACAAAAAACAAGAAAAAACAGGTCGAAGCAAGAGCCCAGACATGATGAATTTTATTTCGAAAATGTTTATTTTTGACACAGAATTTTCGAGAATTTTTTCAGATTTTTCGATCACGGCCATCGGGGTGTTGGAAATTTTTTTTCAAAAATTCATGATGCGCTTAAATTTATTTTGAAAAATCTGAAAAAAAATTGTGATTGCTACTCAAAGTCAGAAGAATTTTACAAAAAATCGCGGACCAGATCTGAGAGTTCGAGGGTCACGACCAGGTCGATTTGGCGTGGAATGCCCCATATACTAACTGCACGGAAAAAATGTCGGGTGAGCCGCGCGCCCAACAGCTACAGCCGCACACCCGAAAGCACGGAGCGTTGTACGACCACAGTTCGGTGTTGCTGCAGTCCCTTGCGGGCAGTCAGCGCTCCCGTTTCGGTGCGGCTGTAGCCCCAAAACGTGGGTGAAGCGACATGCGGGCGAGCTGCCCTTCCGTATCTGGTTATGCCGCCGCACCGAATATGCGGTGGTGCTGCGCGATCATGTGGTAGTGCAGTCGCCTGCCCAACATTTTTTCCGTGTGGATACGAGTTACTATTTTTTTATTGCCAAGTTTATCGTTTTGTTGATTCCAGACAAGAACATTTGTACTGTTGTCTACGGCTGAATAAAATGTTAGGTCAAAAATGATTAAATCTGATTCATTACATTACGAAAAGCGCGCGGTACTAGAACCTTCGAAGCCCTCCACAGCCGTTAGGATGAGTTTCCGACCTTGGGTGTCGTACCTCAAAATGCTTGTATTGGCACCCCCTACACACCCTATAAGTATGTACAGAGTTAAGATTTACACCCTGTATATTATGCACGTTGGTTATGCGAGTGTGAAAAAATAGTCCCCAGGCTGACTGCCAGGCGTCGCAATGGTCGAATCCAACCAAATGGAAAGCTTCTAATGGGTACACCAATATGGTGGCGAGCTCGTATCCAGCATAGACTTATAGAGATAGCCTGCGCGCTCTCATGTGCTGGCTGAAGCTCATATTGAAGGACAGCAATAGTGCCGGAGAGATTCTTTCCTTCTCGCACTGCGTAAGGAGTGGGGGTCTACAGCGAGTAAGGGGACCGACGCCGCACTATACTAAACCTGCCATAACAGGCCTGCCGTTTACCCCCAACACCTCACCGACTGGAAAAAGACAGAATCTCTCCAGCTATCGCTGTCTCTTTCTAATGAGTTCTTCAGGTCCTCTTATAGTAACGCGCAGTCTATCTCTATAAGTCTATGGTATCCAGTTAGTAGAGTCCCTAGAATAAACAGAGTCTAGCAAACGCGACGCCATGTTTGAGCGAGTTGTACGCGCGAAGTTTGAATGTTCGCGCGCATTGCGGGTGGGGTATTGTAGAAATAAATATTGAACACGAAACCACTTATTCCGAATTTTCTTGTATTAAATTTTCTTGTATTAAATAATTATTGTGCTTTATTGTGCTAATGAGCATGGTATATTGAATGTAAACTTACATTAACAGCAAGTCCATACTCCACGACATGAGGTTGATGACTGTGGAAGTCGAGGTTAGAATGCCAGGTTCGAGCTTGTTACTAGACAAAAGTCACTAGATCGGCAGCCATGTTTGAGCGAGTTCAAACTGACCAATCAAAAAGAGTCATGCGTTTGCTAGACTCTGTTTATTCTAGGGACTCTACCAGTTAGTATATCGATCGGTGACTCAAGGTATTCCCTAGTGGTGATGCTCTTGCTCACTGACACACTGACACATGTGTGATTTCCCAGTAGTGGGGGAAACGCTTCAGCTTCATTTCTTGGAATCCTATTCCCCTAACCCCCCTAACAGTCTCTTATATCGAGGTAGCACTGTACAACGTTCAAGAACCTAACCGACCAAAAACTGCCGCTGCGAGCGCTGGTGTCGGAATTATTTCGCACGTATCGAGGTCAAGCACGTGCACGTAGCTTTTGTCGATTTCGGTAAAGGTAAAGTGTGCTTACTGTGTTATTGGTTCTGTGAAATACAGGAAAAGTTTTGAAGATCACTTATTTAGATTGCCTATGTTGTTATTTCGGTAAAAGAAGTAAGTAATGATTCGAATCTACGTCAAATACGCAATAATAAAATCTTCTTTACCGTAAAGCACGTGCGATATACTGCAGGCACGACAACAAACCTTCATGTCTTGTTTTTTGAAAAATGTTTGGCTTGTGTGTATACTAAATCTGAATAATTTCCAGAAAATATATAACTTATTACGGATACGATTATCTATTGGCTCACATATTTTCGACGTATCCATTCATATTTGATCGTAGCAAAGTATTGTAACATGTGTTTGGCACACTTCTACGATACTGTGTGTATGTGTGTGTATGATTGTCGTGAGAAGTCAGAGCATACCGAGCACACTCAGAGGTACGAGTGAGCTTAGTCTAAGTAAATCGTCCAAACTAATAAGAGTGTGGTCAACCATTCCAACATATGTATTTTATTAAATAAATCATTATATATCTGTTTAATAACTTATAATAAGAGTGCTTATTTGACAATACCCACTGTATCCTAGTAAACAGGTTATGGGCCCAGGTATCGGAAATAAAACACTTATATTATTAAGGGCTTTTGAGCGAGCCCCGAGAACTTCTCGATCGGAAGAGCGCCTCTAGCGCCCAGTTCAAGAACTCTGGCGAAAAGACTACATCTCTAGGGCAGTCTCTGCATGTATTCGTGTCGACGCTAGCCTGTCACCTCAGATTTTAGTCGACGTCTGCTGTTGCTCCTGCTGCTCTGATTTACCTCGGAATAATATTAAAATATTGCTATCGAGAGCCTGCACAGCTGCGCGCTGGTATCCCCAGCACCGGTTTTCCAGATGAAGTGCCGAAAATAATGTTATTACTACCTGTGTCTGTGTATCGGCCATGTATTAATATCAGCTGATTTCACAGCTTCGTACATAAATAAATCAATTAATAATTGGAATTTCATTCGATTACTTTTCGGAAACCAGCGCGCGCTGGATAATCTGAGGATCACCTCTACGAAATCTGAGAGTGATCAGTGGATCAATACCCTATCAAAAAAATTCACATGCGAAACCATGTGGGTCTCCCAGGTTCCCAGTTCCCAGGAGAATTTTGGCGGGGAACCCATCTGGGATGTGGGTCTCCCAATAGGACCCATGTGGGATGTGGGTATCCCCATGAACCCACGTGGGATGTGGGTGTTCCCATAGGTCCCAATATGATATCTATAGCCTATGTAGGCCAGTTGATATGTGGACTTACAGTTTTAACTAACCTAGATTGCTGGTATACCCATTACCCACATGGGTGTTCAATCAAACCTTGTGAATTCATACGTATCTAGGTTTCTCACCAGAGCAACATGGCCTACCAGCAACCTATGTAGCTCCCTAATAGCCCCATCTAGGTTCCTATAGCAGACCCATGCGCTTTCCCAATACCCAATGTGGGTATGCCTAACAAACTCATACGGGTTCCTAGGAGTCCTACATGGGTTCCCAACACTCCCATGTGGGGCCCTCGATGCCCAATGTGGGTGCCCAACTAACCCATGTAGGGTCCTCAATGCCCCATATGGGTTCCTAGAAGTCCCACATGGTTTACCAAAACTTCCATGTGGGTGCCTAACAAACACGTGCAGGATCCCAGAGGTCCTATGTGGGTGACCGACAAACCCATGTAGACTTCTGCGACTTCCACATCGATTTCCAAGACTCCCATGTGGGTTTCCAGTAAAACTATGTGGGTGACCAACAAACTTATGTGGGTTCCTGGAAGTCCCGCATCGATTTCCAAGACTCCCATATGGGTTCCCAGCCAAACCATGTGGGTTCCCAGCCAAACCATGTGGTTTCCCAGTAAAACCATATGGGTTCCCATGTGTCCTACCTGGATTTTTTCAATAGGGTAGAGACGTGATCCGTCGACTAAATAGCAGTTGTGACAACTGGCCGAAAATGCGTACTCCGTCGGGAACACAGAGGAGCGCTCAAAAGCTCTTAATCAGGAATCGTTAGATCACGAGGCACGGGTGACATCTTAAAATTTGAAAACGTGTATCAAACCGGTGTAGATAACCATGACAGAAGAAATTTCTGTAAGACACGTAACAAAGTTGGACAAGACAAATTTCCAGGCATGGAAATTCCAAATGAATCAAATATTTGTCACATTTGGAATCCAGGATATCGTGCATGACCAGAGGCGGATGCCAGCGGATGCAGGTTCAGCCACAGCGAAAACGTGGGTGAAAGAAAATGCAAGGGCCATGTTCCTCATCTCTACAACGGTCGAAACTTTGCAACTTGAGTGTCTAGTAACGTGCACGAGTTATTGCTCCTGCAGCCATAGGCGCCGCGCGCGAGATGTTGCTCCGAAAGCTCAACGCGGAATACTTTGCAATAACTGTTAAACAACACGTCGAACATATCAAATCGCAATGGCAATTGCTTATCATAATTGTTCCCTACATTTTCAACCATTGATGAACTTTTTATTGATACTCGTCTCCGAGATCACCACTTGGGCTATTTTCCACTGCCGTGACCATAATTTTGAGAATTTCTCCAAAATTCCAAAAGCATTGCACTTAGAAAGCTTCAAAGATTGAGCATGATTTTTTGAATATTTTTCCCGGCTATTCTGGAAGAATGGCGGTGAGTTGAAGTGAAGCTACAAAAGAGAATGTGTAAAAACAACGTTTTTTTGCATACATTGAACGATAACTTCCCTCTTAATTTTCATACAACAATGGTCTTTAGTTGATCTAACGGAGAATAAAACAAGCTTGAAAATGATTCGTATCCAAAGGCTGTCCGATTTTTTTTCACTTAGATGTAGTGTGTCAAACCCACGTGTCCCGATTTTACGTCCCGATAGTAGTCTTCAATCTAATGAAAATTAAGAATGTGTGAGAAAGTTTTCAGTCTTTGTGTTAACTTTAGTTTAATAATAACATGATGAATTATCTGATCAGAGTACAATGCAGAGAATGGAGTCATCGAGGATAAGGCTGCCACCCACAGGCCACGTGTTTAGGTCTGAAAAAGAAAATGTAATTTGTCAACGATTATTGGTTAATCGAGGGATCCATTGCTGTTGAATTATGGTGTACGCACAAGCTTATCAGAGATTGAATACTTGGGAATCAAAGAAAAGCTACCGATCAGCCACTGTCGAACGTAGTACACTTTTACTCGAACCATTTTTGTCTCTCAACGTTACTTCTATCGGAAAACCGAGTGCTGACACATACCTCAGCGAGGCTTCATAGCGTGCGGAGGGGCTTTGCCGCACGAGTTTGTAGTGCAATGAGGTAGCGTACGAGGAGCTTCGTTGCAAGGGTTTGTAGCACATTGACGGTATTCATCGAACATTTCTTACTTGTCTGCCAAACAGCGCCGTGCCAATGGGTGTGGAGCGGCGGCAGCCGCCCCAGGGGCGGCTATGCTTAAAGCATGAGCGCCCTGGAGCGGCCGCTCCACCGCATCATGCATGGCACAGCGCTGCTGTCGAACATTCAACGCTCATGTTCCGTAGCAGGCGGAGGAGCTTCGTCGCAGATGTTCGTAGTGCGATGAGGCAGCGACTGAGGAGCTTCGTTGCAAGGGTTCGTAGCACGTCGACGATATGCAGACCTTCTCTGGACTTCGGCAAAGCCTCGCCGCACAAAAATTCAATAGAAAATGCTTGCCGACGCACTGCGGACTCTTACAACAAAGCTTTTCTGTACGTTACCAACGCACTAGGAACACCTGTGACGGAGCTTCTCCACAAGATGCGAAACATGAACGTTGGTTGCTCGGTAGATGAGTAACAGATGTTCAACGAAGCTCCTCAGTCGCTGCCTTATCGCACTACGAACATCTGTGACGAAGCTCTTCCGCCTGCTACGGAACATGAGCGTTGAAAGTTCGGCAGACAAGTAAGAAATGTCCGATGAATATCGTCATGTGCTACAAACCCTTGCAACGAAGCTCCTCGTACGCTGCCTCATCACACTACAAACTCGTGCGACAAAGCCCCTCCGCACACTATGAAGCCTCGCTGAGGTACGTGTCAGCACTCGGTTTTCCGATAGAAGTTACGTTGAGGGATAAAAATGGTTCGAGTAAAAGTGTACTGCATTCGACAGTGGCTCATCGGTAGCTTTTCTTTGATTCCCACTGCATTCAATCTCTGATAAGCTTGTGCGTACACCATAATTCAACAGCAATGGATCCCTCGATTAACCAATAATCGTTGATAAATTACATTTTCACCACACCTGCACGGAAAGTACGACTTTCGCTCCCTTGCGTGAGCGGGAAGTCGTTCTTTCCGATGCAGGGGGTGGTGAAAAATAGTATACCTCACACGGGAGTGAAAAAGGCCATCCCAAACTGCGTTTTTGTCACCCTCGCCTTCGGCTCGGGTGTCAATCTCACACGCAGTTTGGGTTGGCCTACTTTCCCTCCCTAGGTGAGTAATATACTATTTCATAACACGGGCATGAAATGGGCCTTCTTTCATGCTTGTCAAGAGGGGGGGAAATCACGTGTTTCGACCGTGAGTACCGAATATCCAACAGCGGGAGGGAATATACATTCCCTCCCGCTCCAACGACAAATCTTGGATCTTTCTTTTTTTATAAATAAATTATTATTAATTATTAATAATTTTTTTTTTTTTATTTATTAATTTTTATTTTTTTTCCAATTTTTATTCAATTCAAACATCTATAAGTGTGTGGTACACGACTCAACACGCGCCATTCCCCATCCGATCGACGCGCATCAAAGAAGGCTCATATTGTGCCCTTATTATAAAAAGTACAGTGTGCATCTAGGGGGGGGATGGCCATTTCTACCTCGGGTGGAACGTTTTTAGCACTTGTCTTTGTCTCGGGCGCCTTCGGCGCCCTCTACTACAACTCGCGCTAAAAACGTCTCACCCTCGCTCGAAATGGCCATTTCCCCCCCCCTAGATACACAATATACTATTTCTTTTTCAGACCTAAACACGTGGCCTGTGGGTGGCAGCCTTATCCTCGATGACTCCATTCTCTGCATTGTACTCTGATCAGATAATTCATTATGTTATTAGTAAACTAAAGTTAACACAAAGACTGAAAACTTTCTCACGAAATCTTAATTTTCATTAGATTGAAGACTAGTATTCCGAACAGGGTGCTTATTCACTAACTTTTGCGTTATCATAACTGCAGAATAAATGCACAAAACAATGTCAATCCATGAAATCGGAACAGCTGATTGGCAGCCACTTATTGTTTTTCGTGATTTCAGTGCTATTTTGCCGTTATTTCCGCAGTTATGAGTTAGTGAATAAGCCCCCAGATGTTTTGAATAAAATCGCGTTCTGAAAATAAATGAATAAATAAATAAATCAATAAATAAACCAAATTTTTGACCATGTTGTCTTCAATGATTTACCCTCCACTTACCTGTTCCACTTCGTCTCAAATATCGATCCCAAACACTGATAATCAATATTTGAATCCAATTAATTGATATTTGCTTTTAAATTCGTTGACAAATTTTGAAAATAAATGTTCACATCAGGCGTATTCATTTTATTGGCGTTCATTCTTTTCCGTGTTCGGTGTGATGATTGCTTTTTAGGTTAAGTATCAAGGCGCGGAAGATTTAGTAGAAGCACTACTGGCCGCCTAGCCACGCCCGCCGAGCCTCACGCACGCGGTGCGCGCCTGTGTTGGTTTTGCCGTAGGAAGGGGATCGTTCAGATCCACCGAATATTCGCGGTATATATCCTTCATCGTGCACTTTCGGCCAAAAATTGTAATAACCTTTCTTGTAGGTAATTAAATTTTGTATCTTTTTTGTGATGTAATTTTTTTCGTATCACTTACGACTTAAGATTTATTCATTTATTTATTTATGAATTTTTATTTTTTTTTAGGCATCGGATATAGTTTAATCTTCACCACCTGCTAAACGCACCAGAATCGAAGAATATTTATAATTTTTTCACAGATTTACTGAATTTTCATTATTACACCATGCATATCTCGTTATTATTAACCTAGTATCCAGTAGCGCAACATTGAACGCATTATAAATCCAAACAAATAAATCTTAGAAAAAAAAGTTTCGGTTCAAAGTTGTAGGAAATTCATAAATTCAAAAGTGAAGTTCCAAGTATTTTAAAGTTTAAGGGAGCATATACACCTTTGAATTTTCAAAAAATCGTTTTTGATTTTAAATTTTTTTTTGGAATGCTAGTGACCTACTTTACCTGCAAATAAATTGGCGTCAGAAAATCTAGAGGATTTGAAAAGTTATAGCCATGACAGTCCCGAGTTGCGAAAAAGCGCCGCTGCGCGGCGCGCCGACGCTCATATTCGTCTCGTTAATATTCTACACTATCTACAGTACCGCCAACACCACTGTCTCACTTTTTTTGACGTTTTCATATATTTTGCTTTTGAATTTTATTCTGTGATTTTTCAATTCTTTGTAATTATGATTTTTATACATATTTAGTTTTCAATATTCTTTTGAATTGTCATCATTGACAGAACACATGGCTGCAATCTACATTTTTTCGAGGTTAGGTGTCCACTTGTTTGTCAAATGTCGTGCTTTTATTACGAATTCAAACCAATAGTAATTTTCAATATTGAACAGACACAGTGTATATATGTCTGAGATGAGACTTCGGAATCGAAAGAAGATGATCCATCGAAAAGTGTTATTTGAAATCGATGCCAGGAGACTACACATTCAGATTTCTAAAAAGATGAGTATTTCTATCATATATTAATTGCGAAAGTTTGATAAATATTATAAGAAAAAAGGTATGATTGATGAAAGATGAGAGAATTTTCGGAATATTGACAAAAATTGTCAATATCTATCATCTTCTGAATCTCAAAATATTGAAAATCAAGAATTCTGAAGAATTTTTATGTTTTGAAAAATGTTCATCAGATTTTGCCTGAAGCCATTCATTATTTTTCTAGCAGTCTTACTGGACACCTACCGGACACTGATGTTGGACAGAACAGGTCAAAACTCACTACAAACCTCCGCCTGGCACATGTGTCTAGACTCGACTCATAACATATCGATACGAGAGCAGCTGTGGATCCAGCATGTTAATCATTAGCAAAATTTTAGAACTTGATTTTCTGTAGCTACATTTTCTTCTCTGGGAGAAGTAGAAAATAAAAAAAAAATAAAAAAATAAAAAGTTTAAAAGTTGATTTCTGGAGAATGAATATTTTGACCGGTTGTCGTAAAGAATCAGGAGCATCCATCATCATGAAGCTATCACTCGAACTGGTACTTATTTGAGGAGGGGCTCAATCAATCAAGTCGAGTCAGTGAATTTAAATTTCTCTTTGGCCTGACGTTTCGGCAGTGATGTGCTGCCCTCATCAGAGGCTATTTATTGAAAAAATTATAAAATTACAAAAAATTACAAAAAGGTCCATGGTTGACAAAACATCTTAGACTATGAATTAAATTAACAAGTCAGAAACTAATTACATGAAAAATTAAAATTAGGTCAATGGTTCGACACGTATACAAACAGATAATATTTACATGTCAAGAAGTTAATATGAGATACAGTCAAAACAAATACAATAGTAGTCAATTTAGAATACAAGGTAGACACAAGATCAGTTCTTAGTATGATGAGACGGAACTTAGATTACCTTATTAAAATTTGTGATAAGTGAAAAAACATGGTGTCAACGACCACCATTATCACGGTACACGATGAGCCAAGTGTCATCGTGTGCTGGTGAAGACGTTTAATAAAGCGAGGGGGTGTGACGACTCTCTTTATATACGTTATGTCTTAGGCTTGTCTAATGTTGACACTATGACGATGACGTCAATGACTGACGTCAATGCCTACGATTGACGTCAATGGATGTTTATGTTGAGGTAGAGTCTGAGACACGTTTTTTCACGTCAACAAATGTGCTAGAAGCTAAATACACCTAGGAACAACTTTTTGAACGCAACCTATGCAACTTTGATTGATTGAGCCCCTCCTCAAATAAATCAGGAGCATCGTTGGATCAATCTTGGAATGCTTGGTCCTCAATTGTTCGTGGGAGATGCCTTTATGGTATGAACGTAGGATTTTTTGATAAACTCATTTTTGATTAAGATACTGGAAAAAATGTGAGAAGATTTTAAGAATTGAAAAAAAAAATCGAAAAAATCGAATAACTCAAGTGATTCTTACAATATCAAAAATTCCTACGTTCATACCATAGAGGCATCTCCTATGAACAATTGAGGACCAAACATTTCAAGATTGATCCAACGGTGGTCTTGATTCTTTACGACAACCGAGTCATTTTGTAATTTCTTATCTTTAGCGTAGCCACTATCAGACTGAAAGTAATACATGATGTAAAATATGCTTAATGAGGGTCGAACCCTCCTCAGACATGATGATTTTTCTGGATTTTGTCAGAGTCCTCGTGTGGCAGAGAAAAATCAATTTCTTTTTGGAAATTTCAACTCCTCCAAAGGTGTACATACCCCCTGAAACAATTGTTGGAAGAGATATCGGTCAAAAGGTCAATGAATAAATGTTCAGTCGTGAACGGTAAGTTATACAAAAAAAAATTATTTCACAAAAAAGATAGAAAATTTAATTACCTACGAGAAAGGTCATTACAATTTTTAGCCCAAGGTACACGATGACGGAGATATAGGCAGCAACAGTTTTTCTCAGAATGGCGGCACTTCCGGGGTCGAAATTTGTAAGGATTTTGTTTATTTATATTCAGTACGTGATACTGAACCTGATTGAAATAGTATATTGTGCAACGAGTGAGCAAAAATGACGATTCTGAGTGAGTGTGAAGTTATCTGCACGAGCCGAAGGCGAGTGCGGATATCACACTCACCTCAAATCGTCATTGCCTACGAGTTCCACATACTATTTTTCATCATTCTAGCCTCAAAATCGCAACTTTGTCGCGATTTTGAGGCTTTCCTGATGAAAAATAATAATCGTTACTTCTACGTAAAGGCTTATTGACGAAACGAGTTACAGCACTCGCCTTCGGCTCGTGCCGTAAACTTCTCGTTTTGTCAAAAAAGCCTTTCCATACCCGGGAAAAACGAATTAGATCTGACCAGATATAATTATATCTGGTCAGATCTAATTATATCTGGTCAGATATGACATTTTAGACATGCTCGGATCTAGTTATATCTGATTAGATCTGGCCAGATATAACTATATCTGGGCTGAAAACTTAACCAGATATGATTGGATCTAGTTATATCTGGCCAGATATAACTAAACTGTGCTGAAAACTCAACAAGATATGATTAGATCTAGTTATATCATGCCAGATCTGATCAAATATAACTACATCTGGGCTGAAAACTTAACCAGATATGATTAGATCTAGTTATATCAGGCCAGATCAGATCAGATATAACTACATCTGGGCTGAAAACTTGACCAGATACCCGGAAAAAAATGCTCAGATATAATCAGATATGATCATGTATGAATACTCAGATCTGATCAGATCCGAAAAATGGTCCTGCATGATCGTATATGATCATGTATGATCACACATGATCATGTATGATCACACATGATCATGTATGATCACACATGATCATGTATGATCACACATGATCATGTATGATCACACATGATCATATGTGGATATTAGATCAAATACGATCATATATCCCTACTGCAAATTTCCAGGTGGAAATCCATGGACGATTCCACCTGGACTTCCACCCGGAAATCTATATAGAGAATCCATGTGAATCCGTGGATTTTCTGCCGGGATTTGGAACTGGAAATCCATGGAATTCCATGTGGTTGTAGTCATGTGCAGAAACATGTGATCCCATGTGTAATGATATATCGAATCCTATGTGTAATATTATATTGAATCCTATGGATTGTCCGTAGTAGTTACTACAGAAATCTCCATGAACCCCGCTTAGTATACTGGAATGTCCACTGATATCCTACGGTACCC
This sequence comes from Tenthredo mesomela, assembly GCA_943736025.1. Taxonomy (NCBI): domain Eukaryota; kingdom Metazoa; phylum Arthropoda; class Insecta; order Hymenoptera; family Tenthredinidae; genus Tenthredo; species Tenthredo mesomela. Next base: position 24,245,623 of record OX031014.1, on the reverse strand, counting down.
CATGATATTTTTCAATGCTCCATGCAAAGTACCCCATGAATCCTTTCCACAATGACTCGTCCGGTCATTACCGAATTCAGATGTTCTTCCTTTGCCGAATTTCAGCCATACTCCACTGGATTTTGTGTATATTTTTCCATGGATGACGAAATGATGTCACAGTGGAATTCCCATGAGATCGTATGGATTTCTAGGGACTTTCCACAATAACTCGTCTGGTCGTTCCCGGATTCAGATGCTCGTTTTTTGCTGGAATTCGGCCGAAATCTGGTGGATTTTGTGTATATTTTTCCATGGATGACGAAATGATGTCACAGTGGAATTCCCATAAGATCGCATGGATTCCTAGGGACTTTCCACAATGACTCGTCTGGTCATTCTTGGATTCAGATGTTGTTCCTTCGCCAAATTTCAGCCAAAATCCAGTGGATTTTGTATATCTTTTTTCATGGATGTCGAAATGATGTCACAGTGGAATTTCCATGAGATCGTATGGTTTCCTGGGGACGTCCTACAACAATCTGTGCGATTATATGCAGATAAGTTTATTTATTTTCTCGTGATTCCATACAGGATTTGATGGATTTGACCCAACGTTTCACGTCAACAACGAGACTGTATCATAGCCATATTCACATGGAAATAAAAATATTTTCCTATGGACTGTCCATAGAAGTGTATACCATTACACATGGATTCACATGTTGAAGTTTCAGAAATTTCAGGTAACAGCCGGTAGATTATTTATGGTATTTCCCATGGATTAGGTCAGGACATTACCGTTATCTTTCTATGAAAATCTATATATTCTGTAGGGTTTTACCATGAAAAACCATAATATATATGAATGGAAATCTATATACCCATCCACATGGATTTCTACTGTTGCATGAAATTGAAAAACCATGGAATATTCATGTGAATACTACTGCATCAACTACAGGAGAACCATAGATCAGCAACATGGATATTCCATGTTTCTGAATTTCTGGTGAATTATTATAGAATTTCATAGAATCCCATTCGCATCCATACTTTTCCAGATGGTTTTCCACCTGGAACTTTTCAGTAGGGATGCTCATACATGAATATGCATGCTCATATCTGATCATGTATGATCCGATATCATCTTGCAGGACCATTTTTCGGATCTGATCAGATCTGATCATACATTATCAGATATGAACATCTATGATCACACATGATCATATGTGGATATGAGATAATAAATACGATCATATATGCTCATACATGAATATGCATGCTCATATCTGATCATGTATGATCCGATATGATCTTGCAGGACTATTTTTCGGATCTGATCAGATCTGATCATACATGATCAGATATGAGCATGTGTGACCATGTATAATCGTATATGATCATACATGATTAGACAGTAGCTTTATTTCGGATCTGATCAGATCTGAGTATTCATACATGATCATATCTGATCATATCTGAGCATTTTTTCCCTACATATGCAATCGTGGAGACGTGGAGGAGAAAGTGGAAAATGATAATATAATTGGTTATGGTATATTTGAGATTTTACATCTATATAGGTATTTCATTTTTTTTTTTTTTTTTTTTTTTTTTTTTAATATATATATAATATCCATCATGAGCTGAATCCTTCACTACGGCTTCCGATCTGATCATATATGACATCATGCATGATCATTGGGGTGCTTCAAAAAAATTCTTCAATTTTTTTTTTCAACTCTCACCCTCCCAAATACTTGAGGTGGATGAGACAAAAGTCCTCGCGAAAGTCGGTCGCTGTAGCTCAACTCTAAGAGGTCGCTATTTTCATTTAATTTCGCCATTCATTTAACATGGGAATTTTCGTTTTTTTATTCAAACTAAAATTACACCTATTCATTCTGATTTTTCAAAAAGATCCATTGTATATTCAGAAAGCTGGTTTTTTAAGCTTTCCAAACCTGTATAATAAAAGTCGATTACCTTAATTAGAAGATTAAATAAAGTGATTTAAAATCTAGAGATTTTTCTGTAGCAACAAAATTTCTAGATTTTAAATGACTTTATTTAATCTTCTAATTAAGGTAATCGACTTTTATCATATAGGTTTGGAAAGCTTAAAAAACCAGCTTTCTGAATATACAATGGATTTCTTCGAAAAATCAAAATGAATAGGTGTAATTTCAGTTTGAATAAAAAAACGAAAATTCTCAAGTTAAATGAATGGCGAAATTAAATGAAAATAGCGACCTCTTAGAGTTGAGCTACAGCGACCGACTTTCGCGAGGATTTTTGTCTTGTCCACCTCAAGCATTTGGGAGGGTAAGAGTTGAAAAAAAATTGAAGAATTTTTTTGAAGCACCCTAATGATCATACACGGGGTCATATATGAGTTCATATATTAACATGCATAAATATTAGGGTGTGTCAAAAAAAAAAAAACGAAATTCGAATCTATTTTTTTGACCGCTGAATGTGTGTATCCTAATCTCGAAATACACCTCGCAAACGGAATCCGCCGAGAAAAATTCTCACGATGTGCTAATCGATATTTATCGATAAAACTAGATATCGATTGAGCGACCTCTTAGGATGGTTTTTCCGCGCATTCCTTTTGCGTGGTGCATTGTGAGGGGTAAAACTAAGGTTTAAGCCTTGGGGAGGCGAAAAAACATGAAATTTGAGGAAAAAAAAAAAAAAAATTGCGAAAATAATTACAAAAATTTTTTCAATAATTTTCTCAAATTTCTTGTTTTTCCGCCTCCCCAAGGCTTAAACCTTAGATTTACTCCTTACAATGCACCACGCAAAAGGAATGCGCGGAAAAACCATCCTAAGAGGTCGCTCAATCGATATCTAGTTTTATCGATAAATATCGATTAGCACATCGTGAGAATTTTTCTCGGCGGATTCCGTTTGCGAGGTGTATTTCGAGATTAGGATACACACATTCAGCGGTCAAAAAAATAAATTCAAATTTCGTTTTTTTTTTGACACACCCTAATAAATATACATGATCGTATCTGAGCATACATGGCCATATATGACATCATGCATGATCATACACGGGGTCATATATGAGTTCATATATTATCATGCATGAATAGACATGATCATATCTAAGCATTATTTCTGTATACAGCTGCAGATATGATCATGCATGACAGCATGTATGATCATATCTGAACTCAGATACGATCATATCTGTTCATGTGGGATCATGTATGAGCTCATGTATGATCATATCTGATCGTATCTGAGCTCGGATATGATTATGTATGATCATATCTGAGCATTTTTTCCCGGGTATGATTGGATTTAGTTATATCTGGCCAGATATAACTATATTAGGCCTGAAAACTTAACTAGATATGATTAGATCTAGTTATATCTGACCAGATCTGATCAGATATAACTATATTTGGGGTAAAAACTAAACCAGACATAATCAGATCTAGTTATATCCGGCCAGATATAACTATACCTGGGCTGTCAACAGCATCAGATCCAATCAGATTTTATTATGTATACTCTATAGAGTCATGTATAGCTATCGAAAAACACAAATAACAACAGGTCTACAATTCTTGTTATTTATTTATTGAGGAAATTCATTAATTACACATTTCTTAAAATTTCATTGATGTATAATAGGTATTTTCAAGAAGCTTTCGATTAACAACATTTTTTTTTATAATTAATTACGAAAGATACATAAGGTGTAAAAAAAAAAAAAAAAACAAAGATAAATTATAATTTATTTGATTCCAGAATCATCCGACAACTCGATAATAATTACTCTTTCCAAGTAACAGATCTGATTATATCTGGCCATATCTTGTCAGATAGAGACAATTTAAAGATCTGGCCAGATCTGATCAGATGTGATCTGTTTTTTTGTTGTGTTATATCTGGTAAGATCTGATTATATCTGACCAGATCTCGTCAGATAGAGACAATTCAAAGATCTGGCCAGATCTTATTATATATGGCCAGATCTAATTCGTTTTTCCCGGGTACTCATAATGAAATGTACTATTTCCCAACAAAAATGTGAAATTAGGCGATTTTGTCGCCTGCTAAAAATAAACAAAACACGTTATTTCTCAATGAATGATGTGCAAGTTGGAAAACGGCGAACCATTTCTCCACTAGTGGGCAAAAATAGTTTTTGCCCACTAGTGGAGAAATGGTTTGCTATTTCCCAACGCGCACGTCTTCATTGAGAAATACCGTGTTTCGTTCATTTTCAGCAGGCGACAAACTCGCCTATTTCTACGTTTGGGTTGGAAAAAAAAAGACTCCTGTAATTCAGTGCAAAGCGATATTACCTATTGACTGTACTATACGCATATGGCATGACCGACTCGGACAGGTAAACACACGAACATTGAACCAAATGGCTGAACAAGGCGTTGATCAAAGACTGAAGCTGTTAGAGCTGAAGGGGTGCGTTCCGAATAAACGTCTGGGCGACATCTGGACAACACCTTTGTTACCCAAACCGTTCGGAATGGCTGGGCGTATCGCCGGGGTGATACGTATCTGGATGAAATAATTTTGCCCGACTTGCGAGAGCGTCAATTGTCAAATCCAACTCAATAGGTTTTTTGTGGTTAGCGTCTAGTTTAATTTGAGGTTAGCGTCCAGTTGAATTTGGTAATTGAAAGTGAAAAGAATGGAATCTGATGCAGCGGAATTAAACACAGAAGAGCAATACGAGTTAATCTTAGACAGTAATTCATCTGTCATCACAAATGAAAATGGGCTAATTCTAATTCAATCCTTGAAAGGTGGGTAATTGTGTAATTTATTTATTTATTTATTTATTAATTTTACCATTTCTATTATAGATGTCGACAACTAATATTTTGGACTAACCCTCAGGCGAATAATTATTTTCAGGTCTACGTATATTCTACAGTGAATGTTTATTAAGTCTACGTGTCTCCAGACCATAGTGATTATTAACTATGTAGGTATATCTTAAAATCGTTAAAATAGTTTAGTCTAGGTTTGAGTCTAGGAATATTTATTAGTATACAGGGTGATTCAGGTTAGACGAACCATTTTAGGTAAGTGTATTCTTCTTTAAAATCTAAGACTAGCTTTCCTTCACCTTAATATCGATAGACTAATATTTTTGCAGCTACAGAAAATCTTAGTTGACCAATCATAGGGCTGATGAGTGACCAAGACAGGGCCGGTTTTTTTAATACACGTACCTAAAATGGTCCGTCCAACCTGAAAAATATATAATAACTTGACTTTTTAATGTAATTTGTAATGCACAATTTTGTTGTTGTTTATAAAGATGGATCATTAGGTTACATAGACTGTGAATCATGTAACAAGATGTTTAATTTGAACCTCCGTGTGCCTGATCCCGTTACCACTGATCCTGTGATTGAACCAACCGATCCAATAACCGAACCTACTGATCCCAAATCCACTGATCCCATACCTGAACCCACTGCACCGGTAACTAAATCCACTGTCTCTGTGTGTCTATTCTACCGAGACAGACAAATGCAAGACAACCTGCAGACAGAGCAACGTGGAATCATCAACAAATCATTAAACTTATTGGGTTGTACCAGACATACCTCCACTTATTTGAATCTACACCCATGAAAAATGACAAAGTGTGGGGACTTGTAGCAAAAGACATTGGTAGCTTTTCTGCTGATCAATGCATGAATAAATGGAAGTACCTAAAAGGAAGGTACACTGAACAAAAGGACAACATGAGTGTTAAAAGTACTGGCGCAAAAGCTATTATATTTGAATATTTCGATGCGATGGATGAATTATTTGGAAATGATCCTAGCGTAAAGCCAATTGCTTTGGCATCAAGTGGTAGAAAACGTAAAATTAGGCTAACCCATATTGCAAGTACAAGTAATTCAACCGATGTAGATATCCATGCAATGTTAGACGATAATGAGGACAAGATGACCCTCGAAAATCATACAACAGATAGCCGGCAAAAAAAGAACTAAATTGCAGCAACAACTTAGTGCTTTTGAAAAAAAGAAATGACAGCGAATTAGCAAGAGAGCGTAGGCATCTTGAAGACGTGCGGTTGAAAGCTCTTGCTATAGAGATCTTCAAAGATACGGTGGCAAAGTTTCTTGAAAAAATGTAACTTTTTTACAGTCACCATATGACAACGTTTTACATTTTTTAATATATTTCATTTCAACGTTCACACTTTGAATTTTTCTTTTCAAAAATGTTACGTTATAGTCACTGTTGAACGTTAGTAAAGGCCAACTAGCAGTTATAGTCGATGATGGGAGATTTATTGATAAGATTTTAGCAACTGATTTAAACCGTGATGTCGGAATTCAATATCCTGTTTCTAAAATCATTAAATACAAGATATACGGTGACATTCTGTGGATGCGGCCCAGCAGAGATACCAACCCAAAACTTATTAGCAGCAGTTCAGCAACTTACTAGATTTTGCTAGTAAAATCACTAAAAATCTAGTGATTTCTAGTGATTTTACTAGTAACATCTAGTGAGTTACTAAACTGCTGCTAACGAGTTTTAGGTTGGTATCCCTACTGGCCCGTATTCAGAGAATGTCACGGTATGTTAGATATATTATAGCTTGTTACAATAATAAGGTAATTTTTCACCACACCTGCACGGAAAGTACGACTTTCGCTCCCTTGCGTGAGCGGGAAGTCGTTCTTTCCGATGCAAGGGGTGGTGAAAAATAGTATACCTCACACGGGAGTGAAAAAGGCCATCCCAAACTGCGTTTTTGTCACCCTCGCCTTCGGCTCGGGTGTCAATCTCACACGCAGTTTGGGTTAGCCTACTTTCCCTCCCTAGGTGAGTAATACACTATTATAGTCACTGTTGAACTACGTTTAAAATAACGCTATTAGTCCACTTATGCCCGGCTGCATAAACGTGGGTTACCCAAAAGTTTCAATAACCTCCGCAGATACTACCCGTTCAACCTATATGGACTGTCAGAAGTTAACAGCGATTCATGACATCTGTCAGATGAAAAAACGGTTGAACGGGTAGTATCTGCGGGGTCACCTACGGGTTATTTGAAGATTCGGGTAACCCACGCTCATGCAACCGGCCATTAATTACCTATTTGTGTGATTTTACAATACTGTGAATAAATTAACATAACATCACAGAATTGAAACGATTCAGTACTGGTTATTTTGCGTTTTTCATGTTATTATAAGACACAAAAAAATGTTATTAAGGTACTATGCTTGGCGAGAGATATTTGGCACATCTATCCTCTATTGTAGCTGAACGTAAATGGTAAAAATTACAGGTGACTTGTAGACTGTAGTGCCGTAGGTTGAACCTTTCAGTCACAGTGGGACCGCCACGGTCCCACCCTACAAGTATGAAAACCCAATGCCGGATTCGTAATCAGTGACCCCAAAAACCTTCGGATACCAATTTTCATCAAAATCGGTGCACACCAAAAATGCGTGACTGAAAGGGTTAAGGGTGGGAAACCTATCAGTCCTGCGAGCAACACAGGACATAAGGGAAATAAGGGATACAAGGGAAAAGGAACAAAAGGAAACCTTGGAGAAGGGGTGGAGCTCTCAACTAAGGAACTAAAATAAATAACTCATATAAGGAAAAACAAAACAAAATAAAAGATGATAGTTTGGTACATACTTCGTACGATAGTACACGAAGTGATATTTAGTAAGCAATAAGAAGAAAAATGAAAATAGTTTTTATACAGAAGCCAGAGATGGCAGCATGTTGTGAACGTAGATAGTATGTAGGATGAATATCGAAATAGCTGACTCATCACATTCTGCAGCTTGCGAAATTTTTTGGCCCTGAAAAGGTCCGATGCTTGTTAATGATGCTCAATTAGAGCTATCCCATCCCGATTCACATTTTATAGTAAAAAAAAAAAGTCCATTCTTGCACAAGGCCTAAAGTCCATGCTGAGTAATCTTGAATTACATGTTGCGTGCAAGTTGTTCTCGCAATGCTACACCTTCATCTCGCGGATTGTTTCTCCCGACATGGCTAAGCACGTCAATATCATCAAAGTCACCTAAAACTTCATTCTGACCCTCGCTTACATATAAATCAATCAAATTATCCTCTTGTCCGTTGACTGAATATTCTTAAAGACGGTTCCCCTTATGGGACTTTGTGAGCCGGCAAAGTGGGCTCAAAGTGGGCTTGGGGATTGAAAAGTGCCCGAAGTTACCGACTGAAATAGCATTGCAGTATATCTATAGTGTACGAATATATAGATATACTGCAATGGTAATTCGGTCGGTAACTTCGGGCACTCTTCAATCCCCAAGCCCACTTCAAGCCCACTTGGTCGGCTCACGGAATAACCCAGGGTGAGCTGTCTTTAGAATACTCAGTCAACGTTTTGTCTGAGGGAACCCCGCCAAGTGTCCCCCTCCGATTTCAACGAAACTTTGGGAGATTGTAGAGGGGATGAAAATATTCGACACGTATTTTTTTATATCTGCGAAATTCCACCCCAAGGGGGTGTAATCAACCCCTGAAAATTGCAGATTTCGCTATTCGATAGCTCGCGAAGAACGAACGGCCGAGGATTTTTGGCTGACAAGGTGCTACCGGGGGTTTCCGGGGCCGCTGATTACGAATCTGGCATCAGATTTTCAAAATTCAAAATGGCGGATCCAATATGGCGAACGTCAAAACGAAAAATGGTACCAATTTTCCCGAAATTTTGCACTCGGGGGTTTTCCAGGTCGCTGATTACGAATCTGGCATCAGATTTTGAAAATTCAAAATGGCGGATCCAATATGGCGAACGTCAAAACGAAAAATGGTACCAATTTTCCCGAAATTTTGTACTCGGGGGTTTTCGGGGTCGCTGATTACGATTCTGGTATCAGATTTTTGAAAATTAGAAATAAAAGACCCCACAAACTAATAACAGTTTTATGACTAAAGAAAAAAATTACGGTGTGGTAAATACATCGCTAATTCATGATTAAGCTACCTTTGGCAATCGTTTTATTCACTTTTATAATATAATGGTGTTATAGATATACAGGGTGTTCCAGACCTCGCGACGAATATTTCACAGGGTAAATCTTGATAAAAAATGGGATCGAAATTTCCTCAGCCGATTTTTTTTAAAATGCATATCTTTTCCGTTATAATTAATTCAATTTCAGTCAATGACGCGCGGCTTACGAACGGCCGCACGTCGGTGTGCTTACCGCTCGGTGGTGTGCACTTTTTTTCGTGGCGACAATAGGGCGAGAGACGCGCACACAACCGAGCGGTGATTACACCGACAAACGGCCGTTTATAAGTCGCATGTCATTAGCTGCGATTAAAATAATTATAACGGAAAATCCATGCATCTCCGAAAAAATCGGCTGAGGGAATTTCGATCCCATTTTTGATCAAGATTTACCCTGTGAAATATTCGTCGCGAGGTCTGGAACACCCTGTATATACCAATATTAGGGTGTGCCAAAAAAAAAAAAAATTCAAACGCACATCAATATTCCGGTAGAGCATCTCAAATAGAATATCTCAGCCAAATATGAGCTCTTAATATTGATATTTAGAATTGCCTAACTCAGTTTTCCCATTTTTGATTTGAATAACACGTGAAAAAAAATCGGAAAATTTTCGAATTGTTTTTTCTCGTAACCTTGATTTAGAAACTATCTGAACACAGATTCTTATAGGAAATTTCACGCTCTACAAAAAAGTACTGAGATAGAATTTTCCTAACTCTCACCGATTAAGAGATATTCGCCTATAAACATTGAGTCATAGCGTCATAGAGTCATATGACTCGGGGAAAAACAATTTATTTTTCAACCGCGCATCAAAATTTCGGTAGAGCATCTCAAATAGAACATCTGAGCCAAATATGAGCTTTTAATATTGATATTTAGAACTGCCTATTTTAGTAACTAAAATTAGTAACTAAAATTAGTAGCTAAATTAGGCAGTTCTAAATATCAATATAAACGGATGATACCTTTCTGTTTCCCGTTTTTCCAGACCTCCAAAATTCTGTCGCTTGTTTTTTGTAATCATAATCCAAATCTTCATCATCGATGGTGCAAACTTGGTCCGGTGTATCTATATTCGGATTCAGAAATCTTTGATGATTCCAGTCTTCTGTTCCATCATTGCCTCCTATGATTTCCGATTCGTGCACTCCATTTGGATGTTCAAAATCCAAACTCCATTCAATTTCAGTTTCCATTGGCTGTATCATTGCATCTTTGATGATGATTTCGAGCTAGTAATTTAATAGCATTGAATGCTAGAGACAAAAGCTGAATGACGTTCAACGGATTGACGTGCATTTTTCTCCAACTCTCTTTAGAGGAATGGATGAACTCAACTCTATACTTAAAAATACACTGAGGGACCGTTCAAATAATATGTAACGCGTTTTGGGATAGTGCGTGCACGGCGTTCCCTACTACTACACTGTAGCATTTTGCGTTACGTATTATTTGAACGGTCCCTGAACGACAACAGATTAAACCGTCTTATGTAAGTTCGGTTTATAAGATAAAACGCGTTTCTTATCACCTAATATTTTTACTTGTGAAATAGAAATCTTATGTAAGAAAAAGAAGTCTTATGTAAGTTCGGTTTATAAGATAAAACGCGTTTCTCATCACCGAATATTTTTACTTGTGGTTATCAGCACAACATTTCTATCAGAACTATTTACTATCAATCATTCATTACTCATGATATGTCAATAGAAATACATTTACCGTACATATTTATGAACCAATATTTTTACGCAATATTGCATAAATATTTATGGAACATTCAATTTATGAAATTACCAGAATATTGGCAATAATTTTCATGAAAATATTTACACTGTTATTCAGAAAATACTCGGAAATTACAGTTTTTGAAGATTTGATAGCAATTTCTGGAATTGAAATCAGATTTTTATTGAACAAAAAATCATCACGTATATTCTTGCCATCTCCAACGATACATGTCCGTCTACTCATCTACTCGTCATTTACCAATATCAATTTTTTAATTCTAACCTCAGATTTGTAATCAGCGACCCCAAAACCCCGGGGATACCGAATCCGGAGCAATCCACACCATTTTGGAAGATGTCGGTCCGTCATTTTATGTCAGTCATGTTGAATTTTTCAATTTCGACTACACATTTGAAATCAACGACCTCGAAAACCCCCGAGTACAAAATTTCGGGAAAATTGGTACCATTTTTCGTCTCGACGTTCGCCATATTGGATCCGCCATTTTGAATTTTCAAAATCTGATGCCAGATTCGTAATCAGCGACCTCGAAAACCCCCGGGTACAGAATTTCGGGAAAATTGGTACCGTTTTTCGTTTCGACGTTCGCCATATTGGATCCGCCATTTTGAATTTTGAAAATCTGATGCCAGATTCGTAATCAGCGGCCCCGAAAACCTCCGGTAGCACCTTGTCAGCGAAAAATCCTCGGCTGTTCGTTCTTCGCGAGCTATCGAATAGCGAAATTTGCAATTTTCAGGGGTTGATTAAACCCCCTTGGGGTGGAATTTCGCAGATATAAAAAAATACGTGTCGAATATTTTCACCCCCTCTACAATCTCCCAAAGTTTCGTTGAAATCGGAGGGGGACACTTGGCGGGGTTCCCTTTCAGACATAAATTATGTAGCACACAGGCTGAAATAATTGTAGCTGGGATTAGATCCGTGCGATTTATATCCAAGCCTCTTAATCGTGTGAACCTTCCAAATAGCAGCGTGAAAGATCTTTCAACGACTTGCCTTGTCTTTGCATGATTCGTGTTGAAGTTAGTTTTACGGCGATCTAATTTTCCTCGGTCAATGTATAGCGGAATGCACCAATTATATATCGGATAACCCTTATCACCAATTATGTATTGGTTACGATGAAAATGGTCTTCAGGATGTGCCATAATTTCTCGATGTATGTCTGAGTTTCTGAATATTCTTATATCGCTTACTGAGCTTCGATATCCAGTAAAATAGTCTGTGAATTGAAGCGAATGATCACAGGTGGCTTGCAATGTTATTGCTGAGAACCCTGATGGCCCCTTGGGACCTACACAGGACAGAATCCGGACAAACGTCGCGGACGTCCTCAGGACGTCCTAGTGTGTCATTTTAGGACGGCTCGAAAGGCGTTTCTCCGATTTTGCATTTACCCGAGAAGGAAAGCAGAAAATATCGTCAAATGAACGGAGTAAATGAAAGGGCGCATAAGTAGCCCGTCGAACACGTAATGACATGTTACTGTACTACCCTGAGGCGAGATCACAGTGACCTGGGGACAGCATCGACCTTAAGTTGTAAATGACCGCAGGACATGAATAAGAATAATCAAATGTCTCGGAGACACAGCCAGGACATCGCTGAGTCTTTGAGACACTACTAAGCGCACGTGAACTTATGCGAAGCTATGCGGACATCCGTAGGACCTCATCTTTACGCTGTGAATGACCGCAGGACATGAGTAACAACGGTCAATTTCTCGGAGACGTGGCTAGAAACATTGCCGGGTCTTCAAGACATCACTGAAGACATTCGAATTTGCGCAAAGTCATCAGGACGTCCGTTGGACGCCAACCTTGAGTTGCGAATGATCGCGGGACATGAGTAAGGACTTTAAAATGTTTCGAGGACTTGTCGGAAACATCGTTGAGTCTTTAAGACACCACTGAGGACATTTAAATTTGTACGAAAAAATCAGGACGTCCTTCGGGCCGCAGCATTATACCGCGAATGACTGTGGGACATGAGTAAGGACAGTGAAATGTTTTGGGGACATAGCCAGAGACACTGCTGGATCCTCAGGACACCACTAAGGACACTCGAATTCGGACAAATAGTTCGGGACGTCCTCCGGACCTCGTTATCCAATTGAGGATGACCGCAGACCCTGGGTGAGGACAGTAGAATGTCTCAAGGACATGGTAATGGACGCTATGTGGACCTCGGGACACTACTCAAGACGCTACCAAGTCTTCAAGACACCATTGCAGACGCCTGAATGTCTGGCGGACATAGATAGAGACACGTAAATGTCCTCTGGACATGCGCAAGACGGGATTCCGGACAAAATTTATGTCCGCAGGGGCCATCAGGGAAGCATTTCCTGTTTATATATATGATCGAGGGTTTTCTTGCGGTGCCTTGGTTTTAACATATGTTCCGTCGATAGCGCCGACTACTCCTTGCAATCCAGCCATCCTGAAAAATCGTGCTGCAATCTCCTGTCTTCTTCCAGCATCAGGCCATACAATGATTGTCGGAGCAATTTCACATAACGGTCTAATCAGCCGTACGAAACAGGAAAATAGCGTCGATTTACCCATACCAAAACGATTTCCGATAGACCTGAGAATTGCAAATTTAAATAAATTAGTAATCAGTAGCTCGAATTGCTATGCCCATTGTGTACAGAGTAGAATCAGTCTCGTTCTTAGCTCGGGCTGAAAAACAGAGCGAATCACAAATATATAAATAAATCATAGGATCTAATCACCGAAAAACACATGTACATAAATTTAACCTTAGACTGTAAGAAACAAAATCTGTAAAAGGCAATGCCATACGCAAGAAATAAAAATTATTATCAATAAATAAATCATAAATCATGAACTCATCCTCAAGACACATGATGGCCCTCATCCAGCTACCGGTGGTCAAGTGTCCAAGTGAACCCCGAAGCGTGGGTGAGTGTATGTGGTATGTTGTTGTGTAAGGGTGTATGGCCTGCATATGGGCGCCCAAGTAGTGGGGTAACACAGTAAGTCAAATTTGCTACAAGTGAATGTGGCTTTAATGGACTTACCTGTAACTGTCAGGAGTTGCCAGAAGCCATATGACTGATAATAACTGCTTTTCAGTATCGACGGTTTGCCTACCACCTAAACGTATACTACGCAGTCTTGGCCCTACGTGCCCAAGCAGCCAATCGAAAACACCTCTTGTGAAGCGAAAGTGGCTTTGAAATTCCTTGGCATTTGAGTTTGCCACAGTTATCTCGAGGAAATCACGCACTCTGCTTGGGACATTGCGTACAATGTTGACATTCCGTCTTAAGTTTTCAAGATGTGCATCAATTGGATCATTATCATCCTCATCACTCGATTCACCGTCATCGAAAACAATTTCTTGTAATAAATTCCATGCTGCCATGCAGACCATTCCCAACGCTTGTCTATCCATAATTAATTAATTAATTCCACATGAAAATAAACCAATGATGGAATTAAAACAGAACTTGCTAGGTTAGGTATTACTATACTTGCTAGGTTAGGTATTATTATGCAAACGAACGTCGCCCATAGTAACCCGAGCCGTTCGCAATACCAGATAGTCGCCGAGCATGACGTCATTACCTCACCTAGACGTCAAAATTTATTCGGAATACACCCAAGGATTTCTTCTGTGCATCCTGTCAGATGGGAAGGTCGCATCGTTTACCCTTTAGAACGGCAGATGACAAAGAAAGCAGACAACCTGGTGAGTACATACACTCGGATGTGATAGGGCCTATGCCTGTTGAATCCCTTGGTGGAACGAGGTTCTTTGTTACCTTCAAGGACGACGTGTCAGGTTTTCGACACATTCACTTCCTCAGACACAAATCCGACGTGCCTGAGAGATACAAAGAGTTCGCCAGGATGGTAGCAACCAAGTTTGGACGTCCACCAAGAGTGTTACACACTGATAATGGTACGGAATACTGCAATGCAGAGATGAAGAAGTTCTTGGTGGCTCAAGGAACGAATCTGCAAACTACAGCTCCGTATACGCCAGAGCAAAATGGCAAGGCAGAACGCGATAATAGGACTATTGTAGAGAGTGCAAGGACAATGCTACACGCAAGCAAACTTCCACAAGCTCTCTGGGCAGAAGCTGTAAGTACAGCAGTATACCCTGGTGAAAATAATTTCTACGCCAAACTATGAAAATTATCTACGAAAAAGTAGAGGATTTCGGACTTTTCGTAGTTTTTTTTTTTTATGTCAGATTTTGCCCAAAGTAGTAGTTTTTCGTAGATAGTTCTAGAACGAAATTCGATATGATTTCGATCTTTGTAGTAAATATCTGTAATTCATCGTGGTTTTCCGTATTTTGTCATAGTTTTTCGTAGATAGTCGTACACAGTAAAAAAGATTTTGTAAAATTTAAGGGGGTATCCCCACCTTTAAATGGGTTAACATTCTGAGAAAGAGATTGATATTTTACAGCGAATTTGAGAGTCTGATCAAATCCAAAAAAATCATGAAGTTTAGGGAGGGTTTGACCCTCATTATCCATACTTAACATTGAATATTACTTTGAGTCTAATAGTAGTTACGCTGAATATAGAAAAATACAAAATTACTCGGTTGTCGCAAAGAATCAGTAGTACCGTTGGATCGATTCTAGAATTTTTGGTCTTCAATTGTTCAGAAGAGATGCCTCTTTCATATGAACATAGAACTTTTTGATATTCCTATTTTTGGTTGAGATAATAATAAAAGTAATGAAAAAAAATTGAAGAATTAGAAAAATCTCAGTAAAAACTGAGCGAGTCAGGCAATTTTCGCGATATCAAAAAGTTCTATGTTCATATGATAGAGCATCTCTTCTGAACAATTGAAGACCAAAAATTCCAGAATCGATCCAACGGTACTACTGATTCTTTGCGACAGCCGAGTAATTTTGTATTTTTCTATATTCAGCGTAACTACTATTAGACTCAAAGTAATATTCAATGTTAAGTATGGATAATGAGGGTCAAACCTCCCCTAAACTTCATGATTTTTCTGGATTTGATCAGACTCTCAAATTCGCTGTAAAATATCAATCTCTTTCTCAGAATGTTGACCCATTTAAAGGTGGGGATACCCCCTTAACACAACAGCTTGTGTTAACTACTTTTTTAACACAAAATTTGTGTTATTTCGTTCTTCATGTGTCTAGGCCCGAAATATGGCGATTCTAACCTCACTTCGCTCGGTTTAAACGCGGTTTCTGACCTAGACACATAAAATTGTAAATGCCATACGGCCCATAAAGTATTTTCTGACGAATTTCATTATAATCCCCGCCTATGGTTCGGATTATAAACTCAAATTCGTCGGAAAATACTTCATCGGCCTGGTGACATAATGTAACTATTGAATCAACACACGAGAGTGTTAAATATTTGACACAAAAATTTTAACACAAACTGTTGTGTTAAATTTTACAAAATCTTTTTTACTGTGTAGAATGGGATAATACTGTATGCGATATTTGTAGTAAATATCCGTAGTTCACCGTAGTTTGTCATGGATAGTCATAGAATGCGATACGATGATATGTATATGGGGAATTCAACGTGAACTCGACCAACGTTTTTCCCTCACCATTTTTGATTCGCTTCACGATTTTTTATACGATTCTACGATCTCGAAAAAGCACTGCTGAATTTTTTCAGATTTTTCCCTCCAACCGTTAATTTTCCATGATTATTCCACCCCATTTTGAAATTGGCATTTTTCAAAAATCTCGAAAAATTCTCAAAAAATCTTTTTTTTTTTTCATTTCGATCATTTCGACACCCCTCCCATGATGGGATCATTATTCCTTTTTTTTTTCTCAGCACTTTGAACATTTTGAACAAACGAAACACCATATTCCAACGTTTCGAAAATTCTTGAAAAATTACGAAAAATTCTGTGTTTAATTCTGAATGTTTTCCTATTTTTTTTATACCGTGGAAACGAAGAATGATGATAATTCCCTCTGCGGGGGGCTTGAAAATCCTTTTTTTCGTCCGTCATCGTGGGTCTCTACAGTTCTCAAACAACGGAATATCAATTATACGAATATCTACAAAAATTCACAAAGATCTACAAACGAAATGAAGCTAAATCATTTTTCGTACTTTCTCGTAGTTTTGAAAGTAGAAAACTCCGAATTTCCATGACAAATTACGAAAATCTACAGTCTTCAAGCACCGGAATATCAGTTCTACGATTATCTACGAAAATCTACAAAGATCTACAAACAAAATGGAGCCAAGTCTTTTTTTGAGTTTATCCTGTAGTTTTGGTCGTAGAAATCTCCAAATTTCTGTGGAAAATTAGAAAAATCCACAGTCCTCAAACAACGGAATATCAATTATACGAATATCTCCGAAAATTTACAAAGACCTACGAACGAAATGAAGCTAAATCATTTTTCGTAGTTTTTCATACATCTTCGTAGAACTGATATTCTTTCGCTTGAAGATTAGAGGTTTTCATGATTTTTCATGAAAATTTGGAGATTTCTACTTCCAAAACAACAGGATAAACTCAAAAAAAGACTTCGCTCCATTTTGTTTGTAGATCTTTGTAGATTTTCATGGATAATCGTAGAACTGATATTCCGGTGCTTGAAGACTGTAGATTTTCGTAATTTGTCGTGGAAATTCGTAGTCTTTTACTTTTAAAACTACGATAAATTACGGAAAACTACGAAAAACTATGAAAAACTACGATTCTTTATGCTTTTTTACGCTTTGAATGTTTTCGTATTTTGGCGTAGAAATTATTTTCACCAGGGTATATATTGAATAAAATCATGTCAAGTAACAGCGCAGGAACTACGCCGTATGAAATGTGGATGGGAAGGAAGCCGAACTGATCTCATCTAAGAGTCTTCGGATCAGAAGCTTATGAACACATAATGTAACTTATTGCGTATGTTTCACCAGCTGAAGGCCGGCGAAATTACGCTAGTTCGCGTGAGTTCTTTGTCACGGGTAATGATTTTGGAGCTCCTCTGGGAAAAGTTGAAAAAAACCCTTAAATGACCCTAATACAGACTCGGGATAGGTTTTGAATCTACCGTTGCTGCATCCCTACAGACTTGGAATATGTTTAACCTTCCAGACTCGGGTACCAATGATAGCTATACCGTCGCTGTCTAGGCTAAACGCACCGAAGCTGCCTAATACAGACTTGGGATATGTGTGTTCTCAGACTCAGATACCAATTATAGCTGTACCGTCGCTGTCCAACACACGCACCTAAGCTGCCTCTTAGCTATGAATGATTTTAAATTTTAATGATATAAAGCTGAATGCTTCTGCTGAAATAAAGAATGAAACAAGGTTACAAGAAAATGAATGATAAAGATCAGATTCCTGATTATTCAATGATTAAACAATTATTGCCTTTATTTATTTTATCCTTTAGAACCGTGTTCTACCGGAACTTGATATTTACAAAATGATACGTAAAATGTGAAAACGAAAAATAATAATTTGAGTGAATGCTGTTTTACCTAACCCATTTTCTTAAAATTACGCGCGCTGCTCAATGGCCGGATCTGTTTGCTTGTTTGTTCTATTTCTTTGATTCGTTTTGATTTTGATTTGTTGTATCATTTTACTTGAAATGCTGCTTTAGCCATAACAATAATTTGTTTGACTTTATTTTATAACGTGTGCCTAATTTGGGTTTTTTTGCTTATGCTCTAATGAGTGATGTGAATTTGAGAGACGTTGTGAGTCGGTCGGCCGTTTTGGCACAAGTCCGCTGACTGAGCAAGGTATGCCCGCCTTATATACGAGTTGTGACGTCATAACAGGTGATCGGTTTTGCGTGGACGGTAAGGCGTGTTGAACTGCTTCTATGTGTTGAAGTTCTATACTATGAACGGTTTGGCTATTTGGCTATAGGCCGAATCGTTACAATACAGGGTTATTCATTTTAATCGCCCAGGGCCGATATTTCCGAAACTAAGCAAGATACGAAAAAAAGTATGGTACAAAATATTCAGGGTTCAGAGGGGGACAAAACTTGGTGGTATCAGTATTTCCGTAAGTGGAGCCGTTGAGGTTGGGTGAAGGTCAACTTGGTTTTTTTAAATGGAATGACATATTTGTTTTTTCAGAATCTGAAAGAGCATCAGATTCTGCACCAAAAAGTACTGATATACATATGGCCTAAGGTCAATGAGTAACGAGGTAGAGCCGGTCAAAACAGTAGACATGCGGCGCCTCGTGGTCGCGGTGCAGCGCCCGCCAGCGTAACAATCTACAGATATCTTGTCGGTATTGTGAGGAGACTTGAGTATCCATGTTTTGAGGAATATGAAGGAGTCAGATTATTTTTCACGTGGAGTTGCTAAGGCTAAATAAAGTGTAACTAGTTGATTTTGATTTTGTTTCGTTTATCAATCAAACAACAAGTTTTTGTTCGGAATTATTTCATTGAGTTTTTTATTTTTTATCATTTATTTTTCATTTTTACGTCAAATTTGTAATGTTTATTTCTTTTTTTCAATAATTCCAAACAAAAATTTGTTGTTCTAATAATAAACGAAACAAAATCAAAATCAACTAGTTACACTTTATTTAGCCTTAGCAACTCCACGTGAAAAATAATCTGACTCCTTCATATTCCTCAAAACATGGATACTCAAGTCTCCTCACAATACCGACAAGATATCTGTAGATTGTTACGCTGGCGGGCGCTGCACCGCGACCACGAGGCGCCGCATGTCTACTGTTTTGACCGGCTCTACCTCGTTACTCATTGACCTTAGGCCATATGTATGTCAGTACTTTTTGGTGCAGAATCTGATGCTCTTTCAGATTCTGGAAAAAAAATATGTCATTCCATCTGAAAAAAGGCAAGTTGACCTTCACCCAACCTCGACGGCTCTACTTACGGAAATACTGATACCACCAAGTTTTGTCCCCCTCTGAACCCTGAACATTTTATGCCATACTTTTTTTCGTATCTTGCTTAATTTCGGAAATATCGGCCTTGGGCGATCAAAATGAATCACTCTGTAGATAAACAACTAAGAAAGAAACTAGATGCGAAAGCGAAAAAAGTAGTATTAGTGGGATACCAAACCGAGTCAAAAAATTATCGATTGTGTGATCCGGTGAAGAAACGCATTTCAGTGTCAAAAAACGTAACGTTTAATGAAAAATTTCAGAATGATAGTCGAAATGACAGTATACCAAGAGAGGTACAAGATGAACGTACTCTTAATCTGAGAAGCGACACGGAATCAGTAATAGAGGCTCACGCAGACGAGCCTGAAGCAGACGATGTATTCATGGATGCAGCCGAGGATGCTGATGATGGACAAGAACCTGCAGACCAGGGACCGAGGCTCAGAAATCGAAACGACCTGCGTCGACCAGCCAGGTATGATGCTAATGTTGCAGAATATGTGACACCTGTCACCTACAAAGAAGCATTATGCGGACCTGACAAAGAGAAGTGCAAGAAAGCCATCCAGAAGGAACTGGAAGCGCACCGCAGAAATCAAACATGGCAAATAGTGCCAAGGGAAGAGACACACGAACCAATCGACTCAAGATGGGTATTCAAGATCCTACTAGATGCAGCAGGAAATGTGGAACGCCATAAAGCACGTCTTTGTGCGTGAGGTTTCTTACAACAGCAAGGAATGAATTATACGGAAACCTCTGCACCGGTGGTGCGCTACAACTCAGTGACTCAGCGACTGTGCAGATCGCTGGAAATTCAAATTCAAAAGTGTTATTTTGAAACAGGAAAAGTATTGTAACATGTGTTTGGCACACTTCTACGATACTGTATGTATGTGTGTGTATGATTGTCGTGAGAGGTCGGAGCATATCGAACACACTCAAAGGTACGAGTGAGCTTAATCTAAGTGAATCGTCCAAACTAATAAGACGTGTGGTCAAGTGTCAACTATTCCAACATATGTATTTCTATTAAATAAATCATTATATATCTGTTTAATAACTAATAAGAGTGCATATTTGACAATACCTACTGTATCCTAGTAAACACAAAGGCGTCCTTTGTATGCAGGAATTTTATACTGTTTTACTGTATGTTTATGAATATTTTGTTAATTAAATATTTTCAGCGAAATTATAGGAGAATGGCCAAAAAATTTGCATTGATCAAGTGGTGCGGTGGTGATGATGATAAAACGTACACACCTGGAATCCCTATAGAGTGGATCCGTGGTTTTGATTACACAGAATATCAGAAAGAGACCTTCGATGTTACTGAAGTGTTTGCAATTGAATGGCGAGATACAAAGAAACCGCCTAAGGGAGGTTGGAAATTATATGATGCATACATTATCGCTGTGTCAGGTAGTTAAATTCGTTATTGTTTACAATAATTTAAAACAAAGGATTCAAGATTTAATATTTCAATATCTTAATAGATGATTGCAAGGTTTTAACACGAAGAATGAGACTATTGGATGGATCAATATCTCCAATTAAGAATGCATCAATTTTGAAGCCAGATCAAGGGAATATTGATGAAAACAATTCTAATAAACCCAAAAAGAAGGCTATTACATCCTTAAAGCTGTCATCTCTACCGCTTGCTAAAAAATTGAAGACGGTAGATTCCAAAGCGGTTACAAATGTAGGTCACAAGTTAAAAATTATATCATATGGGCAGTAAGACCGACAAATAATACTTAAAGGTAACGCTCCGTTATTTCTTTCTGTCAATAGATTACTGGATCATCAAAGCAATCGAAGCCTAGTCGCCCTGACCCAAAGAGTAATTCTGTGCACAATGTGTCAGGAGTTCAAGAGGTTATCATCATATTCAAATAACTGATATTTCTATCATGTTTTATATGATCAAATAGTATTGTATATATTGAGTAGTGACTATCGTTCGTATCCAATTAATTCATACTATATGAGAATTTATCGGACGAGACGAACCAAATTTTAAGTCTTCTAACTGAGGATCACATCTGTATAGACTATAGAGCGTGCCAACCCCAGAAAGACCGAAAAAAACGGAAGTGCATCATAATTATTTTTCAAGTAAAAATTCCTTCGACCGGGTTTGAACCAGGACCTTCACATCTGTACTGCGACGCCTTGTCCAATTAGACCACTGAAGGACTGAAGGAATCTTTACTTGAATTTCATGTTATTGTCATTGACCTCTTAGTCCACAGTCCTGTGTTTTTCATTGAGTAGTGACTCTGAAAATTTGGTTCGTCTTGTCCGATAAATTCTCATATAGTATGAATTATTGTATATAGTTATTCCTAATATATTATTTTTGTAACACATGCACGATTTTTGCGTTTTTTTTACCCATTAAGCGGGCCTAAAGTGACGGTTTTCAGACGAGCGGGCGTTTTCAGTTTTTATTTGCCCGCTAAATCGAGCAGCGGGCGTTTTTAGTTTTTATTTGCCCGCTAAATAGAGCAGCGGGCGTTTTCAGTTTTTATTTGCCCGCTAAATCGAGCAGCGGGCGTTTTTGGTTTTTATTTGCCCGCTTATGCTCGAGTAGCGGGCAAATAAAAAGTGAAAACGCCCGCTACTCGAGCATAAGCGGGCAAATAAAAACTAAAAACGCCCGCTAAATTATTTTTCAATATTTTCATGAAAATTATCAACAATGATGAAAAAACGCGAAAATCGTGCTGTTACAAAAAATATGGTGTGCACCAGGGCTAAGTGGGCTTTTTGACCTTGTGTGGTTGCAGTACTCGTCTTCGGCTCGCAAACGCACTCGTCTTCGACTCGTGCTACCTCGCCTCTGACTCGTACTGCAAACTCCACACTCGGTCTAAAAAAGCCTACTTTACGCCCTTGGTACACAATATACTATTGTTTTTATCAAATGATCTCCTATGAGCCAATTTGGTTTTATTATGCAAATAACAGAGTGGGGCACGACGCTATATACTATCAGACTCGGAGGATGATAATATAACTGAACTTCCATCTGGTTCAAATGCATCCGCCGTTACAATGGAAGATGAAAATTCATCTGCAAAAAGTGATGTGTCGGAAGGAACAAAAACGGTATATAATATTATAAGTCATAAAATTTTCCAAATTGAATTTTTTTCAATCGAGAATATTTATGATGTTAATTACTCACACTCAAATTTTGCCCATAGGACGCTGAAGACACGGTTGCAGGAAAATCTTCGGCTGATTCACATGATTCACAGAAATTAGTGACCAAGTCTACGAAAGAAAATCAACAGCCTGAGGGTACATCTTTTCACAATAAGCCTGTTTCTCTCGAGGATTTGATGAATAGTAAGTAGTAGTTTTCGAATAAATCTCGACTCTCTTAACGTTAATTTCTTTAGAAAATATAAGAATAAAATGCATCGCTTGCAGAACTGGTGACGATGGATGAAAAAATTGAGGATATTCTCCAAAATCTTGGTGGAGAGAAAGGCAAAGCAACAGCTCGTCCATCGGCAGTGACATCAGGCATTATCAATACAAAATTCTTAGAAAATTCGGCATTTATCGAAGGAAATGTAAGTACATAAATAATAATTAAACGAAATGGTCGGTAATTTTATGAAAACTCACATAAACAAATTAAAAAAGTGTTATACAGTACCCTTTTGATTTACACATACAGATTGAAATTGGGGATCCCGGAAGTGGAGTGACAGTAACTGACCTACAATGGAGTTCTGCTATATCCAAAACCTCGTACACAGCGATGGCAATATCGTTGCTAATGTCTTTATTTCCACTCGACGTTCTCCACCGCAGCAATTATAAAGGAGGAGCGTCAAAAGTTGGAAAACATGTTGATGAAAACGTTGGACGCAATTATGCTGCTCTAGATGAACGAATAATTGGAGCAATGAAACGTATGTAACTGTTTTCGGATTTACAGGCTTCAAATTACTTATATATTGATTATATTATTTTTACAATTTCACTTATTCATTCCAGATGCAGTATTATCGAAGTTTCCGGACAAATACAATGAATCAGGATTTGGGCAAGCGATCAACGGAAAATTATCATCTCTTCGCAGTAAACTCCACAAAAAATAGCAGCTCTAAACAGCGGTTCTGCTTCATCAATACTTGACCTATCAGTATTATATCCTACCTATAATCCTCTTTTGTATTACATAAACGTATTTTAAATAAAAATTCTTATGCTTTTAATATATTTATGATATATTATCAATATGTACCTCAAATATATATATATAAATATATATACTAAAAATATATTCTCAATAAGACTTGGCTTCCGGGATGGAGCCGCGTTGTTTAACGGTTAGGTGCCGACGTTTCGTAAACATTGCAGTTTACTTCATCAGGGCGAGAAACAACCTGATACTGGTTGCTCCCCAACAGGGTGTCCCTATTTATGCCAGTTGCGGAGCCGTTCATGTGTGACGTTCCGCTCGGGTGGAGTTGACCAGTCATATGTTTTTAAATGGTTGACCAAACATTTAAAAAACCGGGCGGATGGCGTTCCAAATTTGATGGGTTTGAAGTCCGTTGTCTCTGTTGATGTTGTTAGGATGTTGACGGATTTCAAGGGCTTCTCTGTATTTTCGAGGAAAATACTGATTTGAGTTAGCCAAGGAGGTGGTTTGGTCAAATAAGATTTGGTGGCCCGTTTCCATTTGGTGTTCCGCCAGAGCTGAGATAGTAAAGTGCTTCAGTTTGACGCATCTTTGGTGTTCTTTAAGGCGAGTGCTGATCTTCCTCCCGGTTTCTCCGATGTAAACTTTTCCACAGGAACAAGGGATCCTGTATACCCCTGAAGAGCTGAGCGGGGGGAGTTTATCTTTTGGGGAGTTGAGGAATTGCCCGATTTTCTGTGGTGGTTTGAAAATCGGTTTGATGTTGTTTCTCCTTAGGATTCTCCCTATGGAGTCCGTCACTCCTTGAATGTAGGGGAGGAAGGCAGTTCTTCTCGTTACTTCCGTTGGTAAGTTTGAAATGTCTGTCGATGGGTTGGGCTTGTTCTGGAGTTTTTGGATGGTTTGTTGGATTTGTGTGGACGAGTAACCATTGGATTGTAGGGTTTTCTTCAGGTGGGCTAGTTCGACGTTGAGGTTATCTGAATCAGAGACTGTCAGTGCTCGGTGGACGAGTGAGCTGATCACTGATCCTTTTTGTGATGGGTGGTGGTGTGAAGCTGCGTGGAGATATCTGTTGGTGTGTGTGGGTTTGCGGTATACGCGATGTCCCAATTGACCATCTTGTTTTTTCGTGACTAGCACGTCCAGGAAGGGAAGTTGGTTGTTATTTTCTGTTTCCATCGTGAAGCGTATGTTAGGGTGTCGGGAGTTGAGAAAGTCTAGAAAGGTTTGGAGGTGTTCCTTCCCATGTCGCCAAATGACAAAAGTGTCATCAACATATCGGAGCCAGAGTTCAGGTTTTAGTCGGGCTTCTCCGAGGGTGTGGCTCTCGAAGTGCTCCATGAATATGTCCGCTATGATGGGAGAAATTGGAGATCCCATAGCAGCGCCTGAGGTTTGTTCGTAGAATGCTCCTTGGTAAAGAAAGTAGGTGGAGGTGAGGCAGTGTTCGATGAGGGGGAACAGTTGTTGGGGTATCTTTTTGGATCTTTTTATGATTTCCAAGGTGTCTGGGATAGGGACTTTCGTAAACAGTGATTCTACATCGAAGCTGACTAGAATGTCATCAGGATGTAGTCGAATCTGTTGGATTTTCTCGACAAAGTCTTTCGAGTTGAGGATGCGTGAGCCGGAGTCGGATAGGAGTGTTTGGAGTTGGGACGCCAGATACCGTGAAAATTTGTATGTGGGCGAGTTAATCGCACTAACTATTGGTCTCAAGGGTACGTTGGTTTTGTGGATTTTGGGTAGGCCGTACAGTCTGGGAGGGCAGGATTCTTTGGGAGTCAAAGCTTTTTTGGTTGGTTCCGGCAGATTGCTTTCCTTGATAAGGAGGGTGGTGCGTTTTTCTATTTTCGGTGTAGGGTCTCTTGAAATTTCGCGGTAGGTAGTGTCGTCCAGGAGTGTTCGGATTTTGGTTTCGTAGTCTTTCCTGTTGAGGACGACCGTGGCATTGCCTTTGTCTGCTGCCAGTACGATGATGTCGGGGTTGCTGTTGAGTTCTCTCAGTGCTAGGCGTTCCTGTCTACTGAGGTTTGGCTTGGGTGCTTTGGCGTTGCGTAGAATGTTGGTTGTTAGTCTTCGAATGTTGTTTGCTGCTTCCGTTGGTAGTCCGAAGATGGAGTTTTCGATTTGGGAGATGATTTCGTCTTTTGGGATTCTAGAAGGGGCAATAGCAAAGTTCGGGCCTTTGGCTAGGGCAGAATATATTCTCGTTGTATAATAATTATATACCCCATATATTTCGCAAATATATATTGAATGTATTTCGATTACAAGATAAATATATTAAAAATATATATTATTTAATATAAAAAACGCGGCCAAAAGTTACCTATTTTTTATATATTTAGTTTATAATCAGGAAATATATGCCTCGTTTGTATAAAATATATATTTTTGAAAATATATTATATACTTCCGTACGGGCGAGGGGCTACTCACTCCGCGTGACACTATGATTTCAAAAACGAAGTCGATTTCAGCTGATTTTGGGCGATTTCAGTCTGTGAAATCAGTGATTTCGATAGGATTTGATTACAATGATTTCGAGTGTCATACTGCATGATAATTACCTGGAGCCTTATTCTGTGAAATTGTCATTTGAGTCATGCTTGTGTCATCGGTGAAATAAGCGAAATTATTATTAAGTGACAATTTCACAGAATAAGGCTCCTGACTTCATTGATTACGGTGAATTGAGTGATTTCGGTCGATTTCGATGTGATTTCGAATTGATTTCACCACAGAGTGGCGCCATGATTTCGGGAGTGAGTAGCCCCTCGCATACGGGTCACGCATCGCCCAACAGCGTTCACTGCTGCCGCTCATTTTGAATAGAGCTTTGTTTGAGCACTTACACCAGATACGCTGCGGAAGAAGGCTTCCGTTGGCATTCTTGACTCTTCTATGGCTGATCTCTCATGAAAAGATATTAGTTTCTCAATTATCAAGGATTTTTGATCTAGCGACTGCTAATTCTTAGCGTAGCGTTGGGTTTCCTTCGAGTTTCCTTCAATTCAAGGACATTCGTTATCTTTCGCATAATTGTTGTCCTACAGAAGTTGTATTTAAAACCAAGAAAATATATTCCTGAAGAAATTTTATATTTCGAGCGCTCCAGCTTTTTATTGCATTTCCTGCAGTACCCATACCCATACATGGCTATGTAGTTCATACTTTGACTTTATATCTTAGGAAACTTACTTGCAATGGTATTTTCAATAGTTTCATGAAATTCTAGAAGTTTATTGTGAAAAAGAAAAGAAAAAAAAATTTTTAATAAATTTTTTTATAAAATTAGCTGTCCGTAAAATAAAAAAAATCAGAGGGCCTTGAATATTTGTCACAAGGTGGAGACAGGCCCCTAGAGTATATTTCCAGCAAAAACGCAAAATTGAATTTTTAGGCGATTTTGTTAAAAAATCTCAGTAGGGAGTCTAGTCTTCCCTTAAGGGGACCCGGTGGTCTAGAGCACGAAAATTTCACCTATTTTGACGATTTTTTTTTTTGCCATTAAAAATTTAAAAAACGATGTTTCAACTTTTCGGGCTTATTACTACGTTTGTTGAGCATACAAAAAAATTTTATTTTTATTTTAAAAACAATATTTATTATTATAAAAATGCCACTGAAGATGACCCTCTCGAAAAATCGGACCCGGACGACGCAGATGATTTCGAGACTTCTACTCATCTGAACCACAAAATTCAAGAAGATTCTTAATCACAAAGAGTGCAGTTATGGTAGGGACTAGAACGAATCGAAAAAATTAAAAATTGACAAAATGGCGCGCTTTTGAAAAAAAGTCAAAAAAAAAAAAAAAAAGTCAATTTTTAATTTTTTCGATTCGTTCTAGTCCCTACCATAACTGCACTCTTTGTGATTAAGAATCTTCTTGAATTTTGTGGTTCAGATGAGTAGAAGTCTCGAAATCATCTGCGTCGTCCGGGTCCGATTTTTCGAGAGGGTCATCTTCAGTGGCATTTTTATAATAATAAATATTGTTTTTAAAATAAAAATAAAATTTTTTTGTATGCTCAACAAACGTAGTAATAAGCATGAAAAGTTGAAACATCGTTTTTTAAATTTTTAATGGCAAAAAAAAAATCGTCAAAATAGGTGAAATTTTTGTGCTCTAGACCACCGGGTCCCCTTAAAGAATTCCATTGGATGAAATTGAAAAGTACGTAAAATCACCAAGATTTAAGTCGAGTGTGTGCCTCTATATTTATATTTTCGTTGTTTTAAGTCTAGTATAACAGCATGAAATGAAAAAAATAATTTCACGAATTGATAGATTTGATGAATTTGAACGAATAATATGCCCCTCTATATTCTTTGCATGTGAAGCGAACAAGTATTGGGTCCAGCGCTCCCGCGTACACGGTCGCGCGCGACGTCTCGCAAGGATCAATCGCTTTTCAAATATAGTTTCCATCGGAGTTCCATTTTCCAATTTACAGATTTTGTAGAGGATGAATCAAGGAACACGCTTGTTTTTTTCAGAATATTCGAAGGGGGCATTCATCTCGAAAATCACGTTTAAAAAATACTATTGTTTATTGGGATCCTTGGAATGGGCGTGGCTTTGAAATTTTAGCCTTCTTTGAGTAGTTCTATTTTCGTCACTAGTTGGCGTATCAAGATCCTAAGCGCTCTCATTGGTTACTGTAGCCTTCTTTGAGTAGTTCTATTTTCCGCCACTAGTTGGCGTATCGAGGTTCTAAGGTTCCCAATAACAAATGGAAAGTTGTTTATTTCATGAATTAAAAATCAATAGCACAAAAGTACAATTCAAGAGCTTTAAAATGAGTTTTTGCTGACCTCTGTACGACTAAGGAAACCGAAGATATTAACGTTTGAAGGGGAGCGCCATTCTGATTTTTGGTGGTTTTTACGAAAATTCAACCCCTTGTAGCTTCTAAGCCTGTCAAGTAAAAAAAAAAAAAAAAAAATGTTTCACTCATTCATTCCACCCAAAGAATATGTAAAAAAAATTCACAAAAGAATCCGAAACATCGATGAATATTTTTGGCCGAATCCATCCCATTGACGTGGACTGACTTATATGTATATATATGGGGAATTCCACGTCAGAACAGCAAACCAAAACCCTCACCATTTTAGATTGACTTAATTATCATATATGATGCTTGTTAGGGTTCAAAACGATTAAATTATTTTTTTCAATTTTTTATCATTTATCATTCTTTCACAATAAGGCAAAAACAAATTTTCCAATGGGACCCGATTTCAAATTACCAAAAACATCATACGTACTCTGTGATGACCTAGAAACATTCTCACACAAAGATCAAAGTGGAACTACGATCAACGACCGAGACAAATAATTAATTATTAAAAGGAATAATTCGGATGATTTTGTGATTTTTTTAATTTTTAACAATTAATTTTTTGTCTCGATCGTTGATCGTAGTTCCACTTTGATCTTTGGTGGAGAATGTTTCTAGGTCATCACAGAGTGCCTATGATTTTTTTGGTAATTTTAAATCGGGTCCCATTGGAAAATTTGTTTTTGCCTTATTGTGAAAGAACGATGAATGATAAAAAATTGAAAAAAATAATTTAATCATTTTGAACCCTAAAAAGCATCATATTGTTACGTTTCGGTTCTTGAGCGATACCATCGGTATCGCGAACCGAGTGTAATTGTGAGTTCTTTGCTCGATTTTATATGTTCTAGACCTTTGTATCAATAATTTAATGTTCCCTATTACGGACTTGAGTCGCCGTGCAACTAAAGCCGCCTCCCCACAGACCTGAACACGTAAACGCGCTAAGGCTGCACTTTACCCACCTAACCTTTTGATTTCAGTTATGTTAAAATTAGTTTATTCCCAAATTTTCTAAATAATACAACCTGCTGTGCCAGACCTGAGTGTGTCAGAGACACCCTAAGGCTGTATTTAGCTTTGGTTGGTTATACAGACGAAGAAGAACCTGGAAATGGCGGATAAGGGATCTGCATAGATTTTACTTTTAGATAATCAAGAAATTCGATTTATTTTAATTTTACCTAAACATGCGGTTGCAACCAATTCCTATATTATATTTACAACGTTTTCCTTACTTGACTAATGTCTCTAATGTCGATGACTATTTGCTACGCGTAATACGAATTTTGACAGGCTCGTAATGTCCGTTATGATTTTATATAATTTGAATTTATTTGACTAATGAGAAATTTGATCAAATAATATCTTTCTTTCTAAGTAAATTTCTATTTTGATATTTTCAAATTGATTTGCTTTTCTGTTATTTCGTGAATATAATACTGTAGAATTTGTTAAAGTGAAGCTACTAGTTCACAAGGCTCTGTGCCTATTGTGACTGATGAGAAAGAGCGTTGCGAGTCAACCCGGTGCTATACCGTAGAATTGCTATTGAATAGATGCGCGGTGAGTCAACCCGGTCGCTTTGCCGAAGATTGCTGCTGCTGAGAGCTGTGTCTCGATTTATATACTGTTTGTGACGTCATGCGACTTGTCGCTCTCGTCGAATATTCTAGATCGTTCGACGTCCGCAACGGTTGGCGTTCGAATTATTAACGGTCAGGCATAGGTCGCCTGATCCGTTACAATATATGATAATTAAGTCAATCTAAAATAGTGAGGGTTTTGGTTTGCTGTTCTGACGTGGAATTCCCCATATGTATACAATATGGCTAAAAATCGTGACCTTTAAACCCTCCGAACTTCTGTAAAATTGATTTCCGCGCATTGTGCCAATGGTAACTATTAATCAGGACCTCAAGAACTACACATCCTGAATTTTTTTGGAATTTTTCGCCAAAAGCCAGTTTCCATAAGGTTGGTGTGGGGTTCGGTAATAAAATGGAAAGAAAATGAGATACTCTCTAGCGCGGATTCTGAAGTGCCTTCTACAAAAAACAAAAAAAAAGTCACCTATGCGAAACAAACGTACACAATTCCAAGAATCTTCCTCGACAAGCGTTGAGAAAATGTGCAGTGGCAGACCCGGTACAAAATATCAAAGAAACCATGGTAACCACAGATGGATCAAATACCAACTTAAAAAAACGGTATTAGTATGATCAAAAGTGCTACATATTTCTTGGGTTTTTTTCCGCATCCTTTTTCGTCAGTAAAGCCCATGCCAC
This sequence comes from Tenthredo mesomela, assembly GCA_943736025.1. Lineage (NCBI taxonomy): Eukaryota > Metazoa > Arthropoda > Insecta > Hymenoptera > Tenthredinidae > Tenthredo > Tenthredo mesomela. The sequence continues at coordinate 24,214,613 of OX031014.1, read as the reverse complement.
GGTGGAACGCAAACGCGTGCGCAAACACAAATGCAGTGATTTGAGACTCCTTATTGGCTGTTGAAAAAATGTGTCCAAAGCTAAGCCAATCAGGAGCGTCAGATCACTGCGTTTGCGTTTGCGCACGCGTTTGCGTTCCACCATGGCATGGGCTTTACAATAGCTGCGTGACTCTCACTTTGAGTGTCTCAGCCAGTCAAGTTGACTACTCCTAATCCTACTAAACTGGATAAGGTCGTAGCCAATCCTCTGCATGAACCATGCCAACAGTATTCCAACAAAAGGCCTGGATCAAATTATTAATAAACTCCCTGAAGGCGAGTACTTTCTAATGTAATACATAGTGTTATGCTGTATCATTAATGATGAGTTCAGTTACTTACATTTCTCTTTGTAACAGGAACTAGGTTACTCTATCTTGCAATCAAAGGGTTGACCCAAGAAGTAAAAAAAAATTCAGATGATATTCCTGTGTGGAAATTAAGTTGGGGGCTTGAACTGGCCCTGGCTAGATTTACGATTCTCAATTGGGGCGCTAATCTGGCGAACTGAGCGGGGCCCGCCCAGAAACGTCACGCTTGCCCGAATAGGGCCTGAATAGTCAAAATAACCTGGCGCTCATCTGGCAGCCATTTGGAAAGCCAACCTTAAATTTGATTTTTTCAAATATTTATTTTTTCACGGAGAAAAAAAGATAGTAATAAGTCCTATAAATATAGTAAAACGAAAACCAGTTCCGCGGTTATGATATTTATTACTGCCCAGCATAGTAAAAATCGTCAAAAATGTATTAATAAGTACTAAAATGTAGTAAAAAGTTTCAAAAAATTTAGTATTTTTTACGAAACTGGTCTCGATGTTTTCGTTTTACTATATATTTTATAGGAATTATTGCTATCTTTTTCCATTCCGTTTTCTCCGTGTGGGGTTTCAATCATGAACAAAAATGTAATAAAAAATTAAATCAAAGATATTTTATTTTATATTATTGCGATACACATTATGAACGAGTTTTTATTACAGCTTACTACTTGCCACGAAGGTTTTAAAAAAAGAAATTAATTTTATAAATTAAAAATAAATAATTTTCAAAAATTAATATAATCTAAAATCAAATTAACCCTTCACAGTCACACTACCAAATAATATCACGACAGTCACACTGGGTCGATTCTACCCAGTCAGTTTTCAAAACACGATTGTGAGCAAACTATCCGTCCGAATTGGTTCAAAAAATTACTGTACGTGCTTTGAACATTCTAGATGATGTATGAAGAAATTCAAAGAGAAAAAAAAAATAGCAACATGTTGAAAAAAATTCAGAAAGAGGTGAAAACGCAAAAAAGACACTTTTTCGTTCAAAAAATCATAAGTCTGTGAATTTTCAATATTTTTCGCTAAAATTTGGACGTGATACTCCTCAGATATGCTACTTTTGGGAAAAAAATAGTGGCATAGTGCGCGTTCCAAAAAAGGTATTTATTCCGACACGTGAAGAGGGTTGATTTTGGAGTAGGAAAAAAGGTCGAATTATGCGAAAATAGGGTTATAATTCGTAAAAACAAGGTATATCATCGTTGTAAATGTAATTTTTAGTATAATAATAATTATTATTAGGTATCGTAATCATTATGATTTGTGTTCATTAATTTTCTCCACTACATTATAAGCCATCGCCAGCAAATAAATTCGTTTTGTCATACAAATCATAAAAAAAAAAATTTAGCGGGTATCACAGGTATACTTAATGTCGCAAAACTTGATCTAGATACGAAAAAAAAAAAAAACGATTGTTTTCACGAAAAGTAACGCCACAGTCACACCTGGGTCGATTCTACCCAGGCCACGCGCACGATGTTGCTCTATCGGGTGTCAGATCAACACCGAAGGTAGAGCCTAGTTAATACCCGTCGGGGCATGTAGGGGATACTTAAAACCACAGGTCTATGGCAGCGGAAGTCCCGCTGGAAGCCAGGGAATATTAGATATTTGAGCCGAAAAATGACCGACGGGTCGATTCTACCCAGTGTGACTGTTGAGGGTTAATTGGGAACCTTAGAACCTCGATACCCCAACTAGTGGCAGAAAATAGAATTACTAAAAGAAGGCGACAGTGACCAATGAGAGGGATTAGAACCTCGATACGCCAACTAGTGACGAAAATAGAACTATTCATCATCATGAAGCTATCACTCGAACTGGTACTTATTTGAGGAGGGGCTCAATCAATCGAGTCGAGTCAGTTGATTCTAATTTCTTTGGCCTGACGTTTCGGCAGTGATGTGCTGCCCTCATCAGAGGCTATTTATTGAAAAAATTATAAAATTACAAAAAATTACAAAAAGGTCCATGGTTGACAAAACATATTAGACTATGAATTAAATTAACAAGTCAAGGAAACTAATTGCATGAAATATTAAAATTAGGTCAGTAGTTTGACACGTATACAAACAGATAATATTTACATGGTCAGAGAAGTTAATATGAAATGCAGTCAAAACAAATACAATGGTAGTCAATTTAGAATACAAAGTAAACACAAGATCAGTTCTTAATATGATAATAAGAAAGAACTTAAATTACCTTATTAAAATTAGTGATAAGTGAAAAAACATGGTGTCAAAGACCACCATTATCACGATACACGATGAGCCAAGTGTCATCATGTGCTGGTGAAGACGTTTAATAAAGCGAGGGGGTGTGACGACTCTCTTTATATACGTTTTGTCTTAGGCTTGTCCAATGTTGACATTATGACGATGACGTCAATGAATTAAGACCATTCGGTTGTAAATTAATGCGCAGCATCTCTGAGGTAATGCGTTTAGACCAGACTGATTCCCTATCAAGCACAACTGCATTACTCCAATCAAAAGTGTGGTTAAATTCTAGTTGGTGTGTGGAAACGACAGAATGTGCTTCTGGATTTTTCTTCAAATTGTCTTTATGCTCTTTTAATCTGGTCTTGAGTTCTCGTTTTGTTTCACCCACATACGACGCTGAACAATCATTACATTGGATCTTATAAACTACATTGCATTTATCATGCTCATCAATCCGGTCTTTGCCTTTAGTAACTACAGATCTTAGGTTACTGTTAACAGTGAAAACAGGTGTCAAGTCATATTTCTTAACCGGTTGAGTGGTAGACCCTTTTTCTAGTTTACTGACCAAAAGTGGTACGTTGCCGTTCTTTTTCAGAATACATACGAATATGTTTTCTAGGGGTTTTTGGGGTCGCTGGTTACGAATGCGTTATCAGAATTTTGAAATTCCAAGATGGCGACCCGGGAATGCGCATGCGCTCTAGCAAATTCGATATAACTTTGACTATTCGGTCTAAAAGTCCCTACTCGGGGGTTTTCGCGGTCGCTGATCACGAATTCGTTATCAGAATTTCGGAATTCCAAGATGGCGTCCCAGTACTTCGCATGCGCACTAGGAAACTCGATATAACTTGGACTATTCGGTTTGAAAATCCCTACTCGGCGGTCTTTGCGGTACTTTCTCGGTTTGAACTATCAAAAGTAATTCAAACTGACACAACTCATTCGAACTCAATCCAACCCAACAGAGGGGTCGGTTGGGTTACGTTAGGTAAGGCTGGATTAGGTTAGCTTTGATCGGATAAGTCCGTTGGTCTAGTTTAGGAGAGGGCGAAAAAAGGGATTTTCAGACCGAATAATCAAAATTATATCAAATTTGCTAGAGCGCATGCGCAGTACTGGCTGGCCATCTAGGAATTCCGAAATTCTGATAACGTATTCGTGATCAGCGACCGCGAAAACCCCCGAGTAGAGATTATTAGACCGAATAGTGAAAGTTCTATCGATTTTGCTAGAGCGCATGCGCAGTACTGGCTCGCCATCTTGGGATTTTGAAATTCTGATAACGGATTCGTGACCAGCGACCGCGAAAACCCCCGAGTAGGGATTTTTAGACCGAATAATGAAAGTTCTATCGATTTTGCTAGAGCGCATGCGCAGTACTGGCCGCCATCTTGGAATTTTGAAATTCTGATCCCGGATTCGTGATCAGCGACCGCGAAAATGGTTATATATCAATTTGTGTGCAAATCGGTTGATATTTGAGCAAGTAATTCAAATTTGTACATATATGATCCATTACCACTCAACCGGTTAAGTGAGCAACCCAATATCTCTGAGAAACCATTAATGTATGGTATAGGTACTATCTTACGTTTCCTGGCGACATGACCTTCGACGACCATGATAACTGAGGTGTTTTCCTCTGGGTCAGTCACCGTGATCACAATATTGGTATTTTTAGTATGCATGTTCTTGGATTTTAAATATTTCACCCTTTTAGTTATTAACCTCTCTGAGAAATCGTCAGGGTAATTATTATCACGTAGCAGTGTTCTTACTAATTTCAGATTCTCAGCATGAAATTTAGAATGAGATAACGATATAGCTCTGTCTACTAGATTAAATACCATTCCTCGCTTTTGAGACAAAGGGTGCATGGAATCAAAATTCAAGAATCTACCAGAAAACGTAGGCTTTCTGTACCAATTAGTGATCAACCCGTTGGAATCATCTCGTATAACGTTGACATCTAAGAAACTTAACCCGCGCTCAACCTCGAGTTCATACGTGAACTGAAGGCGGTCATGATAACTATTAAAAATGTTTGTCACATGGTCTACGTTAGCGCTTGGAATGCACATTATGATGACATCAACGTATCGATAATAAAATACTGGTCTAAAATTCAATTTTGACAAACAATCGCGTTCAAGATCTACCATGACTAAGTCAGCTAGAATTGGTGAAATTGGGGACCCCATGGGGGAACCAAAAATTTGTTTGTAGTATTGATTATCGAATTGAAAATAAACATTGTCTAACAAATACGATACACCCGCTAATAATTCACATTTACATGAGTATCTGTGAGTTAGTTAAGACAGCAATAGTAAACAGATACTCATGTATTGCGAAGCATACCACCATGCCTTTGAGTGAATTATTAGCGGGTGTATCGTATTTGTTAGACAATGTTTATTTTCAATTCGATAATCAATACTACAAACAAATTTTTGGTTCCCCCATGGGGTCCCCAATTTCACCAATTCTAGCTGACTTAGTCATGGTAGATCTTGAACGCGATTGTTTGTCAAAATTGAATTTTAGACCAGTATTTTATTATCGATACGTTGATGTCATCATAATGTGCATTCCAAGCGCTAACGTAGACCATGTGACAAACATTTTTAATAGTTATCATGACCGCCTTCAGTTCACGTATGAACTCGAGGTTGAGCGCGGGTTAAGTTTCTTAGATGTCAACGTTATACGAGATGATTCCAACGGGTTGATCACTAATTGGTACAGAAAGCCTACGTTTTCTGGTAGATTCTTGAATTTTGATTCCATGCACCCTTTGTCTCAAAAGCGAGGAATGGTATTTAATCTAGTAGACAGAGCTATATCGTTATCTCATTCTAAATTTCATGCTGAGAATCTGAAATTAGTAAGAACACTGCTACGTGATAATAATTACCCTGACGATTTCTCAGAGAGGTTAATAACTAAAAGGGTGAAATATTTAAAATCCAAGAACATGCATACTAAAAATACCAATATTGTGATCACGGTGACTGACCCAGAGGAAAACACCTCAGTTATCATGGTCGTCGAAGGTCATGTCGCCAGGAAACGTAAGATAGTACCTATACCATACATTAATGGTTTCTCAGAGATATTGGGTTGCTCACTTAACCGGTTGAGTGGTAATGGATCATATATGTACAAATTTGAATTACTTGCTCAAATATCAACCGATTTGCACACAAATTGATATATAACCATTTTCGCGGTCGCTGATCACGAATCCGGGATCAGAATTTCAAAATTCCAAGATGGCGGCCAGTACTGCGCATGCGCTCTAGCAAAATCGATAGAACTTTCATTATTCGGTCTAAAAATCCCTACTCGGGGGTTTTCGCGGTCGCTGGTCACGAATCCGTTATCAGAATTTCAAAATTCCAAGATGGCGAGCCAGTACTGCGCATGCGCTCTAGCAAAATCGATAGAACTTTCACTATTCGGTCTAATAATCTCTACTCGGGGGTTTTCGCGGTCGCTGATCACGAATACGTTATCAGAATTTCGGAATTCCTAGATGGCCAGCCAGTACTGCGCATGCGCTCTAGCAAATTTGATATAATTTTGATTATTCGGTCTGAAAATCCCTTTTTTCGCCCTCTCCTAAACTAGACCAACGGACTTATCCGATCAAAGCTAACCTAATCCAGCCTTACCTAACGTAACCCAACCGACCCCTCTGTTGGGTTGGATTGAGTTCGAATGAGTTGTGTCAGTTTGAATTACTTTTGATAGTTCAAACCGAGAAAGTACCGCAAAGACCGCCGAGTAGGGATTTTCAAACCGAATAGTCCAAGTTATATCGAGTTTCCTAGTGCGCATGCGAAGTACTGGGACGCCATCTTGGAATTCCGAAATTCTGATAACGAATTCGTGATCAGCGACCGCGAAAACCCCCGAGTAGGGACTTTTAGACCGAATAGTCAAAGTTATATCGAATTTGCTAGAGCGCATGCGCATTCCCGGGTCGCCATCTTGGAATTTCAAAATTCTGATAACGCATTCGTAACCAGCGACCCCAAAAACCCCTAGAAAACATATTCGTATGTATTCTGAAAAAGAACGGCAACGTACCACTTTTGGTCAGTAAACTAGAAAAAGGGTCTACCACTCAACCGGTTAAGAAATATGACTTGACACCTGTTTTCACTGTTAACAGTAACCTAAGATCTGTAGTTACTAAAGGCAAAGACCGGATTGATGAGCATGATAAATGCAATGTAGTTTATAAGATCCAATGTAATGATTGTTCAGCGTCGTATGTGGGTGAAACAAAACGAGAACTCAAGACCAGATTAAAAGAGCATAAAGACAATTTGAAGAAAAATCCAGAAGCACATTCTGTCGTTTCCACACACCAACTAGAATTTAACCACACTTTTGATTGGAGTAATGCAGTTGTGCTTGATAGGGAATCAGTCTGGTCTAAACGCATTACCTCAGAGATGCTGCGCATTAATTTACAACCGAATGGTCTTAATTCATTGACGTCATCGTCATAATGTCAACATTGGACAAGCCTAAGACAAAACGTATATAAAGAGAGTCGTCACACCCCCTCGCTTTATTAAACGTCTTCACCAGCACATGATGACACTTGGCTCATCGTGTATCGTGATAATGGTGGTCTTTGACACCATGTTTTTTCACTTATCACTAATTTTAATAAGGTAATTTAAGTTCTTTCTTATTATCATATTAAGAACTGATCTTGTGTTTACTTTGTATTCTAAATTGACTACCATTGTATTTGTTTTGACTGCATTTCATATTAACTTCTCTGACCATGTAAATATTATCTGTTTGTATACGTGTCAAACTACTGACCTAATTTTAATATTTCATGCAATTAGTTTCCTTGACTTGTTAATTTAATTCATAGTCTAATATGTTTTGTCAACCATGGACCTTTTTGTAATTTTTTGTAATTTTATAATTTTTTCAATAAATAGCCTCTGATGAGGGCAGCACATCACTGCCGAAACGTCAGGCCAAAGAAATTAGAATCAACTGACTAGACTCGATTGATTGAGCCCCTCCTCAAATAAGAAAATAGAACTACTCAAAGAAGGCTAAAATTTCAAAGCCACGCCCATTCCAAGGATCCCAATAGTGAAGCTACTTTGTTTTTGATTTACAAAAAAAAAAAAAAAACAGGTTTATTACTCATTGTCAGTACCCGAGGAGTTCAGATCTTTCGCTGGCTACATGCGAGTACGCGAAAAGCCTTAAAGAAGAAAAAAAAAAAAAAGCAGTTCAGATCTTGAAGTGCACGGTTTACCTCTTTTCTTCTTCTTCGGTAGTTTCGCGCACGAATTCTATCTTTATCACGTTTCCTTATTGAATTTACCGTCATCCATGTTTTCAAACCACTTTGCAGTAGCACCTGAAAGTGACCACGCACTGATATTTGCGCTGCTCGATTATAAAATCTTCGAAAAATAACCTCAATATAGGTTTCGTAGCATTTCACGGCTGTTCTGGATTCGCCATGACTGGCGCCAGATAGTAACTGCTAAGTTCGCCCATGCCGCATTATAGAGTGAGTGAGAATATTGAACGTCTTTAATTTTTTGAAGCTTTACATACAAGTAATGCCAGGGTAAACACTAAAAAGAATATCATGCGGATTTAAAATATTGCATCTGGTGGCCCGATCAAAACCAGGTCGGGGCCCTGCTTGTGTAGCGAAATTATGGCTGTCATGGGGAAATCTGGTCGGGGCCATTGCGTGCATCGGGCTAGCCCGGACAAATTTCCACACGGGATTAAACTTCTCAGAAACTCCATCGAAGGTGTCCTCAAAAAAAAAAAAAAGATAGATTCTGTAACAATCGACCGCTTTGCAGAGAAATATAAAATAGAATTACATCTCAGAACTATTGCCCAGCTCGAGGACTTTGACATAAAATTGACTATTGATTTAGAACTTCACCTCCAATTCGTAAGTGAAAGAATGGGCAATTTTTTCTAATATAAATGATGAGGTACGAATAACATGATTTTGTTTGACTGGGTAACTGCTCTGGAGCACTTAGCAGATGGCGACGTTCTCAAGACCGTTGCATCTATCACGACGAAATTATTTTATCGCCGATTGGCGATGGAATGTACAGCGGTGAAAAAGATGACTGGAATAGTATATTGTGTAACAAGGGATGAAACAAGATGAATGCAGGCCAGGGTGAAGTTGTCAGCCCGAAGCCGAAAGCGAGGGCTGACATCACCCGTGCCTGCATTCATGTTTCATCCCGTGTCACACACTATGTTTTTCATAACATCTGCAAAAAAACTTCAGGTTTCATGACGACGGGTCCTAATGAAACAACGCTATCTCGCCGTGCTGACTAGAAACGCTTTATCCCACCGTGCCGGTTAGGAAAGCGCTATTTTGCCGTACTGGTTAGAAACGCCCTATCTCGCCACACTGGTTAGAAAAGCGCTATCTCACCGTGTTGGTTAGAGAAGCACTATTCCACCGTTACGGTTTAAATTATTGTCAATTTATATATGTATCAATAATATGAAAATCATTGAAACACGGATCTGTTTATTTCACTTTTCCAGAAAAAATCGTTTCATTAAATCAAAACTAGAATAATTTTTTTTCACAACGTCTGCAGTCAGAACTCAGAAGGTATAGAAGTTTCAGCATAGTGATGAAGAAGCCTGTGTAGTAGATGTTTATTTAGTATTAATATTTCAGCTATATTGTAATTAGATGATCGTCAATAACACGCACCGCATTTTTCAAATTTGTATTTATTGTACAATAGCAACAACTCCAACACTGGTAAAATGGGTATTGACCATTAGACGAAACAGAAACATTTTTAAATCCAAAATAATTAATGAATGCAAACACTGATGGCAGAGGTTACCTGATTGCTGAATAATTCAACCTATTTGAAGCTTTGTAACAGATTTCTAGAAAGTCGAACATCTTTGGAAAACGTGTCAAAGAGTTGGTAGTTACAATTGAAGATAAATTCTATATTACTTACAAAATATATAATATAATACATAATATATATATTAGACTGACAGTTATTTTGGCTTTTGACGAAATGTTTCGCTCCGAGTACATGAATGGGTTCGAAATAAATTAAAAAAAAGCCTCTCCAAATTTTAGCCCTTAATTTTAATATTTAGGGGTGCCGACAGCCCCTTACTTTTTCCCATTTGAATAACATGGGCTTTTTGACTGTTTTAATCAATTTTTTTCTCGAAGGCCCAATTATTCGTCAAAAAATCTAAGATTCAGCAACAATGTCGTTGATGATACTCTCTTCCAGTAAAACAAAATTTGTCCACATCCATTCGGAATTCCATGTTGGTTCCCATCTCTAACTTATTGTGAGACTTTCGAGCGAAGCGAAAGAATTGTTCTTTCCTACAAAGTTGTTGAATATTCTTCGTCAATGTCGTACCTCATCAACTCATCAAAATGTGTAACTCGCACTCATGTTCATAACTTCGAAAATCACCCCCATCCCCTAAAAATCGTAGTAAAAATGGTGGGTAAATTTAAAAAAAAAAGTGGTTTGGTTATAAAAATGATTCGTTTTCAACAGGAGGGTTACGCAAAGAATTTTTTTTTTTTTTTTTACATCCTTCTTCGATACATTCTTTGAGTTACCCCCACCTACGAAAATTGGAAAAATAATATTTTTAATTTTTTTTAAATTTTTTTATTTGATTTTTTTATTTTGTTTTATTTTAAGCTCGCTACATAGAATAACGCATCAACCAAAATCGATAACATTGGATAGCGATTTTTCCAATTTTTTGTAGATAGGGGTGACTTAAAGAATGTATCGAAGAAGAATGTAGTAAAAAAATAAAAAATATTCTTTTTGTAACCCTCCTGTTGAAAACAGATCATTTTTATAGCCAAACCATTTTTTTTTTTTTTTTTTTTTTTTTTAATTTACCCACCATTTTTGGTACGACTTTTAGGGGATGGGGGTGATTTTCGAAGTTATGAACATGAATGCGAGCTACACATTCTGATGAGTTGATGAGGTACGACATTGACGAAGAATATTCAAGAACTTTGTAGGAAAGAACAATTCTTTCGCTTCGCTCGAAAGTCTCACAATAAGTTAGGGATGGGGACCAACATGGAATTCCGAATCGATGTGGACAAATTTTGTTTTACTGGAAGAGAGTATCATCACCGACATTGTTGCTGAATCTTAGATTATTTGACGAATAATTGGGCCTTCGATAAAAAAATTGATTAAAACAGTCAAAAAGCCCATGTTATTCAAATGGGAAAAAGTAAGGGGCTGTCGGCACCCCTAAATATTAAAATTAAGGGCTAAAATTTGGAGAGGCTTTTTTTTAATTTATTTCGAACCCATTCATGTACTCGGAGCGAAACATTTCGTCGAAAGCCAAAATAACTGTCAGTCTAATATATATATATATATATATTAGGGTGGCGCAAAAAAACCGACTATTTTTTTTTTTTTTTGAGTCTCGAGTGAAAAAATGTTAGTTTTTGATGTTTTAAGAGCCCTCTCCAAAGGACAGCTCAAAAAAAAAATTTTAAGAGGTCGCTCCAAATTTTTTTAAATTTCAAAAATCGTCAAAAATCGAATTTTTTTTTTTTTTCTAATTTTTTTTCTCGTTACGGTATAATTTTACAGACCAAAAAAAAAAATAAGTTTCTGAAAGTTTCAGTTCAAAATTTAAATTTTGAAAGGTCGCTCATAATTTTTTTTAATTTATCAGTGCATTACTTTAGATTTTTTAATTATTTAATTATTAAAAAATTATGAGCGACCTTTCAAAATTCAAATTTTGAACTGAAACTTTCAGAAATTTATTTTTTTGTTTGACTGTAAAATTATACTGTAACGAGAAAAAAAATTAAAAAAAAAAAAAAAAATCGATTTTTGACGATTTTTGAAATTTAAAAAAATTTTTGTAACACATGCATGATTTCTGCGTTTTTTTGACCTAAAAATAGGGTCAAAAGTAGCCGTTTATTGACCGCTTAAAAAGAGCGGGCAATAAGCGGGCAATAAAGGATTCTTTATTGCCCGCTTCTTCAATAAGCGGGCAATAATGGATTCTTTATTGCCCGCTTCTTCAATAATATATATATATATATATATATATATATATATATATTTGTATATTGCCCCATATATATATATATATATATATATGGGGCTTTCCACGTCACATTTACCCCTTTTGTACCTGATCCCCTTCGATTTGGATTATTTTTTAGTACGATGTTGCAACCGACCCAAAAGCGTCTCTGAATTAATTTCAGATTTTTCCAACCAACGGCTAAATTTAAAAAAAATCGAAAAGTCGATTCCGGAAACGCCATTTTTAAAAATCTGAAAAAATTCACACAAATTTCACAATTTAAAATATGATTTGTAAGCATCACTTGATAATGGGATCTCAATATTTACTATCTTTTTCGCAGCTTTTTAGGTTTTTCATGTCAGTATTAGAGTTTTCATCTTTTTAATCCGTCATAACTTTCTCAAATAATAATGGATTTCAACTTCGCTAAATTTAGGAAAAATTAAAATTCATTTTATTTGAGAAAGTTATGGCCGATTAAAAAGATGAAAACACCAATTCTGACATGAAAAACCTAAAAACCTGCGAAAAAGATAGTAAATATTGAGATCCCATTATCAAGTGATGCTTACAAATCATATTTTAAATTGTGAAATTTGTGTGAATTTTTTCAGATTTTTAAAAATGGCGTTTCCGGAATCGACTTTTCGATTTTTTTTAAATTTAGCCATTGGTTGGAAAAATCGGAAATTAATTCAGAGACCCTTTTGGGTCGATTGCAACATCATACTAAAAAATAATCCAAATCGAAGGGGGTGAGGTACAAAAGGGGTAAATGTGACGTGGAAAGCCCCATATATATATATATGCCGCTTATAAGCACAAAAACGCAGAAATCAATACATGCGTTACAAAAAATATGGTGTGTACCAAGGGCTAAGTGGGCTTTTTGACCTCGTGTGGTTGCAGTACTCGTCTTCGGCTCGCGGATGCACTCGTCTTCGACTCGTGCTCCCTCGCCTCCGACTAGTACTGCAAACTCCACACTCGGTCTAAAAAAGCCCACTTTACGCCCTTGCTACACAATATACTATTGGAGCGACCTTCTAAAAATTTTTTTTTTTAGCTGTCCTTTGGAGAGGGCTCTTAAAACATCAAAAACTAACATTTTTTCACCCGAGACTTAAAAAAAAAAAAAATAGTCGGCTTTTTTGCGCCACCCTAATATATATATATAATTTATAATATATTTGTAGAACCGTGTAATTGGTGAACTGAGCTGCCATGTTCGATGAGAACGATTTTTATTTTGTAAGTAATATAAAATTTATCTTCAATATTGTAACTACCAACTGTTTGACACATTTTCCAAAGATGTTCGACTTTCTAGAAATCTGTTACAAAGCTTCAAATAGGTTGAATCGTTCAGCAATTAACCTCTGCCATCAGTGTTTGCATTCATTAATTATTTTGGATTTAAAAATGTTTCTGTTTCGTCTAATGGTCAATACCCATTTTACCAGTGTTGGAGTTGTTGCTATTGTACAATAAATACAAATTTGAAAAATGCGGTGCGTGTTATTGACGATCATCTAATTACAATGTAGCTGAAACATTAATACTAAATAAACATCTACTACACAGGCTTCTTCATCACTATGCTGAAACTTCTATACCTTTTGAGTTCTGACTGCAGACGTTGTGAAAAAAAATTATTCTAGTTTTGATTTAATGAAACGATTTTTTTCTGGAAAAGCGAAATAAACAGATCCGTGTTTCAATGATTTTCATATTATTGTTACATATATAAATTGACAATAATTTAAACCGTAACGGTGGAATAGTGCTTCTCTAACCAACACGGTGAGATAGCGCTTTTCTAACCAGTGTGGCGAGATAGGGCGTTTCTAACCAGTACGGCAAAATAGCGCTTTTCTAACCGGCACGGTGGGATAGAGCGTTTCTAGTCAGCACGGCGAGATAGCGTTGTTTCATTAGGACCAGTCGATGAGGCCAGTCGAAACATCAGTATGTCAATTGTTTGTTACAAATGTCATACTAATTTTCAAACTGCTTGATAATATTTAAAATTTTGAAATACCTGCGAAAGGATATGAATAACGTAAATAATGGTGAAATACCAAATACTCCACAGCACCTAATAGACAAAGCGAATGCTGCGTCAATGGATCTGTTGCCAGATAATTCTAGAGACCGATATTTAACATGTTACAATGCCTTCACCTCATGGGAGAAAACTCAAGGCGCGACGACCTGGTCGGAAGATGTTGTATTAACCCAGATAACAAAATGCCCGCACAATGCATGCAGGGCGAGGGCACATGTGCGGATCAGTCCGCACGGCGTGAGTACAGATCACCACGCTCATGCGTCCTCCATGGATGGACATATGACTCGCACGTCGTGCGCAGCACACGTGCGGGCATAGTGCAACGTTAGAGTATAGTGTATGTTGAATTTTGTGGAAAAATATATATTTCATGATGTGTAAGGTAAAAAAGTGAAATTGTATTTCATTTAACTTTATATTTCAAAATATATAAATATGATAAAACTAAAAATCACAGTATGAGTAAACTTATTAGGTACATACGTTAGATATTGCGATACTCATCACAGTATGACTAATATAATATATACCATTTTGTGTACTGAAATTTTCTTTTCTGGAATAATCGGTTTCGCAATTTATTGTTCATCTATCAGTTTTACAGTCTTGTCTGCCACTGTTTTTTTTAAATGTCTATTAAATAAATAATCCCGCAGCACTTTTTATAACATCAGACGAATGTTTCGAATATTGAAATAGTAGATTACGATACAAGTGCGCAAAGTACGTGATTCTCGCACGAGTGTAGCTTGTCGCCCGAGCGAAGCGAGGGTGACAAAAATACGAGTGCAAGGATCACGTACGCGCACGTGTGTCGTATACTATTTTTTTCAACTCATAGTGTGCGAATTTCGATTTCGAAAATAAATACAAATATAAATAATTTCATCAGTAACCGGAAACCGGCTGAGAATGTGAGTACTGTATTTTAGACAATATTCTACAGATACACTATTTACAGTGTGTAAATCATTCTCTACACTCAGTGCGCGAATGCATAATATACTTCAGATACATTTGCGCACTCAGTGCGCGAGTGTATCTACTCCAGATACATTCGCGCACTGAGTGTGCAAATGTATCTACTCGGCACACCGCGCACCACAGTCTGTGAATCGGGCACTTCGCACACTACCAACAGACATGAGAAATCGAAATTCGCACACTGAGTTGAAAAAAATAGTATTTTATGTGGCACGCCCGTAAACCAAGTGTTTTTCGGCGAGGTATTCGAGTCATAAACGGTTTACGGGCACGTCTCATACGATATTTTTTTCGACATAGACATGAAAAGTCACTTTGACGCCAGTTGAGATTCGCACTTGATACGACGAAGAGTGAGGTTATGGCGCGATCTGTCACGCACTTCGACTGCACATCAAAACTGCCATATAAAGACTTTATACGGCAGCTTTCTACTGCGCACCTCGCACTGCGCAGCAAAACTGCCGTACAAATACTTTATATGGCAGTTCTGACTTTACGGATCGAAAACAGGCGTCAAAAAGTGACTTTTCAATGACTATGCCGAAAAAAAAAAAAATTAAGTAGCGTCACTTAGCATTTTGCGGAAGTGACGGATGAAAAAAAGGAACGAGGAAAAGTGAATAAAAAATATTATGTCGCCAAAAGGGTTAAACAAATTTTGCTCCTAATCTTGACAATTAGGTTTTATCTTGGAAAATATTTGTCACGAATTCTGAAACATCGAGTAAATCTTACGAACTGTTTTATGATGAAAATGATATTGATCATCTCATATCGAATGATTGCACACTGACATCATGGTGCCCGCACGCGGTGCCGCGCACAATAGCGACACACGTGATTGTATGTCTTCGCGTGCGTGATAGCTAGATGCGATTTATTACGCTCGCACATGTGTTGGCGACACTTCGTGCTAGCAAGAATGGTGCGTTCTCGCCCGCACGACGTGATTCGCACGTTGTGATGGTTTCGTGCGTCGCACGATTGTTATCTGGGTTGTTTAGAAAGAAAATCGATACCAAATACAATTGTAATTTGTGATTAGAAAAAAATCCGATAATAAATACAATTGTAATTTGTAATTTGTGGCCAGCTAATTACTAATTCGCCCAACTCTGGTTATTAGATGATATCCAAATGTGATTTGAAGCATGAGAAAAAATTGCTTAACTTATGATCATGAAACTGAAAGATAATCTTAAATAGGGGCGCCATGAAGTTACGGACTTAGGGCGTAAAAATGTTTAAATCCGGCGTTGACTTGCATAACTCATAGTTATTGAAATCTGACGAAACCCGAAATTATTTCAAACTAAGTGTCACTGAGCTGAAACGAAGTACCTACAATTGTAATGTGACGAACGTTTTGAATCAGCCTTTTTTTCACTTGAAGAATATTTTTGTCAGTGCTCGATGACATTTTGTCAAGCTGAATTGTATATTATATTGTCACGCTACTCCATGAATCCTTTCAAATGCCCTCATTATGAAACTTGATGAAAGAATTCTTTCAATGCAACGCTTTCGTCTCGATCATATCCTATCGTTGCACTCGAGTAACATTCACACAGTAACAGTGTTCATGAATCTTGTGGTATGATTTTTGTGATCTGTGACGGAGGAACGATTCCACAAAGCGTGTTTTCTGTGTTCTACACAATTGCTCATCTGCAGTTATTATGACTCGTCTGAAAGTTTGAATAAAAATAAAAAGCCAGTCTGCCGAAATTGTTTGCGACGCCAGCCGGATTTATCAACGCCATTAGAACATAATCAATGTGACAGATAAATTAGAATACCTCAGAGGCGCGAACTCGTAAAGTACAGTTATATTCATTGTTGGTCTATGGGACATCAGGGCTATTTTGAACAATCCCTTACTTTTAATATGTGCTAAGTTTTATAATAAACATTATCTTTAAAGTTTTGTGGTTAATTGTAGTTAATAATTCTTCTCATTCTCTTCCTCGCAATAAGTCATTTGTCATCGTTACTTTCACTTTCCAGACTACATCACATTACATGATTTTTAATGTAAAATTAAAAGTAAAATTAATTTTGTCATAATGCTCCGTATAATTCCTGAATTAAATTTCAATTATTTTCCTCATTGCTTTTGTGGTGAAAGATACTTGGTCGCATCTCGCGTCGCACTTTAAAAAAAGTTTTCTTATTTTTATTTGTAATTGATTTTCGATCGTATGTTTAAAATCGGCGGCTCGCTAACGATTAAACTTCAAATCGATGACGTTGTCGCTAACCGGACGCCATCTAGCCACTGATGCTCGTACTTGGTAGCTCTCAGGAAAGCCATTCTTTACTCGTTTTATAGAGCCAAAGCTTTTGATCGCTGTGAAGTGTGTTCTGACTGAAGAAGGAGGAGGTGAACAAAAATTCCCGATGAAAACGTCTATTTTAAAACGTTGAATAATCATATCTCAGCTCTCCGTTCACCGATTTCATCGAACTATGGCTTAAATCGAAGCTTTTCTTAGTCACATCGTATGATAAATATTTCAATCCCGTATTTATTGCGTAGTGTAAGAAAGTAGAAGAATACTGTCTCCCCACCACGCCGTTTAGCTCTTGTTCGGGTATATAGACTCGGTCGAGTCTCGCGCGGGGCATGTACAGAAAACATTTTTTTTTTTTCAATTTTTTTTTTTTTTAATGCACTTGACGCGAGACTCTACCCAGTCTCTTGATATTCCCACACTTTTTTTTTTTATACGCCCTTTTGGCTCTGCAGAACCAAAAGGGCGTATGATTTGAGATACGCCCTTTTGGTTTTAGTAACGCGATATGCAAACCACCAAATCTGTTCCATAAAAACATGTGAACATTCACAGTACGGCACTATAATATTATGAGATATATGGGGCTTTTCAGGCGAAAACGGCCACTTCGGAAACGGAGTGTCACAGATTTCAATGGTTTTCACATATGTTGTCGTCCAGGTCGACCTTGGATCTTAGGTGAGTCCTTTCGTCTTGCTGACCCATTGCCGCGTTGCTAGCAGAGGTCGTAACGCCGCACTCTACAGTCGTTATCTCCGAAACGACTCAACCGAATACAAATGTTAAAAAAGCCATTTGTCCGTAAATTCGTGAACTTTATAATGCTTATTATGGAAATGTGAAAATTTTGAACCATACCTCAAAAATGACGAATTTAGCATTTTTAAGCACTTATATCCAGGCTGAAAATTTTCAAAAATTGCCGTAAATTACCCTCTTTCCATGTTCTTTTTACCCTCCGAAGCAAATTCTGGGCTCTCCAACGGTTCGAGAGTTATAGGTCAAAATGTGTTCTCCAACAAAGTCCGATTGGAATGAGTCGAAATTATAGAATAACACTCAAAACAAGTACTCTCTGCGCTGAACACGGTCAAGACTGTCATTCAGTAGTTACCGATTGCCTGCGTTATAGTTTTTTTTTTTTTTTTTTTTCTTCAACAATTCTACAGAAGTATTTTCCATTTATTTTCCGACCATGCTATTTCCATGTCTATTTTTGCATAAAAAAACTGCACAGAATGTTGTTGAAATGATACAATAATTTACAAAAGGTTTGAATAAATTTGCTCTATGCATATTTATAAAAAAATCGCAAATAAAGTTTTTTTTTTTATTTTTTACGCTGAAACCCTTACACCCCCCCCCCCCCCCCCCCCCCCCCCCTCTTAAAGCATGATGAAACTATTATCTATGATTTGTTTAGCAACCGCTTTTTTTTCTTTTTTTTCGCGAAACGTTGTTAAACACAAGTCGGCGGAATGTTACTATAGAGACATCAAACAATTTAGAGTCACCCTGTTACACCCGACACCGGTCTCTCCTAATTTAACCTATCTTAAGTGCAATGAGCACTCCGATTTATCAGTGTATAAACCCTTTCCGATTGAAACAGCATCGAAAAAGAAGAGCACTACGTAGCGTTTCCGCATCTGTCGCAAATCTACTGAAGTTGCCGAAAAGTTCTAAGATCTGCGATACTTGTCGAAAAAAAATCAAAAAAGGGTGGCCAACAGTGCCTGAGGCAACAGCCGTAGCCTCAACAAGTAAGGAAGATGAGAACTGGACCTGTTCACAATACTCCTACGCATCCACGGACGACGCCGAAAATTCCAAATCCGAAAACAACTCTCAGTCAGAATACGAGTTCGATATTTCTAACAATAAGAAGCGAAAGGTCTACAACAACGAAGAAGATCAGGACCTGCAGCAAATGCTACAAAAATTGATTAAGAAACTCAAAGATGAATCAACTTCGATCGCTGAGAAATCACAAATTCTGACTCTCGTGCCTGATTCTTGGAGCATACGGAAGATAGCTGAAACTTTCGGTTGTTCACGGCATATGGCGAAGTGCGCGAAGCAGCGTTTAGCCGAACATGGTGTCAAGGGTATAATGTTGCCACGAGCGCCGAAATCTGGACATGGTTTGACTGAACTACAAAAGCAGCTTGTGACCGATTTTTACGAAAACAGTCAGAACAGCCGTATTTTATCCGGTATGAAGGATTACGTTTCTGTGAAGAAACCGGATGGTACCCGTCAAGCGATGCAGAAGCAGCTCATACTTTGCAACTTGTCGGAACTTCATCAACTTTTTAAGGAAAAACACCCAGACTGTAAAATCGGATTTTCTACCTTTGCTATGCTACGGCCGAGACACTGCGTTTTAGCAGGTTCAAGCGGTACACACACCGTGTGCGTATGTGTTTACCACGAAAACGTTAAACTCATGCTCCATGGTGGCAACGTGAGCTATCTTACAAATGACAGTGCGCTAAAATTGACCTCCTACCGTGATTGTTTGGACGCCATTATGTGCAGACTTCCGACACCAGAGTGCCACTTTGGTACGTTTGAAGAATGCAAAGATTCGACTTGCCTTAAAGAACATTTGAAATACATTTTCCAATCGCAAAATATCGAGAAAATTGAGTACCAAACATGGCGCAGCACGGACACAGCCACAATGATAACGGAGGTGTTATCAACTGACGATTTCGTGGATCAGCTATGTGAGAAATTGGAGGCACTGAGATCTCACGATTACTTAGCCAAGCAGCAAGCAGCATATCTGGATCACCGGAAATCTTCTCTGACGGATGGCGAAATTCTCGTTCAATGCGACTTTGCTGAGAACTACGCATTTCTTGTCCAGAATGCTGCTCAAGCGTTTCATTATAACAATGACCAAGTTTCAATCCATACCGCGGTCTATCATTATTTAAAAGACAACGTATTGACGCATCAGAGCATGGTTATGCTGTCGGACGATCTGACACATAACACTGTCGCCGTGTATGCTTTTCAAAGTCTTCTTGTTAGCCATCTCCAGGAGGAGGATATAGCAATTAAAAAAATCATTTATTTCACTGATGGAGCAGCACAGCATTATGAGAATCGCTTCAATATTTCTAATTTACTCCAACATCGTAACGACTTCGGTGTTAGTGCTGAATTGCATTTTCATGCAACTGCCCACGGGAAAGGGCCGTGCGACGGAATCGGTGGTAATCTAAAAAGATTAGCGGCACGGGCTTCTCTCCAATTACCATCTGGCCAGCAAATTTTGACGGCTGAAGCTCTCTTTAACTGGGCGAAAGCTAGCCTGACAAAGACGCATGTATATTTCAGCTCAAAAGCAAGACATGCAGAGATACAGGAGTCTCTTCAAAAAAGATTTGCTGCCGCAAAAAGAGTTCCAGGTACACAAAAATACCATTCATTTATTCCCCTTGATAATGGCCAACTGCAAATGAAAAACTTTAGTTTTGCGGAATCAAGTGATACTTTTCCCAAAAACAAGCGCAGAGGCGGCTAAGGGATTTGCGTTTCGACCATAATGATAAAATGACAGCTAATTCAAAATGTTATCAAAAAAAAAAAAAAAAATTATAATATAGAATTATGTATCTATCTGTGAAAAAAAAAAGAAAAAAAATGATGAAAAAAGAAACATGTGATCGCGTCACTAATGCCGTAATTAAGGTCATAAGCGCCAAAGAAAAATTTTACTTTTTTTTGTGGCAAAATCTTTTTCACGCCATATAACATCGTTTGAGCATATCCGCAAAAAGAAAAAAAAATTTGGCGCTTATGACCTTACGGCATTAGTGACGCGATATATCTAACGGACGACTTCAAATTTTACAATTAGACGGTATGGATGGATGTGTGAGTGAGTATAGGGTGGAACGTTGCGTGTAGATGTGTACAGGCGGAGAGGCAGCCCGGCGTTGGCGATTGTAAAGTCCAGTTGATGCATTATTTTAAACCTGAAGAGTTAACAAGTATAGGTCGAGTGATTATTCCTGACAAGCAATTAATTATTCCCTTTCTTTGAGTTAAATATCTACAGCATTTATTCCCTAACAATTGAAAAAAAAAAAAAAAAACTATAACGGAGGCAATCGGTAACTACTGAATGACAGTCTTGACCGTGTTCAGCGCAGAGAGTAGTTGTTTTTGAGTGTTATTCTATAATTTCGACTCATTCCAATCGGACTTTGTTGGAGAACACATTTTGACCTATAACTCTCGAACCGTTGGAGAGCCCAGAATTTGCTTCGGAGGGTAAAAAGAACATGGAAAGAGGGTAATTTACGGCAATTTTTGAAAATTTTCAGCCTGGATATAAGTGCTTAAAAATGCTAAATTCGTCATTTTTGAGGTATGGTTCAAAATTTTCACATTTCCATAATAGGCATTATAAAGTTCACAAATTTACGGACAAATGGCTTTTTTAACATTTGTATTCGGTTGAGTCGTTTCGGAGATAACGACTGTGGAGTGCGGCGTTACGACCTCAGCTAGCAACGCGGCGATGGGCCAGCAAGACGAAAGGACTCACCTAAGATCCAAGGTCGACCTGGACGACAACATATGTGAAAACCATTGAAATCTGTGACACTCCGTTTCCGAAGTGGCCGTTTTCGCCTGGAAAGCCCCATATATATATTACAGTTATATGATTTCAATACTATTTATTTATTTATTTATTTATTTATTGCTTCCTTCCTTCCTTCCTTCCTTCCTTCCTTCCTTCCTTCCTTCCTTCCTTCCTTCCTTCCTTCCTTCCTTCCTTTATTTATTTATTTATTTATTTATTTATTTATTTATTTATATTTATATCACGGGGTAAGATACTATAAATATAATAATACATAAATTATTCAAAGCAAAGAACATGGATCTCGTACAATGATTACAGTGCTCCCTCACTAATTTTCACCTCTCTAACATTTTACCTCTCCGCCTTCGAAAGGAAGTAGGTTCCCCCACTATGGCCTGGTCGTTTGGTTCGGCGCACAACGATGTGCAGTAACCGCGTCACATAACCTCAACAAACCTGTGGTTTTCCAGTAAGTCAGCTGTCAGCTATTTCCCCACAGCACCCGTGCACACATCATAAACTCCGCCCATGGACATAGTGGAGGACCTCGCTAATATTCCCTATACCCCGGATCCGTGAAAATTAGTGAAGGAGCACTGTATATTCAAGAAGAAGTATAGAAATATGATTCGTGGTGCTTTTTTCATTATTATTTTCTAAATTTTTATATGATTATAATATTATATATTTTGAATGTAAAAACAGAATTTATTATTTAATTATTCGGCTTCTAATTTTGATAATTAGGGAAATTTAGAATTACGAATTGTTGAAAAACACTTAGCGCATGAAGAAATTATTATTATATCACGTTTCCGATGTAATTCCCCGGAAAACCCAAAAGTACCTCGATTTTAAGAAATACATATGTACATGCACCTGCATAATAATATAAAATATATATTTTTCATTAATTCACTATCTATATTAGGGTGCTTCTTTTGAAACGACTATTTTTTTTTTTTTTTTGCAACTTCCCTTTGAAAATCTTGTTGTAGACGTCGAAAAGGGAATCCTGTCCAATTTTGAGCTCTTTATTCCAATCATAGCACCCGCGCTTTTCTTTTTAAGTTTTCCTATGCTAAAAGCATGTAAACATTACGACTTTTTCTTTCGTCGCGCAAAACTCAGCCGCATTTCAATGGATTGTTCTCATCCTAGACTCATTTGACAGAGAATTTAGTGTTCTTCAAAAGTGCCCAAGATAGTTTGACTGACTTGAAAATATTGAACTTGACATTTTGTTGGAATTTTATATTTAACAAAATCAAAGTCCTTATATCTTATGAAATACTGGTTTGAGAGACTTTATGAATCGGACTTTTTTGTAGAGAAATAAATTTCCTACAAAATTGTTCGGAAGTTTTTTCTCCAAGTCCAACTGTTTATTCGCCCACAGCGAGAAAGAAGAATTATGCATAAAATCGACTTTGAAGGCTCACACAGGTTCAGCGGTTGAAACCACAGCCAAACTACCTATGGCACTTTTGAAGAACACTAAATTCTCTGTAAAATGAATCTAGGATGAGAACAATCCATTGAAATGCGGCTGAGTTTTGCGCGGCGAAAGAAAAAGTCGTAATGTTTACATGCTTTTAGCATGGGAAAACTTAAAAAGAAAAGCGCGGGTGCTATGATTGGAATAAAAAGCTCAAAATTGGACAGGATTCCCTTTTCGACGTCAACAACAAGATTTTCAAAGGGGAGTTGCAAAAAAAAAATAGTCGTTTCAAAAGAAGCACCCTAATCTATATACACCCAGATAAAAAGTTTTTTCCACACGGCATGCGCAAAGTTCGATTTTGCGCACGCTTCGCGTGCATAAAATTCAACTTAACGCGAGCTGTGTTGAAAAATGAAGTTCGATACACGTGCGAAAGATGATTCTCGACTCGTGTGATTATCACCCTCGCTTCGCTCGGGCAAAAAACTTCACACTCGTCCGAGAATCAACACTTTCGCACTAGTATCGAAAAGTACTATTATATAATTATAGTAGTGTATATATGAGAGTTCTGGATCCAGCCTTCTTTACCGCCATCAGGCAGTCGGTAACTTACCGACCGCGTGGGTAAGTTACCGACAGTCGGATGGTAACGATCGTCGATCTTTGTTACTGACAATCGGATGGCTGCAATTTGCCGTCGTGTGATGGCGCCACTACCGATTGTTACCGATAGTCCGATGGTAACGATTGAGAATTCTGCATTGCCGATCTCCGCTTACCGACAATCTGATGGTTGCGATTTGCCGTCATGCGATGGCGCCACTATGGATTGTCGATCTTTAGTTACCGATAGTCCGATGGTAACGATCCGATCATTAGTTATCGATAATCCGATGGTAACGATCCGATCATTAGTTACCGATAGTCTGATGGCTGCAATTCTCCTGCAATTTTCCGTCTTGCGATGGCGCCACTAAGGATTCGCTTTCGAATCATGGTAACGATTACCGATCTTTTTTTTTCTTACCGACAATCGATCCAAGATGGCTGAAATATCTAATTCTAAGCTGATATATATACGAATTATACTATCTGAAAAATGCTTGAAGAGTGACAGGGTGTTATATATATATGCAATCAATGACGCGAATTATCTGATAATATATGCGTTTATTTGTTATGTCTCAAGTCTAACCTATTCTAAAATACAACAATTTCAATAATAATAATAATAATAATAATGGCCGTAACATTTATCCCTCATCTGTATTCATCATCATTCCCTATGAGAATGGGATCTGAAAATAGAAAAAGTGAGCTTAGATGTGTCATAATGATTCCTCAATGATAAATCATACACACTATTCTTCTTCAGACGCATTCTGTATATCTTGATCATATTCGCCCTCGCTACCGCTATCCAGTCTTTCGTCTATTCGATCCCGAAGAACCATAGAGACTGCATAATCTTCGGAATTCGGGTAATAATGTTGATCATGCGCCTTCTTAAACCACCAACAGCGAATATCGTGGTCTATCTGAAGCTTTGCCTGGACACCATTAATTGTTAACACGGCACCATCCACACAACGCCTGGTTACATATGGCTTCAGCTGTGGATCAACCAAGTCATCAAGATTAGGAGCATTACCCCATTCCACAGGAGTCGCCCAATCATATCGTGCGTGAATTCCTTGAACAAATACATAATCAACTTAGCAATTCTAAAATAACAATATTGTATCCAGACATCGGGCTCTACTTACGATTGCGCATGTTTGCGGAATTATGAGCCATCACATCGATATCTTTCCCCATCATCTCGTCTATTCGATACCGAAGAACATTGGCGATTGCATAATCTTCAGGATTAGGGTAAGCCTGATAATGATCCACCCTCCTAAACCACCAACAGCGAATATTGTTGTCTATTCGGAGGCCAGCCTGGATACCATTAATTGTTATTAAGGCACGATCCACACGTCGTCTGATTACATATGGTTCTAGTTGTGTATTAATCAATGCACCAAGATGAGAATCATTACCCCACTCCACAGGGGTTGCCCAATTGTATCGTGAGGAAACGTCTTGAATAGAACACAAGATTAACTTAGCACTTGTAAAATAATATCATATGAAGACATCAGGTTCTACTTACAATAGTATATGCTTGCACGATTACCAGCCATCACGTTCAGGGATTTTCCTTTGATTCTATGAACTTGCACTATTCGCCGATCTTTTCAGACTGAAAATTGTCTTTTTCGTCTTAAACTAACCAGGCAGGGGTTAGGTTGCATCCTGTTTGCTGCATATCATCCCTAAAATAAAATCAAACTCAACCAACCAGAGAACAGCTCTCAAACACACCACCTCGGCTCATAAAAGCCGGCAAGTCCCAAAGGATCGAGCAATAAATATCATTCAGAAGTTTTTCACTATACTTTCGTCGCTCGAAAAACGCTAGAATTCTGCAAACACGAAGATTGCATGCAATAATCAAAAGATACCACCTAGGCCGATAAAAATCGACAAATCTCAAAGGATCAAGCAATAAATATCATTCAGAAGTTTTTCACACCCTCTTGCCGCTCAAAACGTTAGAAGTTTGTGAAGACACAGATCGCAATAATCAAACGAGCACACCTCGGCCTATAAAAATCGTGCATAATCTTCAGGATCCTGGTAATACCGATAATTATCCACCTTCCTCAACAACCAACAGTGAATATTGTTGTCTATTTGAAGCCTTGCCTGGATACCATTCTTTGTTATCATGACATAGTTTTAGCTGTGTATCAACCAATCCACCAAGATGAGGATCATTATTCCATTCTACAGAGGTTTTTTCAGTCATATTGTGCGTAAAATCCTCGAATATAACACATGATTAACTTGGTAATTGTCAAATAATATCATATAAAGATATCAGGCCCTACTAACGGTGGTACATATTTGCGAAATTACGAGCCATCACGTTCAACGATTTTCCTATGATTCTATGAACTTTCACTATTCACCGATCTTCTTTCAAAAACTGGAAGTTGTCTTCTTTTCTCAAACTGATCAGGCGGGTAGGTTGCATCCTATTGGCTGTACACCACAAAAAAGAATCAACCCCAGCCAAACAGTTATCAAAATACTCCGCCACAGATAAAATCGGCAAGTCTCAATGGATAGAGCGATAAAACGTCATTCAGATTATGAATTGGTTGAGTTGAATAAAAAACAATGAAATTGTGATTACATTTGCAGGGTGATGCTAATTATATAATAGAGTCGTGTTCCCCACCACCGTTCCTCAGTCATTTGCCTGTTATCGAAAAAATCGGATTCGTCGGTGGACATCATCCCATGGTTGGTGATTAGCTCTAGCTGTTGCAAAAAAAAATAAAAAATAAAAAATAAAAAAAAGCTCGGTTGAGCCACTTCTCATCCATATCCTCCTTCACAACGAATCTTCTTGAATCCATTCAGGTGTACAACCCACGACAAACAGATTCAAACATGTCCATTGAATGATCAAATAGTTTGGATATAATATTAGAATCAAATGAAATTCTGTTGGACAAAAGTATAAAGGCCGAGGTCCACCAGCCGGCAGCGAACGGCGGTGACCGGCCGAAAACAGTGATTCACATTCAAAACACGAACCAAATCTAACTTTAACGCCAGATTTGGTCGATGTATGGGATGTGAACCACTGTTTTGCCGTTTGCCACCGCTCGCTGCCGGCTAATGGGTTTCAGCCTTAACTGGAAGCATTGCCGGGAAATAGAAATCTATAATACAAGTACTTACTATGATATTCCCATAGGTGTTACGTCATGAATAAATGTTATGTAAAGGATGCGAATCACTAGTTAGATGCGTTGACATTCTGATCTCGAATTGGTAGAGTTCTATGTTTGTTACCGAGTCTTGAATAGATAGTTCTTCGAGGTGTTGTCTAACTCTTATCTATCGATGTAAATGCGTTTTATCAGTCGCCACTATGCGGAGGTGAGATAAATGATCGACGATTTTACTTTCAATTAACAATATTCATTTAAAAATCCGTCGGAAATTTTGGTTGTTAATCTGGCGCATAAATGCCAATTAACTTTAGTTTGCAATTTTGATAGTTATACAGGGTGTATCACCTCATGTGTTCAGAATTGGAGGGACTCAGTCGACGCGAAGCCACGTCTCCAAAGCCAATCAACAAACAAGAGATTTTCGTAGAGCGAAATTCTCACGAGAATAGAAGATACAATTTCTTGGTTTTGGAAAAAAAAAATGTCCACAACGACTATTAATATTTGTATTGATAGAGAGGGCAGACAATTCGAGGCGTATGTGTCAGCGTCAGAGTGAATAAGTACTTATAACAAGCACATTAAATCGTTGTTGACATTTTTTCCTACACCAAGAAATTGTATCCTCTATTCTTGTGAGAAGGGATACCATGCTCATAATAACAACATGCCGACTTACCTCTCTGTCCCGAATATTTCACACCACCGAGTAGTAAAATTAGAAAACTTGCGACAATGCTTCTACCTAAGGAAAAATATGTTCTACACTATCGTAATTTGAAACAGTGCATCAAATTTGGTTCAAAGCTGACGAAAGTGCACAGAATTCTAAGGTTCGCACAATCACCATGGTTAAAATCATACATAGATCTCAATACAAATATGCGAATGCAATCGAAAACGAATTTGAGAAGAATTTCTACAAGCTTATGAATAACGCTGTATTTGGCAAGACCATGAAGAATGTGCGTAACCATAAGAACGTGAAACTAATCACGAAGTGGGAGGGTAGGGGCGGTGCACGTGCTCCCATTGCAAGGCCAACATTTCATAGTTGTACCATATTTTCTGAAGATATGGTGATTATTCAGCTAAGTCGAACCACTGTATATTTCAATAAGCCCATCTACATTGGTGCTGCTATTCTCGATCTTTCGAAAATATTTCTATACAACTTCCACTATGATTATGTAAAAAAGAATTTTTCAAGTACCGAATCAAAATTCATGTATACCGATACAGATAGCCTGATATATCAATTTACTGTTCCAAATATCTATGAAATCATCAAGCGTGATGTTGCGACAATGTTCGATACATCAGACTATCCGACGGATAATACCTACGGCATTCCCCTGTTGAATAAAAAACGCCTTGGTCTGATGAAGGATGAGAATAATGGAAAAATTATGACCGAATTTATCGGCTTGCGAGCAAAACTCTATACATTCAGAACTCGTCGCGATACCGACAAGAAACGTGCAAAGGGTGTAAAAGGCTCGACATTAAAATCTATCACGTTTGATGATTACAAACGATGCCTTTTCGACTATCAAAATTTGGCTGAGCAACAGTGTGTGATAAGAAGTAGTCGACATACAGTTAGCACTATTCTACAGAATAAGTTAGCTCTAAGCTGGTTTGACGATAAGCGAAAGTTGATACCCGGTAGAACTGATACTTTACCCTGGGGTTACCAAGATCCTGCAAACTTGTAAATTTCTCACATTTTCTCACATTTTCTCACATTTTCTCACATTTTCTCAAAAAATTTCCCATCTACTTTACACGTAAATGTGAGAAAATGTGAGAAAATGTGAGAAAATGTGAGAAAATGTGAGAAACTGTGAGAAAGCGTGTGTGTGTGTGTGTGTGTGTGTGAAAACATTTTTCCACAATGATCATGTAAGCTGGCATTAAGATTGAGGGGAATGAAGAAACAAAATGTAAATATGTTGATAATAAGTTTATTCATGACAATTATATTACACATCCGATTTATCTATCCAACTATTATGTGCTTTTTTTTATTATTCATAATATATTCTACAGAATAAGTTAGCTCTAAGCTGGTGTGACGATAAGCGAAAGTTGATACCCGGTAGAACTGATACTTTACCCTGGGGTTACTAAGATCCTGCAAACTTGTAAATTTCTCACATTTTCTCACATTTTCTCACATTTTCTCAAAAAATTTCCCATCTACTTTACACGTAAATGTGAGAAAATGTGAGAAAATGTGAGAAAATGTGAGAAAGTGTGTGTGTGTGTGTGTGTGTGTGTGTGTGTGTGTGTGTGTGTGTGTGTGTGTGTGTGTGTGTATGAAAACATTTTTCCACAATGATCATGTAAGCTGGCATTAAGATTGAGGGGAATGAAGAAACAAAATGTAAATATGTTGATAATAAGTTTATTCATGACAATTATATTACACATCCGATTTATTTATCCAACTATTATGTGAACCGTCGAATCCCAACCATTTTACATAGAGTTGAACATCACGCCTCCGCAAGACCATTTCTATACAAGATAGCCATCGGGATATTGCACCCTGCTGAGCTCCTCCTTATAAAACCCGCCTTCGATGGGTTGATTCAGGTAGTCGGTGAGTTTGTCAGTTGGAGGGTTGGTATTTTTCACCTCATGAATCGTAAATATTTCTCTTGTCCAATTCGGCGTATAACCCTCTTCGAACACATTTTTATATTTGCTAATTCGAACTTTATCGCCGACGCACAGGTTGCTTTCATATCATTCAATATTTATAGAGGTAAAGATTCAAACCTATGTTTACTAGAAAAAGTTCAAGCTTATGGTAACTAAGATTTATTTTAAAGTATTGCGTATAAAAATTACAGCCAATTATGTTGATAATAAAGGCCTATTCTAGAGAAAGGTTAAGAATCGTTGTTTCTTATAACAAACTCGACGTCGTTTCAAAGTCTTGCATATGATCACAGAAATGCAATACATGCTAAATGCTCAGCGTGGGTATACACTATATGCTGAATCCTTTAATTTCCTCGGATATGTCAAGAGCGAATAGAGCTTTTAGTTGAAGCAAAACAATTTTATACATATTCGTATCAATATTCGGTTTCAAACTCGACTCTATCCCTTCCAGCCGCTCGTCAATATCTTTCAAGACAAGCTTTGTGAAACAATGAAGAGGAGTATCCGTAAAGCCAAACGCATTTGCCAATGTAGAGAGTTCCCTTACCATTTCGTCTTTTAGAAACAAAATTCTTGACCTCAAGTGAATATGTAGTGGGATTCTTGGAAATGTAGGTCGAATAAAACGTTAAAAGACAAAGCTTCAATAATTGTCGACGTTTCGGCCTCAAGTGTGGGCCCTCCTCAGGACAGAACGATTCTTTATTCTGCAATACAAAGGATTTCGTTTAAAGATTTAAGACATAAACAAAATTAAAATTCAAACTTATAGATTAGCGGTTAGTTTAAAAATGACAGTACTAACCTTATAGACACATGATAATAATACAGCGGGATTCTAGAGATAATCGAAACATAAACAAACGCAGTTACGCTGAGATTTAATTTTGCGTACCTTCCACTTATCCATTATAACTATTGAAAGATTAACAAATTAAGAGATCAAAGATCTTTTGTACTGGCAACAGTTAACAATACAATGGCAGCGAAGGAGAAGACGGAAGTCTGGATTGTTGATATCGATCAATATATCCCACGGAAATCTAAATATTAACTCAGTCACTAGGTCATACATACATAGAGAGGCAAAAACAATAAAGGTAGTCAATGTCGGTCACTTATCATAAGGTAGTTAGATGTTCGAAATAAGTCTTACGTACGTATCGCTTAGTTTCTCAACGTCCTGTCGTAAGTTGACCGAGTCAGAATGACTCACAATGTTACACATCTCAAGAATCATCCTTTTATAATACACAGGTTCTTCGTGTAAAACGCTTACCTTGTCATAATCAAAGCGATGGTCGTGATCAACAATGTGTCTGGTTAAAGCGGTATAGTGGTCAACACTCTCTTTGATGTTTTTTTTATGTTCGTTAATTCTTTGCGAGATATGTCGAGACGTTTGACCAATATAAGGCTTATTACAATCGAGACACGGTATCTTATAGACTACATTAGAACGTTTATCCAGCGGTAGGATGTCCTTACCGGAATCAAACAACGGCCTCAAATCATTATGGTTCTTACCGACAAACTGTACATTAAATTTCTTAAAAATACGGTTTAGCGACTCGAACAACCCCGCGATGTAAGGGATCGAAATAAACGTAGATCTGTTAAGATCCAATTGAGGTGCAACGTTGTTGTTCAAAGCGTTGATCTTAAGTAAACGTTTAGAAATAGTACGGTTTACTACATTTGTGGGGTAACCATTTTTTGCTAAAACCTCTCGAATAATAGACAAGTTTTTTTCATGAAACCGAGGATTTGACAATCTGATACCTCTATCCACAAGATTAGTGATGGAACCAATTTTATACGACCTGGGATGATGTGAATCATAATTCCAACAACGTGTTAACGATCTAGCGAACCGTTGGCTCAAGAATGAGTCAATCTCAAAGAGCAACCATCGAGGCATTCACTCTAACAATAGTGTAGTAGCTAGAGCTTATGGTCTACCGAAGATTCATAAAGATGAGGTACCGGTCAGAGTGATTGTGTCCTTTATTAATAGTCCAACTTATGGTTTAGCGAAGACTTTGAATTTCTGGTTGAAATCTAATATTATCAAACCTAAGTCTTACATTAAGGATAGTTTCACTTTGGTTGACAAAGTAAGTGGTCTCGTGTTGCCACCCAACTACATCTTGGTCTCCCTTGATGTAGTTGCGTTGTTCACTAATGTCCCGAAATCTTTAGCGATTGAGGCTATTAAGAACCGTTGGCAGCATCTTTCATCGCATCTTCCGGTGTCCCTAAACCAGCTACTCCTAGCGCTGAATTTGTGTTTTGATGCCTCTATTTTCAAATTCGATAATACGGTCTATTCCCAGACGTTTGGTCTACCCATGGGTTCTCCTCTATCACCTATTCTGGCTGATTTAGTTATGGATGATTTGGAATCTCACTGTATAAACAATTTAGGTTTTGAATTACCGTTTTACTTTCGGTATGTTGATGACATCTTAACCGCGGTACCTAGAGACTCTGTGATCCACTTAATACACGTCTTCAATGATTTCCACCCTAGACTTCAATTCACGTGTGAGACTGAAAAACAGGGTCGTATTAGTTTTTTAGATGCACTAATCATTAACTCAAACCAGACCATTGAGACGGATTGGTACCAGAAACCTACTTGGTCACAGAGATATTTGAATTATGATTCACATCATCCCAGGTCGTATAAAATTGGTTCCATCACTAATCTTGTGGATAGAGGTATCAGATTGTCAAATCCTCGGTTTCATGAAAAAAACTTGTCTATTATTCGAGAGGTTTTAGCAAAAAATGGTTACCCCACAAATGTAGTAAACCGTACTATTTCTAAACGTTTACTTAAGATCACATTTTCTCACATTTTCTCACATTTTCTCAAAAAATTTCCCATCCACTTTACACGTAAATGTGAGAAAATGTGAGAAAATGTGAGAAAATGTGAGAAAGTGTGTGTGTGTGTGTGTGTGTGTGTGTGTGTGTGTGTGTGTGTGTGTGTGTGTGTGTGTGTGTGTGTGTGTGTGTGTGTGTGTGTGTATGAAAACATTTTTCCACAATGATCATGTAAGCTGGCATTAAGATTGAGGGGAATGAAGAAACAAAATGTAAATATGTTGATAATAAGTTTATTCATGACAATTATATTACACATCCGATTTATTTATCCAACTATTATGTGAACCGTCGAATCCCAACCATTTTACATAGAGTTGAACATCACGCCTCCGCAAGACCATTTCTATACAAGATAGCCATCGGGATATTGCACCCTGCTGAGCTCCTCCTTATAAAACCCGCCTTCGATGGGTTGATTCAGGTAGTCGGTGAGTTTGTCAGTTGGAGGGTTGGTATTTTTCACCTCATGAATCGTAAATATTTCTCTTGTCCAATTCGGCGTATAACCCTCTTCGAACACATTTTTATATTTGCTAATTCGAACTTTATCGCCGACCTTAAATTTACGTTTTCGTTTGCTCATTTTTATTTCACGCGGTTTATACACTCCTCGATACAGTCGTTTCTCATTAGTCGTAGTTATATCTTTCGGCTTCATTCCAATCGTGCGATGTTTGGTGTTGTTATACGATGCAATCAAATCTGGTAGAATACTAGTCCACTTACAAGAACCTTGAAGTGTGAACTGTTTTCACATTTTATTTTTCAGTGTACGATTGCAGATTTCATTGCAGCTGTTACATCTTTGGCATTTTTACTCTTGATCGGCACGGCCCACGCAAATTTGGAAAATATATCAATCACTGTGAGCAAAAATTTTGAGCCCTTGTTGACGGATGAGTATGCGGACATATCGACAAGTCCGGCTTGCCAGGTTTCATCCAGACCGCGTATATCGACATAACGCTGTGGATAATTATGTCGGGCGGGTCTATGAAGTTCGCTCGCTATTACCGACTTCATGCTCGTGCATTTGCACCTACTTTTAGTTTATTTATTTTGATTGTTGTTCAACGAGTTAGCCGGAATCGGAATTCCGCGGGTGTAGTGCTGGATGATCCTGTGTAAATGCCATCACACTTTCCGCCGCCAATTCATAAGCCTCGACAGTTTCCATAGCAATAGCTTTTTCTCATGCTATAGCCGCGGCATCCTCACGTGGTGCCATCCTCATCTTCCGTCCTAGCCGCTTGATGACATCTGTCACTATTCGAAGATCTGATGGTATAAGGGCAGCTTCCGCGATTTCCAGCATTTGTATCATCCAAAAAGGGTTGTCCACCAAGTCCGACAATGTCATGATTTGCATGACTATCGGCATGTCAAGTATACCGATAATATTACGTAGAACTGTCGTCACTTCCTGCTCAGTATGCATTCCCTTGACTCGATGGTACCAATCACGCATACGCGTCGTAATAACTTCCGGCCTTGTATTATCGAGGTACCGTATCACCATCAGGATTAAACCCTTCACGGTTGATATGATACGTTTATCCTCAACACGATTCATCGCAAAAAATATCCTTCAAAATAAATTCAAACAAAAGAAAAATAAGGACTTGTCCAGAATTTTCTCGAAGCTCAAACTTGTTCGCTTGGTAACAATGCCTTTCACGAATGAAAAGACAAACGCAACAGTAATTGTTTAACCACTCGAAATGGGAAGATCACAACCAGCAGAGTCTTCCCTACTGAATAGTTTTTCAAACTGATAAAATGACACACTTTTGGCGAGTCTATATATGTTATGCTTGGTACCCTGCTCATCCCCACTCAGTGTAAATGAACCAATCGTTGATGTTACCACCACCCGCCAACCCTTGACCATTTTTGCCTACCTGAAACACTGTCACTATACATCGACCTGATTGACGTCACCTTCATATTGCTTTTTACCCGACCGTCCCTTACGCACCTGCATGCACTTCGCCTTCAACCCCCAATCACACCTTTGCATTCAAGACAAAAGAATGTACGCTCGCACGTTCGCAAGGGTAGCCGAAGCGTGAACTTGAAAATGGTCGCTTCTCCTTATCCTCTAGCGAATAGTAAAACTTCACCAGGTAGTGGGGGTTTTTCTCGAAATATTAAGGGGTCTATAAGCAACTACACCAGTAGTTGCAGATAGACCGTGCTTGCAATAGTGAACATCAGTTACTCTGCATCAATACTCTTCAGTGTCTGAATCAAAATTTCATCATGTTTAACCCTCAAACTGTGCGTGCATTGCAAAAACCTCATTCGGTTGATAAACCACTCATAATTGACCCTCTGCGACCAACCAGGCGGATGTTGCTATCAACCACATATGGAATAAACCCTTCGTTTTCCACGACAGTCTCGGTTGGATATTCTTTAGTCGGACAACGTTTCGAACCTATTGTGCAGTTCTGTGACCAAGGTGGAAATATTATCGCGATGAGAACTGACATTTGGTGGAACTTTTTGACAAGCGAGAGCAAAATCAACACATACTTCGCTAAACCAACGACCACAGCCTATACTCCAGCCGTTTTTATCGATACTACACCCGTAGATGTGAAGGGTTATACCGTTTCGTTCATCTTGGCTTACGGTTCGAGAGCCATCAAGCTAACAGAACCAGCTGGGCAGTGGAAAAAGGAAGAAGATCGAGACACAGAAGATGAGGCATCTACTTGCAACTCCCCCAGTCTTAAGAAACGGAAGCTGTACTCGCCGTCCATCGTGCTGCAGAAATCATCGATCGATGGACTAAACGCCATAATTCCGTGCGTCTGTAATCATTTATGTCGTCTATCAGAACATATGGTTGCTGTGAACAAACTAAAAGACGAAATGTGTAGTGGGATTCTTGGAAATGTAGGTCGAATAAAACGTTAAAAGACAAAGCTTCAATAATTGTCGACGTTTCGGCCTCAAGTGTGGGCCCTCCTCAGGACAGAACGATTCTTTATTCTACAATACAAAGGATTTCGTTTAAAGATTTAAGACATAAACAAAATTAAAATTCAAACTTATAGATTAGCGGTTAGTTTAAAAATGACAGTACTAACCTTATAGACACATGATAATAATACAGCGGGATTCTAGAGATAATCGAAACAT
Source organism: Tenthredo mesomela (assembly GCA_943736025.1). Taxonomy (NCBI): domain Eukaryota; kingdom Metazoa; phylum Arthropoda; class Insecta; order Hymenoptera; family Tenthredinidae; genus Tenthredo; species Tenthredo mesomela. Next base: position 24,178,943 of record OX031014.1, on the reverse strand, counting down.
AAACAAACGCAGTTACGCTGAGATTTAATTTTGCGTACCTTCCACTTATCCATTATAACTATTGAAAGATTAACAAATTAAGAGATCAAAGATCTTTTGTACTGGCAACAGTTAACAATACAATGGCAGCGAAGGAGAAGACGGAAGTCTGGATTGTTGATATCGATCAATATATCCCACGGAAATCTAAATATTAACTCAGCCACTAGGTCATACATACATAGAGAGGCAAAAACAATAAAGGTAGTCAATGTCGGTCACTTATCATAAGGTAGTTAGATGTTCGAAATAAGTCTTACGTACGTATCGCTTAGTTTCTCAACGTCCTGTCGTAAGTTGACCGAGTCAGAATGACTCACAATGTTACACATCTCAAGAATCATCCTTTTATAATACACAGGTTCTTCGTGTAAAACGCTTACCTTGTCATAATCAAAGCGATGGTCGTGATCAACAATGTGTCTGGTTAAAGCGGTATAGTGGTCAACACTCTCTTTGATGTTTTTTTTATGTTCGTTAATTCTTTGCGAGATATGTCGAGACGTTTGACCAATATAAGGCTTATTACAATCGAGACACGGTATCTTATAGACTACATTAGAACGTTTATCCAGCGGTAGGATGTCCTTACCGGAATCAAACAACGGCCTCAAATCATTATGGTTCTTACCGACAAACTGTACATTAAATTTCTTAAAAATACGGTTTAGCGACTCGAACAACCCCGCGATGTAAGGGATCGAAATAAACGTAGATCTGTTAAGATCCAATTGAGGTGCAACGTTGTTGTTCAAAGCGTTGATCTTAAGTAAACGTTTAGAAATAGTACGGTTTACTACATTTGTGGGGTAACCATTTTTTGCTAAAACCTCTCGAATAATAGACAAGTTTTTTTCATGAAACCGAGGATTTGACAATCTGATACCTCTATCCACAAGATTAGTGATGGAACCAATTTTATACGACCTGGGATGATGTGAATCATAATTCAAATATCTCTGTGACCAAGTAGGTTTCTGGTACCAATCCGTCTCAATGGTCTGGTTTGAGTTAATGATTAGTGCATCTAAAAAACTAATACGACCCTGTTTTTCAGTCTCACACGTGAATTGAAGTCTAGGGTGGAAATCATTGAAGACGTGTATTAAGTGGATCACAGAGTCTCTAGGTACCGCGGTTAAGATGTCATCAACATACCGAAAGTAAAACGGTAATTCAAAACCTAAATTGTTTATACAGTGAGATTCCAAATCATCCATAACTAAATCAGCCAGAATAGGTGATAGAGGAGAACCCATGGGTAGACCAAACGTCTGGGAATAGACCGTATTATCGAATTTGAAAATAGAGGCATCAAAACACAAATTCAGCGCTAGGAGTAGCTGGTTTAGGGACACCGGAAGATGCGATGAAAGATGCTGCCAACGGTTCTTAATAGCCTCAATCGCTAAAGATTTCGGGACATTAGTGAACAACGCAACTACATCAAGGGAGACCAAGATGTAGTTGGGTGGCAACACGAGACCACTTACTTTGTCAACCAAAGTGAAACTATCCTTAATGTAAGACTTAGGTTTGATAATATTAGATTTCAACCAGAAATTCAAAGTCTTCGCTAAACCATAAGTTGGACTATTAATAAAGGACACAATCACTCTGACCGGTACCTCATCTTTATGAATCTTCGGTAGACCATAAGCTCTAGCTACTACACTATTGTTAGAGTGAATGCCTCGATGGTTGCTCTTTGAGATTGACTCATTCTTGAGCCAACGGTTCGCTAGATCGTTAACACGTTGTTGGAATTATGATTCACATCATCCCAGGTCGTATAAAATTGGTTCCATCACTAATCTTGTGGATAGAGGTATCAGATTGTCAAATCCTCGGTTTCATGAAAAAAACTTGTCTATTATTCGAGAGGTTTTAGCAAAAAATGGTTACCCCACAAATGTAGTAAACCGTACTATTTCTAAACGTTTACTTAAGATCAACGCTTTGAACAACAACGTTGCACCTCAATTGGATCTTAACAGATCTACGTTTATTTCGATCCCTTACATCGCGGGGTTGTTCGAGTCGCTAAACCGTATTTTTAAGAAATTTAATGTACAGTTTGTCGGTAAGAACCATAATGATTTGAGGCCGTTGTTTGATTCCGGTAAGGACATCCTACCGCTGGATAAACGTTCTAATGTAGTCTATAAGATACCGTGTCTCGATTGTAATAAGCCTTATATTGGTCAAACGTCTCGACATATCTCGCAAAGAATTAACGAACATAAAAAAAACATCAAAGAGAGTGTTGACCACTATACCGCTTTAACCAGACACATTGTTGATCACGACCATCGCTTTGATTATGACAAGGTAAGCGTTTTACACGAAGAACCTGTGTATTATAAAAGGATGATTCTTGAGATGTGTAACATTGTGAGTCATTCTGACTCGGTCAACTTACGACAGGACGTTGAGAAACTAAGCGATACGTACGTAAGACTTATTTCGAACATCTAACTACCTTATGATAAGTGACCGACATTGACTACCTTTATTGTTTTTGCCTCTCTATGTATGTATGACCTAGTGACTGAGTTAATATTTAGATTTCCGTGGGATATATTGATCGATATCAACAATCCAGACTTCCGTCTTCTCCTTCGCTGCCATTGTATTGTTAACTGTTGCCAGTACAAAAGATCTTTGATCTCTTAATTTGTTAATCTTTCAATAGTTATAATGGATAAGTGGAAGGTACGCAAAATTAAATCTCAGCGTAACTGCGTTTGTTTATGTTTCGATTATCTCTAGAATCCCGCTGTATTATTATCATGTGTCTATAAGGTTAGTACTGTCATTTTTAAACTAACCGCTAATCTATAAGTTTGAATTTTAATTTTGTTTATGTCTTAAATCTTTAAACGAAATCCTTTGTATTGCAGAATAAAGAATCGTTCTGTCCTGAGGAGGGCCCACACTTGAGGCCGAAACGTCGACAATTATTGAAGCTTTGTCTTTTAACGTTTTATTCGACCTACATTTCCAAGAATCCCACTACATATTCACTTGAGGTCAAGAATTTTGTTTCTAAAAGACGAAATGGTAAGGGAACTCTCTACATTGGCAAATGCGTTTGGCTTTACGGATACTCCTCTTCATTGTTTCACAAAGCTTGTCTTGAAAGATATTGACGAGCGGCTGGAAGGGATAGAGTCGAGTTTGAAACCGAATATTGATACGAATATGTATAAAATTGTTTTGCTTCAACTAAAAGCTCTATTCGCTCTTGACATATCCGAGGAAATTAAAGGATTCAGCATATAGTGTATACCCACGCTGAGCATTTAGCATGTATTGCATTTCTGTGATCATATGCAAGACTTTGAAACGACGTCGAGTTTGTTATAAGAAACAACGATTCTTAACCTTTCTCTAGAATAGGCCTTTATTATCAACATAATTGGCTGTAATTTTTATACGCAATACTTTAAAATAAATCTTAGTTACCATAAGCTTGAACTTTTTCTAGTAAACATAGGTTTGAATCTTTACCTCTATAAATATTGAATGATATGAAAGCAACCTGTGCGTCGGCGATAAAGTTCGAATTAGCAAATATAAAAATGTGTTCGAAGAGGGTTATACGCCGAATTGGACAAGAGAAATATTTACGATTCATGAGGTGAAAAATACCAACCCTCCAACTGACAAACTCACCGACTACCTGAATCAACCCATCGAAGGCGGGTTTTATAAGGAGGAGCTCAGCAGGGTGCAATATCCCGATGGCTATCTTGTATAGAAATGGTCTTGCGGAGGCGTGATGTTCAACTCTATGTAAAATGGTTGGGATTCGACGGTTCACATACTAGTTGGATAAATAAATCGGATGTGTAATATAATTGTCATGAATAAACTTATTATCAACATATTTACATTTTGTTTCTTCATTCCCCTCAATCTTAATGCCAGCTTACATGATCATTGTGGAAAAATGTTTTCATACACACACACACACACACACACACACACACACACACACACACACACACACACACACACACTTTCTCACATTTTCTCACATTTTCTCACATTTTCTCACATTTACGTGTAAAGTAGATGGGAAATTTTTTGAGAAAATGTGAGAAAATGTGAGAAAATGTGAGAAATTTACAAGTTTGCAGGATCTTAGTAACCCCAGGGTAAAGTATCAGTTCTACCGGGTATCAACTTTCGCTTATCGTCACACCAGCTTAGAGCTAACTTATTCTGTAGAATATATTATGAATAATAAAAAAAAGCACATAATAGTTGGATAGATAAATCGGATGTGTAATATAATTGTCATGAATAAACTTATTATCAACATATTTACATTTTGTTTCTTCATTCCCCTCAATCTTAATGCCAGCTTACATGATCATTGTGGAAAAATGTTTTCACACACACACACACACACACACACGCTTTCTCACAGTTTCTCACATTTTCTCACATTTTCTCACATTTTCTCACATTTTCTCACATTTACGTGTAAAGTAGATGGGAAATTTTTTGAGAAAATGTGAGAAAATGTGAGAAAATGTGAGAAAATGTGAGAAATTTACAAGTTTGCAGGATCTTGGTAACCCCAGGGTAAAGTATCAGTTCTACCGGGTATCAACTTTCGCTTATCGTCAAACCAGCTTAGAGCTAACTTATTCTGTAGAATAGTGCTAACTGTATGTCGACTACTTCTTATCACACACTGTTGCTCAGCCAAATTTTGATAGTCGAAAAGGCATCGTTTGTAATCATCAAACGTGATAGATTTTAATGTCGAGCCTTTTACACCCTTTGCACGTTTCTTGTCGGTATCGCGACGAGTTCTGAATGTATAGAGTTTTGCTCGCAAGCCGATAAATTCGGTCATAATTTTTCCATTATTCTCATCCTTCATCAGACCAAGGCGTTTTTTATTCAACAGGGGAATGCCGTAGGTATTATCCGTCGGATAGTCTGATGTATCGAACATTGTCGCAACATCACGCTTGATGATTTCATAGATATTTGGAACAGTAAATTGATATATCAGGCTATCTGTATCGGTATACATGAATTTTGATTCGGTACTTGAAAAATTCTTTTTTACATAATCATAGTGGAAGTTGTATAGAAATATTTTCGAAAGATCGAGAATAGCAGCACCAATGTAGATGGGCTTATTGAAATATACAGTGGTTCGACTTAGCTGAATAATCACCATATCTTCAGAAAATATGGTACAACTATGAAATGTTGGCCTTGCAATGGGAGCACGTGCACCGCCCCTACCCTCCCACTTCGTGATTAGTTTCACGTTCTTATGGTTACGCACATTCTTCATGGTCTTGCCAAATACAGCGTTATTCATAAGCTTGTAGAAATTCTTCTCAAATTCGTTTTCGATTGCATTCGCATATTTGTATTGAGATCTATGTATGATTTTAACCATGGTGATTGTGCGAACCTTAGAATTCTGTGCACTTTCGTCAGCTTTGAACCAAATTTGATGCACTGTTTCAAATTACGATAGTGTAGAACATATTTTTCCTTAGGTAGAAGCATTGTCGCAAGTTTTCTAATTTTACTACTCGGTGGTGTGAAATATTCGGGACAGAGAGGTAAGTCGGCATGTTGTTATTATGAGCATGGTATCCCTTCTCACAAGAATAGAGGATACAATTTCTTGGTGTAGGAAAAAATGTCAACAACGATTTAATGTGCTTGTTATAAGTACTTATTCACTCTGACGCTGACACATACGCCTCGAATTGTCTGCCCTCTCTATCAATACAAATATTAATAGTCGTTGTGGACATTTTTTTTTTCCAAAACCAAGAAATTGTATCTTCTATTCTCGTGAGAATTTCGCTCTACGAAAATCTCTTGTTTGTTGATTGGCTTTGGAGACGTGGCTTCGCGTCGACTGAGTCCCTCCAATTCTGAACACATGAGGTGATACACCCTGTATAACTATCAAAATTGCAAACTAAAGTTAATTGGCATTTATGCGCCAGATTAACAACCAAAATTTCCGACGGATTTTTAAATGAATATTGTTAATTGAAAGTAAAATCGTCGATCATTTATCTCACCTCCGCATAGTGGCGACTGATAAAACGCATTTACATCGATAGATAAGAGTTAGACAACACCTCGAAGAACTATCTATTCAAGACTCGGTAACAAACATAGAACTCTACCAATTCGAGATCAGAATGTCAACGCATCTAACTAGTGATTCGCATCCTTTACATAACATTTATTCATGACGTAACACCTATGGGAATATCATAGTAAGTACTTGTATTATAGATTTCTATTTCCCGGCAATGCTTCCAGTTAAGGCTGAAACCCATTAGCCGGCAGCGAGCGGTGGCAAACGGCAAAACAGTGGTTCACATCCCATACATCGACCAAATCTGGCGTTAAAGTTAGATTTGGTTCGTGTTTTGAATGTGAATCACTGTTTTCGGCCGGTCACCGCCGTTCGCTGCCGGCTGGTGGACCTCGGCCTTTATACTTTTGTCCAACAGAATTTCATTTGATTCTAATATTATATCCAAACTATTTGATCATTCAATGGACATGTTTGAATCTGTTTGTCGTGGGTTGTACACCTGAATGGATTCAAGAAGATTCGTTGTGAAGGAGGATATGGATGAGAAGTGGCTCAACCGAGCTTTTTTTTATTTTTTATTTTTTATTTTTTTTTGCAACAGCTAGAGCTAATCACCAACCATGGGATGATGTCCACCGACGAATCCGATTTTTTCGATAACAGGCAAATGACTGAGGAACGGTGGTGGGGAACACGACTCTATTATATAATTAGCATCACCCTGCAAATGTAATCACAATTTCATTGTTTTTTATTCAACTCAACCAATTCATAATCTGAATGACGTTTTATCGCTCTATCCATTGAGACTTGCCGATTTTATCTGTGGCGGAGTATTTTGATAACTGTTTGGCTGGGGTTGATTCTTTTTTGTGGTGTACAGCCAATAGGATGCAACCTACCCGCCTGATCAGTTTGAGAAAAGAAGACAACTTCCAGTTTTTGAAAGAAGATCGGTGAATAGTGAAAGTTCATAGAATCATAGGAAAATCGTTGAACGTGATGGCTCGTAATTTCGCAAATATGTACCACCGTTAGTAGGGCCTGATATCTTTATATGATATTATTTGACAATTACCAAGTTAATCATGTGTTATATTCGAGGATTTTACGCACAATATGACTGAAAAAACCTCTGTAGAATGGAATAATGATCCTCATCTTGGTGGATTGGTTGATACACAGCTAAAACTATGTCATGATAACAAAGAATGGTATCCAGGCAAGGCTTCAAATAGACAACAATATTCACTGTTGGTTGTTGAGGAAGGTGGATAATTATCGGTATTACCAGGATCCTGAAGATTATGCACGATTTTTATAGGCCGAGGTGTGCTCGTTTGATTATTGCGATCTGTGTCTTCACAAACTTCTAACGTTTTGAGCGGCAAGAGGGTGTGAAAAACTTCTGAATGATATTTATTGCTTGATCCTTTGAGATTTGTCGATTTTTATCGGCCTAGGTGGTATCTTTTGATTATTGCATGCAATCTTCGTGTTTGCAGAATTCTAGCGTTTTTCGAGCGACGAAAGTATAGTGAAAAACTTCTGAATGATATTTATTGCTCGATCCTTTGGGACTTGCCGGCTTTTATGAGCCGAGGTGGTGTGTTTGAGAGCTGTTCTCTGGTTGGTTGAGTTTGATTTTATTTTAGGGATGATATGCAGCAAACAGGATGCAACCTAACCCCTGCCTGGTTAGTTTAAGACGAAAAAGACAATTTTCAGTCTGAAAAGATCGGCGAATAGTGCAAGTTCATAGAATCAAAGGAAAATCCCTGAACGTGATGGCTGGTAATCGTGCAAGCATATACTATTGTAAGTAGAACCTGATGTCTTCATATGATATTATTTTACAAGTGCTAAGTTAATCTTGTGTTCTATTCAAGACGTTTCCTCACGATACAATTGGGCAACCCCTGTGGAGTGGGGTAATGATTCTCATCTTGGTGCATTGATTAATACACAACTAGAACCATATGTAATCAGACGACGTGTGGATCGTGCCTTAATAACAATTAATGGTATCCAGGCTGGCCTCCGAATAGACAACAATATTCGCTGTTGGTGGTTTAGGAGGGTGGATCATTATCAGGCTTACCCTAATCCTGAAGATTATGCAATCGCCAATGTTCTTCGGTATCGAATAGACGAGATGATGGGGAAAGATATCGATGTGATGGCTCATAATTCCGCAAACATGCGCAATCGTAAGTAGAGCCCGATGTCTGGATACAATATTGTTATTTTAGAATTGCTAAGTTGATTATGTATTTGTTCAAGGAATTCACGCACGATATGATTGGGCGACTCCTGTGGAATGGGGTAATGCTCCTAATCTTGATGACTTGGTTGATCCACAGCTGAAGCCATATGTAACCAGGCGTTGTGTGGATGGTGCCGTGTTAACAATTAATGGTGTCCAGGCAAAGCTTCAGATAGACCACGATATTCGCTGTTGGTGGTTTAAGAAGGCGCATGATCAACATTATTACCCGAATTCCGAAGATTATGCAGTCTCTATGGTTCTTCGGGATCGAATAGACGAAAGACTGGATAGCGGTAGCGAGGGCGAATATGATCAAGATATACAGAATGCGTCTGAAGAAGAATAGTGTGTATGATTTATCATTGAGGAATCATTATGACACATCTAAGCTCACTTTTTCTATTTTCAGATCCCATTCTCATAGGGAATGATGATGAATACAGATGAGGGATAAATGTTACGGCCATTATTATTATTATTATTATTATTGAAATTGTTGTATTTTAGAATAGGTTAGACTTGAGACATAACAAATAAACGCATATATTATCAGATAATTCGCGTCATTGATTGCATATATATATAACACCCTGTCACTCTTCAAGCATTTTTCAGATAGTATAATTCGTATATATATCAGCTTAGAATTAGATATTTCAGCCATCTTGGATCGATTGTCGGTAAGAAAAAAAAAGATCGGTAATCGTTACCATGATTCGAAAGCGAATCCTTAGTGGCGCCATCGCAAGACGGAAAATTGCAGGAGAATTGCAGCCATCAGACTATCGGTAACTAATGATCGGATCGTTACCATCGGATTATCGATAACTAATGATCGGATCGTTACCATCGGACTATCGGTAACTAAAGATCGACAATCCATAGTGGCGCCATCGCATGACGGCAAATCGCAACCATCAGATTGTCGGTAAGCGGAGATCGGCAATGCAGAATTCTCAATCGTTACCATCGGACTATCGGTAACAATCGGTAGTGGCGCCATCACACGACGGCAAATTGCAGCCATCCGATTGTCAGTAACAAAGATCGACGATCGTTACCATCCGACTGTCGGTAACTTACCCACGCGGTCGGTAAGTTACCGACTGCCTGATGGCGGTAAAGAAGGCTGGACCCAGAACTCTCATATATACACTACTAATTATATAATAGTATATTATGCAACTAGTGCGTAAAGTGAGTTTTTCTTCACGAGTAGCGATCACGGTAAACGAGTCACCGGCGAAGCCGATGACGAGTTTTACGAGATCGCACGAGTGGAAAGAAAGTTACGCACGAGTCGCATACCCTATTTTATGCACGAACTGTGCGTAAAGTGCACGTGTAAAATTAAACTTTTGAGGCGTGGAGTGTATTTTTCTTAACGCCGTGTCTAAAGTAAATAGCCGCAAGGCTATTAACTTTACTAAAGTGATTAGTTTCTTGACCTCATGGTGATTGTAGTAGTAATTATTGGATATGAAGGTCGGTAAAGAAAGTAGACGAGCATAGCGTTAACGTTTCGGCCCAAGTGGGGGCCCTCCTCAGAACAAAACCATTTAATACTGTCAGAGACAAAAAAAAACCAAGGTAAGAGAAGATTGTACATAAATTACCAGTAAATATTCTTGAAACAAAAAGAACTTACTCTAACACCTATTCTACCATAACAGAGATAATTAATCCACCTGGGATCTTAGTAAAAATATAAAAAAATATATAAAATATATAAAAAAAATATATAAAAAAATATAAAAAAATAATATAAAATGACAGTTCGTAGATACCTTAATGCAAAAGCTAATTGTGTGAACCGGAGTGAAGGATAATAATTAAACAAAGGACGGAAAGCACATAAAAATTGAAAACCTGAACTCCCACTTCTCCATCCCAGATTAAGGGAAGACCCTAGTGAAACTGAAAACTTTTACATTTTTGAGACGATCGAAATTATTTATAGATCATGTGAAAGTGTACTCTAAATCTAAGAAAATCACACCTTGAGCTTCAAGATTACTTAAGAAATGTAGAAGTTACGCAACATTCAATGGTAAAAACGTACTGAACTTCAAAATGCTTCTTGCGTCTGAGTTTTAATCGCATCATATTCCCCTTCGTCTGAGGTCTTCAGCAAACTGAGGCGAAGAAAGTGAGGGATCGGATTTGAGATTGGATCCCTCGTTCCAATTTGAGAGAATTTATTATTTTTTATTTCAAATTTTTAGCATTTTGCATGTTATTGAAATCTGAAAAAAAAGTTTCTTTTACAATAGAATGAAACCGATCCCTCATTTTGTGCATAAGGTATATGTGAATCTTCACTGCGAAGGAGAAGTTGATCGGAGCAAAACTCAGACGCAAGAAGCATTTAGCGTAGCTGAAAAGATAGTTCTGAGTAAATGGCATTTTAGTGAAAACCGGTATAACTTAATTAAATTCTCCAGAATATATGGCACAAAATGATTGGAATGGTCATATCATTGAACTTTATGATCAACGTATCTCAGATTCTCTATTTCTGCTGCGGTGGCATCTCGGACCTTGAATCTTCTTCGCCCTGCATCTGTAAATTCACCGTCCAAAAACAGATAATCAAAATAGGAATTGAATTAGCTATTGTGGTTCCCAGAAAAACTTGGCGCTGATCTATAACACTTGTTTATCTCTGGCTGTTGCCTTAGAACAGTAACTCACGCATCGCCCAACAGCGCTCACTGCTGCCGCTCATTTTGAATAGAGCTTTGTTTGAGTAGTTACACCAGATACGCTGCGGAAGAAGGCTTCTGCTGACATTCTGAGCTCTTCTATGGCTGATCTCTCATGAAAAGATATTAGTTTCTCAATTATTAAGGATTTTTGATCTAGCGACTGCCAATTTTTAGCGTAGCGTTGATGGTTTTCTTCAATTTAGGGACATTAGTTATCTTTCACATAATTGTTGTCCTACAGAAGTTGGATTTAGAACCAAGAAAATATGTTCATGAAGAAATTTTATATTTTAAGCGCTCCAGCTTTTTATTGCATTTTGGAGTCCTGCAGTACCCATACCCATACATGGGTATGTATAGTTTATACTTTGACTTCATATCTTATGAAACTTACTTTCAATGGTATTTTCAATAATTTCATGAAATTCTAGAAGTTCATTGTGGAGAATCAAAAAAAAAATTTTTTTTTTAATAAATTTTTTTTATAAAATTAGCTGCCCGTGAACTAGAAAAAATCGGAGGGCCTTAAATATTTGTCACAAGGTGGAGACAGGCTCCTAGAATATATTTCCAGCAAAAACGCAAAATTGAATTTTTAGGCGATTTTGTTTAAAATCTCAGTAGGGTCTTCCCTTAACGAGAAAAGAGTAAGATAAGAATCAAAATCAGGCAAGCAAGTGCACTTAATAACGTCAAAAGATAAAAGACATGGAAGCACAGTCATAGATAAAACCAAAATTCAAAACTTAAGCTAGTTAACTAATAGGATTAAATTCAATTTTCAAAAAAAACAAAAATGTCCAGAAAAAGAAAAAGAGTTAGACCAATAGATAGACTAATGTGACGAGTTAGAAATTAGAGATTTATAGATGTCACTAAGGTGTTCGACATCTTGCCTCAAATTCACAGAGTTTGAATGGCTAACGATGTTACACATTTCTAAGATAAGCCGTTTATAGTAAGCTGGTTCTTCATTCAGGATACTTGCTCTGCTATAATCAAACAAATGGTCTTGATTTACCATATGCCTAGTTAGAGCAGTGTAACGTTCCTCACTCTCATGAATATTCCTCTTGTGTTCATTAAGTCTAGTGTGAAGGTGTCTACCGGTTTGTCCAATATAAACTTTATTGCAATCCCTGCAAGGAATCTTATATATAACGTTGGACCGCTTATCCAAAGGCAACTTATCCTTGCCAGAATCAAACAGAAAGTTGAGGTCGTGAGAATTCCTACCTACAAATTTGATGTGGTATTTGCAGAAAACCCTATTAAGAGACTCAAACAGTCCAGCAACATAAGGAACTGAAATGAATTTAGTATGGGGTAGATCTGGATCAACCTGATTGCTATTAATGTTATTATCCAAATTGGAGATATGAATTCTTCTGGCGTTAATATGCCTCCTAAGTAAGCCCACAGGATAATCGTTCCATCGTAGAACCTCATAGATCAGCGACAGGTTCTTTTCATGAAATTCACTACTAGACAACTTCAAACCCCTATCGACTAGATTAAAGATAGTACCTATCTTATACGACCTACAATGATGAGAGTGGTAATTCAGATATCTTTGAGACCAAGTTTTCTTGTGATACCGATCAAGACTGACTGGTATCAGAGATATGAATTCTTCTGGCGTTAATATGCCTCCTAAGTAAGCCCACAGGATAATCGTTCCATCGTAGAACCTCATAGATCAGCGACAGGTTCTTTTCATGAAATTCACTACTAGACAACTTCAAACCCCTATCGACTAGATTAAAAATAGTACCTATCTTATACGACCTACAATGATGAGAGTGGTAATTCAGATATCTTTGAGACCAAGTTTTCTTGTGATACCGATCAAGACTGACTGGTATCACAAGAAAACTTGGTCTCAAAGATATCTGAATTACCACTCTCATCATTGTAGGTCGTATAAGATAGGTACTATTTTTAATCTAGTCGATAGGGGTTTGAAGTTGTCTAGTAGTGAATTTCATGAAAAGAACCTGTCGCTGATCTATGAGGTTCTACGATGGAACGATTATCCTGTGGGCTTACTTAGGAGGCATATTAACGCCAGAAGAATTCATATCTCCAATTTGGATAATAACATTAATAGCAATCAGGTTGATCCAGATCTACCCCATACTAAATTCATTTCAGTTCCTTATGTTGCTGGACTGTTTGAGTCTCTTAATAGGGTTTTCTGCAAATACCACATCAAATTTGTAGGTAGGAATTCTCACGACCTCAACTTTCTGTTTGATTCTGGCAAGGATAAGTTGCCTTTGGATAAGCGGTCCAACGTTATATATAAGATTCCTTGCAGGGATTGCAATAAAGTTTATATTGGACAAACCGGTAGACACCTTCACACTAGACTTAATGAACACAAGAGGAATATTCATGAGAGTGAGGAACGTTACACCGCTCTAACTAGGCATATGGTAAATCAAGACCATTTGTTTGATTATAGCAGAGCAAGTATCCTGAATGAAGAACCAGCTTACTATAAACGGCTTATCTTAGAAATGTGTAACATCGTTAGCCATTCAAACTCTGTGAATTTGAGGCAAGATGTCGAACACCTTAGTGACATCTATAAATCTCTAATTTCTAACTCGTCACATTAGTCTATCTATTGGTCTAACCCTTTTTCTTTTTCTGGACATTTTTGTTTTTTTTTTGAAAATTGAATTTAATCCTATTAGTTAACTAGCTTAAGTTTTGAATTTTGGTTTTATCTATGACTGTGCTTCCATGTCTTTTATCTTTTGACGTTATTAAGTGCACTTGCTTGCCTGATTTTGATTCTTATCTTACTCTTTTCTCGTTAATCTGGGATGGAGAAGTGGGAGTTCAGGTTTTCAATTTTTATGTGCTTTCCGTCCTTTGTTTAATTATTATCCTTCACTCCGGTTCACACAATTGGCTTTTGCATTAAGGTATCTACGAACTGTCATTTTATATTATTTTTTTATATTTTTTTATATATTTTTTTTATATATTTTATATATTTTTTTATATTTTTACTAAGATCCCAGGTGGATTAATTATCTCTGTTATGGTAGAATAGGTGTTAGAGTAAGTAAGTAGAGTTAGAGTAAGTCCTTTTTGTTTCAAGAATATTTACTGGTAATTTATGTACAATCTTCTCTTACCTTGGTTTTTTTTTGTCTCTGACAGTATTAAATGGTTTTGTTCTGAGGAGGGCCCCCACTTGGGCCGAAACGTTAACGCTATGCTCGTCTACTTTCTTTACCGACCTTTATATCCAATAATTACTACTACTATTAACTTTACACACGGCGTTAAGAAAATTACACTTCACGCATCGAAAATTTAACTTTACACACGCTCTTTACGCACAGTCGTGCATAAAATTATATATAGTTATATATAATTTTATATATATAACGTAATGTAAGAATGTAAGATTGATTTGTGTTTCATATATAGTCATATATAGTCATACATAATCATATATGGCTTTATATAATTATATATAATTATATACAGGGTGAGTTTTTTATCTTGAGACATCGAAATATCTCAAGAAATACGCATCGTACAAAAAAATGTCCAGAATTAAAACTGTTTGATTTCAAAGGGGTAAATCGACTCCATGGAAGTCAACCCCCTACCCCAACCCCTAAATGCGGTAGGGGTAGTAACTTTGGAATTTCAAATGGGAACCCCTATTTTTTATTGCAGATTCGAATTCTACATAAAAAAAATACACAAGTTTCATTGGAATTTTTTTTTTTTCGATTCGAGACAGATGGCGCTCGAATCGCGAAAAATCAAATTTTTGATTATTCCAAGAAAGGCGCTCCAAATCGAAGATAAGGAAGTACGTGTTAAATGTTTTCAGGAGAACAATTCGACTGTGCATAGTTTCACCTCAATCGCCACACCCACTTCCTTATCTTCGATTTGGAGCGCCTTTTTTGGAATAATCAAAAATTTGATTTTTTGCGATTCAAGCGGCATCTGTCTCGGATTGAAAAAAAATTCCAATTAAACTTGTGTATTTTTTTATGTAGAATTCGAATCTGCAATAAAAAATCGTCAAGTTTTTCAGAAAAATCACTCGCGCTTCGCGCTCTTGATTTTGTAAACTGAAAAACTTGATTCCTTCATTTGTTTGCAACGAACCTATCGGGAAATACCCGATAATTTTGAAGCTCTTGTGGTATTATATGTGAAAATCATCAATTTCTCCGAAAAACTCCGGATTTTTCTGGTTCTGTTAAATTTCGGCACTTGGGGAGATTCTGCGAAACCCTACAGCAGAAATGTTTAGAATTTCCCAAATTTTCCCACAAATGTTAGAGTTCACATCTCTGGAAAACTCGGAATTTTTCGGCATTTTCATTAGCAGATTTTTGCAGAGATTTGGCAGAGATTTTCTTTTTTCACCAGAGAATAACCCCATTTCGAGCGTGTCTTACGTGACAGAAGACTCACATATCTCCCTCGGATGTGATATGTAGTCGACGCACGCGCAGTCACGCGATTTGGTTACTTATTAAACCTAGGGAGCAAAAGCGCGCGTCATAGGCATGGCATGATATGAACGCATCACATGAAGCTGTCAGGGAAACAGGCGCGATTTTGATTCGGGTGAAGTTGCCCTCGCTTCGCTCAGGCAGCAAACTTCACCCGAATCAAAATGGCGTACGTCTACCTAACAGCATAATGTACACATGCGTTCATATTATCATGCCTTACGTGCACGTTTGCCTCTTAGGCTTCATATGTAACCAAATCGAGTGAAAGCGCATGCGACGACTACATATCACGCTACGAATCGGATATGTAAGTCTTCTCTCTCGTAAGACACGCTTGGAATGGGGTTAGTTTGATGCACGTAGGGTTAAAAATGTCGTATGTCGTTCGGGAGAGAGGCGCGATTTTGATGAGGGTGGGGCTGCCCTCGCTTCCCACACAGCACAAGATATCCGCGAGATATCCTAATCATGTCCCACATATCCTACAGATATCTCCAATATCAGCTGGATATCCATGGGATATCGCATAAGACTTCGCACTGCATCGGACCTTTTCAACATGTTGTTGTAATTGAGATCCTGGGATCTTTCATACAACTACAATTTGTTTAAGGATTCGTTGTCGAATTAAGAGCTGGAACTCAGTCGTACAAAAGTGATTCAAGTTTATTAATATATAAAGTTTTACAAAAGGTTTTACTAATATCGAACTAATCTCTGTATAATGCGTCTTGCTTCTGGTCGCGATGTTCTGACCCTGATCATTGTAGGGATCGCTTATTTATTACGTTTAAGGAGGTCGCCTTGTTTCTACAATTGTTGTTAGTTGCGTCAAGCTTCGCACTTGCACATTCCAGAGTATTGCCAAAGTGTGTCTCAAAACATCTGGATTGCAACACCTTGATACTCGGGTTGCAACATCCCTCCCCCCTTAGAAAGAAAAGTCCTTAGGATTTTCTTCTGAAATCAGACAAATCTGCTGGCTTGCGTCGTTGTGCGTACGCTTGCCTATTATGCTATATCTAGGTTAGTAGTTTACATAGTGTATCCCGTTAACATATTTTTATATAATCGTTTCTTAATCTAGGTTAGTATGACCTATTTTCTATTTTATTTTTCTATCAACTAAATTGTTTCAAATTTCATACTCAAATCATATTATTCAATAAAAGGTTTCAATCGATTTACATGTAGGGGAGAGTGAGGCACATTGGGTCATGGGGTACAATGGGTTACTGCCACCCCCGCCTCTCTCGAGTATATTGGAGAGGTGGCACCTGGGTGTAAATTTCATGGCCTACAGACACATGTTCTAAGATGGCATTGGTCGTTTTTTTTTAACGTGGTAGGATTTCGGACATAGAAATATGTTTTGATGCCTCAGAAGTTGGAAAAAAAATCCTCATTAGTTTCGTTTTCACGTTTTCATGGATTAGGTACTGTTGGGGAACCCCCTCTTTTTATTGTAAGGATACGGTCCTGTCAAAAATAGCAACTAGAAGCTGCGCGGGTAAAATATAAGTTGTCTGCGCATGAGAAGCTGCGCGTGTAGATGTGAGTCGTTTCCTGCGCATTATTTGGGCCAGTCAGCCATTAGCATCAGCAAGAAGCAGTGTGCCGGTATAAACAATACAAGAATGTAAAGGTAAAATAAATACAGATATTCGTTCAAGAAAAAATGTACGAGTTTATTTCACCCAATAACACACATAAAATGGTCCTTCGAGCCGGATCCGCGGCAAAATCGGATATACAGTAAAAGTAACGTGAAAATAAGACGACGAAAAATGACGCAATATGACGCCAACCGGCAGATCTGAAACAAAGAAAAAGGTTTGGATAAGTGGCTGATAAAAGACAATGAATGTGAGCAAATCAAGTGAAGTAATAATCAAACGACAATAAGTAAAATAACGAAATATAAATAAGAAAAATCAGTGAAGAGAAGCGCGTTGTTTTCTCTCATACGCAACAAGAACAAAGGAAGAAGTGTTTGCTTCTCTCTCAAGCTCACACCAAGAAGAAGACGGGAGAACACGCCAGTGTCTCTCTCTCTCTCTCTCTCTCTCTCTCTCTCTCTCTCTCTCTCTTTTTACCGAACTGTCTCTTTAAACTGTCAACGTGTGTTTCCTATCTGCTCTGTAAATTTTTGCCAGTAACTTTGGTATTTCGGCGTTTTTTTCGACCTGTGCTTGGGCTGTGCGGTGTCCTATGATCTGTGCTATCGAGTGGTTATATCTGTGACTTCTTTTGCCTCTCGTTTCTTGTGCAGTGCGGTTTTTAACGGATATATTCTACGAGGTATAACTTAATATAGTGAGTCGGCACTTTGACAGCTTGGACTTTGACCTGTTGTCATATTCATCTCCTGACTTACTAGTGTGCTGTTCGTGTCCCACGCTTACCTGTGCCGACGCCGGTGTTGTTTTGTTTTTGTCTCACACTATCGAAGCCTGTGTTGCCAGCATGCCTAAGCCTGTGTGCGCTTTATGTTTCTCGAGTATAGACAAACCGAGTGAAGGCATTGCAACGGGTGACAAATGTGGTCACGTATTCCACCCTGGGTGTGTCAAGGTAAAATGTCTCGTCGACTCATCCAAGGAAGCCTCCGTACGTATACGAGCTACCTGTCCTACCTGCTCTGCCAGTCAGCCACCCAAGGTCGGTGAAAGCACTGACGCGGAGCAGACTCAGACTAAGCTTCTCGAAGCCATCAATGACAAGCTAGGTAGACTAGAGGCGTCGGTTCTGAAAATTGACTCTCTCTTCACTGAGGTCGAGAGTCTGCACTCAAAGTGCGACCAGATTAGTGTAGCCACTGCCAGCCTTCGCGAAGATCTTGCAGGTGTCCAAAGCTCTGTAGCTAGCACTAGGGCGTGTGTGAGCAAAAACTCGAGTGAAATCACAGCGAATGCCAGGAGGATCAAATCAATCGAGGACAGGCTGGACGCTGGGCCTTCAACAGCTGGGTTATCATCAGCCGACGAGGCTGTGATCTTGCGTGCTGCGTGCGCTGAGGTTGCCAACCACCTCATAATATCTGGCCTGCCTGAGCTCCTGGTGGGGGACGAAGACCTTTCCACGTTTCCGCAAAAATTGGCAAACGCCCTGGGTATCACGCTAGCACCATCTGATGTGATCAAAGTTGAACGCATGGGAAAGAAGAAGAAGGCTAGGGACGGACGATCTGCAGACAGGCCCCCCAACGCCACTGTTGAGGGTCGTACTATCCTACTGGTGCTAGCAAGTGCCGGCAAGTGTGATCGGTTCCTCGAGGCTAAGAAGCTCAAGCCCGAGCTACAGGCGATTGATATAGATGACACTTTGACGCACAGCAAGATTTACGTGAATCGACGAGCACCAGTGCAGCTGTACAAATTGAAAAGTAAAGTTTTTAAGAAATTTCCATCCCTGCAGCCTAAGCAAGTATGGATCGCTGACGCGGCCGTGTTTATTCGAGTCGATTCCAAATCAAGACCGATCAGGGTGTTGCCTTCTACAGATCTATCAAAATTGGCTCTCCTATGACCTGAAGGCACAGCATCTGTCTCTGTCCCCCCGAGTAAGACCTGCCTACCTGTTCTGAATGCCTGCTGCCTCAACGCTCAATCGCTTTCAGCACACTTTGACGACTTCCAGGAATTTTTCAGGCTCAATCATTACCACCTAATTGCCGTGACTGAGACCTGGCTAACCGACCGCGTTTTAGATCAGCAGGTTGCGCTCAGGTCCCACTCCCTGCTCCGTCTTGATCGTAGGGGACGCCATGGTGGAGGCGTCGCACTATACGTGGCTCATGGACTCAGTTCGAACATCTTAGCCACATCCTCCGCTCACGATAGGGATGGTGTTCCGGAGTTCCTGATCGCGGAAGTCTGGGGTCCATCCCGTCCTAAGATTCTCATCGCGGTTGTGTATAGGCCGCCTAAAATTGGCCACCTGAACTTTTTCGAGGACGCGATAGCTGCTCTGGTGCCGCGTTACAAAATCGTGTGTGTTTTTGAAGACTTTAATGCTAACCTAATGGTATCTACTTATGACTCGAGTCACCTGAGAGACTTTTTAGCGTCGCAAGGTCTAAGCATTGTGCCGCTGCAGCCAACGCATCACACAGCTACCGCCGATTCCTGGCTTGATATCTGCGCTGTAAATAACTTGCCATCTGTCGATTCCTACGGTCAAAGTGCTCAACCTTTCCTTTCAGGGCATGACCTTATTTATATATCTCTTAGGTACTCTACCAATAAGCGTGAGCCACGTATCATTCGCTATCGTCCCTGGTGCGATGCCAACAGGGAGGCGGCGGAAAATATTATGTCTAGTGTCTGCATCTCTGATCTTACAACACTGCACTCTGTGGATGGCCAGCTCGACCGCTTCAACGAAATCCTAGGCAGAGTATTGGATAGTGCGGTCCCCATGAGAGAGTTTACGGCCACGCGACCGCCAGCGCCCTGGTTAACGCCTGATGTCAGGGACTTGATGCGAAAACGGGACGCGTGCTATAGAACTTTTAAACGCTCCAAGCTAAAAGTGGTGTATGATAAGTACACAAGCCTCCGTAGGCAGGTGAAGAAGCGGTGGTCGGATGCCAAATCGAGGCATATACAATCTACCTTCGATTCAGCCCAAGGTACTCGCGTCTTTTGGTCCGAGATAGAGAAGCTCGGTATTATGCACAAAAAAAGTAAATCTGATTCTGTTCTGCCAGCTGACCTTTCGTTAGACACCGTCAATTCGCATTTTGCGTCGATTTCGTCCGGCCTACCGCTTCCCGAGTTTCGCGTACTGTTTCCCCTGACATCCGAACCCCCGGCTATCCACGAGTTTTCCTTTGCACCGGTGAATGACGTCTCTATAAATTCTGCATTGGCTAGAATAGTCACCAAAGCGTCAGGCCCGGACGGTCTGCCGGTTCAGGCGTATAAGACTTTCAAGCCCTTGCTTATGCCGTTTATTAGTCAGCTTCTCAATAGCTCGCTGACTACCAGTACTTTCCCATCGTTATGGAAGTTGTCGTATGTCACTCCGCTACCGAAGGTACGCAATCCAACCGCGGTAACTGAGCTTAGGCCGATCTCGTTACTCTGCTCCCTGTCGAAAGTGCTCGAGCGAATCATATTTGACCAGATAACACGCTTTTTACTAGCTGAGGGGTCACTTGATCCGCGACAGACCGGTTTTAGGGAGGGAATGAGCACTCAAACGGCGGTCTTGAGGTTGGTTGACGATTGTCGTCAAGCGATAGATGAAAGATCGCTTACAATAGTGGTCTTCCTTGACCTTACAAAGGCTTTCGACACGGTTGATCATGTTCTGCTGCTCCGCGCTCTCCGTGATTTGCATCTCTCAGAGGCGGTCCTCAGGTGGTTCCACTCATACCTAAATGGTCGTGCGCAGTCAGTGCGTGAGCCGGGGGGCAGGGTGTCCGGCTGGCTCCCACTACACTCGGGTGTACCTCAGGGCAGTGTTCTGGGTCCTCTACTTTTCTCACTATTCATAAATAATCTGCCCCAGTGCCTGCAACACTGTCGTTATCTACTGTACGCGGACGACCTGGTCATTTACCTGAGGTGCACGCCCAATGAGTTGCACGATGCGCTGCGCTCAGTTAATACTGATCTCGGAAACGTGGTGGACTGGTGCGATGTACATAAACTAAGCCTGAATGTAGAAAAAACCAAGGCAATGGTGATAGGGTCCTCTAGGTATATAAATGCACTGGATGGCTCCGCGATGCCCGCGATTTATATTGGTGATCAAGCGGTTGAGTATGTCTCTAGCTTCAAATATCTGGGTGTATTGATAGACGACAAATTGTCTTGGTCCCAACATGTCCTGCAGGTATGTAATAGATCTGCAGGCGCACTGTACCGCTTACGCATGTTCGCCTACACCCTGAGCACTGCGCTGAAGCGCCGACTGGTAGTTGCCTTGGTTTTTCCTATTTTTGATTATTGTGCTGCGGCACTGACTAGTATCTCGAATGAGCGTGAAGGTAATTTACGGGTTGCCCTGAATAACTGTGTGCGATTTCTACTGCGACTCCCCCGTCACGTTCACATCTCTGCGCACAGACGTAGTCTTGGGTGGCCAGAACCGCGAAACCGTCGCCTTTTCCTTATTGGATGCCTGTTTTACAAGGCACTTTGTATGGGTCAACACGGGCTGTTTGCTGAACAATTGCAGCTGAACCCGAACATTGCTAGACATCGAGATCGGGCTAGGACTGACACGCTGCGCTTTCCTCCTTTTCGCACTGTGACGTTTCAGAGATCCTTTTTGATAACTGGTATCTATTTCTGGAATTCGCTGCCTCCGATCGTTACCTCGGCCGCTACCCTGACTGACTTTCGGAGGCGTTGTCACGATTATCTGCTGCAGGTGGAAGGGAGTGGGGCGGAGGTGTCTGCTGCGCCTGCTGTGGGAGTGTGAATGCGTATTATTGTAATTATTCTTGTTATTATTATTATTGGAGTGTGTGCCGAATGGTATGAGTCCTGATGCACCTTGATGTCTATGCTACGTGGTCTTGTCCTATCATATCATTCTTTTTATTATATCTTAATTTCTACCTTATGTTACTTCTTATTGTATATTATTTCTTATCACATGTTTATGCTATTTCCTATCTTATGTTATTTTGTTTATTTTCTTGCTTTATTCCTAACTATACTATCTTATGCTTAATTATGCTATCAAGAGACTCGGTAGAGTCTCGCGCCAAGAGCAATAATAAAAAAAGCGCGAGACTTGACCGAGTCTATATACCCGAACGGCAGCTAAACGGCGTTGTGGGAAAACAGTATTTCCTAATTTCTTTCTTCTCGCAATATCCAGGGGATTGGAATATTTATCCTAGAATGTGGGTACCAAGAGCTTTCATTTGAGTCTAACTTCGATTGAATCAGTGCACGGAAAGCTGAGGTATGATTATTTCTAGTTTCCGAGTACCCGTTTCGTCTGAAAATTTTTTCGTCGTTTCACCTCCTTCAGCCAAATCTGACAGTTCACTAAAGCTATGCGGATAAAAATGAGGAAAGAGTGGCCACCACTAGACAGCAGTGACATCAGTTGCAAGATGGCGCTCTTATAATATTTTTAAAAATTCCGAGTGTTAACGGAGTCGTCGCCGGGAGTTGTCTTCATACATCATACGCTTTCGTTATTTGTGACCAGGACCACCGCTACGTCGCTTTCGTCCACTAGGTCGACCGTACCGTAGTTTCCGTCCTCCAGGTCGACCGCTACGTAGTTTCTGTCCTCCAGGACCACCGTTACGTAGTTTCTGTCCTCCAGGACTACCGCTACGAAGTTTCCGTCCTCCAGGTCGACCGCTACGTAGTTTCCGTCCTCCATGTCCACCGCACCGTAGTTTCTGCTCTCTAGGTCGACCACTACGTAGTTTCTGTCCTCCAGGACCACCGCTACGTAGTTTTCGTCCTCCAGGTCGACCGCTACGTAGTTTCCGTCCTCCAGGTCCACCGCTACGTAGTTTCCGTTCTCTAGGTCGACCGCTACGTAGTTTCTGTCCTCCAGGACCACCGGTACGTAGTTTTCGTCCTCCAGGTCGACCGCTACGTAGTTTCCGTCCTCCAGGTCCACCGCTACGTAGTTTTCGTCCTTCAGGTCGACCGCTACGTAGTTTCCGTCCTCCATGTCCACCGCACCGTAGTTTCTGTTCTCTAGGTCGACCACTACGTAGTTTCTGTCCTCCAGGTCCACCGCTACGTAGTTTTCGTCCTCCAGGTCGACTGCTACGTAGTTTCCGTCCTCCAGATCCACTGCTACGTAGTTTCCGTCCTCCATGTCTACCGCACCGCAGTTTCCGTCCTCCAGGTCGATCGATTATAAGTAATTATTAATGAACAATTGATGTTGTACACACGACGTTCTTAACTACGTGGCGGTGGTCCTGGAGGACAGAAACTACGTAGAGGTCGACCTAGAGAACGGAAACTACGGTGCGGTGGACCTGGAGGACAAAAACTTAGCAGTTGGTGCGCGCAAAGTGAATCGCCCTGTATATTTTTAACTATTTATTTCAATATTTAAATATCCATGAATCTGTGGACAATAGGAAGCTGCGTTGTTCATCAGCGTCGTTTTTAGAGCTCGGTACTTGTTTTTCCGTTTTTCACTATTTTTGTGTTCACTTCTTGTTTCGCGTAACCACATGAATAAATAAATATATATATATATATATATATATATATCGATGAAGGAGGAGGTTTGCGCGCAGGGTTACACGTTGCAGGCATATAGAGTTATTATAACGGATTATAAGGAAACAATTCGTAGAACTTAATGAAAAACGAACACACATGTTACGACTGTCAAAAAAAAAAAAAAAATTTATAAACACATACGTGTATAAAATACAAAATTGTACAAAAAGTAGTGAAATCAACAACAAAAGCACCTATGGTGCAAAAACCTTTCGCCAAGTGCAATAATGTGGTCCCTACTCAAAACGAAAGAATAGAAAGAAAAATGTCCACGTACAAAAGTATTGAAATCACATACAGTGCCAAGTACATGTCTTCTGTATACCATAAGTTAACAACAGAAACGTAAAGAGTCTTGTGCTCGTTCACTCGCAAAAAAAAATGTGGAGGTAGTGGTACTTGGCGGGCCTTCGTAGACAAGTACGAGAGAACAATATTGGCCCGCCAAGTACCACGGACTCCACATTTTTTTTTGCGAGTGAACGAGCACAAGACTCTTTACGTTTCTGTTGTTAACTTATGGTATACAGAAGACATGTACTTGGCACTGTATGTGATTTCAATACTTTTGTACGTGGACATTTTTCTTTCTATTCTTTCGTTTTGAGTAGGGACCACATTATTGCACTTGGCGAAAGGTTTTTGCACCATAGGTGCTTTTGTTGTTGATACTAATTACTTATGTCAGACTTTTAACTTATGTAACCTGTCTACGGTTGTTAGGGAGCTTGCTCCACAATCGAATAAATTTGCTTTCTCTCTCTCTCTCTCACACGAAGAAGACGACGGGAGGGTGCGCCAGCGCCTCTCTCACACAAAGAAGAAGACGGGAAGGCAAGACACGCCAGTGTCTCTCTCTCTCTCTCTCGCATCGAAGAACGCTCCAGCATCTGTCACACGTGGTCGGAAGAGGATTAAGCGGAAACAAATCAATCAAGCACAGGTTAGTGAGACTCCCTCCTGTATTATTTCCTATCCCTATATTCCTCCCGTTTTTACGAAATGGCATCAATCAAGCAAATGACACAGAAACGAGGCCAAATAAAGGCTAAGTTAACTAGATTTCAAACATTCCTCGAATCATATGAGCAAGTGGAAGGAAGCCCAGAAGTTTTACAATTACAAGCACGATATGAAGCATTACCAGGATTAGAGCGTAGCTTTGAAGAGGTCCAAATGGAAATTATGCAAGCGACAACAGAAGCAGCGGAGCCAGACTTGGAAGAAAAGTTAGAAGAAGATGAAAACGAATCAACACAATTTGAAGGGACATACTTTAGAGCAAGAGGCAGAGCTAAGGCAATGCTAACGGGCATACACCCAGACGGGACTAGAAATAATCAAGGTAACGAAGGTAATTACTTAGAAAACAGGTCACGAGTCAAATTACCAGAAATCAAGTTACCCAAGTTTGGGGGAAATTGCGAAAAATGGATCGAGTTCAAGGATTCATTCGAATCCACTATTCACAATAAGTCGTATCTAACAGAAATTGAAAAATTCCACTACTTGCGGGGATTACTAGATGACGAAGCCGCTACGGTGGTAAGTACACTATCAACCACAGCCGAAAACTATCATGTAGCGTGGAATCTATTGAATGCAAAATATAACAATAAGAGGCTTATCATTAACTCACATTTACGAGAGCTATTAAGTATTGCAGATATAACCAAACAGAGTTATACCGCACTGAATAATTTGCTAATACAGATTAGGAGCCATACGCAGGCACTTCAGGTCCTCGGAGCACCTGTACAACACTGGGATATGATTTTGATTCACGTTGTGACCAACAAGCTAGATTACTATACTAGGTCTGAATGGGAAAAACTAGTAGGAGTTAAGGACAATCAAGAGACGCCTACGCTAAAGGAATTTCTAGACTTTTTAACAGGTCGCTGTCAAACCTTACAAATGATGAACAAGGGAAAATCAACGCAGGAAGTAAATAAATCAGGATACAAATCAGAAAGGAAAATAACATTAGCCACGACAGAACAACAAATCTGTGAACTTTGTCAAGGCAGTCATCCCGTCTACAAATGCGACAAATTTGGAAGGCTACCGAGTCAAGATAAATGGGAAGAAGTCAAGCGTCTAAGGCTATGTGCCAATTGTCTAAGAAAGGGACACCTTAGTAAGCAATGTAAAGGAGGAGGATGCAGAGTTTGTTCAAGACAGCATAATACTCTACTTCATCAAAACAAAAGGGAATTTACTTCACCCGACGGTAATAACAATCAAGAAGGGTCACAGGGTTCAAATCCACCAGTGGTGGCATACAGCAGTCAAAAAGCATCAACGTCGTAGATAGTAAATCAAACATCCAACGAGTCAAGCAACCAAAATGAAACTAAAGCTGTAGTTCATTGCGCACAAAAACTCAGGTCCAGAGTGATCTTGTCCACAGCTCAGGTTTACGTTAACGATGTAGAAAACAAGCCAGTAATATGCAGAGCCCTATTGGATCCTGGATCGCAACTGAACTTGATAACAAGTGCACTGGCTCAGAAGTTAAATTTACCACTCAGAAGAATAAATATACCCCTCAGCGGAGTAAGCCAGTCAAGTATCATGGTACAAAGCTCCGTTACTGTAAACCTAGAGTCAATGACAAGCGGATTTACTTCAAAACAGGATTACCTAATTTTGCCAAAGATAACTGAAAGGTTACCACAAGTTCGGATGAACACATCCATGTTCAAGATACCAGACAACATTCAGTTGGCAGATCCTGACTTCAATACTCCAGGCGACATCGACTTACTAATAGGAGCGGGATTGTTTTGGAAACTACTTTGTGTGGGACAAATTTCCCAGACTAAGGGACAGCCAATTCTACAAAAAACATTGTTAGGATGGATCGTCGGTGGAGAACAGGTAATTCGGACCTCACCTCAAGTGGTGAATGTCTGTAATTTGAGCGTCACTTCCAAGTTGGAAGAACAAATAGAGAAATTTTGGAAGATCGAAGAGTTAACAAGAAAGGAGCAGTTAACGACAGAAGAAAGGTATTGCGAAGATCAATTCCTTGCTAATTACACTCGAAACGAAGAAGGAAGATACAAGGTTGGACTACCACAGAACCCAGACGTAGAGCTTGGTAGATCGGAAAAGGAAGCAACCAAAAGGATGTATAGTTTGGAGCAACGACTGAATAGAGACCCAAGGCTGAAAGAAGAATATACGAAGTTTTTAGACGAATATGAAGGTTCAGGACACATGTCAAAAATTAATTCCGCCATTATACGAGAAACAGGAGTGTACTACTTACCACATCATCCAGTCATCAAGGAGGAAAGTACTACCACCAAGTTAAGAATAGTATTCGATGGATCCGCAAAGACATCCCTCGGAACGTCTCTCAACGAAAGGCTCATGGCGGGACCCAACCTGCAAGAAGAAATGATAAATATTATGTTACGCTTCCGAACATACAAGTATGTAATAACCGCTGATATCGCTCAGATGTTTCGACAAATAGAGGTCAATGAAGAAGATAGGCACCTGCAGCGTATTGTGTGGCGAAAGGAGAGCAATTCGAATCTACAATCTTATGTATTAAACACCGTAACTTACGGAACAACTTGCGCCCCTTACCTGGCCATGCGCTGTTTGAAACAACTAGCAATCGAAGATGAAGAAAAATATCCTCAAGCAGCAGAGGCCTTAAACAAGGATTTCTACATGGATGACGTACTGACCGGAAGCAACACCATTAGGGCCGATTCACACTATAGGTCCGCTCACGGTCCGCTCTAGCTCCCGCCTCGGTCCAGTAAAATATTGTTTCGTTGTTTTTAATGGTGGTATACACACTATGGGTAGCGTTCCCGTTTCGTTCCAGTTTCGGTCAGGCAAAATCAAGTCGAGACAATATTTGACCGAATCGAGCCTGTACTGTTCCGATACCTGACCCATAGTGTGCAGCAAAATACAGTGTCTTCCCTTCTAATTCCCTATCAATTGGACTCGGATAAGCCCAGAGTCCTCTTTTCTTATCTTTCCTTCGCGATATTATTATTTTTTTTTTTTTTTTTTTGCTTTCCAGTTTTCGTTTTTTTGTCATCTAGCGCTAAGGCAATCATCATTAATTCCTTTACTTTTAAATATTTCGACATTTTTTCACGGCAAAAATTATGAATTATATTATATATTATTATATTATTATCTGATGTAAACTGATTGTCTCAGGAACGAAGCTTGATCGACAAGTGTGAATGCATTAGGCTCGTGATCGAACCGAGAGCGAGGCTAGAGCGGACAGTAAGCGGATCTATAGTGTGAATCGGCCCTTAAGGATACTATTGAATTACAGAGACAACTTTCACTACTACTGAGTGGTGGAAAATTTGAATTACGAAAGTGGAGAACAAACGACGCAAGAATACTAGAACAACTAGCTGAAGAGAGCAAAACCAAGAAGTTATTAGTTGTAGACAAGCAGGAAGCAATGAAAACACTCGGCTTGTTGTGGAACAGCACTAAGGATGTATTTCAGTATAGTATAAAGTTGAAGGAGTTAGACAAGGTCACTAAGAGAACTATATTATCTGCTATTTCACAAATCTATGATCCGATGGGACTACTCGGACCAGCACTGATGCAAGCCAAGGTATTAATGCAAGAGCTATGGAGTTTGAAATTGGAATGGGATGAGTCTGTACCACAATCTCTTCACATGAACTGGAATGACTATTACTGTTCACGCAAAAGGATAAACGAGCTAGAGATTCCAAGAAACTTTAATCCAGACAATGCAGCACCAACCATCACCCTTCACGGATTTGGGGATGCATCAGAGAAGGGGTACGGAGCGTGTATCTACGCCTCATCACGGAATACTCAAGGAGAGGTTAATAGTTCACTGGTGTGTTCCAAATCTAGAGTAGCCCCTCTAAAAAGGATGACACTTCCCCGATTGGAACTGAGTGCAGCTCTCCTCCTAACAAGATTATTGGATATATTACTCAAGGCACTAGGAAGAGAGAAGATCGAAAATATTATATTATGGAGTGACTCAACTATAGTTCTACACTGGTTGAAAACACCTCCGAACCAACTTAAAACCTTCGTGGCTAATAGAGTCGCTGAGATACAAGAGAGCACTATTGGGTGCGAATGGAGGCATGTTCCTTCGCAAGACAACCCTGCAGACCTACTGTCAAGAGGAGCAAGGGCTGATCAACTTATAACAGATCAAATGTGGGGGCACGGACCAAAGTGGCTGCCGCTTCAGGCTGAATGGCCGAAAAATAAAATCGAACCCGCTGAAGAATTACCTGAAAAAAGGGCAACATTAATGTTATTGACAGCTAACTCAACATTGGAAATTCTGAAGAGATTTTCATCATATCCGAAACTACAAAGAGTGATCGGTTACTGTCACCGATTTGGCGATCACGCAAGGGGAAGGAAAACTTCTGGTCCTCTTACTGTTGAAGAATTGAGAAGAGCAAATCTTTCCATAGTACGGATGACGCAGCAACAGGAATTTCGAGAAGAATATCAAGATCTGAAGCGAAATAAGGACTTGAATCACAAGAGTAAGCTCAACATGCTCAAACCTTTTATCGACAAGGACAGCGTTATTCGAGTAGGTGGGAGACTACAAAATGCAGACGTGGACGAGGAGTATAAGCACCCTTTATTGTTGCCATCCAAGCATTTTATTACCGAATTGATAATGAGAGATATGCATTTACGCCTAAAACATTGTGGTCCAGAGCACTTACTTAGCACTATAAGAACAACCTACTGGCCCATATCAGGAAGGCGTGAAGCACGCAAGATAACAAGACGTTGCGTACCCTGTTTCAAATTTCGACCGAAGCCATGCGAAACCATCATGGCAGACTTACCCGGATCTCGAGTGAGAGAGTCTACAAGGCCGTTTGAGACAACCGGAGTAGACTACGCAGGCCCTCTACAAGTACGTGACAGCAAAAGAAGAGGAAGAGTTCCTATCACCAAGGCTTACATAGCGGTATTCACTTGCTTCACAACGAAGGCAGTGCACCTAGAGCTAGTAAGTGACCTTACTACCGAAGCATTCCTGGCTGCATTGAGGCGATTCGTTGCCCGAAGAGGACTTTGCAAGACTTTATACTCCGACAATGCCACAAACTTTGTTGGCGCTGCCAGAGAGTTGAAGGAGATATATGAATTCCTAGCGCAAAAGGGCGAGGAAATAGCCACCAGCCTGTCTACGCAGAAGATCACTTGGAATTTTATTCCACCAAAAGCTCCACATTTTGGAGGGCTGTGGGAGGCCGCAGTTAAGGCTACCAAGCGACACCTGTATATAACCATGCAAAAACTTATTTACACCTTCGAAGAATACTATACATTACTAGTTGAAATCGAAGCCATTCTAAATTCAAGGCCATTGACCCCATTATCATCTGATCCCCACGATCTTAATCCTTTAACTCCCTCACATTTCCTTACTGGAGTCTCACAACTTGAACCATTAACTGCAGACTATACTGAATTGCCAGATAACCACTTGTCTCGCTGGCAGCATATTCAGAAACTCAAACAAAACTTTTGGCAGAGATGGAAGAAGGAGTATCTCCATCATTTGCAATCCCGGTCAAAATGGATTGTAAATAAAGAAAACCTAAGGATAGATACCTTAGTACTGATGATCGACGAGAATACTGCCCCCTTGAACTGGGCCCTGGGACGAGTGACTCAGGTACATCCAGGCAGCGACGGCGTAGTAAGGGTTGCCACTGTGAAGACTTCATCCGGTAGTTTCCGCTTTACCCTTTGATAATTAAGTTCCTATAAACCAAAACAAAAATATGTTAAAACAAAGTATATATTTAGTAATTAGATTAGTAAGATAGTTACCTACCTGTTGAACCAAAGCATATAAGATTGAAACTTAGTCATGAGAGAAGACTTACTTACCTGTTATTATTGAAACTGCCTGTTAGATAATAAGGCATATTTGATATTTTTATATGTAACAATTAGCTATTAACTAGTTTATAAGTTGAAGTAAATACTTCAAGGCGGCCGGCATGTTGGGGAACCCCCTCTTTTTATTGTAAGGATACGGTCCTGTCAAAAATAGCAACTAGAAGCTGCGCGGGTAAAATATAAGTCGTCTGCGCATGAGAAGCTGCGCGTGTAGATGTGAGTCGTTTTCTGCGCATTATTTGGGCCAGTCAGCCATTAGCATCAGCAAGAAGCAGTGTGCCGGTATAAACAATACAAGAATGTAAAGGTAAAATAAATACAGATATTCGTTCAAGAAAAAATGTACGAGTTTATTTCACCCAATAACACACAGGCACGGTAAATTGTCGTTATATCGATGAATACCCACATACTTAGGCTACAAAATCACGCGTGGCCCATAGTTAAATATGTATTTTTTGATTGGGTAAAATCAGTTTGTTCAATAAATGCGTGCGTAGTATACAATGGGTCATTATATGTAAGATGTATTGAAATTTCAAACGGACGAGGCATCAGGTGCTTACACATCGTAATTTCGATGAAATCAGCTTCTATTATCATCTAATCTTTACGCTTATTTAACTTTTGTCGAAAGTTCGATCATTTCTCAGCTCATTTCTAGGTTGACCCATAGTGGCCCATGGGGTGACCCATTGTGCACCACAGGTGGGCCACAATGGGTCAAAATTTCTTCTTTGGAAATGTATTTTTCTAATTTTTCCTGTAGATGATATGAGAATTTTAGTTTTCGGACGTTGTCGCCAATGAGTTAAGCCATGGATTTCACCTGTTCACAATTTCAAATATCTTTCCAGAAAAATTAGAAAAATCGAAAAGTGAAAATTGACCCATTGTGCCTCACTCTCCCCTACTCTGAGATTCTTCCTATTAACTTTTATGGTGTAGTTAACGTCTGAGTTTACCTCTAGAATAGTATAAGGACCAATCCATTGAGATAATAGCTTCTTCGATCTTCCTCTGCGTACAGTCTCGTCATATAGTGTAACGTGCCAGGCTACCCATGCCTGTGCGTTTACATTTAAATCAGCAACGGTCGAGCGAAGCGACTGGAAGAGTCTCGAAGCTTCGCACAACGACGAGCTGAGTGACGTCACGACAAGTATAAAAGGCGTGACGCCGCTCAGCTCCACAGCAATCTTCGGCAAAGCGACCGGATTGACTCACTGCGCACTTTTGTTCGGACACTAAAGGCATAGCGCCTAGTGATCCATTAGAATCACTTTAGCACTTCAAATATAATTTATGAATAATCACTAGCTCAAATAGAATCAAAAATATAGAGAATAAAAATAAAAGATAACAGCATAAAATTCAGAAAATAGAGAAATTAAAAAATATCATCGTATTGAATAAAACGAACAAAGAAAATCTCACTTTAAATGAAAACCTTGTAGAAACAAGTAAGTAGTTGTTAAGCGACAGTGTAAATATAAAATTAGGGTTGCAACCGTAGGTTAGGAAAATTAAATAAATAGATTCTTGATCATTATAAAAAAGCAATTTACTCAGATGTCAAACCCCTTCCTCCGCCATTTCCAGGTTATAGTTTAAATCTAACAGAAAGCTAGATACAGCCTTGGTGGATCTCCGATCTACCCAGGTCTGGCACAGCTATTATTTGGGAATAAATTAACTTCATTAAGGGGGTATATACACCTTTAAATTGGTTGAATTTCTGAAAAACAATTTTCCTTTTTTTTTTAACTTGAAGACTCTGATAAAATTCAAAAAAATCATCATGTTTGGGGAGGGTTTGACCTTCATTATCCATATATTACATCATGTATTACTTCCAGTCTAATAGTGGCTGCGCTGAAGATGGGAAAATACAAAATCACTCGGTTGCCGTAAAGAATCAGACCCAGCGTTGGACCGATCTTGGAATTTTTGGTCCTCAATTGTTCATAAGACATGCCTCTATCAGATGAACAGAGAACTTTTTGATATTGCAAGAATTACTTGAGTTATTGAATTTTTTCGATTTTTTTTCTGAATTTGAAAAAAAATTTTGCTTATTTTTCTAATATTTCAACTAAAAATGGGTTTATCAAAAAGTTCTCTGTTCATCTGATAGAGGCACCTCTCCTGAATAATTCAGGACCTAAAAATCAAAGATCGGTCTAACGGCTGATTTTATTCTTTACGGCAACCGGTCAAAATAATGATTGTTCAGGAATCAACTTTTAAACTTTTTATTTATTTTTTTATTTTTTTTTATTTTCTACTTCTCCTAGAGAAGGAAATGTAGCTACAGAAAATCAAGTTCTAAGATTTGGCTGATGATTAATATGCTGGATCCGCAGCTGCTCTCGCATCGATGTGTTATGAGTCGAGTCTAGACACATGTGCCAGGCGGAGGTTTGTAGTGAGTTTTAACCTGTTCTGTTCAACAACAGTGTCCGGTAGGTGTCCAGTAAGACTGCTAGAAAAAGAATGAATTGCTTCAGGGAAAATCTGATGAAAATTTTTCAAAACATAAAAATTCTTCAGAATTCATGATCTTCAATATTTTGAGATTCAGAAGATGCTAGATATTGACAATTTTTGTCAATATTCCGAAAATTCTCTCATCTTTCATCAATCATACCTTTTTTCTTATAATATTTATCAAACTTTCGCAATTAATATATGATAGAAATACTCATCTTTTAAAAAATCTGAATGTGTAGTCTCCTGGCATCGATTTCAAATGCACTTTTCGATGGATCATCTTCTTTCGATTCCGAAGTCTCATCTCAGACATATATATACACTGTCTTTGTTCAATATTGGAAATTACTATTGGTTTGAATTCGTTATGAAAGCATGACATTTGACAAACAAGTGGACACCTAACCTCGAAAAATGTAGATCGCAGCCATGTGTTCTATCAATAATCACAATTCAAAAGAATATTGAAAATTAAATACGTATAAAAATCATAATTACAAAGAATTGAAAAATCACAGAATAAAATTCAAAAACAAAATATATGAAAACGTCAAAAAAAGTGAGATAGTGGTGTTGGCGGTACTGTAGATAGTGTATAATATTTACGAGACGAATATGAGCGTCCGCGCGCTGCGCGGCGGCGCTTTTTCGCAACTCGGGACTGTCATGGCTATAACTTTTCAAATCCTCTAGATTTTCTGACGCCAATTTATTTGCAGGTAAAGTAGGTCACTAGCATTCAAAAAAAAATATAAAAATAAAAACGATTTTTTGAAAATTCAAAGGTGTATATACCCCCTTAAATTAATATTTAACAGTTAAGAGGGTAGAGTGCAGCCTTAGTGCGTTATCGTACTCAGGTCTGTGGGGAGGCGGCTTCAGCTACACGGTAGCTCAAGTCCGTAATAGGCACGGCTAATAATTAATAGTAGAAGTCTCAAATAAAAATAGAAATCGAGTAAAGAAAACACAATAACCAACCGGCTCGCGTCACCTTCAGTGATGCTCACTGTCCGAAAAGTTACAATAGTAATACCTTATCTCCAACCTTGAACCCTTTTTCTTTGGTTCGTCGGTCGTACTCGATTTTTGACCTCTACTTGGCATGTTGCAGATTTTCTTTGGCTTTTTCAAGGTGTTGCTGGCTCGCAATCTCTCTCGTAATTCTCGTGCGTAGTCGTCATAGGTGTACGTCGGTTCTGGATCCTTTTTCAGCTATGTTGGTAGTTCAGCTCGGTGTCCATACACCAGCTCGAATGGTGTAAATCTCGTTGCAGTGTGGGGCGTCGTGTTATATGCAAACATAGCATATGGTAACCATTTGTCCCAGTTGCTCTGTTCTTCGTTTATGTAATGTCTCAGATATTCAGCTAACGTCCTATGTGAACGTTCTAAGGCTCCATTGGATTCAGGATGATAGGCCGTCGTCTGAATCTTGTCGATCTTCAACAATTCACAAGTATCTTTGAAAACGTTACTCAAAAAGTTCGTACCTTGATCGGTGAGTATTCTCTGTGGTATTCCGTGTTCGCATACGATCCTGGTCGCGAATTCCTTAGCTACAGTGTTAGCTTCTTGGTTCGGAATAGGTATTGCCTTGCTGAATTTGATTAGACAATCTTGAAACGTAAGGATATATTTATTTCCTTGTTCTGTTTCCGTCAGTGGTCCTACGATATCCAATGCACATTTTTCAAAGGGTTGATTTGGAGTGTCGGTTATGATCATTGGTGCCTTCGTCTTCTTGCTGAGTTTGTTCTTCTGGCAATTCTCGCATCTCGAAATGTGTTCCTCGACATCCTTCCGTAATCCAGGCCAATCGTACTTCAATCGGATTCGTTCGATCGTTCGATTAACTCCTTGATGTGCTCCTAATGGCGTATCGTGGTACTCATAGATGATCCTGTTCCGATCTTCCTCCGAATATTGTTGTTCTCGGTTGTTCAATTCTTCCTCTTCTTTCTGCTGACTTCTGGTCACTGCGTACATGCGACTCAAGGCATCTGCGTTGGTATTTGCCTTCCCTGCCTTGTACTCGATCTCATAGTCGTATTCTTCCAGCTTCAGTCGCCATCTCATGAGTCGTGATCCTGGATGTTTGACTCCAAATAACCATGTGAGTGGTTTGTGATCTGTAACAATCTTAAATCTGGTACCATATACATACGGTCTGAAATGATTAACTGCCCAGACTATGGCCAATAATTCCTTTTCTGTAGTGCTGTAATTGCCTTCTGCCGAATTTAGAGTCCTACTTGCGTATGCTATTGGCAAGTCACTTCCTATTATTCCTTGCGACAAGACTGCTCCGATAGCCTTGTGGGATGCGTCTGTCCTCACGATGAACGGTTGTTAGAAATCTGGACATTGTAGAATTGGTGCGGTCGTCA
Source organism: Tenthredo mesomela (assembly GCA_943736025.1). Lineage (NCBI taxonomy): Eukaryota > Metazoa > Arthropoda > Insecta > Hymenoptera > Tenthredinidae > Tenthredo > Tenthredo mesomela. Next base: position 24,143,275 of record OX031014.1, on the reverse strand, counting down.
ACGTCTTCTTCAAATTTTCAAAAGCTTCTTGTTCCCTCGAAGTCCATCCAAATTTCACCTCTTTCTTTAGCAAATGTGTAAGCGGTTTTGCTAAACTCGAGAAATTCTGTATAAATCGTCTGTAATATCCGGCCAAACCCAGAAATCCTTGAACATCTTTTACAGTTTTTGGAATTGGAAATTCTTCTACTGCTCGGATCTTCTCTGGATCTGCTTTTATTCCATCTCTACTGATGACGTGTCCCAAGAAGTTGACCTCTTTCCTCAGAAACTCACACTTGTTAGGTTGTAACTTCAATGAATTCTGTCGTAAGCGTTCAAGTACCTCTTCCAGTCGTTTGTTATGTTCGTGCAAACTAAGAGCATGTATGACAATATCATCGAGATAGACATAACACCTAAGGCCTTGTATTCCTGAGAGTACAGTATTCATTAACCGTTGAAACGTAGCGGGTGCGTTCTTCAGTCCAAAAGGCATGCGATTGTATTCGTAGTGACCATGTGAAGTGGAAAATGCCGTCTTGCACTTATCCTCCTCTTCCATTGGAATTTGGTGAAATCCTGATGCTAGATCAAGTGTAGAGAAATATTTTGCCTTACCCAACTGGTCCAATATCTCGGTAATATTAGGCAGTGGGAAGGAGTCTCCTACAGTAACCTCGTTCACCTTACGGAAGTAAACTACGACTCTCATCTTCGTCTTTCCTGATGCGTCTGCCTTCTTCGGTACTACCAGCAGTGGTGCATTCCATTGGCTTTTGCTCGGTCTGACTATCCCGTCGGCAAGCATTTTATCTACCTGCTCGTTTATCTTCTGCTTGTGTTTTTCTGGAAGTCTATAAGGTCTTACATTTATAGGCGCAATATCCGGATTTGTAGTAATTCTATGACTAGCTGCGTTCGTGTAACCCAGATAGTCTCCTTCTAAGTGAAATACATCATGAAATTCTTCACAAATATCTAGTAAGCTTTCTTTTTCTTCTCGATTCAGATGATTCGTACGTAGGTTGTCTCTCAGCTGTTGCATTCGGCTCGCGTTACTCGGTGTCATCGTTCGACATGCATAAACTTGCGTCATATCTGTGTGCTCTTGGCCTAGTGCTGCTATTTGTACACATGGCTGTTCCAGTTCTACATCATAATCGTTTGTATTCAAAATGCTGACTTTGCACTCACAGTCGACTGCGTTGGTGATGCAACTCCCCATGTATACTCCTGGCTGTAACTCGATTCCTTCGACGATACCTTCCGTGTCGTCGTGTGTCTTTGCACGGACTATCTTCTCGCTTCTTCGTTCAAGCGATATGTGAGCTCCTGTGGCTCCTAAATTCCATGTTGTTCCATACAATCTTGCGTATTTCCCAGATCTGAGCTCGACGTCATGCTTCTCGAGGAAGTCGCCTCCTAAGAGCCCGGGAAAAAAATTTTTCACAAAATTTTATGAAATTTCATAAGTTTTCATAAAATTTCATAAAATCTCGTGAAATTTCATGAAATTTCAGTATTCAAATTTTATGAAATTTTATGAAATTTTATAAGTTCTTATAAATTTTTATACATTTTCAAGAAATTTTATGAAATTTCATAAAATTACATAAAATTAGAATCGCGTACAAAAAGTATTGCTTTTATGAAATTTTATAAAATCTCATATAATTTTAAGAAATTTTGTGAAATTTTACAAAAACTTGAGAAATTTCATATAATTTTATAAATAAGAATCGAGTGCAGACAGTATTGCTTTTGTTACGTATTCCGCCCTGTTCCATACTCCTCTATGCTCTCTCACTCTCAATACCCAAGACATAACATCCTGCATGCATCCAGTCTCACCACCTCTAATCAGAGGAAGTCTCACCCTTACATTCCAAGAACTACATCCCTACCTATGCACCCATAAACTGCACCTGCATGAACGCGCCCATGCCCGGGACAAAGGAAAAGATGATCTCATTATTCAGCTCATCAGTAGCGATCATTAATATTAAACTTGCAGAAGACACTCTCTCCTAAATCGTCAAGAAGAGCACTAGCTCCCTTTTAGCTCCCGACTTTGATAAAGTAATCAATACAAAATCACTCATCGCAAATATCCAATAACGTGTAAAACTTTATAGATAATTCTACCATTTCTGTAACCAATAATAAAAACAACTATTCTGTTAATATACCCAAAATTCACTGTGATCACTTCAACCTCAACCCCGGTTACTTTAGAGTGTAAAAGCGAGGAACGAACCAACGAAATCCAACTCCAGCGTAATACATAACAAAGGTGACAGCGTAATACATAACACTTTCATGAAATTTCATAAGTTTTTATGAAATTTTATAAGTTCTTATAAGTTTTTATACATTTTTAAGAAATTTTATCAAATTTCATAAAATAACATAAAATTAGAATCGCGTACAAAAAGTATGGCTTTTGTGAAATTTTATAAAATCTCATATAATTTTACAAAATTTTGTGAATTTTTATAAAAACTTGAGAAATTACATATAATTTTATAAATTAGAATCGAGTGCAGACAGTATTGCTTTCATGAAACTTTATAAGTTTTCATAAAATTTTATAAGTTCTTATAAGTTTTTATACATTTTCGAAAAATTTTATCAAATTTTGCGAATAAATTTTTTTCCGGGGCAGTACGAATATACAATAAGGTTTTGTAAAATTTGATCGAATTTCATTTGTGTGAAATATATTTTCGAAATAATGAAATTAAATTCTGTGAAATTCGTATATTTCTATGGAGATGTGATTACAATTCGTTTATTTCTATGTACGAATTTCACAGAATTTAATTTCATTATTCCGAAAATATATTTCATAGAAATGAAATTCGATCAAATTTTACAATAGTACATTGTGCACCAAGGTCGTAAAGTGGAACTTTTAAGGCCGAGTGCGATGTTTTAAGTATGAGTCGTAGACGAGCGCGCGAAGCGTGCGAGGCGAAGACGAGTACTGAAAACATCGTGCGAGGCGTTAAAAGGCCCACCTCCATGGTGCACACGATACTTTATATAACGCAAGCATATTTTTCTCGCTATTTGATGCCTCTGTATAGGACCTAAAAGTGGTACTTTTAAAGTCCGAGGACTTAAAGTGGTACTTTTAAGTCCTAGGACTTAAAATTCGTTTATTTCTATGTACGAATTTCACAGAATTTAATTTCATTATTCCGAAAATATATTTCATAGAAATGAAATTCGATCAAATTTTACAATAGTACATTGTGCACCAAGGTCGTAAAGTGGAACTTTTAAGGCCGAGTGCGATGTTTTCAGTACTCGTCTTCGCCTCGCACGCTTCGCGCGCTCGTCTACGACTCATACTTAAAACATCGCACTCGGCCTTAAAAGTTCCACTTTACGACCTTGGTGCACAATGTACTATTGTAAAATTTGATCGAATTTCATTTCTATGAAATATATTTTCGGAATAATGAAATTAAATTCTGTGAAATTCGTACATAGAAATAAACGAATTGTAATCACATCTCCATAGAAATATACGAATTTCACAGAATTTAATTTCATTATTTAAGTCCTAGGACTTAAAAGTACCACTTTAGGTCCTATACAAAGGCATCAAAAAGCGAGGAAAACATGCTTGCGTTATATAAAATCTTATTATATATTCGTACTGCCCCGGATTTCTATATACAAATTTCACAGAATTCAATTTCATTATTCCGAAAATATGGATACATTTTCATGAAATTTCGTATAATTTGATAAAATCACTTTTCGAAAGAGAGTTCATTTCTACATAACTAAAATTTTGAAAGAATCAACTTCAAATATTGTATGTTTCATGATTTTCATTCAGTATATCCATTATTTGAATGTACAACTGGAGATATGATACAATTTAATACAATTTCATTACAGTTCACCAGGCCATTTTTAGTATGAATTTTTATTCATAAAATGACCTGGTCAAATTTCATGAGATTTTATAAAATTTTATGAGGCCATTTTCAGTCTAAAATTTTAAAATGTTATGAAATTTTATATCGAAAATAATTTGTTTATGTGTCATAGGCCGTAAAACCGCGATTTTAACCTCGCTTCGCTCGGTTTCAACGCGGTTTTTAGCCTGGACACATAAAATTCTGTATGCCATACGGCCGAAAAAGTATTTTCTGACGAATTTCATCATAATCCTCGCCTTCGGCTCGGATTATAAACTCAAATTCGTCAGAAAATACTTAATTGGCCTAGTGACATAATGTACTATAGAATTTTATGAAATTTCATAAAGTTTCACAAAAGTTCACAAAATCTTATGAAATTTCATCAGGCCATTTTCAGCACGATATTTTATGAAATTTTAATAAATCCTATACCCGGGAAAAAATTTGTTGGAATTTTATGAAATTTCATGAAGTTTCATAAAAGTTCACAAAATTTTATGAAATTTCATCAGGCCATTTTCAGCATAAAATTTCATGAAATTTCAATACTGAAATTTCGTGAAATTTTATAAAATTTTATGAAACTTCATGAAAATTTTTTTTCCCGGGAGACCGTCTGCTTCTAGTGGAAAATCGTCTTTAACTGCGTAAAAAGGGTGCGATATGTGCCTATCACCAACCCTTATATTTAACCTGACCTTACATAAGGTCGCAACCGGTGTTCCGCCTATTCCTCTGAGCGTGATCACACCGTCTTCAGCCATCACTTCGCCGTCAATTTTTCCAACCTTTACTAAGCTTACCTCAGCTCCTGAATCTAATAGCATAGTTCCGTGTCTCGTTTTGAATTCATCTGCCTTGATCGTTGCGTGGTTTTTCTGTTTAGATCCGTTTATTAGGCAATTTACTGGTACGACGCGATACGGTTGCCTGTCCGCCGCGCCTGCTCCTCGTTTCCCGAAGTCTCTTCGTCTCGCCTGCTGGCGTCCCTAGAATGACCTGGTTGGACCCGTTCCTCTCTTCTAGGAGGTCCCTGATTTTTCCCGTAGCCTCGCCTATTTTCTTCGGCTAATCTGGCCCTACAACCTCGAATAAAATGTCCCGGTTTTCTACAAAAATGACAAATTATTTCAACCTTTCTCACGTATCTGCTTGATGTCGGCAGTCGTTGAGGATAACTGGATCCTGTCTTCGCTGAACGACAGTCTCGTGTAAGGTGTCCTGGTTTCCCACAGTTATAGCAATTATTTCCTCTGTTACCTTCTCTGCTGTTGTTCGATCGTAATTGTTGTCGGACCACGAATAGGACCTATGTCGCGTTCTTCCTCTATCGCAGTGGATATTGCTTCCCTAAGATTTTCACACTGTCGGCTCTTGACCAATATCTTCAGCTTGTCGTTCAAGCCTCTGATGAAGATATTGACAGCTTGTTTTCTGACCTGGCGTTCCAGCGTCGGTTTCGAATCCTCTTCTGCGGCCTCCTTCATCGTCACTTCGATTACCTGTGCAGTTAATTTCTCGACTCGTGCTCCATATGACTTCACGTCCTCGTTGTGACGTTGTCTACAGCTGCTGAATTCCACTTGTAACGAAGCTAATGTCCGTGTATCGATGCTCATCGACTTCAGCTCTTCCTCCAGTGTATTCCAGGTGTCAATTGATTTGTATTCTAAAGCTCGTGCTGGAGCTCCTTTGATCCGCGTGCTCAAAACAGCTTTTAGTAAGTTTTGCGTATCCGTAGGTCGTATTATCTCACGTGCATATTTACAAAAGCGTATAAAATCACAAACTTTTCCTCGGTCACTGCTATCGAAGATCTCGATGTCCTTCAGCACTTGTCTCACGGTGACGGTATTTTCTGCCATGTTAGTTAGAGGTTGATTATTTCTTTCACGATGCCTGCTTTCGGTGCCACGATCACTATTCTTCTGATTCACTCGCTCGATACTTGATTCACTTGTACGATTCGACGATCCCTGCCGCTGCCACCAGTTGTTGTAATTGAGATCCTGGGATCTTTCATACAACTACAATTTGTTTAAGGATCCGTTGTCGAATTAAGAGTTGGAACTCAGTCGTACAAAAGTGATTCAAGTTTATTAATATATAAAGTTTTACAAAAGGTTTTACTAATATCGAACTAATCTCTGTATAATGCGTCTTGCTTCTGGTCGCGATGTTCTGACCCTGATCATTGTAGGGATCGCTTATTTATTACGTTTAAGGAGGTCGCCTTGTTTCTACAATTGTTGTTAGTTGCGTCAAGCCTCGCACTTGCACATTCCAGAGTATTGCCAAAGTGTGTCTCAAAACATCTGGATTGCAACACCTTGATACTCGGGTTGCAACAATGTTCTACAATATCTCAAATCTCCGCACGGATATTCAGAACGTCCTATGGATACACAGTATTGGTAAACATACCAATTAAGAATAGATTTATATGAATAATATTTTTTTCCAATGCTTAGGAGCACTTCCAAAAAATAATGACTGAATTAGTCTGAAAATCCCATGTTATTCAAATGGGAAACAAAACGAGCTTAGAGGCACGTCTTTCCATTGGACTACAGTGCTGGGGTTTCGCACACATTTTTATTTATTTATTTCGAACCTATCTGAGGGGCGCACTTGTCAAAATTCGTCAACACCCCTATCAAGGACCACCCTAATACACATAAACAAACGTTAAAAAATTGCCGTTTTTCTAAAGAAAATTCATTATCTGTGAAAGTGTTCGTAGTTTTCGCTTGAAAGTCGCTTATCACAAGTTTTTGGGCTCGCTGATGACGAATCTGAGCTCAGAATTTCAAAATTCAAAATGGCAGTTCCGTTAAAGTGGACAAAAATGCAAAAAGTTGTTTGATGAAAGTGGAAATTGGCACTCGGGGGTTTTTGGGGTCGCTGATGACGAATCTGAGTCCAGGTTCTACATCTCACTTGATCGATATATGAGGGGCCGGAAACGAAAAGGGCGCGTAACTGAAATCTGCCGGGTAAGTTTTGTCCATAGAACCTCGGAATCAAGAAATTCAAATCTTGATTTTTTCTTGTGGGATCGATAGAGTAGGTCATTCCGCACATTTTTTGTGTTGGAACTATATGAAAATTCTTTTTCGTGTTCGAGATATAAGAGGAAAATGCCAATTTTTATGATTAGCAATCGGAATACTTTTTTCAGTTCAACTCGCTGCCATTTTTTTTCTATTCATTATTTTGATTTGAAATTTTAACGGAGCCTTCCTTGAAGCCTTTTGTGAGACACAGTATAAGATAAAAGTCTTAATATTGAATAGAAAAAAAATGGCGAATTTACCAGCAAAAAAACTCTGAAAACCAGAGTCATCAACTTCCGAGACAAAAGTTATCGTACGAATTTTCGAATTTCACAAATGTAACCGTTGATTATTGAAATTAAATAACAAAGTAAGTTTTTAAAAAAGATTTTAGATCTAAAAATACCATAGATTCCAAATGGCAGCTACTTTTGTAAATGAGAAGTTCGCGCGGCGGCAGACCGTGCGTGACTCGCTCACGGCTGCACTCGGACGTATACCTACATGTATTCGCCGAGTTCTTCACAAACTCATTCACTATCCATTCGCCGTGTACTTTTCTGCCAGTGCACAGTGAAGTCTGTTAACCTTCAGAAAACTGAATAATGTCTCTGAAAATCCTTATATGATTTTTAGTATACGTATCGACATTCATAAGACATCGCTATGTAAAATTTTCAATGTGTATATTAAATTTTGTTCAAAGTATAGCAGACCCTGATCAAAATATATTCCAATATTAATATTATCGTTGTATAGCATTAAATAAGAACACCCGTAGAGTAATATGTGCAACATAATATAAAGATTATTTGCAGCAACGAAATAGTATATTGTGTAGCAAGGGCGTAAAGTGGGATTTTTTAGACCGAGTGTGGAGTTTGCAGTACTAGTCGGAGGCGAGGGAGCACGAGTCGAAGACGAGTGCATCCGCGAGCCGAAGACGAGTACTGCAACCACACGAGATCAAAAAGCCCACTTAGCCCTTGGTACACACCATATTTTTTGTAACGCATGTATTGATTTCTGCGTTTCTGTGCCTATAAGCGGCATATATATATATATATATATATATATATATATATATATTATTGAAGAAGCGGGCAATAAAGAATCCTTTATTGCCCGCTTATTGAAGAAGCGGGCAATAAAGAATCCTTTACGCCCGCTTATTGAAGAAGCGGGCAATAAAGAATCCTTTACGCCCGCTTATTGAAGAAGCGGGCAATAATGGATTCTTTATTGCCCGCTCTTTTCAAGTGGTCAATAAACGGCTACTTTAGGCCCTATTTTTAGGTCAAAAAAACGCAGAAATCATGCATGTGTTACAAAAATTTAATTTTACCATCTTGGGTATTATACAAAATAATTCGAAGAATCTTCTACTAATTCCGAGACTGTCTGTGACTTATTCTTATACTGTATGAACGTAAAGACGATGTTCATGCCAATTTCTACAATCGGATACGACTAAAAATTTACCCGACGGATATTTTATTTTAACCCAGTCTGACTATGAATATTATTTTCTAGTATAAGAATTGTCGTTATACTCTCTCGAAGAAATTTCCAGACCCTTTTTCGCAGGTAGCTTCTCTACCTACACCCGCCTTCCCACCCCTCCAAGCACTGCACATCAGTTGTTCTTCTGCTGGCGAAGCGAACGCATTCAATAGATAGTTTTGTGAAAGAATTAGAAATAAATAAATACAGAATCGAAGGTGCCTCTGGAGGATAATTTGCCAAAGTAAGTGTTATATTTTACAATTTATCATCTTCCATTTCCGAAGATCAGTTTAGATGATTAATTGCCATGTAGATGTGTTACTTTACTGCTTGCTTGTCCTTCTTTTTTTCTAGAATTATTTAATAAAGATTTCAAGGAATACAAAGACGCATGCGGCTCTATCTGGAATAGTTCAACGGCTGCAATGGTAATTGAACTTGTAGAAGTGAAGATTATGAATATAATCATCAATTGGTTATAGTTACTACAATCATTGGACAGAAATTTCTACAATGAAGCGATTGTACGATTTTTTATCTGGATGGTAACGTTTACCATCGGGGTTAGTCAAAGCTATCAGACATACAAAAAACACTACGCAATAAACATAAAAGAAGAAATAGATCGCACTTTTAGGTTATGGATGGTTGAACACCTCACTAAAAGAAAACTAAGATTAGCTATAATAGTAGGTAATGATTGCCATCATTGATCATGGGATTTATAAATAAAGTTTTTAAAGGTTATTATTTTGATAATAAATTTCATGAAAATTAACTGAAATAATAACATTCTAATAAATAAAACCAAGTTTGGATAGTTGAATACATGATAACAGATTATATTCATAATTATAATTTGTTAAAATAAGAATTACAATCTCATATTAACATAAAAGATGATAAAAATTATCATAAGAATGGTGAAGTCTTTTATACATATTGTACATTCAATCATGTGAATAGTTTCGGCTATCATTGAAATTGGTCAGTGTGTTTTTACGATAATTCGATGGTAGTATTTACTATAAAATTCTCTCCGTGTACGAGCTATTCATGTGAACACTGTTTTTTTCTCAGGCAGGGCATTTCCGTTTTTTCGCATGTATAGTGTAATATCAACACTAATCGTAGTGATATGTCGATATGCTATTCTTTAATCGCTGCAAAAAATGACAAGAGTTTTGCTATTTGAATTCTAAACGTATCATTGGTTTTACTTCTGTATGAATTAACCCTTCTCAATCAATTTATATAATTTAGTGTACACGGAAAAAAATTCATAGTAGTTTTTACTTAAAAAAATGGACTGAAATTACTGAATTTAGATTGTAATCTTGAAACGCCATTAGAATATTCTAACAATTCATATTGAAATAAGTAGATCTTACAATGCGTAGTAAGTAGTTATGAAATCCACAATAATAACATATTGCGTTCAATAAAAACTTTGATGTAGATAGTAAATTTTGAAAATTCGTTGTAATAATCAGTGGCGTAGCTAGAAGGGGGCGGTGGGGACGGCCCGCACCGGGTGCCACCTGCTTGGGGGTGACACCCAACCGCGAAAAAAAAAAAAATGAAAACTCGCAAAAATTCGTATTATTCAAATAAAATGATACTTAAAGTAATTGAGTAGTGACTCTATCGTTCGAAGCCTATTAATTCATACCATATGTGAATTTATCGGACCAGTCGAACCAAATTTTTAAGTCTTCTAACTGAAGCTCACCTCTATATAGAGCGTGCAATCTTCAGATAGACCGAAAAAAACGGAAGTGCATCATAATTATTTTTTTCAAGTAAAAATTCCTTCAGCCCGGGTTTGAACCGGTTTGAATTCACTACTCAATGAAATAAACACAGACCTGGGACTAAGAAGGTCAATGACAATAACATGAAATTCAAGTAAAGATTCCTCCAGTCCTTCAGTGGTCTAATTGGACAAGGCGTCGCAGTACAAATGCGGAGGTCCCGGTTCAAACCCGGGCTGAAGGAATTTTTACTTGAAAAAAATAATTATGATGCACTTCCGTTTTTTTCGGTCTACAGTCGAACCTCAGGCACTGACAGAGCTCGGGAAACATTCCCTCGGGTACTGACAAAATAACCTAACTTTCCCGCGAACCAATAGCGTCGTTGGGCCAGGGCCGTAGTCATGTTATTGCGAATCGGGGCCTAATGTTTTTTTTTCTGCCTACTACAATAATTTCTCGCCGAAGAATGTTCACCAAGATTTGATGATAACCGTTTTCATGTACTAATATTTTCCAATTTCACTACATACATATGTAAAGCACAACGGCACGATCCCGTAATGAGGCATAATGATTAACACGCGCCAGTTGCCGGTTGACAAGTTGGATTGGAGGTTATGTAGCCTCGAGACTGAGGCCTCCCTACGAAGCGCACCATTCAGTGACGGCCCTAGCGAGAAGCTATAAAGTTGTCAGTGCCTGAGGTAAGATCGCTGTCAGTACCCGAGGTAAAGCAGTGCCCGAGTTGTCAGTGCCTGAGGTTCGACTGTATCTGAAGATTGCACGCTCTATATAGAGGTGAGCTTCAGTTAGAAGACTTAAAAATTTGGTTCGACTGGTCCGATAAATTCACATATGGTATGAATTAATAGGCTTCGAACGATAGAGTCACTACTCAATGAAATAAACACAGACCTGGGACTAAGAAGGTCAATGACAATAACATGAAATTCAAGTAAAGATTCCTCCAGCCCTTCAGTGGTCTAATTGGACAAGGCGTCGCAGTACAAATGCGGAGGTCCCGGTTCAAACCCGGGCTGAAGGAATTTTTACTTGAAAAAAATAATTATGATGCACTTCCGTTTTTTTCGGTCTATCTGAAGATTGCACGCTCTATATAGAGGTGAGCTTCAGTTAGAAGACTTAAAAATTTGGTTCGACTGGTCCGATAAATTCACATATGGTATGAATTAATAGGCTTCGAACGATAGAGTCACTACTCAATGAAATAAACACAGACCTAGGACTAAGAAGGTCAATGACAATAACATGAAATTTAAGTAAAGATTCCTCCAGTCCTTCAGTGGTCTAATTGGACAAGGCGTCGCAGTACAAATGCGGAGGTCCCGGTTCAAACCCGGGCTGAAGGAATTTTTACTTGAAAAAAATAATTATGATGCACTTCCGTTTTTTTCGGTCTATCTGAAGATTGCACGCTCTATATAGAGGTGAGCTTCAGTTAGAAGACTTAAAAATTTGGTTCGACTGGTCCGATAAATTCACATATGGTATGATACTTAAAGTCCTTCGCATTTTTATTGATTTCATTCTTGGGGTGACACCATCGATATCCGCACCGGGTGCCACCCATGCTAGCTACGCCACTGGTAATAATTGCTATCCATATTGTAAACTTTGATTAACGAGTATTAAAATTTACAAAGTGCTGAATAATTTTTTAAATCTTAACAATACTAAAATTATTATATTGCATTGTAAAATATACTTTCGAACAGATTGTATTTATTTAAGGGGGTTTCCCAGTCTGGAGCTCCAGAAAGCGTGTGTGTTTTTTGACGCTTTGTGCCGTTAAGGGTTGTAGAAGGAGAATGAATGAAAAAATATGTTTTGAAAGTGCTCAACTCAAGCTTCAATTTGAAAAAAAAAAGTTGACAATATCATCAAAATTACGACCTCTATGGCCGTTGAAGTCATGGTCTGCAAAAAGCAGCGTCGAAAACGGTAAACAACATTGTAACCGAACGGAGCATCTGAAACCCAAAAACAAGGAGTCATTTGATTGGTCAAGGCACCATCTAAGCTTCTATGGAACGGATTTGTCGTCCGTCTTTTGGTTTATTAATAACTTGCAAAAACAGTTGTCAAAATCGAGGAAATCTAAGTTTTTTGATTAAAAAATTCGCAACTCACCCAAATTTAGATTTATCAAAAATCGGTTCCATAGAAGCTTAGATGGTACTTTGACCATCAAAATGACTCCTTGTTCTTAGGTTTCAGATACTTCGTTCGGTTACAATCTTGTTTACCGTTTTCGGCGCTGCTTTTTGCAGACCATGACTTCAACGGCCATAGAGGTCGTAATTTTGATGATATTGTCAACTTTTTTTTTTCAAATTGAAACTTAAGTTTCGCTCTTTCAAAACATATTCCTTCATTTTTTTTTCCTTCTACAACTCTCAACGGCACAACGCTTTGAAAAACATGCACGCCTTCTGGAGCTCCAGACTGGGAAACCCCCTTAAAAGAACTGTCCCGCACGGAAATATATATATGCGAAAAATATATGCGACATATTTGTTTTTTGCGCTAAAATATAAGTAACATTTATTTTTTATAAGTTTGATATAAATGTCAACATACATGTAGTGACATGTATGTCGACATAGATGTCGACATAGATGTCAACACTATGTAAAATTCATCTAACATATAGGATACATATATGTAAATGCGTACATATATGTTATAATATATGCGAACATCTTTGGATTTTGCGCACATATATGTTATAAGTGCGACATATATGTTGCATATATTTTTCGCATATATATATTTCCGTGCGGGGTAATAGAATTTACGATTTAGGTAACAAAAAATCTAATTGTATTAGTGATACGCATTACTTGTGAGAATTTTTAAAATCAGCGTATAGTAATAATAATTGCCTACTAGTAAATTTCACTTAACGTTTTGTAATAAGCAAAAGAAAAAATATATTTATTCATTTTAGTTACTGAATTTTACTAATACATTTCAATTATTGATAAATTTTCAAGACTAGTTTTTTCCGTGTACCTTTTCACCTTCATTTTTGATGGACATTTTATTATTTTTTTTTTTTTCAAATTGCATACTTGAATGGCATAGTATAAATCCTCATATATACTTTTTGAATTCTTTGTTTGAAAAAGTTTTGATCACCGTAAAAAATATTTAACAAATTTTGCATTGCACTATGTACATTACTGCAGGGATAATTCAGATAGTTATATAGATCACTGATATGATAGGGGTTATTAACTTTTCCCATAACATAACATAACACGAGCGAATGTCATAGCGATGGGTATTTTTATATAAGTATAAGAAATGGATTTGAAAGTGGTTAATTTTTCTTCATAAGTAAAAACAAACTATATATCGATACCTGCGCGGAATAACCGGCTATCTCAGAGTCCGCTTGAAAAAGCGGCTATCTCAGAGTCCGCTTGAAAAAGCGGCTATCTCAGAATCCATTCGAAAAACCGACTGTAGCCTATATTATTAATATAGGCACAGGCCGCTTTTCCGAATGGATTCTGAGATAGCCGCTTTTTCAAGCGGACTCTGAGATAGCCGCTTTTTCAAGCGGACTCTGAGATAGCCGGTTATTCCGCGCAGGTATCGATATATAGTAATTAAGCTTATGATTGATAATATCTTTATATCCATAAATAAATTATTACGACTATTAAGCGTGTTGTGTTTGAGCAATTTTCTCGTGCAAATTTTACAATGGAGAATGATTGAATTATAAACCGAATACGATTCGCATCACATTTTACAGAACAGTCTTATTTGCAAAACTAATTCTGTGACACATGCAGATTATAATTCATATCATTATACTACATTGTAAAAGTCACATTCCGAAATTCCTATTCCGTGTATTCCTTCATTCACAATATTTATAGCATCAAGAATATTGCAACGCAGCACTGGAATATCTACTCTATGGTATACAGATATCTGTCATACTGTATGGGTGCCACTCGTGAACAGTATACTGATATTTAGTATACGCGTAACGATTCCTTCGAGTCGAGTATAAGAATATCCCGTATACTCAGGATAGTCAAAAACTGTACCCCAGTATATATTTTCCTTCCATCCTGTATAATATAATCTACTATACAGGGATGTAGTACAAATAAACATATATTCTGTGCTTCTTTATATTATACTAGGGGCTCTGCCCCTGCGCGCTTCGCGCGCCAACCCCGCTCGTCGCTCGCTTCGCTCGCTCCGAGGGCACTCGGCGCTTCGCACCTCGTCTGTTCGGCGCTTCGCGCCTCACTTAATTGCGAGGAACAGTCAGTGCCGTGTTAACATGACTTATCACCCTAGGCTAGGTAGCAACTCCCCCCCCCCCCCCCCCCCCCCCCCTTCCCTCTCCCCCTCCACCACCCATCGGTGGAAGTTTTTTGAGACGTGAAATTTTCCAACAGATGAAATAGAATTTTAACATGGTGCGAGTGGTGGAAGAAAAAAAAAACGCAAATATAATTTTGGACCCGCACGCAAAGATATAAACCCGACTGGTTACGGTTCTGCACACGACTCAGTCAGGTGCTATCGAAAAATAGCGAATCCTGGTGCAGCACCACACTGAGTACTGTTTAGAACACGACTTATTACTGTGCCCACACGACTCATTCATGTGCGCACACGAATGGTTCGTATTCTAAACAGTGCTCAGTATGTGGTGCTGCACCAGTATGCGCTATTTTTCGCTAGCACCTGACTGAATCGTGTGCAGAACCGTAACCAGTCGGGTTCATATCTTTCCGTGCGGTTGCCGCCCGCGATTCTGCTGCCTCTGAAATATTGCCGCCCCAGGTTATAGCCTAGTTAGCCTGTGCCTAAGTACGGCGCTGGCTACACGGGAAAGCAACATTTAACACAACTTATTTATCATATTTTTGTTATTTTTTAAACTGATTGAATTCATTTTGCATAATTTATATAGCCTATGTTACTCGGGAAAACCTAAAGAACAATTTGGTGTAAGGTTCATCCAAATCGGTCCGCTGGTTCTCGAGTTTAGCGGTAACAAACATACAAACATACAAAGCCTTTTATATATGTAGTAGACTAGGCACAGATTTAATGATATAACCTGTATACTATCAAACCCGTCCGGATTCTTCCTATACTGTATTTTGATATTTCTCATATTTCAGGGAAATCCCACCGCGGCTATACTGTATGAAGTAAATCACCATATTTTTTTGCGGATATTTAGTATATAATTCTCTCAGTGTACAGTCCCACCAAACGTGGGTTTCAGAGCAGATTTTGAATACTTCTCGATGGGGAAAAATCTGATTTTTGTCAAATCTGCGTTTTGTCAAATATGAAAAAGCGCAATTTTCAAAGATTTAACAAAATTCTGAAAAAATTCATACGTATTCAGAAAAATTAAAAAATAATTTTCACCTAAAAAAAAAGTTGGGTCATCGGCTAATTTCTTGAACAGTTTTTTTTCCATGAATTTATTAATAACTTCTTTGAATTATTATTATACAAAATCAATCTCCCGAGGATCTTCTACATGCTTGATTTTTTTCAGATTTTTTCCCAATCGAGAAGTACTCAAAATTAAAGAAACTTCCCGAGCGGAATTACCCACAAACGGGAGTCGTGAAAAGATCATTGATAATAAATTGATGAAAGCTTTTTTTATCATCACCCAAGTGCAAGTGGACGCATACATGTACCACGAACTTGTATTTCATCACTTTTTGCAACTGTCGACGCACAGAACGGGTGAAAACCTCAAATTCTGGAGGTGAACTCTTACATCAATTGTATCGCAAATCACTCGAATCATTTTTTAGCAATCTCTGACTGCATAATTCGAAATTTTTATTGAAATTAGATATTAGTACTAAATGCTTCGATTTGAGTAAAAAAAATTCTCTATGAAATATGAATTATGAGAAACATGGGTGAGCGAAATTACCCACTTGAGCGGTACAACCTACGCCTTCCCTACACCAAACTCATACACTTTAAGGGAGGGCCTACTCGATTTTTACCCACCCCGTCTATTTTATCAAATTTCTCCGGAACGGGGCTATCAATCGACTTGTCCTTTTGGTAGCCGATGTTTGATGAGTGATGAATTCGAACTGGTACGTTTGATAGAATGACATCGGGATTTTTTTTTTTCTTCTCGAAAAGTGTGGGCGTGCCATTTATTTCGACTTATATCAAAGCCTACGCATCGAAAATGAAAAATCTGCCGCCGTAGCCCGATTTTATATGGAATTCCGAACACAACCATTCCAAAACATCTTTATTTTCGACAGCAATGAAGGGGTCATTTGTCCTCTACGATTTTGTGGTAATTTGCGTGATTGTCAACGGCTGGAGCGGCAATGGCCGCTAATGTCATGATGTTAGTTTTCAGAATGCCCGTGAGATGTCGCCACGCGCACATTTCCGACTTCTGCTTTCAGTCTGGTACCACGTGACTCGACCCGCAGTTAGAGATGATTTGACAACGGCTTTGATATGAGTCGAAATAAATGGCACGCCCACACTTGTCGATCAAAAAAAAATCCCAATTTCATTTGATCGAACGTACCAGGTCGAACTCATTACTCGTCAAACATCGGCTGCCAAAAGGACAAGTCAATTGATCGCCCCGATTGTAGTATCAAAATTACACGCATGAAGTTAGCGGTCAGCAGTCCATAGGTATATAATCGAAGGAATATCGCGTCACTAATGCCATAAGGTCGTAAGCGCCAAAAAAAAAAATTTCGTGTTTTTGGTGGCAAAATCTTTTTCATGCAATATAACATCATTTGGGCATATCCGCAAAAAAAATAATTTTTTGGCGTTTACGACCTTATGGCATTAGTGACGCGATATATGAATTCCGTCCTACTTTGTAGTTCATGGTATACTCACTCAAATTGCCAAATTCATCGTCACTTCTCATGTCATCTCAAACCGAAAATTTGATAGCATATTGATTTATAACCATTGTCAGTAAATGTGTAACGAAACTATTTCTGTAATACATAATAGATTAAAAATTTACGCTAACCTATCAATCTTGGCACCGTACTATTTAGGCGAGGGGTATGCGCCGAGAGGGGAACTGGACGGCGACAGGAGAAATAGAAATATCTCTGTCTCAACATGTTGGCGTCAGTCTCCACTCATTGCGCAAATAGGCTACTCTCCTTCCAGTAATATAAGTTATATGACCAAAACCTACATCACAGCATGACAACAGGTAACGGGAGAGTGTAACAACGCCAAGAAATAGCATACATGCTTGTGTTGGCAGAATGTTCTTCTTCTTCTTCTTCCAGTGGATATCTCCCCTTGAAACCGAAGTTCAGGGAACGTACCAAATATAACTGTTTGCTTCTTTCTTCCTTTTTTATCATTAATAGAGTATAGATTTGTCTTCCAATACGGCGTGGTGATGGCATCAAATCTTGACTTGGAGAGCACCGGACTTATGGTGCCGTCCCATGTAGGCCCGGATCGCCGGAATCCGGAATCACGGAATGGAACGCAGACGAAACCTAGTGGATTTCCGAATCCGTTCCGGGTCTTGAAAAACCCTGCCCTCCCATGTACCAAAACTGCACGGAACGACGGAACGGAGCCGATCAATATTTGTGCTCATCGGCTTTATTTGTCTATTTAGATATGTTACGTATCCCACTCTATTCAATACCTCTCTTACTCCCAATCTAAGACACAACATCCTGTGTACACCTTACATTCAGAGAACCCCATCTCTTACCTATACACCTTACATTCCAAGAAGTCCATCCCTACCTATGCTCCCATAAAACTGCACCTGCACGAACGCGCCCATGCCCGGGACAATGGAAAAGATGATCTCATTATTCAGCTCATCAGTAGCCATTATTTTTTTTTTTTTTTTTTTTTTTTTTAGAGGAAGGTCTCAATCAATCAAGTCGAGTCAATTATTCTTTTTAGTCAAAATTGCCTGACGTTTCGGCAGTCGTGTTCTGCCCTCATCAGAGGCTGTTTATTGAAAAAAAAACAAAATATTACAGAAATTTAGTTATTTGACACATGTGTACATTAATTCATATGTTAAAAGTCTAATGATTAAAATACAGCTTACAGCAGATAATACAATGGAAGTCAAACATTTAATGAAAGTCGCATTTGAAACAAAGTAAAACAAACGGATAAGACCTAATGACAATTCGTAAACAAAATTTTAATTACCTTAATAAATTGGTGTTAAGTGAAAAAACTTGGCATACTTATTATAGCCATTGTCACACAACAGGATGAGCAGTCTGTCATCCTGTGATCATGGAACGCTTATGGAAACAAGGGGGTGTGACAACTCTTATTATATACGGACTCTGCAGAGGCTCGTCATGTTGACAAACGTCACAGGTGATAATGTAAATAATTTAAACTTCGTGACGTTAGCGAATGACGTCAATGACTGACGTCAATGGTTGTTTATATTCTTCTGAATAGAGCCCGCTCTCATAGACAAGTTTTTTCACCAACAACAACATCTAACAAAACTAAGAGCAGCTTTTAGATCTTAATCTGTGAAGCATGTTAGAATAAGGTAAATGTAATTTTTTAGTGTCCTCTTTCTTGTTCAGACTGTTCGGTTGCAAATTAATTCGTAACATCTCGGAGGTGATCCGTTTGGACCAAACTGCTTCCCTATCAAGTATAGATGTCTTATCCCAATCAAAAACATGGTTAAATTCAATTTGATGTGAGGAAACTACAGAATGTGATTCTGGGTTTTTCTTAAGATTGTCTTGGTGTTCTTTCAGTCTAGTCCTAAGCTCACGTTTGGTCTCACCTACATAAGACGCCGAGCAACCCTTACATTGAATCTTATAAACTACATTACATTTGTCAAGTTTGTCCGTGAGGTCTTTACCTTTGGTAACGACAGACCTAAGATTGCTGTTGACACTCATGACAGGTGTTAAGTCATATTTCCTGAGTGAGCTACCTAATCTCTCAGAAAAACCCCTGATGTACGGTATCGGTACTAATTTGCGTTTCGAACGGACTGGACCACTGACCACTGTGATAACCGACGTGTTTTGTTCTGGGTCAGTTAACGTGATAACTATGTTGGTATTCTTATTCTGCAGGTTCTTAAATTTCAAATGTTTGACCCTTTTGATTAATAACTTTTCATAGAAGGAATCAGGATAGTTATTATCACGTAGCAAAGTTCTTACCAAGTTCAAATTCTCAGTATGGAATTTTGGGTGGGAAAGTGAAATCGCCCTATCCACTAAGTTAAAAACCATACCTCGCTTTTGAGACTGAGGGTGTGATGAATTAAAATTTAAAAACCTACCAGAAAACGTTGGTTTACGATACCAGTTAGTAATTATCATGTTGGAATCGTCCCGAATCACATGAATGTCTAAAAAACTTAGCCTACGTTCTTCCTCCAGTTCATGCGTAAACTGGAGGCGGTCATGATAACTGTTGAAAATGTTAGTCACATATTCAACGTTAGCCCTGGGTATGCACATGATGATATCGTCGACGTAACGGTAATAAAACAATGGTTTGAAATTCAATTTAGACAAACAATCGCGTTCTAGATCTACCATGACAACGTCAGCTAGAACCGGTGAAATTGGGGAACCCATGGGTGACCCAAAAATTTGTTTATAATATTGTTTATCAAACTGAAAATACACGTTCTCTAGTAAATAAGTTACACCCGCTAATACTTCACTTAAAGGCATAGTGGAATGTTTCGCTATGAAGGAGTATCTATTCACTATCGCTGACTTGACTAGTTCACTAGGTACATTCGTAAACAAAGACGTCACATCTAAGGAGACTAAAACAAAATCCTTAGGTACCTGGACATTTTTGAGTTTATCAATCAGGTCCCAACTATGTTTAATGTACGAGTCAGGCTTAGGAAAACTCCTGATTAGTAGATTACTAAGAAACTTAGAGATCGAATACGTCGGACTGCCTATGGCTGAGATAATGGGTCTCAGTGGTATGTCTTTTTTATGTATTTTCGGTAGTCCATAACCTTTAGCTAAACAAGTGTTAGTTTGCGTTAACTCGTTTTTATGGTATTGTTGAGATAGGAAACAATTAGTGTTCCATCTGTCTAAAATTCTCTGTGCAGTCTTACGTAACGAGACTAGTGGGTTCTTGTTTACTAATCTATAAGTGGTGGTGTCAGCGAATAGCGTCCTCATTTTGTGTGTGTAACTGTTTTTGTTTACCGCTACTGTGACATTACCTTTATCTGCGTTGGTGAAGAAGATGTTATTATTATTTTTCAAAAATTGACGAGTAGTGTTAAGTCTCTGTGCAGCAACCCGGTCTTCAATACTAATATGTCTGTTATTACGAGAAAAATGTTCAACATTCAGTTTGATAAACAATAATATAAACAAATTTTTGGGTCACCCATGGGTTCCCCAATTTCACCGGTTCTAGCTGACGTTGTCATGGTAGATCTAGAACGCGATTGTTTGTCTAAATTGAATTTCAAACCATTGTTTTATTACCGTTACGTCGACGATATCATCATGTGCATACCCAGGGCTAACGTTGAATATGTGACTAACATTTTCAACAGTTATCATGACCGCCTCCAGTTTACGCATGAACTGGAGGAAGAACGTAGGCTAAGTTTTTTAGACATTCATGTGATTCGGGACGATTCCAACATGATAATTACTAACTGGTATCGTAAACCAACGTTTTCTGGTAGGTTTTTAAATTTTAATTCATCACACCCTCAGTCTCAAAAGCGAGGTATGGTTTTTAACTTAGTGGATAGGGCGATTTCACTTTCCCACCCAAAATTCCATACTGAGAATTTGAACTTGGTAAGAACTTTGCTACGTGATAATAACTATCCTGATTCCTTCTATGAAAAGTTATTAATCAAAAGGGTCAAACATTTGAAATTTAAGAACCTGCAGAATAAGAATACCAACATAGTTATCACGTTAACTGACCCAGAACAAAACACGTCGGTTATCACAGTGGTCAGTGGTCCAGTCCGTTCGAAACGCAAATTAGTACCGATACCGTACATCAGGGGTTTTTCTGAGAGATTAGGTAGCTCACTCAGGAAATATGACTTAACACCTGTCATGAGTGTCAACAGCAATCTTAGGTCTGTCGTTACCAAAGGTAAAGACCTCACGGACAAACTTGACAAATGTAATGTAGTTTATAAGATTCAATGTAAGGGTTGCTCGGCGTCTTATGTAGGTGAGACCAAACGTGAGCTTAGGACTAGACTGAAAGAACACCAAGACAATCTTAAGAAAAACCCAGAATCACATTCTGTAGTTTCCTCACATCAAATTGAATTTAACCATGTTTTTGATTGGGATAAGACATCTATACTTGATAGGGAAGCAGTTTGGTCCAAACGGATCACCTCCGAGATGTTACGAATTAATTTGCAACCGAACAGTCTGAACAAGAAAGAGGACACTAAAAAATTACATTTACCTTATTCTAACATGCTTCACAGATTAAGATCTAAAAGCTGCTCTTAGTTTTGTTAGATGTTGTTGTTGGTGAAAAAACTTGTCTATGAGAGCGGGCTCTATTCAGAAGAATATAAACAACCATTGACGTCAGTCATTGACGTCATTCGCTAACGTCACGAAGTTTAAATTATTTACATTATCACCTGTGACGTTTGTCAACATGACGAGCCTCTGCAGAGTCCGTATATAATAAGAGTTGTCACACCCCCTTGTTTTCATAAGCGTTCCATGATCACAGGATGACAGACTGCTCATCCTGTTGTGTGACAATGGCTATAATAAGTATGCCAAGTTTTTTCACTTAACACCAATTTATTAAGGTAATTAAAATTTTGTTTACGAATTGTCATTAGGTCTTATCCGTTTGTTTTACTTTGTTTCAAATGCGACTTTCATTAAATGTTTGACTTCCATTGTATTATCTGCTGTAAGCTGTATTTTAATCATTAGACTTTTAACATATGAATTAATGTACACATGTGTCAAATAACTAAATTTCTGTAATATTTTGTTTTTTTTTCAATAAACAGCCTCTGATGAGGGCAGAACACGACTGCCGAAACGTCAGGCAATTTTGACTAAAAAGAATAATTGACTCGACTTGATTGATTGAGACCTTCCTCTAAAAATTAAGAAGTTCGAGTGTTACCTTCATGATGAATAGTAGCCATTATTAATATTGCACTTGCAACAACTCACTTACTCCTAAATCGTTAACCAAACCAGTCGTTCTTAAACTTGCATCCGAAACGACTCTTAATTAACTCTCGAAATCATAAACTCAAATCACTCATCGCTTTCACTTAATAACGTATAACAATCATATCGATGGTTCTACTATCCTAGTAATCACTATACCAATAAACAACTATTTAGTTATTTACATATTATATTCGTTTCAATCACCTACCATCCAAAATCCGGTTACCCAGCTAAGGTGTAAAACGAGGAACGAACTCGACGACAGCTCTATCCACGTATACACAAAAGGTGGGAGCTCTTTCCTTATTCATAACAATGGTGGCAGCGGAACTACCTCGTTTACCGGAAAATACAGTGACAAAATAAGTGAATTCTACAAAGCGACATATATGTGACACGAGTGATTACTGATTACCAATTTTCAAACGCACGATTTCTAGTGGAAAATCTTCCATACCTTAAATGATAGCAACAAGTCATACTAAATCTACAAAATCACGAAGTCTACGAAATCTACCAAATCACTAAATCACAAAATCTACTAAATCTACAAAATCACGAAGTCTACGAAATCTACCAAATCACTAAATCACAAAATATACTAAATCTACAAAATCACGAAATCTACGAAATCTACCAAATCACTAAATCACAAAATCTACTAAATCTACAAAATCAACAAGATCTACAAAATCTACCAAATCTACTAAATCTACCAAATCAATAAAATCTACGAAATCACTAAATCTACTAAATCTACTAAATCTACCAAATCAACAAAACCCACTAAATCACGAAATCTACATAAATTTACGAAATCTACTAAATCTACAAAATATCAAGTGCATATATATAATATACGTAGATATCAAAGTGAGAAAGAAATACTGTGTTCTTTAACTACTTCTACAAAATCGAAGCAAATAACTCAGTAATAAAATCAAAGTTGCTAAAAGAAAAGAAGTTCGACATCATCCTCAAAGGCACCTAGCCCCACAAAGATTCATCTGAATCCAACGATCAGCAATCTCGCTACAACGAAGTGCAGATTCCTGAGCCGTGACATCTATACTCTCATCGACGACTTCTCGACATCCGACATCCGACGCAGTCCAACACAACAGCTTCATCTCCAATATCAACTCAGATCCGTATTAAAATGAAAATTTTCTTAATCCTGATCATCAGCTTGTAAGTTATCTTTAATTATAATAAGTACACATATACCTCAAACGAAATAATCTAATTCACAAATCGCAAAATGCCTGACGAAAATACAGAAACCTCATACTGGTCTCTTAAAGACTTATTAGATACAATCCCCTATTTTAATGGGAGAAACTTGAATATTAAGGGGGTATATACACCTTTAAATTGGTTGAATTTCTGAAAAACAATTTTCCTTTTTTTTTTAACTTGAAGACTCTGATAAAATTCAAAAAAATCATCATGTTTGGGGAGGGTTTGACCTTCATTATCCATATATTACATCATGTATTACTTCCAGTCTAATAGTGGCTGCGCTGAAGATGGGAAAATACAAAATCACTCGGTTGCCGTAAAGAATCAGACCCAGCGTTGGACCGATCTTGGAATTTTTGGTCCTCAATTGTTCATAAGACATGCCTCTATCAGATGAACAGAGAACTTTTTGATATTGCAAGAATTACTTGAGTTATTGAATTTTTTCGATTTTTTTTCTGAATTTGAAAAAAAATTTTGCTTATTTTTCTAATATTTCAACTAAAAATGGGTTTATCAAAAAGTTCTCTGTTCATCTGATAGAGGCACCTCTCCTGAATAATTCAGGACCTAAAAATCAAAGATCGGTCTAACGGCTGATTTTATTCTTTACGGCAACCGGTCAAAATAATGATTGTTCAGGAATCAACTTTTAAACTTTTTATTTATTTTTTTATTTTTTTTTATTTTCTACTTCTCCTAGAGAAGGAAATGTAGCTACAGAAAATCAAGTTCTAAGATTTGGCTGATGATTAATATGCTGGATCCGCAGCTGCTCTCGCATCGATGTGTTATGAGTCGAGTCTAGACACATGTGCCAGGCGGAGGTTTGTAGTGAGTTTTAACCTGTTCTGTTCAACAACAGTGTCCGGTAGGTGTCCAGTAAGACTGCTAGAAAAAGAATGAATTGCTTCAGGGAAAATCTGATGAAAATTTTTCAAAACATAAAAATTCTTCAGAATTCATGATCTTCAATATTTTGAGATTCAGAAGATGCTAGATATTGACAATTTTTGTCAATATTCCGAAAATTCTCTCATCTTTCATCAATCATACCTTTTTTCTTATAATATTTATCAAACTTTCGCAATTAATATATGATAGAAATACTCATCTTTTAAAAAATCTGAATGTGTAGTCTCCTGGCATCGATTTCAAATGCACTTTTCGATGGATCATCTTCTTTCGATTCCGAAGTCTCATCTCAGACATATATATACACTGTCTTTGTTCAATATTGGAAATTACTATTGGTTTGAATTCGTTATGAAAGCATGACATTTGACAAACAAGTGGACACCTAACCTCGAAAAATGTAGATCGCAGCCATGTGTTCTATCAATAATCACAATTCAAAAGAATATTGAAAATTAAATACGTATAAAAATCATAATTACAAAGAATTGAAAAATCACAGAATAAAATTCAAAAACAAAATATATGAAAACGTCAAAAAAAGTGAGATAGTGGTGTTGGCGGTACTGTAGATAGTGTATAATATTTACGAGACGAATATGAGCGTCCGCGCGCTGCGCGGCGGCGCTTTTTCGCAACTCGGGACTGTCATGGCTATAACTTTTCAAATCCTCTAGATTTTCTGACGCCAATTTATTTGCAGGTAAAGTAGGTCACTAGCATTCAAAAAAAAATATAAAAATAAAAACGATTTTTTGAAAATTCAAAGGTGTATATACCCCCTTAATAACTTCATAAGAAGCTGTGAAAATGCCAAAACTCTTGTCAAACCAACTCAGCGCCCTATTTTGACGCGAATGATCAGAACTAAAATCTATGGAACAGCTGAATCATATTTAGGAAGTAAAGAATACGACACTATTGACGAAATCCCAACGGTCTTAAAACAAGCTTTCTTACCAAAAAAATCAATTTTCGAATGGCAGACAGAGTTGAATAATGTCAAACAAAAAAGCGACCAACGTGTTTTAGATTATAGCGCAAGAGTCGAAGATATATTACACAACACAAAACAGGTAATTAATAATTCAGGCACAAGTGATGCTGCTGGCATGATTACAGCAGTTGAAACTAATGTACTCAAGTGCTTTGTTAGAGGCTTGATCCCAGAAATTGAAATTCGAGTAGCTGGTGCAAATCCAACCACTTTAGCAAAAGCTATCGAACTAGCTCTAACAGAAGAGCAAGAACTTTCAAATCGTATTGCTCTTAATACAGACAATAACCGACCACGACAATCTTATCAACAAAACCCTTCAATTTCTTGTAATTATTGTAAACGACAAGGACATGTAATAGACAACTGCAGACAGCGCGCTCGCGATGACCAATCACAACCTCCAAACAGACGCCCTCCTAACCAACCAAACTCACAATACCCTCCTAGATTTTGTAATCATTGTAATCGACAGGGACACACAGTGGAAAATTGCAGACAACGTACTCACAATAACCAACAACAACAATCCCAAAACCAATCACAACAATCCCAAAACCAATCCCAACAATCAAACCAACAACCCAACCAACAACAACAGTCTAACCAACAAAATACACAATATTCTTCCATATCCTGCAATTATTGCAAACGCCAAGGATACGCGATAGATAACTGCCGAAAACGCGCTTACAATAACGCACAGAGACAACAGAATCAGAGTCCTTTAAACTCGAACTCAGTCCGCCGGGAGAACGTGCCGACGGACCCAACACAAACTCAGCCGCGTTCAACGACACAATAAATCACGTCCTCGAAATAGAATCAGAAGCAACACATGGATTATTGCCGGTCGTCGAAATCGATATAAAAGAATTAGAAACAAAATAAAAATTTATAATAGACACCGGTGCGGACTTAAATATCGTTAAAATCAATTCCCTAAAAGAAGATACCGAACGTGACAGAACTAAAATACGGAAAATGACAGGAATAACAGACGGATTTACTAATACTTTAGCGGAAACCAAATTAAAAATCAACAATAAAGAACACGAATTTCACGTCGTCCGCAAAGATTTCCCGATAGCTCAAGACGGTATTATCGGACAACCCTTGTTACATAAAGAAAAAGCTACCATTTCCTATAAAAATAATACACTAACCTTGACAGATACTGTGATTCCCTTCAAACTCCAAAAACACAAACCACAAATCGCAACTCTCATTACAATACCAGGTCGTACCGCTCAAGTAATCCCTCTTAAAGTTTCAAATTCGGAAATCAACGAAGGCTACGTAGATACGATCGATTTAGGTTCCAATATTCACTGCGGTAAAGCATTAGTTACAAACAGTAACGGTCAAGCATGTATACTAGCGATAAACTCAAACGAATCAGCTGTTGAAATAAGTGTGCCAATCGTAACCCTAGAACCTGTCAACGAATCTCTGAGTACACTCGATCCAAAAAGTTCCATAAACCAATCTGGTGCCGTACAAATTTCAAAAATTAACGGTGATATACGAAAATCTTCAGATACAATCCTTCATTTCATACCACAAAAAATTCAAATATTACGAGGAATTTCAGTCGAACTACTAAAAGCCTTAAATCTAAACGAATACGAGCTAATTACCTACGCAAAAAATGATATAATCGGAGATACCATAAAAGACACAATCCCTAACAGCTCACAAGTAATATACCACTCAATTATCATGGAAACATATTCCAGTGATATAGACGATACGATCATCACTAATACGCTAAATTCTCTAAAAAATCATCTAAAATCAAATAACACAAAATCAATCTCAATTCCTGACCTATCCGACGAACTAGGCAGACAGAAATGGGATAAAATCTTACAATCAATAACCTCAACTTTCAACAACTCAGATATCTCAATACAAATCTATGATACTAAATCTAACAATCAAACTCAAAACACAAAAACTAACCCAAACGTGCTGACAATAAACGACACGATCGAAACTAACAAACCTCATATATCCGCCGATGATAATAATAATAATCGTTCTGAAAGATTAACAGTCCTTAAAAACTCAATGCATCTGGACCATCTTAATGACGAAGAAAAAGAATCTATACTCGCCCTCACAACAGAATTCAACCATCTATTTTTTCTACCAGGTGACAAACTATCAAACACATCCTTAGCTAAACATTCAATTCTAACGACAGACGATAATCCAATCAACGTAAAACAATACCGATACCCTACGGTCCACAAAGACGAGATACAGAAACAAGTTTCCGAATTATTAGACCAAAATATCATCAAACCATCATCCTCACCGGATAATTCCCCCCTTTGGGTCGTACCCAAAAAACCAGACGCAGAAGGCAATAAAAAATGGAGAATGGTCATAGATTTCAGAAAACTTAATGATAAAACAATAGGTGACGCGTACCCCCTACCAAATATAAACGACATACTTGATCAACTAGGAAACGCGAAATATTTCTCAACTTTTGACCTCGCCTCAGGTTTCCACCAAATCCCCATGGACCCGACTGACGCTCATAAAACAGCATTCTCAACCCCCCACGGCCATTATGAATTCAATAACATGCCATACGGACTGACGAACGCTCCTGCAACATTTCAAAGATTAATGGACCAAGTTTTATCCGGTTTAGAAGGAAACATAGCATTCGTATATTTAGACGACATCGTTATCTACGCACACTCTTTAGAAGAACACGAAATTAAATTCAGAAAACTAGCTAACCGATTACAATCAGCAAATTTAAGCTTACAAGTCTCCAAATGCGAATTGCTAAGAAAAGAAGTTATCTATTTAGGACATATCATTACAGAAAACGGTGTAAAACCAGACCCGAAGAAAATAACAGCAGTCAAAGCATACCCAGTTCCTAAAACAGCTAAACAGATTAACCCTCTCAAGCATCTCAGTTGTCCCCACTCATGCGGCGAACGCTAGTGACGCGGAGTAGGGAGCGCTCGACCAGGACCGTATCTGCAGCTCATAGCGCCTGTTTATGTCAAATCTCAGCCGGTGAGCGTATGCGCCCACTAAGTAGTGATGGATACATCCCAGTGGCGCCCGGGAGTGGGGACACATTCACGCACAGTCACAGACGCAGAGAACTAACACACTCATGCTAGACGCCGTGATTGGCTGTGCCCTCTCTCCTCGCACACGGATACGTTTCGTGCTTTTGATGCCTGAGAGGGTTAAACAATTTCTTGGACTAATCGGTTATTACAGACGCTTTATCGAAAACTTTTCAAAAATATCGAGACCACTAACTACACTACTGAAAAAAGACGTTAAATTCCTTTGGACATCCGAACATCAAATGGCTTTCGAAACCTTACGAGATTCGATATGCACATCTCCTATATTACAATAACCTAAGTTCGATCAACCATTCATACTAACA
The DNA here is from genome assembly GCA_943736025.1 of Tenthredo mesomela. Lineage (NCBI taxonomy): Eukaryota > Metazoa > Arthropoda > Insecta > Hymenoptera > Tenthredinidae > Tenthredo > Tenthredo mesomela. The sequence continues at coordinate 24,114,198 of OX031014.1, read as the reverse complement.
ACTGACGCATCTAAATACGCGATCGGCGCCGTACTCAGCCAAGGCGAAATAGGAGAAGATCTACCGATAGCCTATACCTCACGAACACTAAACAAAGCAGAATTAAATTACTCTGTAATCGAAAAAGAATTACTAGCAATCGTATATTCAGTCCATCATTTCAGACCTTATCTATACGGACATAAATTTACACTTGTTACCGATCACAAACCTCTTGTCTGGGTCAGCAACGTCAAAGACCCAACCTCGCGATTACTCAGATGGAGATTCAAACTCGAAGAATATGACTATAACGTTGTATACAAGAAAGGCCAAATTAACTGTAATGCAGACGCACTATCACGCAATCCACCAGTAGAAGCTGACGTACTATTACCAATAAACGCAAAACGTAACCGAAATTCTAGTTCAGACATCATATCAAAACCTGACGTAAAACAAAGAAAAGAAACTCATCAATTCCCAACCCGTGCACGACAAAGTACAGACGACTCACCAAACCCCGCTCCTATAAAGAAACATAAAGACAACGTCGACTCAAATACTGAAAAAGACGAATCCAAACAAAGTCCTATGGATTGCCTACCAACAGGAAAAGAAACAATACATTTTCAAAATATACCTTCGTCAAACTATTCACTGACCGACAGTTCTACAGACGACCCAATAGAAGAAGACATGGAAAATAACTCACTGACCGACATCGAAATGGACAGTCTCTCAGGTATCTCGATACAAGAACTATTCACAGACGACTCAACAGACAGTTTTCCAATGCCAAAAAACCCAAATAACGTATCAAAACCTGCTAAACCAATAAAAATTGACTCATACACCGACACTTCTAACGATGACTTACCACTATCCAAAAGAATCGATCAAAAACGAAACGCTACATACACCGATATCTCTCCAGACAACCTACCCGTAAATAAAAAATCACGTAAACTCGTAAATACTTCGACACTAACTCCGTTCGAAATTAATCAAGAACAAAACCAAGATTCGAACCCTATCACAAATCAGCCTAGCGATAATCCAGACCCAAGTGGCATGCATAATAATAAAACAGAACACAGCGAACGTAAGAGCGCGCAATCTCCAACGCACGAATACAAATACAAACTACGACCACGAAAGCGTAAACCCCCTTCACCACCACCTACTTCGTCATCATCCGACGATGACCACGTGCCTTACTATAAACAAAAACTCCCTACCTCCAGTGGATCGGGAATTCCAAGCTCTAGAACACCTTACTATAAACAAAAACTCCCTACCTCCAGCGGATCATGGACTTCGAATCCTAAAGACCCCGCTCACAAAGAAACACTTCCGACTTCCAGCGAACTACAGATTCCTAAACCTAATTCCAGAAAACTATACTCAGACGTTGTCAAAAGAAAACATGTGACAATACCCGAAATCACCACTCCACCACAACACAATATACCTCCAATCACAAAATCAACCCATCATAAACCATCCTATAAACAATTCCGAGAACTCCTAAAAATATTACCAGACCCGACGAACAAACTTATTAAAGAAACTACTGAAGACCTATTCGTACAAGACGACAATATAGCACATTGCATCCCAGCCGACTGTTTAATCGGACAAGGCATAGCACAAGTAATGATCGAACGAAACATTATAAATTACGATGTATTAAAATCAAAGAGTCCCCAAGTAGGTGACATCATAGTAACACCATACGATAATAACAACGTATACAATTTAATCACCAAAACTGAATTCCACAGCAAACCAACGTACGAAACTATGTACCGAATTCTATGTAATGTTGTAATCGGGATCCTGGGATCTTTCATACAACTACGATTTGTTTAAGGATCCGTTGTCGAATTAGGAGTTGGAACTCGGTCGTACAAAGTGATTCAAGTTTATTAATGTATAAAGAGTTTACAAAAAGTGATTTACTACGTCTAACTGAGATCTGGCATAACTTGCCCTAATATCGGTCTTGATGTTCTGACGATGAGTATTATAATCATCGCTTATTTATTACGTATAAGGAGGTCGCCTTGTTTCTGCAATTGTTGTTAGTTGCGTCAAGCCTCGCACTTGCACATTCCAGAGTATTGCCAAAGTGTGTCTCAAAACATCTGGATTGCAACACCTTGATACTCTGGTTGCAACAGTAAGCTCAGACGAAAACTAGAATCAAATAACGTACAATCAATATCCATACCAAAAATTGGTTGCGGACTCGACAAACTAAACTGGAAAACCGTTCGATCGATGATTTATTTCATTTTCCAAAATTCGAACGTAAAAATAACTATTTGCGATTTTAAACCGACCCCAATGACTGTACAAAATCAAGACGATAGCGTTGCAAATCCTAACTCAAATAACGAGAATCCCATGCAACCTGACTACTCAGACGTACCGGGAAACCTCGAAAACAACCATACAGACAATATCCCAGAAAATAATGTGCCCCTCTTTAACGAAAACCAAGAGTTACACAATATCGAAAATACTAATTTTGACAAAGAACGACAAGATCCACCACAAAATCTACCACCTATGAATCCACTACCTCAAGATCCAATTCCTCATTACAGTCACACAGACCCAACACCAATAGCAACTAATATCAAAGAAACGAATGACGATATCCTTATGAAAAAAGATAACTACGTACACTGCATGTCAGCCGACTGTGTTATAAAGAAAGGAGTTGCTAAACAATTAATCGACATCGGAAGTCTAGATACAAATTTTCTAAAATCTCAAAACCCTGAAATAAATAGCGTGATCATAACACCAAATAAAAAAAAATTTATCTTCAGCTTGGTAACACAAAAGAAATACTACCAAAAATCAACAACGGAAGGAATATATAACACATTAAGGGGTTATATACGTTTACACTCGGGAAAATTGAGAGTTTTGATTGATTTTTTTTTTGGTACGTAATGATAATTTTATTCAAACCAACTCCATAGTATCGAATAACATGTGTTTCGATGCATTTGTAGAAATTATTTCATTGGAAAATTTGAAAAATTGTAAAAAACACGGCCCTCGTCCCGAAACGCCTTTTTTTTTTCCATCGTTTGCGGTGACTACGATTTCTCGAAAACCAATTCATCGATTAATCTGAAATTTGGAGGTGATGTTCTTAATTATGATAGCTAGTTCGTGAACGAAGGGATTTTTATTTGGACAAAAGTTTCTATTTTTTTCGGCCGGAAAACTCTATTTTTGGAACATGGAAATCCGATTTTTTTGGGAAAATCATCGCCATTTTTGTAACAATTTTTTTTTTGTAAAACCCTTCGTTCACGAACTAGCTATCATAATTAAGAACATCACCTCCAAATTTCAGATTAATCGATCAATTGGTTTTCGAGAAATCGTAGTCACCGCAAACGATGGAAGAAAAAAAGGCGTTTCGGGACGAGGGCCGTGTTTTTTACAATTTTTCAAATTTTCCAATGAAATAATTTCTACAAATGCAGCTAAACACGTGTTATTCGATACTATGAAGTTGGTTTGAATGAAATTATCATTACGTACCAAAAAAAAAAATCAATCAAAACTCTCAATTTTCCCGAGCATAAACGTATATAACCCCTTAACTATCCTTCGCGACATACTACAAACAAAACACATCAAATCTTTTTCAATTTCCAAATTAGGAAGCGGATTTGACAAATTAAACTGGTTCGCAATAAAAAACATCCTCAGAAAAGTCTTTAACTACACAGATATCACAGTTAACATTTGCTTAAACGAGATCAACGTTCCTAAACCTGAACTAATTCAAGATATAATTCGCGAAAACCATGAATCCGTAATAGCCGGCCACAAAGGAATAACTAAAACTTTTAAACGAATCCGAGCAATATACTTCTGGCCAAATATGAAAATCGATATAGAAAATTTTATAAAATCATGCGAAAGCTGTCAAAGACGAAAACTCGTGAGAAATAAAGTTAAACTCCCAATGGTAATAACAGACACGCCAACAACTGCTTTTGAAAAAGTATCCCTAGACATTGTTGGACCCTTACCAACCTCAAATTCACAAAACAAATATTTGCTTACAATTCAAGATAATTTAACTAAATACTTAGAAGCAATACCACTAAAAAACCAGACGGCAATAACAATCGCTAAAGCATTCGCAGAAAATTTCATTTGCCGCTACGGAGCACCTGAATCAATCCTAACAGATCAAGGTCCAAACTTTCTCAGCCCTGTTATGAAACAATTAGCTAAAATCTTCAGAATTAAACAAATAAAAACCACAGCTTACCATCCTCAATCCAACGGCTCCCTCGAACGCAGCCATCAGGTCTTAATCGAATACTTAAAACACTAGGAGAGAGTATGGGAGTACCGCTCACCTAAGAAAAAATGCTAATTTTTATGTGTTGAACGTCAACTTGAAGTGAAAAAAACTATTGTACTGGCTTCTGCAACTATTCAACTCTTCGTTTTGAAAATTCAGAGGCGTAATTTCCTTTAGAATTTACAAAATTACGGAAAAAGAAACGCGAGACGCAAGTGAGCAGTTTTACCCTCCAGCGGGTAATACCGCTCGGCCCAATTTTAATACCGCTCACTCTCTAATACTCGGGTTCCGACCTAACCTATATGTAGTCAAATAGTAAACTCGGGTATGAAGGATGAAATTTGTCATTACAATGTTAAATTTTACTGAAGACTTATCGTTATTATAACACAATAATAGAGTAAATTATTATTATTATTGATATCATCGTCATTATTATTCACAATAGCGTGAATTATTCACATAACCTCACTACGATTTTTTTTATTAATTTCACGGATTTAATATTATGTCACAACCATTGTCATCGCAAAAGTTGGTTTCTGATTGTCTCAACATTTGTCATCACACACATTTCCAACAAAAAAAAATGATAATTGTGTTTTACTTAGGTGATTTTGGTAATCCGCCGGTAAATATGCACTGTCAGATGCTGAGCGGTATATTGGCATACAGCCGAGCGATATTACCCTCACCGGCCGAGCGGTATTACCGGTATCGCGCGGAGTTAACAAAATCATTAATAATTATTAATATAAAGAGAGATAGGAGTTCATCTTGTGATCAAATTACGCGGAAAAGTACCACGAATCGAATGACCATAGTTTGACGTGAAAATAATAATTTTGAAATGACAAAAAACCTTATTTACTTGTCCAGCAATTTTACGCTGTAAGGACCTCAAAACAGAGAGATGTTATTTTTTCTATTAAAAGTGATTAAAGGAATGAAATTTCCACAGAAATTAGATATTGGCATTGGATTTTGAAGATTGGGGAAAAAAAACGAGTGAAAAAATTCTTAATTATAAAGAAAAAGGGGTGAGCGGTATTACCTGCTGAGCGGTACAACCACCCTACTGCAAATTTCCAGGTGGAAATCCATGGACGATTCCACCTGGACTACCACCCGGAAATCTATATAGAGAATCCATGTGAATCCGTGGATTTTCTGCCGGGATTTGGAACTGGAAATCCATGGAATTCCATATGGTTGTAGTCATGTGCAGAAACATGTGATCCCATGTTTAATGATGTATGGAATCCTATGTGTAATATTATATTAAATCCTATGGATTGTCCGTAGTACTTACTACAGACAATCTTCATGAACCCCGCTTAGTATACTGGAATATCCACTGATATCCTACAATACCCCATCATATTTTTCAATGCTCCATGCAAAGTACCCTATGAATCCTTTCCACAATAACTCGTCTGGTCATTACCGAATTCAGATGTTCTTCCTTTGCCAAATTCAGCCATACTCCGCTGGATTTTGTGTATATTTTTTCATGGATGACGAAATGATGTCACAGTGAAATTCCCATGAGATCGTATGGATTCCTAGGGACTTTCCACAATAACTTGTCTGGTCGTTCCCGGATTCAGATGCTCGTTTTTTGCCGAAATTCGGCCGAAATCTCCTGGATTTCGTGTATATTTTTCCATGGATGACGAAATGATGTCACAGTGGAATTCCCATAAGATCGCATGGATTCCTAGGGACTTTCCACAATGACTTGTCTGGTCATTCCTGGATTCAAATGTTGTTCCTTCGCCGAATTTCAGCCAAAATCCAGTGGATTTTGTATATCTTTTTACATGGATGACGAAGTGATGTCACAGTGGAATTTCCATGAGATCTTATGGTTTCCTGGGGACTTCCTACAACAATCTGTGCGATTATATGCAGATAAGTTTATTTATTTTCTCTTGATTCTATACAGGATTTGATGGATTTGACACAACGTTTCACGTCAACAACGAGACTGTATCATAGCAATATTCACATGGAAATAAAAATATTTTCCTATGGACTGTCCATAGAAGTATATACCATTACACATGGATTCACATGTTGAAGTTTCAGAAATTTCAGGTAATAGCCGGTAGATTATCTATGATATTTCCCATGGATTAGGTCAGGACATCACTGTTATCTTTCTATGAAAATCTATATATTCTGCAGGGTTTTACCATGAAAAACCATAATATATAGAAATGGAAATCTATATACCCATCCACATGGATTTCTACTATTGCATGAAATTGAAAAAACATGGAATATTCATGTGAATACTACTGCATCAACTACAGGAGAACCATAGATGAGCAACATGGATATTCCATGTTTCTGAATTTCTGGTGGATTATTATAGAATTTCATGGAATCCCATTCGCATCCATACTTTTCCAGATGGTTTTCCACCTGGAATTTTTCAGTAGGGCACACTCTCCCCTACATCAACAACAAAAACAACTGGGACAAATGGATACGATACGCGACTTTCTCCTACAACACATCGGTACACGAAGGCACCGGTTACACACCACACGAACTGATATTCGGAAAACTAGCACGTCAACTATCAAACATACATACAAACAAAAACATTTCGAACAGATACGAAGACTACCTACATGAAATTATAACCCGACTGAAAGAAACTAGACAGGACGCAATAAAGAATCTTAACAATGCAAAATCAAAATCGAAATTACGATACGACAAACACATAAACACACACATTTTTCAACCAGGGCAGTATGTCTACCTGATCAACGAAACAAAGAAAAAATTAGATGACCACTATAAAGGTCCTTACGAAATAACCAATATAATTAATGACGTTAATGCAGAAATCAAAAGAAATGACCATAGAACGAAAATAGTACACATAAATAAAATCAAAGTAGCTAAATAAACAAAACATACTAATTCAACACCCGGACACATCAACATTATAACGACTTACATTTCCAGAACTGCACTCGCCGACCCAGACGTCACCGACAGCCTGTACGAAATAACAACGTTCACAGATAACCCAGGAATCTACTACTAGCACATACAAAACCTCAAGACCTACAACGACGAATGGAAACTAATAAACTTTGACTTGGACACACTAAACGAAAAATTCGAAAACCTAAAAAACTATTTACAAATACTAACAGAAAAATGCGATTCTTACACAGATAGATGTACAATGCGTGGACACATAGAAATGCTCCACAACCGAATATCAATAATTTCAGAACAACAAAACCAGATAGGCACCCTCATAGGCCAACACGACGAGACAAACATACAACAATACCTCGGAAAATACCTCAATTACAGACCAAAAAGGTCAGCCCCTTTTGACTTTATAAGTAAAATAAGCAAGACGCTATTCGGAACTTTAGATTCAGAAGACGCGGAACATTATAACGCAGAAATCGAAAAACTATACACAAACACTAACCATTTAGCCTCCCTATTGAAAAAACAAACACATATTATAAAATCTACGTTGGGAGAACACAGAGCACAACTTCAGGAACTCACAGAACAAATCCAACAACTTAAAACCATAGAACTCCAAGAATTAGTCGATAGTATGACTAGACGTATAAAAACTAACGCCGAAATAGTATATTGTGTAGCAAGGGCGTAAAGTGGGCTTTTTTAGACCGAGTGTGGAGTTTGCAGTACTAGTCGGAGGCGAGGGAGCACGAGTCGAAGACGAGTGCATCCGCGAGCCGAAGACGAGTACTGCAACCACACGAGGTCAAAAAGCCCACTTAGCCCTTGGTACACACCATATTTTTTGTAACGCATGTATTGATTTCTGCGTTTTTGTGCTTATAAGCGGCATATATATATATATATATATATATATATATGTAGATATATATATATATATATGTAGATATATATATATATATATCTAGATATATATATATATATATATATATATGTAGATATATATATATATGTAGATATATATATATATATATATATATATATATATATATATATATATATATATATATATATATATTATTGAAGAAGCGGGCAATAAAGAATCCTTTATTGCCCGCTTATTGAAGAAGCGGGCAATAAAGAATTCTTTATTGCCCGCTCTTTTTAAGCGGTCAATAAACGGCTACTTTTGACCCTATTTTTAGGTCAAAAAAACGCAGAAATCATGCATGTGTTACAAAAATATCATTTTTCTCAACCACATTCTAAAACTTGACCAATACACCAACGAATACGAACTTGACCTAAACAATCTAATCGACGCAATTCTATTTGCAAGACAAGGAATACTCCACCCCAAAATTCTAACACCAGAACAAATCATGTCAACGATAAGACAAATACAAAGCCACAACCCCATGAAACACTTCCCACTCCCTCTAGAAAACCAATACGCACAAGAACTAATAAGACTCTCAAGACTCGAAATAATCTATATAGACGCCAAGATCATTTACATTATCTCAATACCACTACTTAATACTTACACCTTTAACATATACCGATTAATACCTATCCCGGTGAAGCAACATTTCGACGCAACAGACGACAAATTTGCATATATAAAACCAAATAGCGACTATATGGGCAAATCTACCGTAACGTTAACATTCCGAATTTTTTTTTCCGGTTTTTCAATTCGAGAGCACATTTCTCAAGTTTGAACGGTTAATAAATACCATCGAAAGATGTGAGAAAATCGCCGTGTAACTCTTCTTTGATGCACGGCGTGAACAAAAAGGCTTAAATAGGACAAGGTGCGTGTTTGAGGTTACATATCCTAAAAATTACTTTTATAATCCACTGATGAAGCTTCCTTCTACGTTGAATATCATTTTTGTGCTTTCTTGCTTTCTTTTCTCGGGCAATTCTGACTTTCTCCCTCTTCTGAAATAATTCTAATTGCTCTCTTTCGATGGACATTCTTGAATGGTATTTATCTATTTATTATATAAATGAACCTATTATCGCCTTGATGTTATAGATGAAATAAACTTTTGTATGGTGACATCTCAATACATACCAAAACTACTTAAAGTGCCCGAGGAAATTTAGCAAAATTAATTAATTAATTCAATTATAAATCATTAATGACATCGAAACTTTCACTCATTAGGTTATTGTGTCATACGTAATCGGCGAAAAAACAAACAAATATCGTCCACAAATAATCTTTTAAAATAATAATTCTTCAAAGAATTATTATTTGTATGATATCTATCCAATGCTCATGATTGCCGAATTTTGGTAGTGAAATTATTATTCATTGCTAGCGATCACAATCTCTTTTCAGCAGATTGGATGCTGATTACGTTTGTGCTGAGCAAAAATACCACCTGGCTTCGCGAGTTACGCATCGAACTCCGCATATTGAAATTGAATTTTCTCTGCTGTCTTTGAGAGCACAAGGACCCCAAGCATCAGGATTTGTTCCTTAGTAATCCTAGGACACGGTTGAAAGAATAGATTTGACTTTTGAGGCACGGCGTGAATGCTAAGTGACAAAAACTGGCAGCAGCTCAAATTTTCAAAAAAAGTAATCACTACTTTTTAAACGAGTGTAACTTTTTTTTTATGATAGGCACATTCTTGAGCATTTATACAGCAAAGCAGTGCACAGATACCTATTAAATGATGCCTGATTCAAGTTATTTGGTTGAACGGCATTGATTTGACAATAGTTTGAAATACCGTTTTTGCGATTATCACAACACCAAGTCTGGCAATTTCATGCACATATAAGTAGCTGACAGAAAAAATTTGGCATATCAAGGTTCAAAACTTATTGGAATGATCGAGTTACGTTATTTTTTTATTGATTTTCATCAAAACTTTTTCAGAAAATCACTCATAATCGAATAAAATGCCGTGTCACAGTAATATTAACGTTGCGGTAGATTTGCCCATATAGCAATCACTAGGGACAGAAGTTTATACTTTGAACTAACTGAACAAAAATTCAGCAAATGTATGCTATCGCTGGAAACATACATATGTAGACAGAATCAACCATTATTCCATTCAAACAACCACGCCATCTGCGAAGTGGGACCATTCATTCGACCAACAGAAACAGACAAAAAGACATGTGACATCAGACTAGGAACCTTCGAAGGAGTGTATTGGACGGAATTAACTACATCAAACTCTTGGATTTACTCCCTAACCAAATCAGAAATTATGCATATCGTTTGCGAAGACGAAGAACCAATACAAATAACACTACGCGATTCCGGAATACTGAAACTCAATAACAAATGCACCGCAAATTCACATACAATCTCACTATCAACAACTAAAAACTATCAAACCATAGAAACACATTCATACGCACCAAAATTTAACTTGAACATTTCAACCATCTATGAGGAACCCAAAAACTTATCGTTCATCCCAACATCAATACTAAATAAAACTCCATTCTTAACGTCCAAAGAACTATCCGCAAACGGACTAACTTTAGATGACATTATCAAAAGAACAGACGAAATGACTCAGAACCAAAGAGCCGCAGAAAACGATAACCGTATCGAAAACATGCTTTATTATATCTCTTCCCTATTCGGCTCAGTATCGCTGGTCTATATAGCGCAAAAATTTGCAACAGCAGAGAGAATACTTAAAATATTCAGAAGATTTAGAAGTCCTAACCGAAATCAAGACTCTACCGAACAAAATAATCCTCCAGCAATCACATGTGCACCAACTACAACAACTACACCAACTACACTAAACATAGAAGCAGCTCAGACAGCTCAAACATCTTTTTATACCTAAATAAGACATTTATAACTGATTTTATTGCCAATAAGTAATATTAACTATACTATAACCTATACTATAACTATTTCCAACATACCAGTTGTACTATCCATCTCAATGTAAGACAATTGTAACAAAACCATACACCTAAACAAGGTAGATTCACTAACGTGAATCTACGCGTAAATGAATCTACTGACGGAGATCCACGTACATAGGGGAGAGTATGGGAGTACCGCTCACCTAAGAAAAAATGCTAATTTTTATGTGTTAAACGTCAACTTGAAGTGAAAAAAACTATTGTACTGGCTTCTGCAACTATTCAACTCTTCGTTTTGAAAATTCAGAGGCGTAATTTCCTTTAGAATTTACAAAATTACGGAAAAAGAAACGCGAGACGCAAGTGAGCAGTCTTACCCTCCAGCGGGTAATACCGCTCGGCCCAATTTTAATACCGCTCACTCTCTAATACTCGGGTTCCGACCTAACCTATATGTAGTCAAATAGTAAACTCGGGTATGAAGGATGAAATTTGTCATTACAATGTTAAATTTTACTGAAGACTTATCGTTATTATAACACAATAATAGAGTAAATTATTATTATTATTGATGTCATTGTCATTATTATTCACAATAGCGTGAATTATTCACATAACCTCACTACGATTTTTTTTATTAATTTCACGGATTTAATATTATGTCACAACCATTGTCATCGCAAAAGTTGGTTTCTGATTGTCTCAACATTTGTCGTCACACACATTTTCAACAAAAAAAAAATGATAATTGTGTTTTACTTAGGTGATTTTGGTAATCCGCCGGTAAATATGCACTGTCAGATGCTGAGCGGTATATTGGCATACAGCCGAGCGATATTACCCTCACCGGCCGAGCGGTATTACCGGTATCGCGCGGAGTTAACAAAATCATTAATAATTATTAATATAAAGAGAGATAGGAGTTCATCTTGTGATCAAATTACGCGGAAAAGTACCACGAATCGAATCACCATAGTTTGACGTGAAAATAATAATTTTGAAATGACAAAAAACCTTATTTACTTGTCCAGCAATTTTACGCTGTAAGGACCTCAAAACAGAGAGATGTTATTTTTTCTATTAAAAGTGATTAAAGGAATGAAATTTCCACAGAAATTAGATATTGGCATTGGATTTTGAAAATTGGGGAAAAAAAACGAGTGAAAAAATTCTTAATTATAAAGAAAAAGGGGTGAGCGGTATTACCTGCTGAGCGGTACAACCACACTCTCCCCTAAATACATTCACTAACGTGAATGTATACCTAGATCTATTCACTAACGTAAATATAAGTATACTTACTGTCGTAAGTATACAACCTTATACCTAAATTATATTATTATATACATTTTAACTTTTACAAAAAAAAAATTTCCTCCTGCTTCACAGGAGCAATATTTTTTTTCCCCTGGGGATGGGCGTGTTACGTATCCCACTCTATTCAATACCTCTCTTACTCCCAATCTAAGACACAACATCCTGTGTACACCTTACATTCAGAGAACCCCATCTCTTACCTATACACCTTACATTCCAAGAAGTCCATCCCTACCTATGCTCCCATAAAACTGCACCTGCACGAACGCGCCCATGCCCGGGACAATGGAAAAGATGATCTCATTATTCAGCTCATCAGTAGCCATTATTAATATTGCACTTGCAACAACTCACTTACTCCTAAATCGTTAACCAAACCAGTCGTTCTTAAACTTGCATCCGAAACGACTCTTAATTAACTCTCGAAATCATAAACTCAAATCACTCATCGCTTTCACTTAATAACGTATAACAATCATATCGATGGTTCTACTATCCTAGTAATCACTATACCAATAAACAACTATTTAGTTATTTACATATTATATTCGTTTCAATCACCTACCATCCAAAATCCGGTTACCCAGCTAAGGTGTAAAACGAGGAACGAACTCGACGACAGCTCTATCCACGTATACACAAAAGGTGGGAGCTCTTTCCTTATTCATAACAGATACAATTTTTGTATCAATATATGTAATTTATTTAATTAGCTTCTATGTAAGATCAATTTCTGTAACTATAATTGATTATTTCATCAAATAAAAGTTGACGTTCCGGCATTCCGTTCCGGAATTTTGGTACATGGGACGCAGGGAAATGCAAATAGACGGAACGGAACACTGAACTTGTGTATACTTCTACATGAACATAACCCTGCAAATTGTGGAAAGACGCGTGTGTAGATACAAATTTGATCATGGATCCTCAAATGTGTCTATTAATGATAATTCGGTTATTCAAGACTTCCACAAGTGCATCAATTTCTCAAATCAAAATTATTTACGACTATAATTTGCAAATACCGGACGGATCCACTATTCCGTAAATATACAACGGAATGAAATTAGCGGAACGCGGATTCTAGTGACTTTTCCGTTCATTCCGTTCCGTGATTCCGGATTCCGGCGATCCGGGCCTACATGGGACGGCACCATTATGACGGCGGTGTGTTTAACTTTATTGGTAGACGGAGCTGAGTTCGGCTTGAGAGAGTCGCTTCTTCAGAGTATAGGTGGGGCGAGGACGTGGTTCTAGACGAGACAACAGAGGGAGACACAAGTAGTTAGGTGGGGGAAAGCTTTAGACAGACATATCATTACGAAGAATGAAATCACATAGTACACATAAGGTTTTCAAAGGTTTGGTTAAAAAGGTCGATTGCATATCTGAGTATCTTGTAATTTTGCATTTTTGCCAGGTAATTTGAGACTTAGATCGAGCCAGCTCGTACTTCGGACAGTACCAGATAAGATGGTTGATAGACTCTGATGGATCGCCGCATTCACAAATCGCGTCATCCAAGATATTCATCCTAAACAGATGAGCCCTTGTAGAGTTGTGGTTGGACCGAACTCTGTTGATGAGAGTGATCTTTTTTCGATCAAGCGAAAGGCCCTTAAACCAGGGATTAAAGGAGAAAGCAGGGGCGGCTTCAAAGTATGTAATACCCTTAATGAGGCCCTGCTCTCTGCACAGAGCATCTGCCCTGTTAATGACGTCTCTCTTGAAAATATGAGTAAGGTCGTCCCAGTAGATTTCTGAGTGGTTAATAGGTTCGAGAGAGAGTAAAGAGTAGTTTATTTATCTTGCGCCCTGGGACATGTCCCCTAAAGCGCAGCCATCATAGTGCAGTACAGAAAGAAGAAAATGTAACAAGTATTGGCAAATTAATCGCCGCAATAAAGACAGTCTAGCCCTATATAAATATAAATATAAATATAAACAAAGATAATAAGTGAGTATCAGATGTACATAAATAGGACAGGTTAACAGAGTAAAAGTATAAAGAAAGAGTGCCAGGAGGCTAAAAAACATACAATACACTCACAGCTTAAAGCTAGTTTTGCCCTATATAAAGAATAAAAATAAAAACAAGAGTCAGAGTGAAGTACAAATAGGACAAGTTAAAAGTAATAAAAGTATGAGTAAATAGTGTTACGGAACTTAGGACATACACAGGCGCCAAGGGCGCTACAGGTTTTAAAATAACAAAATTATTCGTTACAAGACAATATCAAATTATGCGTTGCGGAGCAAGGCCCTTAATGTTCTGTCTCCTTATTCAGGAGGTGTTCGAATAACGCAATTTTAAAGCAGCTATGATCAAGGTTTCTCAGATCAGTTGGTAGTTGGTTCCATAATCGCGATCCGGCTACAATGAACGAGTTCCTATGCAGTTCGAGTCTACAACTCGGGGGTCTAAGTAGGCCAGCCGTAAGCCTCGTAGATCTACTAGTCACATTATCACGCCAAACAAATGACTCGTATAGTATCCGTGGCGTTCTGGATGACAGGACATTAAAAACGTACACGCCAAGAAAATGTTGCCTCCTATGTTCGACTCTCAGCCATTTCAGTTGCCTATAATACGGCGAGATATGCTCATCCCTCCTAGCTCCGAAAATGAACCTAACGCACGCATTGAGTGCACGGTCGAGTCGAGTATTAAGTTCACCCGTAATGTCATGGTACACAACACAACAGTAGTCTATGATTGGGAAGACGAGGGAAGAGATGAGTTTTATGCGTACAGACATCGGAAGGAGTTCTCTATGTATTTTTATTTGCCGCAGGGTAGCGAAAATTCTTTGTGTCATGCCTATCACATGGGGTTCCCATGAAAGTGTATTGGTGATCGTAACTCCCAAGTCTCGAAGCGCATTACAGAAAGATATGTCCAGATTTCCCAATCGAAGGCGTGGGGTTAGGTTATGGTCAATATTGTAGATATATCGCGAGGTTCCTAAGATCATGGCTTTCGTCTTGCCTATATTCAAGAGAAGGCCCGAGTGTGTTGCCCCAGAGAGAGTGCGGCCTTCGCCGCTGAATCTGCTATCTCGTTACCGCGAATACTTTTAAGCGCGGGGACCCAGGCAATGATAAAAACGAAACTCCGCCCGTAAAGCTCGGAAGCTAATTGCCTGATAGAGATAATGTAGGGGTGCGAGGAGAATCTAGGGCCGGTAATACTTAGCGCCTTAATAGAGCTAAGGGAGTCCGAGAAAACTATAAATTTTTTTCAGGTCCTGCTTTTTGCCAAATCCAGCGCCTTGAGGATGGCATAGGCCTCCGCCGAGAAGATGGTCGAGTGATCATTTAGACAAAAAGTTACAGGATCGCTGAGATCGAGACAGAAGACAGCAGCTGCACATCTTGGAGGGTCCTAAGTTTTGGAACCGTCTGTATATATATGTTTGTAATCGGGAAAGTCCCTCCGAATAAGTTCCGAGAAGGAAGCCGAGGAGTCCCCCTGAGTTCCTTTAACCGTTTTTCCTGTTAGGGTATCTGTTTCAATAGGAGTGAATAAGGAAGGGTAATCAAGATTACAGATTGGAGAGGATCTGGTTTTCTTAACTGGGATAAGAAGATCTTTCATCTCCCTCCAATCATTATACATTGGCGAGTGTAGAGAGGATTTCACCACGGAGGTCAGAGATCTCTCGGAAATCCACAGGAATTTGGGAATGATCATACTTGATATTGTTGAGACCTGCTTCGTAATATATTTCTTGGAGAGAAAATCTCTTCTGCATTCCAGAGGAGGAACTCCTGCCAGATGGAGTAGAATATTAGCGGGAGTAGTTTTGAGGCAGCCCAGGCAGACTCTAAGAGCTGCATATTGGGCCTTGTCCAGAGATTGTAATGTACGCCGGGGTCCCCCCCCCCCCCCCCCCCCCCCCCCCCGGTAAAATATACTGCCCCAGTCTATAATAGCGCCCACCAGCCCCTTATACACGATAAGAAGAGTCGAAGGGTGGGCTCCCCACTTGAAACCCGCGATAGCTTTCAGGATCGAGATTGCCTTGAAGGCTTTGGCTCTGGTGATATCAATCTGAGTTTTCCAATTCAGTTTAGAGTCCAAAACAACTCCCAAAAATCTAACCGATGAGCTGTTTTGGATCGTGAAGTTATTGAATTTAATTTGAACCGGTCCACGCCCCAGATCCTTTTTCGTGCAGACGCATAAGTGCGTTTTGTCTTCCGCTATTCTGAGGCCCCTAGATAATAACCAAGAGTTGAGAGACGAAAGGGAGTTTGAAACCTCATCCAGAGCATCCTTCAGCCTGCTAGCCGAGGAGTAAAGGACTACGTCGTCTGCGTAGGTCAGAACTCTAGTGTCGTTATTTACAAAATTGAGAATATTTTTGATATAGAATTAAAAAGGATCGGGCTCAAATTAGAGCCCTGAGGAAAGCCTTTCCAGGCGATTCTCTCCCCAAAGTCTAAGCCCTGATCGGACCCTGATAAGTGCCTTGACCAGATGACATTTTTGATAAACATGGCGAAGTTCTGGGGAAGGCCGAGGTCCAGCAAATCCTGAATAAGGATTTTAGGGATTACATTATCGAATGCGCCTTTAATGTCGATGAAAGCAGCTGCAAGGTAGTTATCTTTAATAAAGTTAATATGGATATCGGAAACTAAGACCGCAATGTTGTCTGTGCAGGATCTCTGCCTCCTAAAACCAAAAAAGCAATTAGGGAGTAAAGATTCCTTCTCCGTCCACCAGGGGATTCTATCATTAATGACCCTTTCTAGGGACTTAAGCAGCGCACAGGACAGAGAGATAGGGCGAACCCCCTTGCCCCCCGGCTTAGGTATCAGACACACCTGATAGTAATGCCAGTCGGCCGGAAATTTTTTTTCCGAGAGAATAAAGTTATAAATTTTAACTAGGATATTGATAGCATTGGTTTGAAATCTCTGGATGATATAATACGAGATCAGATCAGGTCCTGGAGAGGATTTGACACGGCCCCTGGCCACAGAAGATGCAAGCTCCGATACTGAAATCGGAGCCTGGCAAAGCGACTCTGCGACCGGGGTCTCATTGAACAAAAATAGACCTTCCTCTTCAACAAAAGGAGGAGAAATTTTAGAAAATGCAAGATTAACTACTGGGTCCTCAGAACTGACAGACTTAATGGATGTAGGTTGGTTAGACCTGCGCCTAAAAGCCTTAATAGGACCCCATATTTTATCCAGAGGCGTACTGGGGTTGAGAGATTGACAGAACGCTCTAAAACCCTTCTTTTTTTTCTTATCCAAAAATTTGCTGGTTTCCTTGCATACCTCAACATATTGGTACGTAGTTGGTGTCTGACATGTCCGCTTTGTAGGTTTGTGCAGCTATACTCGTCTGATCTCGACTCTCCGAGAACACTCCTCCGACCACCAGGGTGCCGGAGCAGGAGAACTCCCGAAACCAGTATAGGGATTGCAATCCGGCACCAATTTCAATCCGGTCGGATCCGGCCGGATTGGTCACATCAAAACGATTTTTCCTTTTCGTTCCAAAATCAACTGTATAACAGATGATCAAGTGAGTGTATTATAAATTTTACAAAAAAGGACCGTTTATTTCTTATGAAATCAACTTTATTCACGCTGTTATAATGAATTATGAAGCAACAATTACAATTACGCACCACGCATTTAGGTACCTACTCATTAGGGTGGTCGTTAATTTCTAACATATACTTGGCACCCCCTGAATCGACAGATAATGACCCAAAAACACTGTGTAATTTTTTTCAGATTTTCGGTTAGATGGGAAAGCGTGCCGAAATCAATTTGAAGTTGAAAAAAAATCAAAAAAATAAATACATTTTCTTATTTTTTATTTTTTCATCCAATTTTCGAGTCAAAAAGCGGTAAATAAATGTAGAATGATAAAAAACGAAAACTTTTCGACAAAAATGTATTTTATTGTAAATGAAGGGATTGTGGAGGAGGGATATATATATATATATAACAACTATGCTCGTGATATAGCCTCAAATACTTTGTTTTATTTTAAGACTCTCTTTTCCTCCTGTACTCTCTTCTAGTATACAGAGTATGACTGAAGCGACGCTCTAGCGTCAAAACATGAACATAGATATATTTAATATAGATGGACTACCTTGTAGGTAAAATGAGACCGGGAGGAGTCGCCCTCTAGCGTGATTTTTAACAGTAAACTTATCATATTACAACTTCATGTTAGACTATATTTATTTTTATTTTCTTTTATTTCATTTATTTCTTAATTTCTTATTTTTCTTATTTTTTTTTTGTAGGGATTTTTTTTTTTTTTTTTTTATTCATTAATTTTTTTATTCAATAATTTTTTTAATATAGTCAACATTGTAATATTATAAGACTACCATAAATAGTATATTGTGTATCAAGGAGGCAAAATAGGTCTTTTAATGCCGAGCGTATATTTGCAATACGAGTCGTAGACGAGTATTGCAAAGACGCTTGGCATAAAAGACCTTTTGCCTCCATGGTCCACACGATGCTTTATACAACAAAAGCATGTTTTACAAGTTCATGCTCGATCCGGTACACAAAGCCGACGGACTCCATACACGCATAGCAACGTATAATAACGCGTTGTTACGCATAACAGCGCGTACGGCAGAGAACACTTTCGACAACTTCTGACTCCTAGGACTTAAAAAAAAAGCTAAAAGTGAACTGTTTGCATGCGCATTCACAGACCCGCTCAACTGTCTCACAAACGCCAACTTTGTGTACCGAAATCGAGCATGAAAAACGCGTAAAACATGCTTGCGTTGTATAAATACATTTTTTTAGTGGAAAGTTTTCGTTTTTCGTCATTACACAGTGTTTTTGGGTCATTATCTGTCGATTCAGGGGGTGGCAAGTATATGTTAGAAATTAACGACCACCCTACTACTCATGCAACAACGCCAGTATTTTTCCGAAAAATTGCTGTCATGTATTTTTCACCGGATCCGGTAAATTGGTACCGGATCCGGTAGACGTCTAATGATGCCGGATCCGCCGGATTACCGGATCCGGTTTTCCGGATTGCAATCCCTAAACCAGTATCGCCGGACGCATTAGGGAATCTAGCCCCCGAAAGTCGAAGCGATTCCCTAACGTGCCCGACAAATGAGCCGTAGGCTTCGAGAAAATTAAATTCTGTAACGTCTATCCTGTCGCATCTAGATTCTAGTTCTTGGTTGAATGTCCCCCAGTCCACTTTGTTGGTAGAAATTTTCTGACGGATTTTGATTCGAAAAGAAGAGAGGTGGTTTAACTTGATTATAATAGGGTAATGGTCGCTGCCTCTGGGGTCAGAATCGACAGACCATATGATTGAGGAGAAGATATCCGGTGAGGTCAGAGAGATGTCGGGGCAGCTAATGACATTATGTTCGATATGAAGCCTAGTGGACTCCCCAGAATTAAGTATGCAAAACAGTGAGTTGTTGATAGCTAAGGCAAGATTATCGCCGTCGCGATTGCTAAGATGGCTCCCCCAGTCCTTGTGGTGAGCATTGAAATCCCCACAAATTACCAAGTTAGGGTAGGTTATTCGAGAATGGAAAGCAGTCCGGACCACTCAGCAGCTGAAACGTAGTTGTTAGGAGGTCTGTATAGATTAAAGATGTGAGTTTTTTTGTTTCCTAGCATAACTTCGATCATAATCCATTCGATGTTCTTATTGATATTTGGGATTTCAATAGACCTAAACTGGATTTTATTGGAGATGAAGCAGGCAACCCCTCCGCCCGCATTGAGAGAGGGCCTGTCCTTCCTAATCACGTTAAAATTTTTTAAAGTAACCTTTTGGTTGGGTTTGAGCCAAGTCTCGCTTAAAAAAACTATATCGAAACTGCTAGAAAAATTAATAAAGTCGGCCCATTTACTCAGGACGCTCCTGATATTCCATTGTACTAATGTTAGTGTCTCCGACATCTGGGACAAAAAGCTCGCCTGCCTTAAAAGACTCCTCCGCAGTCTTAATTATCTCTATTGTTCTCTGAGGGTCTTTGATTTCGCGTGAAATGAGTTTTTGTAGGGCTGTAGAGAAAAGGGTGATAGCTTGCCTCATCTGATCCGCAAACATATCTTTTAGTTCATCCTTGGTAACTGAAGTTGGCCCTTCGAAAGAATTCGCGGTAATCGTGATCTCGTTATCATTTGGAGGAGCTAAGTCTGAGTTTGAGTTGGAGACCGAGTCCATGAGGTGAAGTGAGGAGGCATGTCGGTAGTTCAATCCTTTCGGACTAACTAAATTGGGAAAGTCTTTGCGAGATAAATGGTCAGGAGCAGGAGTGCTCGTCACGACCTTGTTTATCGGCGGAGGCCTAGATTCGTTACGAATTTTATCCTCAAGGTTCTTCTTTTTTGCTAAATATATAGGACAATTTTTCGAAATGGCCCAGTGAGGGCCGTCACAATTGGGGCATTTAGATCTCGGATCTTCGATGTCCCGAACGAGACAATCGCACTCCGGATGACTTTCTGCACATCTGACACATCTAGGTTTACTGCGGCATTGCCGATCACCATGTCCAAATCGGCAGCAGTTAAGGCACATTCTTACCGAGGGAAAAAAGACGTTAACATCCGTGGTGATATAATATATAGCGACTTTTTTAGGTAATTCGGAGCACCTAAAGAACACCTTGATTCTGGTGGAATTAACCTTAACCCTATCTCCGTCCGCGCCAGTATGCCTGAGTTGGATTCTCTCCACGCGGAAGGGAGAAAGAGAGGTCATTTGATCATCTAATATATCTAAGTTTTCAGCAATTTCTTCCTCTGTCAGAGTAGGGTCCACCCCCCTAACGAGGCCCACCCTATACAGGGCGAAGTCCGGGATGTACGCTATGAAATTTGGGTCCACTAATTTGATATCTTCATCAACCATACTATTGGCATCGAGATAATCCGAAAACACAAGATTGAGCCTATCCCTCCCGGAAGGAGCCATTTTGACTATGCCCTTACAGTGACCTTTGAACTTCTTACCAAAACTCATGATATGCAATCCCCCAATTCTAAGACCTCTACGGTCGTAGACTTGTACTAAGAAAGGACCGTTATCAGATCCGTTGTATCTGTTATCGAGCATTCTGGAAGGAGGGGGGCTAAGTTTCCTAGGAGAAGTCACCTTGACTTTAGAAGCCTGAGGTGTAAAGGCCTGATCCTCCTTACCCCCGTCCTCCCGGGCCCGTTTCTTACTATTGTTCATTAGATCGGTTAGGTATAAGTTAAACAGTAACAAGGAAAAAGGAGCCTTACTTTAAAGGATGACCCTCCACCCAGGGAAGACAGGATCCTCTGCTGTGATCTCTTGGTCCAGGAGTCCTCCTCACTTCGTTAGAAGGCCTTGTTGATGTTTAGAGTACATCTCAGATCGTAGATGAAATTTTTCAGAACGTTGTAACGGTAGATTTTGAAAAACGAAACCACTTAATTTATTAGGAGATGTTTCCGAGGTTTGAGTAAAATTGTGAGCGTTGACTGTACTCTTACAATGATGAAAGAAGTCGAAGGTATGGTATAGTCGAGTATGGATACTTAAAGCTTAAATGCAGTGAAAGAAACGAATTTATGGTAGCACGAAGGCAGTGAACGGACCACTCAGGCAGCCATATGCTTTTCGAATCATGGCAGAATGTTAGTAACAAAACGTAGAACCTGATTATCTAGAAATTGCACAAAACACAGATAGAATGAAAGCGAAAATGAATTTGTTCTATACTCTGAAATGAGTGAAAAATTATATGAACAATTAATTGAACAACAAATGGAAGTTATCAACAGTTTATTATACTTGTTACATAATAATGAATGTTATACCTATGTGCTTTTATATTAATGGACCCGGAGGTTATGTTAAAGCTTTTATGTATCTCACTCTATGATATTTAATGAAAGCTAAAAACTAAAGAGTGATACCAATAGCTGCCACTAGAATTGTAGCAAATCTATTATTGCCGTTTATTTTTTCATAGATTCGAGAATCTATATCGTAGGTCTTCAACCAACTGGCATCACGGAAAAGCCTGGGCAGAATTTCGATTTTTCCTGATACACAGACAAACTCTTTATTTAGAATGTAGTTGATCGATGATTCGCAATACTCAAATTTGACAATTGCAACTTTAAATTCATTATTTCATGGTATCTTCCAACATTCTATCTTTTGTCATGATCTTTACGTAATATACTACTATAAAATTTTCTCGGACTTTAATATCTTTTTTGTAACACATGCATGATTTCTGCGTTTTTTTGACCTAAAAATAGGGCCTAAAGTAGCCGTTTATTGACCACTTGAAAAGAGCGGGCAATAAAGAATCCATTATTGCCCGCTTCTTCAATAAGCACAATATATATATATATATATATATATATATGCCGCTTATAAGCACAAAAAACGCAGAAATCAATACATGCGTTACAAAAAATATGGTGTGTACCAAGGGCTAAGTGGGCTTTTTGACCTCGTGTGGTTGCAGTACTCGTCTTCGGCTCGCGGATGCACTCGTCTTCGACTCGTGCTCCCTCGCCTCCGACTAGTACTGCAAACTCCACACTCGGTCTAAAAAAGCCCACTTTACGCCCTTGGTACACAATATACTATTTTTCGACATAGGCATTGAAAAGTCACTTTTTGACGTCTGTTTTCGATCCACAAAGTGTCACTTTATACGGTTGATTTCAGAACTGCCCTATAAAGTCTTTATACGGCAGTCTGGATGCGCAGTTCGAAGTGCGCATTCCAAAGCTGCCGTATAAAGTCTTTATACGGCAGTTTCGATGCACGGTTCGAAGTGCGCGACAGATCGCAGCATAACCTCACTCTCCGTCTAGTGAATCTCAACAGGCGTCAAAGTGACTTTTCATGCCTATTTCGAAAAAAATACAGTATGGGGGGCACCCGTAAACCGTTTTTGACTCGAATAACACTTGGTTTACGGGCATGCCACATAATATACTATTCAATACACACCGTCGACATAATACCGACATGACAAAACGAACTGTATAAGTAAAGTACTTGTCTAGAAATGTTTCAGGAACTATGAAGAAATAGTATATTGTGCAACGAGTGGGCAAAAATGACGATTCTGAGTGAGTGTGAAGTTATCTGCACGAGCCGAAGGCGAGTGCGGATATCACACTCGCCTCAAATCGTCATTGCCCACGAGTTCCACATACTATTTTTCCCAACAAAAATGTAAAATTAGGCGATTTTGTCGCCTGCTGAAAATAAACAAAACACGCTATTTCTCAATGAATGACGTGCAAGTTGGGAAACGGCGAACCATTTATCCACTAGTGTTTTTGCCCACTAGTGGAGAAATGGTTAGCCATTTCCCAACGCGCACGTCTTCATTGAGAAATACCGTGTTTTGTTCATTTTCAGCAGGCGACAAACTCGCCTATTTCTACGTTTGGGTTGGGAAATAGTACATTTCAGTATGAGTATGGAAAGGCTTTTTTTACAAAACGAGAGGTTTACGGCACGAGCCGAAGGCGAGTGCTGTAACTCGTTTCGTCAAAAAGTCTTTACGTACAAGTAACGATTATTATTTTTGATCAGGAAAGCCTCAAAATCGCGACTTCGTCGCGGCTAGAATGATGAAAAAATTAGTATCGATGTGCTACAAACAAGTTTTAGTTCGTCCGTTTGGGAAAAAACCAAGGAGAAACTATGCTGCCGTGCTAAGCACAAAGGTGGTAACTGACTTTTTCGTCAAAAACGAGTTATGACTCTAAGATGGTATAATAACAATAATTCATTCATAATAATAATAATTCATTTTTTCATAATAAAATGACTCTATTAAAGTTGCCGTATCTTCGTTAAAATTGTCAATTACTAGAACAATTAGCCGTATTTATCAGTAATATTAATACAACAGTAACGAATAAGATAAGCTTTTATCTTTTCGATTCAAATCAAATTTTAAAATCGTTCGACTTTGAACATAATTCTTATGACGTTTTCGGTTGCTACACCGGGCTACACTCGGTGTAGCCGAACATCCCCGATCAGCTCCGAAATTTTCAAAGAATTGCCGAACACGTTGCCGAGGCTTCGATTTTATTTGATTAACAGATCGCTGAAACATTAGCGTTGCAAGAAAAAAAAAAAAACAAATAGCAGCATAACCAAATAAAATCGAAGCCTCGGCAACGTGTTCGGCAATTATTTGAAAATTTCGGAGCTGATCGGGGATGTTCGGCTACACCGAGTGTAGCCCGGTGTAGCAACCGAAAACGTCATTAATTACTGTGAAAATTGAAAACTGTCAATATCTCAAGATGGCCAAAGTGCCGTTACCACCTTTGTGCTTAGCACGGCAGTATGATGCTATAACGAAATAAATATATTTTATAAATGTTTCATAAATATATTTTCAGCTATGTGGCAATATTGTCTAGATAGGGTTATCAATGCAAAAAATCATTATTTTACACACTTTTTTTCAAGATTGCAGCTTACATCACATCGATATTGAGTATGTCCAAGGACATACTGAATTCTGCCAAGATTTATCTAGGATATCATCTTCTCCCCATCATCCGGACTACCATTCTCTGTCGCCACATCCTCATTTTCCGTGTCGTTTTGCAGTTGGGCTTGCCACATGTCATGGTACACAGCACCGTATGAAATTAACTCTTCATGTCTACCCCTTTCAACTATTTCTCCATCTTTGATCACTAAAATGTCATCAGCATGAATGATGGTTGATAATCTATGAGAAACTATAATCGTTGTTCGATTCGCGCAAACGCGATGCAATGCTGCTTGAATTGTGCGCTCGGTTTGTGTGTCGAGAGCACTGGTAGCTTCATCGAGGAGAACGATTTTAGGTGCTTTTAGAATCGTGCGAGCAATTGCGACACGTTGTTTTTCCCCACCGCTTAACCGTAATCCCCGTTCACCGACCTTCAACAAAAAATATAGATTATTTGTCCTGCGTCGTAAGCTTCAAGTTTTATAAGAAACCATTGAATAATACTTTCTCGACTGTGCAAAAAAATATTACCAGCATACAATAGAGTGTACCTACCCAATTCTGATTAGATAATTTACTGAAAAATTTCAACGGAAAATATCTCATCACAAACATGTCTATGAGTCATTCCTTTTCAACTCGACCTACAATGACACCTCATGTCATCGATTCTCTTGATTTTTTTTTCTTGTATCCCGGCATATAGAATATATTTAAAAAGTGCTGCATGATTTTGCCCCAATATTCTTGTGAATACTACAGAGTTTTCTAATCCTTCCATTGTTGTTTAAATTTCAGCTCGGCTCGGCTCGAGTTACTCGGCTGTACGGTACAATACTACTTACAAGGGTAGGCTTACGAGGAACTATTCGTTTTTTTTTTTCGGAAATAGTTGCTATAATTAATGCAAATACCGGAAAGCTACTCTTATTCCTATAACTGTCCTGATAAACTGGAATAATTTCATACGATCAGAAATTATTGGTAACATACTGCATTTACCACTCATTCACATAAACTTGCAGTAAGCATGTTTTTCTCACATTACTATTGCATCATCAGAAATAATTAGTTACTTGTATACCGTGAAGTTATGAGGAAGCCGAACGATGGCCGCACTCTAGTTCGACCAACACACGCTCGCTTTGCGTACGTGAGCTTCTACTCGCTGCCAGTGACTGCCAACTCGATTCGCCCGGCGCCTGTCACCGAGGGCGCGCTTCATCCATAGTGTGAGCCGGGCGTCGGGTGAATCGAGATGGCAGTCACTTGCAGCGAGTAGAAGCTCACGTACGCACAGCGCTGGATTTACACTAGGGGCACTAGGGGCCAGTGCCCAGGGCGGCAAATTTTCAGGGGCGGCAAAATTTGTAACGTGAGAAATTTTTTTTTTTTTTTCGCGTTATGAAAAATTCTTCGAAAAGTGTGATCGTGTTAAAAACATTCATAAATTGAAATGAATAAAATACTTTTTTTCATAATTATTATAAGAATGTGTCTAAAATTATAAACACTGCAGTTTTTCTTACAAAATTGTGAAACAATCTTTCAGTTTCTAGAATTTTACACACATTTTTAGTTAAGAAAATAAGAGGGTTTCTTCGTCAAGCGGATCACCCATTAAATTTGAGGTCTTCGAAAATTCCGTGATGATTCGTAAATATTATTGAGGAACAAAAAAAAATGTTGGGAATTTTTTTAGATTTTTGGTCATTGCATTCCAGAAATATTTTTACTCAATCATTTTCACGTAGCGTGATAAATTGGGGAAGGAGAGAAATGTTGTTGGCATGAAATTTCTCTGTTTTTTTCTTACTTTTCGGTAAAATTAAAATAAAAGAATTCCGACTCATTTAAACCGCATTTATAAAAAAAAAAAAAAAAAAAAAGTTGTAAAATGTGCCTTTTCCTAATTTGGACAGTTTTTTTTTCGTAAAAAAAAAAAATCTAAAAAAACTATACATTCATAATAGAGTTTTTGAAAAAAAAAAAAAAAAAAAAATGGAAATGGAAATGAAGAAGAAAAATCATCGTTCTGATGATTATTTTTTTTTTTCTGCGAGAGAATTGAAGTCGCCACTCCACATTTTTTTGTCAAAAAACGCTATTATGAATTTCATTTTTTAGACATTTTTTTAAACGAAAAAAAAATGTCCAAATTAGGACAAGGCACATTTTTCGATGTTTTTTTTTTTTTTTTTTATAAAAGGGGTTTAAATGGGCCGGAATTTTTTTCTGTTAATTTTACCGAAAAGCTGAAAAAAAAACGAAGAAATTTCATGCCAAGTTTTCTCTCCTTCCCCAATTTATCGCACTATGTGAAAATTATTGAGTATAAAAATATTTCTGGAATGCAATGACCAAAAAGTCTGAAAAAATTCGAAAATTTGTTTTTCATCCTCAATAACATGTACGAATTATTACGGAATGTTCGAAGACCTCAAATTAAATGGGTGGCCTCGTTTGACGAAGAAACCAAGAAGAAACCCTCATAAGTATCTTGTTGTTCACAATTTTTGAAAGTTTTTGTTTTGATTTTATTTATTTGAAAATTATATACACCGAACCTTTTACCCATTTTATGTAGGCTTTAGGTAATGGGGCGGCATTTTTCACGGTGCCCCAGGGCGGCACCCTGGGTAAATCCGGCCCTGCGTCCGCAACGCGAGCGTGTGTTGGTCGAACTATAGTGCGGCCATCGTTCGGCTTCCTCATGACTTCACGGTAAAAACATCACATTGTTACACACCGATTTCAATAAAAGCTTTTAACAGAAATGTATCAACAACTTACAATAAATTTAGCTCGGGATAAATGATTGCGTGGTTTGCAAAGAATGACTCCTATGTGAACCAAACAACATTTTTTAACTGACTTTTACTATTATTTGACGAAATATAGGTATTATTCAGATATGTATATATGAATGTACGAATAGCTAGAAGTGTGTAACCATGACTGCATTTCCATGATATAAGCGATAGTGTCACAGGGCTTCCGATTGCTTTGTTTGGGTAAAAATGTTGATTTTGAAACATTAATCAATAGTATAAATCAGCAGGTCCGTAACACTAATACTTCATATCAATACTAATAGACTAATCATTTTACGGTTTTAAATGACACTAATTGTGGGAAGCATGAAAAAAATACTACGATGTAGCGATAGACGTGAATAATATACCGTACCGTTTGTGACATTTAGTTTTCACACGTTTTTGAATAAAAAATTAAAAGCCCGAAAAAATCTCGTCAAAAACACGTTTCTGTACCTTTCGCGTCGAACGCTGCTTAAACGAAGGCAGATAGACCATAGGTTGACTGGACCTTTTTTGTAGAGCGTTAAATTCTATACAAAAAAGTCCGCGACGGCATATATCTATAGTAGATATCCGATGCGTTTAAGGCGATGCAAAACGCACCTACAAATCGCCGCTTTTCCGTCGACTGACAGTAACATGGCAGCCGTTGCCATGGCCATGGCTTGTTAGTCGACGGAAAAGCGTCGTTTCGTAGGTGCGTTTTGCATCGCCTTAAACGCATCGGATATCTACTATAAATATATGCCGTCGCGGACTTTTTTGTATAGAATTTAACGCTCTACAAAAAAGGTCCAGTCAACCTATGGTCTATCTGCCTTCGTTTAAGGGGACCCGTACAGTTTGAAATTTTGCAAAAATCGTTTTTTCGTTTTTTGCGGTATATGCTATCTCAGGGTCATATCTATCTCTAAAAAAATTGGCGTCGACGAATTCGTAAAAGTGACAGAGTTATCGACCGAGATTCATAATTGAGCTTTGGCGAACTGGCGCAATTGGCGCTGTCGCCTTATTTACATGTCGCTCACATGTTTTGTGACCGGCCATTGTTTTCTGAACGCTTTCTGAAATCGTGTCAACGTTCCCGCTTTTTAAATCTGTTCCGATTACAATAAATAAAAAAACAGTACTTTTCAGTACTAAAAAATCCGCGATTCAATCGTGCTAAAATCTACTTCTGCTACTTGTGTGTGTGACATCAAGTTACAGTGTGTGTGAGGTTTATTTGTGGGAAACCACCGACTAACCTCAAAGTAAGTATCGTATAATAATAATAATAATAATAATAATAATAATAAATAATAATAATAAATAATAATAATAATAAATAATAATAATAATATCATTAATATTAATATTATTATTATTAATATTATTATTATTATTATTATTATTATTATTAATAATAATAATAATAATTCTCTCCCCCAAGTCGTGATGGACGCGATCAAGCCTGTCTTCGAAAATCTCACAGCTCCAGAACTACTCACCCGCTGCGTTGGTGGTAAGACTCACAACGCTAATGAGTCACTGAACAACGTGATTTGGAAATTCCGCCCCAAGAGAGTGTACACAGGACGGAAAATAGTGTCTATAGTAGCAAATCTCACAGCAATAACTTTCTCCGAAGGAGCCACTGGGATTCTGAAGGTCATGACTGCACTTGGAGTGACCCCAGGATCTCACGCAAGAGCTCAAATGATTCAGACTAACCAAATACGCTTGGAATAGGCTCGACGACAGGCAGCTGATAGTACTCGAGAAGCCCGAATCGCTATCAGAAGACTGCGGCTAGGTCAAAATGAGGCTGCAGAAGCTAGGGAAGGACCGTCATACGCTGCCGGAGCTTTTTGAAGATGGTTCGTTAGAAATATTACTTTGAAAGTTGGAAAGGAAAAGAACAATTTTTTTTGTCGAAATAAAAAATGGTCACTTGAGTCAAAATTTTTTTCCAAACAACTTTTGTTTGTAACAATTTTTGATATCTTGAACTTTTCTAGTAGTTATTTCCGATTTTTTAGTGAAAACTTAAAACGCGTTTATCTCAAAACTATGTTTTTGGAGCTGTGTCGTAAGGTTTTAGGAGTACCGTTGGACCGATTTGGCTCGGCTAGGGCTTATTTTTTTCAGAAAACCAATCCTCATCGTATGAACGAGGGAAATTTGGAAATAAAATTTTTGGACCAAGTTATCTGCAAAAGAGTGGCCACATTTTGGGTGAATTTTGATAACTCGCTATAACTTTTAACATGATTTTTTTTTTACAGATCCCCGCGTTCACACGATGTAGGATTGCGCTCCGAAGAAAATGAGACGTCAAAATGTGAAATTGGACCAACCGTGTGGCTGAAACCTTACGACAACTGATTTGGGCAACATGATTTTTTTGATATGTAATGAACTTTGGTTAAGTTATAAATGATTTTTGGAGTATGTTGAATTCATTGGTTCAAACTGTACTGGTCCCCTTAAGCAGCGTTCGACGCGAAAGGTACAGAAACGTGTTTTTGACGAGATTTTTTCGGGTTTTTAATTTTTTATTCAAAAACGTGTAAAAACTAAATGTCACAAACGATACGGTATATTATTCACGTCTATCGCTACATCGTAGTATTTTTTTCATGCTTCCCATAATTAGTGTCATTTGAGGCCCTAAAATTGCATAAAGTGACTGGTCTATAAGATGTTCTAAGACTAATAGTCCAGGCAATGGGTAGTTTTGACCTGCAAAAGGTCACGGAAAGTTCTAATTTGATAGGTTTGTACAGTTTGGTGTCGTGATTGATATTCTAAGTTTTCGACCTTGAGCGACCTCCGCTCGCGCCGCCATCTTGAAAAATGGTCACGAAAATCAGTTTTGCGAGAATATCTTCTCTCCAGCGCCACCGAGGCTGCAAATAGTTAGTATCGATCATGTAGCCCACAAAATTCTCTGCAAAATTTCTTTCTTGACCGCTTGTGTACGATCGATAGCTTCCGAGATAGAGCGTTCCGAAGAAGCGGCAAGAGTCGAAAAGTGCGTCGTCCGCCTACCCGGGTGCCGAACTTCGTTTGTATCGTCATACAGTCGAACTGGTACCTCTGATCTCAAAATGTTTCCATAACTTTTTATAGATATTGAATCGCCCTCTCAAATGCATCTTTAAAACTTTCGATAGTTTTAAAAAGCTTCAAGTTATAAGCATTTAAAGTTGCGAGTACTCTCAAAAGTGTACGAGAATTGACTCTCATTTATGCGCTGATGTTTCTCGAATCTTGTGCGGAACTCGCAAAATCTGGCTGGCCCAAGTTTTAGGGAATTTCATGTTCGTAAAATTATATCTCCTGCATTACCCGTATAGCGCCAACAGTATTCGAATGCGAAGTGAATAAACCAAAATCGGCGCCGCCGGCTCGGGACCCCAAAGCTGCGTCAAGTGCCTGCTGGGGCCAGCCTATGGGACTGAGTGACACGTGACCGCGTGGCCGGCTCGTCGTATCGTCCTTCCCCTCCACATAGGTGTATTATTATTCTATTGTATACGTGTATATACTCAGTCCCGTAGGCTGGCCCCAGCGCGCACCCGACGCAGCTTTGGGGGTCTCGAGCCGGCGGCGCCGGTTTTTGTTTATTCGCTTCGCATTCGAATACTGTTGGCGCTAGACGGGTAATGCAACACAGTAAAAAGAATAACTTGGGCCAAGCATTTTTTTCTGAACCGTTTTGAACAACCGACAATCTCTCGAGCGAAGTGAAATTCTCTGGAACCAAGAAAATTTTCATGATTCAAGAAAGATTTTATTTGGTCTCACAGAATTTCACTTCGCTCGAGAGATTGTCGGTTGTTCAAAAAAAAAATGCTTGGCCCAAGTTATTCTTTTTTACTGTGAAGAGACATCATTTTACGAACATGAAATTCCCTAAAACTTGCACCAGCCAGATTTTGCGAGTTCCACACAAGATTCGAGAAACATCAGCGCATAAATGAGAGTAAATTCTCGTACACTTTTGAGAGTACTCGCAACTTTAAATGTCTATAACTTGAAGCATTTTAAAACTATCGAAAGTTTTAAAGATGCATTTCAGAGGGCGATTCAAAATCTATAAAAAGTTATGGGGACATTTTGAGATCAGAGGTACCAGTTCGACTGTATGACGATACAAACGAAATTCGGCACCCGGGTAGGCGGACGACGCGCTTTTCGACTCTTGCCCCTTCTTCGGAACGCTCTATCTCGGCAGCTATCGATCGTACACAAACGGTCAAGAAAGAAATTTTGTACAGAATTGTGTGGGCTTTATAAGATCGATAATGACTATTTGCAGCCTATGTGGCGCTGGAGAGAGGATATTCTCGCAAAACTGATTTTCGTGACCATTTTTCAAGATGGCGGCGCGAGCGGCGGTCGCTCAAGGTCGAAAACTTAGAATATCAATCACGACACCAAACTGTACCAACCTACCAAATTAGAACTTTCCGTGACCTTTTGCAGCGCAAGCCATATTTTATGTCTTCATTGCCTGGACTAAAAGACGTTCTTCCCTTATTAAGAAATAAAGTACACAAACCATTGTTTCATAAGCATCTGGGAAGGTCAAAATTCGCTCGTGAATATCTGCATTTTTTGCTGCTGCAATTACATCAGCCTCCGGGGCATCAATTCTTCCATACTGAATGTTGTATTTTATAGTATTATTGAACAATACAGTATCTTGCGGTACAACACCTAAACGAACAAACTTTCATTTCAATTTTGGCATAAACAACCGATTACATCTTAATACAGTCATTTTAGTCATGAATATGGCTTCTCCCGTACGGAAAAAACTACTGAAATACTACTGGTAAACTACTGAAATAACTACTGATAAACTACTGCTATACTTTTGAATACTACTGCCATTTTTCAGTAGTTCCCAGATTGCAAATTCGCGAATACTGGGGACTACTGATAAGTAGTAACTACTGATACGTAGTAACTCCTGATACGTAGTAACCACTGATGAGTAGTGACCATTGGTCATGCGAGTGGTAACTCATAGAGATATTACTATAGAGGAGGTGAGACATAGGGCCGCGTGTAAGTGGAAGCGTAGTTCGAATAAAAAGAGACAGAAAACCGATTTAGTAATAGCCTCCTTGTCTTTTGACGATTGCGCAATGAATGACTATTCCCCTCTCTTCGGTGATGGTCAGAAACAGAGATATAAAGAGCTATAAAGACTCAGGGCGCATGCGTTAAAAGACAAGGAAGCTATTACTATATCGGTTTTCTGTCTCTTTTTATGCGCCCTACGCTGATTCGGCCGGCTCACCTCCTCTATAGCAGTGTTGGGCGTTTTTTCAATTAATTACTTTCTAATTACAAATTACAATTGTAATTAGTAAATGAAATTTTTCTAATTACAAATTACAAATGTAATTAGTAATTGAAATTTTTCTAATTACAAATTACAAACGTAATTAGTAATTGAAATTTTTCTAATTACAAATTACAATTGTAATTAGTAATTGGAAATTTTCTAATTAGAAATTACAATTGTAATTAGTAATTGAAATTTTTCTAATTACAAATTACAATTGTAATTAGTATCGAAAAATCTTCTAATTACAAATTACAAATGTAATTAGTAATTGAAATTTTTCTAATTACAAATTACAAATGTAATTAGTGATTGAAATTTTTCTAATTACAAATTACAATTGTAATTAGTAATTGGAAATTTTCTAATTACAAATTACAAATGTAATTAGTAATTGAAATTTTTCTAATTACAAATTACAAATGTAATTAGTAATTGAAATTTTTCTAATTACAAATTACAATTGTAATTAGTAATTGGAAATTTTCTAATTACAAATTACAATTATAATTAGTAATTGAAATTCTTCTAATTACAAATTACAATTGTAATTAGTATCGAAAAATCTTCTAATTACAAATTACAATTGTAATTAGAAAATAAAAAATTTCTAATTACAAATTAAAAATGTAATTGAAAACATTTTTCGAGCTAATTACATTTCGAAAATGTAATTGAAACCATTTTTCGAGCTAATTACATTTCGGAAATGTAATTTAAATCATTTTTCGAGCTAATTACAATAATTCTAAAATTTAATTATGGATTTTCAGTTCAACCATATGAGTTGATACGAGTATATGGGTGATTTCGAGCATATATGGGTACATCTGAGTATATATAGGGTATTTCCATTATATATCGGTATTTCCAAAATATATGGGTGATTTCGAGCGTATATGGGTACATCCGAGTATATATCGGGTATTTCTATCATACATCGGTATATCCAAATTATAAAAAAAAAAAATTGAAAAAAATTAAAAATTGATTGATTAAAAATTGAAGCTCCGACTTTTTTTTTGGTACCGAAAACCCAAAATGACTGTATTAATCTATATTATTATTTATTTATCATGTGACTGTTGGATTTTGCTGAAAAGAAATTAAAGTTTCAGATCATGATATCAGTCGAAAGCAATTACCTATGGCACCTCTCAGTGTATCCTGTGTAACAGTTTTCACATTTTGCCCGTCGATTATGACAGCTCCTTGTTCTACGTCATAAAATCTAAACAATAGACGCATGATAGTTGATTTTCCTGCTCCCGATGGTCCCACAAGTGCTATAGTTTTACCAGGCGGGGCTACAAAGCTTATATTTCGCAGAACCAGCCTTTCAGGTGTATAACTGAATGACACATTTGAAAACTCTACTCCTCCTCGCTTGATAACTAAAGGCCCAGCACCAGGGGCATCTATTACCTCTTGTTCCTCTCTGAGCAGGTCAAACATATTTTCCATGTCCACGAAGTTCTTTTGAATTGCTCTGTGCGAATAAAAATCAAGTTCGAGGAAAAAAAATAATACTCAATCTGCTTTGAAATGATATTTTCTTGATTATTTTTAGCATTTGGATTCTGGCCAATCAGAGCGCGGTATTTGATGATATGAAGAATATCCCAATTCGTTATTATACTGATAATTTACCTATAGCTTTTGATAATTCACCTCTAGCTTTGCAAATGTTTTTATAACTGTCAAATACCGCGATGAAAATCAGCGAACATCGTGAATAATTTCTAATTTTTTCTAACCTGCCGCTCTCTGCTTAGCCAAATCCGATTGCGAAAAATAATCCGTCGAATACCACTCGACCTTCAAAATGAATCGGTTATTTCCCTCATGTTTTGATCCTGCGTATCAACGAACGGGCCAAGTTTTGCACAAAAATCCCTCGCGCTGCGCGCTCGTGATTTTCGATCTGCAAAACTAGCCCTCTCGATACTACGCAGCAAAGCAATGGGGAAATATCCGATAATTTTGAAGATCTCATGATATTACTACTGATTATATTTAGCAGTCTGCAAATTTCGAGAGATATGGTTTCATTTATGATTCCAATCCTTTATTTCCATGCAAGCGTTGTCGCGCGGCAAAACGCGTGCAGCAATGCGTTGAGCCAATCAGTAGCGCGACGGTGCGATTTCGATTGGTTGAATGTCTCGCCGCACGCGTTCTGCCGCGCGGCAACGCTCGCATGAAAATCAAGGGTAAGTGTGTATCAACTTTTGATAATTCTGATATTAAAATTAACAGCCTATTTGAATTCTGAACTTCCAGGATAAAAGTTCATGAAATTTTTGATACCTAGTATGTGTACTTCAATATCTTACCGGTAATATGTGCCAAACCAATTAAGAGGTACATACAACTGTATGATATAACTAGCAAAAAGTACATAGTCCCCGACGGATAATCCCTCTTTGGCAACAACCTGTAGACAAACGGATTGTATTAAGTATAGCCAAGGATTGTATTGCCTAACAGTTGTAATATCCATTCCGTGTATTTATAAGTGATTTACCGTCAGCGTCGGTACACACTTTCAGTGTATCTATAATAGAGTGGCCCTTAGAACTTAAATTTTCTGATACGCCCCCTAAAAAGTTCCAAATTTATGTAAAAACATGAAGGAAATTTGTTTTTTGTTAAAAAAAATTAAAAGAACAAGCACGGCAGGCGATTAAAGTTTTTGATTTGGGAAATCTGCAGGATTTTGGAAATGTATCACAAAACATGCAGATGTTACAAAAAAAAAAAACTGAAGAAAAAACAAAATTCAAAATTTTGAAAAAAATTCAAAAGAATTAACTTTTTTTTCCTCAAGTTTTTTTGTCAAATCTGCATATTTTGTGACACATTTCCAAGAAACTGCAGATTCCCCAAAACAAAAACTTTAATCGTCTGCCGTGCATGTTCTTTTCATTTTCTAACAAAAAAACAAATTTCCCTCATTGAATAGTGACTCTATCGTTCGAATCCTAATAATTCATACCATATGTGAATTTATCGGACCAGTCGAACCAAATTTTAAGTCTTCTAACTGAAGCTCACCTCTGTATAGAGTGTGCAATTCCCCAGAAAGACCGAAAAAAACGGAAGTGCATCATAATTATTTTTTCAAGTAAAAATTCCTTCAGCCCGGATTTGAACCGGGACCTCCGCATTTGTACTGCGACGCCTTGTCCAATTAGACCACTGAAGGACTGAAGGAATCTTTACTTGAATTTCATTTTATTGTCATTGACCTCTTAGCCCACAAGCCTGTGTTCCCTCATGGTTTTACTCCTAAAGGAAACTTTTTAGGGGGCGTATCAAAAAATTTAATTTTTAAGGGCCACCCTAATCTATATAGTACATTGTGCAATAAGTGCGCCAAGTTAGTGATTCTCGTTTCGCTCGGGCGACAATCACACGAGTGCGAGGATCACCAATGCGCACTTGTTGCACATACTATTGTTCTAAATAAGGTGCGTAAAGTCCTCAAGATGTTTCTTCCGCACGCTTTACTTTCCCGCACGCTCATACGAGCCGTGCAGGATTCGGGCACTTTGCGAACGCTGCGCATGGACGGAAAAATCTAACTTTGCGCACGCCGTTTAGAAAATAGTACTGAATATCTGCACGAATCAAAGGATTAAATAGACCTGCAGACAGCGATATAAAACATTGAAAACAATCACCATATGTAAACACAGTAAAGACCCAGCAAGTAATCCACTGCAAACAATGACATTTTGCATTGTATTTAAGATGTTCAAAGTTATTATGGACTTCCATTCCTCAGTTTGAAATTTCTTAATAGCTTCTCTATAGCTCTTAACTTCATAAGCTTCTGCACCATAATATTTTACAGTTTCAAAATTTAACAGACTGTCAACGCTACGAGCCTTCTGAGCATTGTCAGCAAGATTCATTCGCCGCTGGAATTTTGTGCGCCATTCCGTCACTCCAATTGTTGCAGCTAAAATAGTTTTGAACCATTAATGCTGGTCGCTAATGTTATACATTGGAGCGCGACGACAAAATATTCATGTAGCTGCAATATGACGGAAATCATAATAAAGGTTTACCGGCATGAAATAATATTGTTATCCAGTTGATTAAAATCGGATCGAGTTTAACTATGTAAAAAATATCTGCTGACTTACCAATGTATAAAGCCATAGTTAGGAAGACAATAAGACCAAACCACTTATTGAATTCGCTTATAAAGAATATAACAGCTATCACGATGTCAATAATAGTTGGTGCAATTGAAAATAGAATGTAATTTAACAAGTTGTTAATCGAGTCTGTTCCACGATCCATGACTCTTAAAACTTCTCCAGTCTTACGACCTAAGTGCCAACGCAAACTTAAGCTGTGCAAGTGTCTGTAAAAAATATTAATCCCTAAGTAGTTGGTAAAGTATTTAATGAATTGCAAAGCTTGAGTTCATTGTTCACGTTTTGCGCAACAACTTCGGCACAATGTGTGTAAGGCAATACAGTAGCCTAATATGTGACTAAGAAAATGTAGGTTACACAATTGAAAGTACCTGAATAATTCGACTTCCACCTCGCGAGTGGTATACTGTTGAATTCGTATCCATAAAAACGATCTGAGGTTATTTAATAAGCCCATGCCTCCGGTACCGCCTCCTTGTAAGAACTTGAATCCAACGTAGATTAATACCAAATCCCACCTTAAAATGAATGTATAAACATTTGGGCCCATCCATCTCAAATTGGTTGGAGGTTGAACGTTAATATTAAACAAATTTGATTTTGACAAAAGACTGAATATCTGTATTTCAATTCCAAAGGAAGGTAGACAAGGTGGTTTTACAACATAGTACATTGTGTATCAAGGAGGCTAAGTTGGTCTTTATACGCCGAGCGTGATGTTTGCAGTATGAGTCGTAGACGTCACTTCATTGCAGACGAATGACGTCTACGTCACTTCAGTGAAGACGAATACTGCAAACATCACGCTCGGCGTATGAAGACCGTAGCCTCCGTGGTGCACACTGTATTTTATGTAACGCGGTGCGATTTACAAGCGAAGGTGTTCGCCTCGTTCTGAAAACATCGCGTTCATTGAACTAATGCCAATCACCTTCAAGTTAGTAATATGCTAAGAAGATAATGCAGAATAATTTTCGACCAGTCGTGTTCATTATATTTGCCTACAGAGAGGCATCTAATAACTCTTTATGTGTCATAGGCCGTAAAACCGCGATTTTAACCTCGCTTCGCTCGGTTTAAACGCGGTTTTTGGCCTGGACACATAAAATTCTATATGCCATACGGCCCAAAAAGTATTTTCTGACGAATTTCATCATAATCCTCGCCATCGGCTCGGATTATAAACTCAAATTCGTCGGAAAATACTTAATCGGCCTAGCGACATAATGTACTATTTTTCGGCATAGGCATTGAAAAGTCACTTTTTGACGCTTGTTTTCGATCCACAAAGTGTCACTTTATACGGTTGATTTCAGAACTGCCCTATAAAGTCTTTATACGGCAGTTTCGATGCGCGGTTTGAAGTGCGCGACAGATCGCACCATAACCTCACTCTTCGTCTGGTGAATCTCAACTAGCGTCAAAGTGACTTTTCATGCCTATTTCGAAAAAAATAAAGTATGGGGCGCACCCGTAAACCGTTTTTGACTCGAATTCGCCGAAAAACACTTGGTTTACGGGCATACCACATAATATACTATTTCGTCATAGTAGGCGCGAAACACGACCGAAAAGGCGTACTTTACGGATACTCGATCGAAGAAAAATTTTTCGTCATAGTAGGCGTAAAGTACGCATTTTTGGTCTTGTTTCGCGAGCGTAAAGTTCGACTTTACGCCCGGTGTTTGTAAACAAAAACTATCCCTACTATTCCTATTCCCTAGGAATAGTTTTTATTTACACACACCGGGCGTAGAGTCGAACTTGACGCTTGCAAAACAAAGCCAAAAATGCGTTTTTACTTTACGCCACCATGACGAAATTTAGTAGTTTTCGTATCAAGGGCGTAAAGTTCAACTTTACGCCCGCAGGTAATCGAACGTGCTCGAGGGCCGGCGAAGCCGGCCCGAGGGTCACGTGATTGCCTAAGAGTGTAAAGTTTTACGCCCGTGGTGCGAACAATACTTTTCGTCATAGTAGGCGGAAAGTACGCAACCAGGGTCGGAGTGAAGAGCATTCGGTAGAAAATAAATTCAAACGAAAAAAAGAGGAAAAACTGTGAGGTCAGGGCGAGGAGGGGGGTCCAGGGAGTTCATTTGAGAAAAAATACTCCGTTTAGAATGGAAAAAATGCATGAAAACAAATGCATGAAAAATGAGAACCGAGAAATGTTCGAGGTGACAGAATACGTATTATCGGGTTGGGCCAGGTTATATAGCGTAGCGAATGTCAGGATCCACGAGGCGAAACAGACGACTGGGGGTCCGGGGGCGAAGCCCCCGGTGGGGGTCCAGGGGGCAAAGCCCCCTGGTGGGGGTCCAGGGGGCAAAGCCCCCGGTGGGGGGTTCGGGGGGGCGAAGCCCCCCGACCAAAACAAAAAACTTTTGAATTGATTCTCAATAGTCCTACGGACACTTGACGGCCGAGACGTGGATACGTAAATGCTAAACGAAAGCAAACTTTGAACTGTCGCAGCATTCCAATAATTTATAATGAAGATAATAATTTACGAATTAAAAATTGAAAAATTAAAGAAATTAAAAACATAAAAAAATACAAAATACAAAATGACAAAATAAAACTACCATTTGCGCCAACTACCGACTTTTTTCGCTCACCGGTCCAAGAGCTTCGACTTCACGGTTGATTTTCAGGTAAAAAAAACGCTAAAATTGTGCATGTGTTACAAAAAAAAGTAATGAGGGAAAAAAATTAAGTCAAATAAAAATATGTATTATTGAATGAAATCGATCGCGTATCTGATATTTGAAACTTTTAATTTTACGCCCTAGAGCGTAAAGTTCAACTTTACGCCCCCAAATGGTGCACATTCGAGCGTACTTTACGCCTACTATGACGAAAAATAATGTTCGCACCGTGGGCGTACAACTTCACGACCTTGGGGTGATCGCGCGACCCTCGGGCCGGCTACGCCGGCCCTCTGGCGCGTCGATCACCCGCGGGCGTAAAGTTGTACTTTACGCCCATGGTACGAAAATAACTATTGCGTGCCTCTGCGAAGTCTATTTACCGTAGCGACCCAATCTGGCGGAGTAGGGCAAAATGGGTTTCCTATTATATCGTATTTGGTTATATTTCGGAGACCTTAGACTTATTTCTAGAATGAGGTTTGAAAGAGCTTATATGTAAGCCTAACATCAATACAATCTGTGCGCGTACAGCTGGGGTATGATAAACTCTGATATCGAAATGGAACATCTCACGAGTAATATCTGCTCCGTCTTCAGAAAAAAGTTTTTGCTCCAGACGCCATCGCGCATGCGCAAACATTTCCCAAAAATAGGTGACGCGAGACAGGGGCCTGCCCACGCATCTGCTAGTCATTCTCACACTACCATACGGTCTATTGATTTTTCTTCATCTTCCAAGATCATCGTCAAGGCTTCTACTAAGGCTTAGCATGCTCATCCAGCGTAATTTTCTTCGACGATGGAAAGATCATATCTCTTAGAGATTTTACGTGTTCGAATCGCGATCAACTTTTTTTTTTTCTTTTCTTCGTCAAAGTATGCTTCACGAATGTTTCTTATGATATTGATAAATACAAGAACGCTAAGGTAAGCTCACCAATAGTGAAACGCCCACCGCTGTGTCTCGATTATTAACGGCAATAAAAATAATAAATTTGAAAGTTCTGGAGAAATTTTTATTCTGGGCTCACAGTCAAGTTTTGGGGCTGTAAACTAACCATATATTAGGTCTATATTAGCTCATATTGAATTTTTAAAAGAATTTCAAAGACTCGAGATTTTCGGAACAGAAGTGAAACAGCCAAATGAGTGGGGAACCAGTAGTGAAACAACTAGATGACCAATTGTGAAACGCTATCACCTGTCAAACAGCATATACGTAACCTAAAAATGATTCGTCCATTTGCTGCCCTTGAACCTTGAAATTCTTTGAATTTCATACCTAAAATTTATGTAAAACTATCGAAAAAATCAATCTGATAAAGAAATTCACAGTTTAACATTGTCTGGGCACAGAAAATTGAAGAAAAAAAACAAAAAGCAGCTGTTTCACTTCTGGTTGCATCGCTCTTCCGAGGCAACCTTTAGTGAAACGCGGCTTTTTTTATAGGAAAAACTGTAATTTATTCTATTTATCTGCTCTTCAACGATAAATAAAGTGTCACTGCTACCGTTGTTGGAGTTTTTCAGCACTTGATTGAAAGAAATTACGTGCTAGCTCTCTTTTCGATGCAGAGCGACAGCACCCCGGCGACGGGTAGACGGAGGCTAAAGAGCCCGCTCGTCGGAAGGGGAAACAGAAATATGACATTTTAAAATTCTTCCAAACGTTTTCGGCGAAAAAAAAATTTTCTTTTACTTTGTAAATATATTTCTTAACTAAAGCAATGAATTCCCCAAAAAAAAGTTATTGATAGAATTTGCAGAAAGAGAAATAACTCCGCTGTTTCACTATTGGTTAGTGTTTCACTATTGGTGCGTTTACCTTATATTCAAATTACATTTCATCATTCCAAAGCAATTGTCCGTTATTCCGAAATATGATACACGGTATTAGGTTTACAGGTGGGCTCGCTAGCCTTTGCCAACCGGGCACCAATTCGTAGAAAATATAACTGAATATTTGGGACTGGTCGGTACCCGCAACTGCTGCCCAGGACGCTGCTACACTCGAGGGGTTCTGACCTGCCCATCGGCGTTTCGTCCCCTTCAGGTAAGAAGTGGTGAAAATCCTGGCGCCTCATCGTCAGTTCGTCATCAGTTTTCAAAACGAATAGACGTGCAATGGAGCCTCCGCAGAAAGTAAAAAAAGTGAATACTAACGGACAATTGCTTCGGAATGATGAAATGTAATTTGAATATAGCGTTTTTGTATTTATCAACATATCATAAGAAACATTCGTGAAGCATACTTTGACGAAGAAATGAAAAAAAAAAAGTTGATCGCGAATCGAACACGGGGCGCAAAATTTCGAAGCCGTAACGCTAGCCACTGCGCCACCGTTCCGCTTGAACAAGCTGTGCGCGATCAGAGTCATGAGGCGGCGTCGAAACTTTAACCGTTAGTCCAGTCAATAGAAGAAAAAGAAGGCGATTTCGTGACAAAAATCCCACCTGAAATCTGATTGTGCCACATTTTGAAGAACGGTTCACAGATGAAAACGTACGTGTTTCCAACTCCTAGTTTTTTCCGGCTGTTTTTTAAACAATGTTTAAAAACGAAAAATCCGTTTTTTTTAGTAGTTTTTCGCTTCTGGGATGGAAACTGATGGTGCAATCTTGGTACTCTAATGAGAAAAGTTGTAGAGAATTGAACAACCTTCAAAATGAGCCTCTGATCGATTCGATCGGGGCATTTTTAACCGAGAAAAATCGAAAAAACCTTCAAAAAAAGGTGTTTTTTCAAAAATTCATAACTCTGCCATTTTACAAGTCGTAGCATAAGCCTTTCGCGACGTAGTAGTGAATAACATTTAGATAACGTGGGCGAAAAATGGGCACTGTCGGATAAGTAGTTTTTGCACAATTGCAAATTGAATTTTTTTATGCATTATTTCCGATGAGCCACCCTTGCTCGAGAAGTGGTCCGATCGTAATTTTTCAAATCGATTTTGAAACTAGACTCTATTCACTACAAATCGTTCATTCATAATTTGTCGCTATTTCGCGTCGAAATAGGTGAAAAATGCATCCAAACATAGGCATGAACGTCGGAGCGCGAGAAAGTAAGCGAGTGGTGGGGGCGGTCGACTGCGGCGGAGAAGCGTATAATGAAGGTGCTCTATTACTATACATACGCTTCTCCGCCGCAGTCGACCGCTCCCACCACTCGCCTACTTTCTCGCGCTCCGACGTTCATGCCTATGTTTGGATGCATTTTTCACCTATTTCGACGCGAAATAGCGACAAATTATGAATGAACAATTTGTAGTGAATATAGTCTAGTCTCAAAATCAATTTGAAAAATTACGATCGGACTACTTCTCGAGCAAGGGTGGCTCATCGGAAATAATGCATAAAAAAAATTCAATTTGCAATTGTGCAAAAACTACTTATCCGACAGTGCCCATTTTTCGCCCACGTTATCTAAATGTTATTCACTACTACGTCGCGAAAGGCTTATGCTACGACTTGTAAAATGGCAGAGTAATGAATTTTTGAAAAAACACCTTTTTTTGAAGGTTTTTTCGATTTTTCTCGGTTAAAAATGCCCCGATCGAGTCGATCAGAGGCTCATTTTGAAGGTTGTTCAATTCTCTACAACTTTTCTCATTAGAGTACCAAGATTGCACCATCAGTTTCCATCCCAGAAACGAAAAACTACTAAAAAAACGGAATTTTCGTTTTTAAACATTGTTTAAAAAACAGCCGGAAAAAACTAGGAGTTGGAAACACGTACGTTTTCATCTGTGAACCGTTCTTCAAAACGTGGCACAATCAGATTTCAGGTGGGATTTTTGTCACGAAAAAATCTCTATTGACTGGACTACGTTATTTTCTCGAAAACGGTTGAATGTCCACGGCTAAGCCGAAATACGTGGTCGATTATTTGTATTACTCTTTCATTCTGCGAAGTTTCGTGCAAATCCATTTATAACACGTCGCGGCTTCTCTTCGTTATACCCTGCTTCATTTAGCGTAGAAATAATTTCGTCG
The DNA here is from genome assembly GCA_943736025.1 of Tenthredo mesomela. Taxonomy (NCBI): domain Eukaryota; kingdom Metazoa; phylum Arthropoda; class Insecta; order Hymenoptera; family Tenthredinidae; genus Tenthredo; species Tenthredo mesomela. The sequence continues at coordinate 24,070,228 of OX031014.1, read as the reverse complement.
TTTAACACCGAAGCCTCCAGTCAAAGATTACCCTTGTCAGGGTACTTTCCTACAATTTTATCTTTGGTCGCCTTAGTTAGACTTTCGGACATCCAAACAGAGACTATCTTAATACTGAGCTTTAATGCATTTTCGCCACCTTTTTGTGGTATTACTCGGATCTTCCACAAGAAGGGTTTCCATTTCATTGTGCAATTTTATGGGCTCAGTCTTGAAGTCTCAGACTTCCGTGTCTGTCGATGATTGCACTCAAGGCACCGCCTGAGAATGAGAATCCTTTGGTTGGACCACTGGTTGTGGTGTGACTTTATTTTTAGACAGCTCAGACTCAACAAGCTTCTTTGACAATTCCTTACTATTGACATTTTCTGTACCTTTGTTGTGATCGTAACCTGAAAAAACCAGATTGACGTCAACGGCAAAAGTGGTCATTGCTTTCTTCGTGAAAAACTTACTAGTCCAAGACACATGAGCATGTTTTACACAAACAAGTATACATATCGCTCAAAATCTGAGATTCACCCACCCAATGAGGCAAATGCATATTTCTATTCTTATTTATCTTCGCCGAACTTGATGCCTTAAGGCCGAGGCACACCAGCCGGCAGTGAACGGCGGCGACCGGCCGGAAACAGTGATTCACATCCCGAACACCGACCAAATCCAACCCGAACGCCAGATTTGATCGATGTATCGGATGTGAACCACTGTTTTTGGCCGTTCGCCGCCGTTCGCTGTCGACTAGTGGGTTTCAGCCTTTATTTGTTCTCTTGGAAGAATCCAACTTCTTGTCTCACTTTCGAAGTTTGCATAAAATATAGTACTTTGTATAGTACTTTTTTTGGAACTCATAAATTTCAGAATGATACGCAATTAATGTGAAAAAGAACTCTCTTTATCGTTATGAAGATCGAATGGTGGGTAGCGCAGCTGAGAGTCGCGATTTTGTCTTTACTCTCTGGAACTGGTGGCTCCTCCTAGCGGAAACTAGCGATACTACGTTCTGATCTCGAAGAATGAGATTTGGAATATAATTCAGTTCTGTTAGACCCCTTACTAAAGATATAAATATGTATGAAGACGGCCCCCATCCTGCGAGCCGGGCAAGTGGGCTTGAGGATATGCACAGTATCCGAATTCACCAACCAAAATAGCTTTGCAATATACCTCTATATTCGCACACAATTATTATCATTTATCGTGGGCTGCACAGCCCTCACATGGACGTCGCCACATTGACATGCACGATTACATGATACTTTTCACTTTGTTGCGTATATCATCTCAAACATATTATGTTCACATTTAACCTAACTATATTCAGCGATTCGGAGGTAGGGTGCAGGGGTAGTATGATGTTCTTTTCACAAACTTGCGGGTGCTGATAATAAAAGTCCGTGAAAGGATAATCGCAAGCTATAGATATACTGCAGTTAGTTTGGTCAGTTCATTCGGAAACTGTTCATATCCCACAGCCCACTTGCTCGACTTACGAATTTGTCCACTGGAAGCCATCTTTAAATTCTCCAGTCAACGTTCGGAACCACCTGACACGCTTTTGATTGAAATTGAAATGAAGATATCCTCGAGGTTTCGTCAAAATCGAAGGCAGTGACGTCGAACCTTCGGCCAATTGACAATGAACTTACCTATTTTTGTACAAAATTTATGAAATTATCAGTGGTAATATCACAAGAAATTCAAAATTATCGGATATTTCCAGATTGTTTTGCTGCGTAGCATCGAGCGGGCTAAGTTTGGCAGATCAAAGATCGCGAGCGCGCAGCACGAGGGATTTTTGTACAAAACGTAGCCCGTTCGTTGTACGCAGGATCAAAACATGAGGGAAATAACCAATTCATTTTGAAAGTCGAGTGGTATTCGACGGATTATTTTTCGCATTCGGATCTGGCCAAGCAGAAAGCGGCAGGTAAGAAAAAATTTAAAATTATTTACGATGTTCTTTGACGTATTTTACAGTTATAAAGACAATTGCAAAGCTAGAAGTAGATTATCAACAGCTGGAGGGGGATTATCACAGATAATACCACAAGAGCTTCAAAATTATCGGGTTGCAGGGAACCTTGATTGCAGGGAACCTTGATTGCAGGGAACCTTGAGGGAAATACCCGATTAATTTTGAAGCTCGAGTGGTATTCGGGGGATTATTTTTCCATTTGAATTTCAGCCCATAGAATTGCATCATTAGACAAAATCCACAGTTAAAAATCAAAATTTAAAGGTCACATAATCATAATTATAATTTAATCTATCAGATTCGATGGAGCGTTAACTGTATTAGAAAATCTTTTGGTTTTTATATATAGCTAACATGAAAAATTACCGCGGTGAAAGCACACGTGAAATTACCAGTGAAATTGTCAAAATTATCAGTTAAATATCGTGTAGGCTATGCAAAATAACATCGAATGGTGCAATTCTATTGGCTGAAATTCGGATGGGAAAAATAATCGGTATAATCACGAATCGGGATGTACTTCACGTCATGAAATACCGCGCTCTGATTGGCCAGAATCAGAGTGCAAAAATAATCAAAATTATCAGTGAAATATCGTGTAGGCCATAGACCGGCATCGTCGGGCTCGCCGAATCAGCCCGGCTCTAAGTGTCAATTAGTACGACCGTAAATCCCCTCGGTCTACCTGAAAACGGTCACCCGTCCTTACCTGGTAGGGGCAGCGTTCAGGAGAAATAATAGGAACTAAGGGGTGTGCGGTCTATTTGGGACGGCAAAAATTGCATCGGACCGTCCGGGTCTTTGCATACCTGCGAATCCCCACCCATACCTACCAAAATCAAAGAAATGGCGTTAAAAGGATTAGTGCCGGTGAACGAGTTGAGTGAATTAACAGCTTAGGCTCTTTCGACTAATGAGTGTGCCGTACTATGGTGTAGGCCATACCCCGGCACACTCATTAGTCGAAAGAGTCTAAGCTGTAAATCCACTTAACCCGTTCACCGGCTTAACCCTTTTAACGCCATTTCTTGGATTTTGGTAGGTATGAGTGGGGATATGCAAGTATGAAAAGACCTGGACGGTTTTACGCAGTTGTTGCCGTCCTAAATAGACCGCACACCCCTTAGTTCCTTTTATTTCTCCTGAACGCTGCCCCTACCATCGCACTTCCAGGTAAGGACGAGTGACCGTTTTCAGGTAGACCGAGGGGATTTCGGGTCGCACTAATTGTCACTTAGAGCTGAGCTTGCTCCGGAGAGCACAGCGAGGCCGGGGTATGGTGTAGGCTATGCAAAATAACGTCGAATGGTGCAATTCTATTGGCTGAAATTTGGATGGGACAAATAATCAGTATAATAACGAGTCGGTAGGTACTTCACGTCATCTGATTGGCCAGAATCCGAATGCTAAAAATAATCCGATAAACGATGTCATCTATATGCTCCTAATGGCAGTATAATGTGAATACACATAAACGAATTCGGCAATAGAAAAGATCATCTTCTCTACAGAAGACGACGGACGTGGAGTACTGACCTGAATTGAGCTGGCGTTTCTACTGAAACGCTGTCCACAATTTTCTTGTTATAAAGTGGAACGTATAAGTTTATCACTCGACCTAGGGCGAGTAGTAAAAAACAGAACAAGACTCTGCATTGAAGAAGAATATCTGATTTCGGCCATAAAAATGGTGACAAAGTTTTGACCTTGTGCCATGCGTTCTTCCACGTCGATGAGTTATCATCCAGGCGCTGCAACACATGTAAACTAAGAAGATAATCACATAACAAGTACAGCGATTTGTTATTACCTAGCACAGGGGTCAGCACACTCATTAGGCCAAAAAGCCAAAACTGTAAATCCACTTAACCCGCTCACCGGCACTAATCCTTTTGACACCATTTTTTGGATTTTCGCATTCATGGGTGGGGATATGCAGGTATTAAAACACTTGGACGGTCGGACGCAGTTTTTCGCCGTCCCAAATAGACCGCACACCCCTTACTTCCTTTTATTTCTCCTGAACGCTGCCCCTACCATCGAACTTTCCGGTCAGGATAAGTGACCGTTTTCAGGTAGACCGAGGAGACACACGGCCATAGTAACTGGCACTTAGAGCCAGGCTGGCTCCGAGAGCCCGAGTGTGCCGACCCCTGACATATCACGTTGTGCACCATTATAATTTCATATACAACATGCATTATGTCGACAAATTATGTTCGTGAAAAATAATGAAATTACGAATCTTCGTAATATAACCAGAATCTATCGTAAAATAACCAGAAGCAAAAAGTGAGATTAAAATAAGATTAAAAATAGGGGCCATTCAACAAATACGTTCGCTTTTAGGGGGGGGAGGGGGTCGAGGTTGATGTGACGTTACAAGTCACGGGGGGGGGGGGGGGGGGGGGGGGCAAAATGTGACGTTCGGTTTTTATGTATAGAATTCGTGTTTTGGCACGAGAATTTTGTTAAAGTGAAGTGAGAAATAAAGGACTGCTTTTAAATATCTCTTTTATCTCTATTTAATGCCAAGTGACATCGAAAGGCAAATCTTAGAAATAGATCGAATTATGGATCGATAGACCAAAAAAGGCAATAAAGGCCGGGGGGGGGGGGGGGGGGTCGAGATTTGTGACGTATTATTTTGGGGGGGTCTAGTCAAACGAACCATTGTTACATAGGGGAGGGGGGGGGTCTCAAATCGTCCAAAAAAGCGAACGTATTTGTTGAATGGCCCCATACATATAGATGAAAGTAGGATTAAACCAAGCAACATAAGACAGAATTTGGAATCGTCATATCACCTTATACTATATGACAGTAAAACTGAACAGTACAGTAGTGTTCATCGATGGTGTCCTCGTGGCTCACTATTTTTTCTAGCTTTTTTTTTAATTAAATTTCCCTTCTACAAATATTTTATTTGCCCATGACCAGTGGCTTACTTCGTGACTCTGCTCAACCTCGCAGCTGTCATATTCCTTCTTCTTCTTCTTCCTTTATTTGACTTATCAACCTTTCGGGCGCTGCACTGATATATATACTAACTGGATAGCCGATCGACCAAAATTCATGTGCCCTATTGGAGCTCCCAGCGGCCATTTTTTTTTTGAGTCCCGCATTCCGCCATCTGTCGGCTATCCCGATAGATTCGCATGACAGTTATTTATCGGCCGATTACCGATATCAGTGCGGCCGATCAAGTAAAGGGTCATTTTTCAAGTGCTAATTTTCGCGCTCACTTTTTGTTCCGCATAACCACGTAAAATCCTGTAAAATTGATAGTGCCCGCGTCGTATGAACTTTGCCTGAAATTTCGGTTTGTTATTTCGTAATTTTTATTCTTGAAATAGTCCGGTCGATCATTCTCATGCCCTACGTCGTTCGCCCCGTAGTTGACGTTGTCCAGGTGATCAAACCTGGTGACTCACATTCCCCAGGTCTTTTGCTTCGAAGTTTTCATTCTAGTTGTCGCCAGGCAAGTTATTTCTGACCTCCAGGATTCTCACTATGTTTTTGACGTTGTCCAGGTGTTCAAACTGATGACTTCCGATCCCCAGGTCGTTCGCTTCGTAGTTTTCACTCTCGTTGTTTTCGAGTTGTTGATTCACGTGCTCCAGGATTTTCGTCCCGTAGTTTACGTTGTCTAGATGGTCAAACTGGTGAATTGCGAGGACGAGGACGACCTGGGGAACGCAAGTCACCAGTTTGACCATCTAGACAACGTAAACTACGGGACGAAAATCCTGGAGCACGAAAGTCAACAACTCGAAGACAACGAGAGTGAAAACTACGAAGCGAACGACTTGGGGATCGGAAGTCATCAGTTTGAACACCTGGACAACGTCAAAAACGTAGTGAGAATCCTGGAGGTCAGAAATCACCTGCCTGGCGACAACTAGAATGAAAACTTCGAAGCAAAAGACCTGGGGAATGTGAGTCATCAGTTTCACCACCTGGACAACGTCAATTACGAGGTGGACTAAACCTTCTATAACTCAGGAACGACTGGTCCCTCGAAGTTTTTGATAAGGAACTTATTCTTAGATTTCGATTAGGAATCTGCATGTAAAATCTTTTCCGTGACTTGGGAATCATGCTGTATATATATCACTGTGATATCAAATCATGAATTGATAGGTAGCTTGATGCCGCCAAGCACAGATGGCGATACACGGGACTCCAAAAAAAATGAAACTCAACTGGCCTCACGCTTCGGCCTATATTTCATACGCGATCGGCTATCCAGTTATAATATATATCAGTGGGGCGCTGTCATATTTCTAATACTTTGAAGGTTTCACTGGTCATGGGCAGATGAAATATTTGTAGATGGGAAAGTTCATTTCAAAAAAGGCTAGGAAGAATAGTGAGCCACGGGAACACCATCGATGAACAAATTGGATTTTTTTTTTTTTTTTTTTTTATCGAAAAGTGTCGGCGTGCCAACTATTTCGACTTATATCACAGCCTACGCATCAAAGATGCAAAACCGGCCTCTGTGGCCCAATTCTACATGGAATTCCGAACACAACCATCCAAAAACATCTTTGTTTTCGACAACGATAAAGAGAAAAAACGTATTCCACGATTTTGTGGTAATTTTCGCGATTTCTACGGTTGAGAGCGGCACATTTTTCGGTAAAACAAAAAGAATCGAGAAATAGACGGGGTCGGTAAAAATCGAGTCCCCCCCCCCCCCCCCCCAACTGCACACTAGGGTGGTACAAAAAAAGACGTAATTTCTCAGATGTTGCTGCTCATTCGTGAATATGGTGTTTGTAATTTTGACAAATTATTCCATCTTTTTGAGCTCTATAGGACAATATTTACTACTGCCTCAGTGAAGTTGAAATTTTGAAATTTTGCCATTTTTGGCAATTTCAAAGTTCTCAGATCAAAGTCCTCATCTGGCTACCTCTAGGGTCTCATTCAATGAGGATGTTGGTTCAAGATAAGACTTGTACGATAATATTTAGTGTGTGTGAATAAATCTTGGGTAGAGGTCGGTTATAAAAACATCGGTTGACGTTTCGGTCCTGTTGAGGACCCTCTTCAGAACGAATTTTATTCTAAAGGATATACAAAACTAAGTTAGAATCGGCAAAAGAATAAAATATATAAATAAAAGACTATTAACAAATCAAACAGTTATAGATATTTACAAACTTCTTTTTTAACAACATTCCTTAAGAATTAATAGACAGAAACATATAGGCATCCCATAACGGAACAATAACACTGCAGTAACAGCTGTTGAGAAAGAATGTATTAGCACGTGTATAAGAACTAGGAGACAAAGAGAATTAGAACCCAATAATATTACCTTAAAGGAGAAAAAACAACGAAAGGGAGCGATTGAATAGCTATCAGAAGAGCCCACTTCTCCATTATCAAAACTATTAGGAAATTAGAATCAGCGATCAAAGGAAGCAAAACTGTCAAAGGTAGACAAGACAAGATGGGAGCAAGCCATCACTTTAAAGCGGGAAATAGAGTCGATGTTAAAATCAATCATATGATGCGGATCGATGTTGTGTCAATAGTGAGACGTAGATAAGGAGGACACCTTACTTAATGACTGAGGAGTAAATAGAGCTCAGATTTTCAACATCTTGTCTGAGGTTAACCGCCGAAGAGTGACTAACAATATTGCACATCTCTAATAGTAGCCGCTTATGGTATCCAGGTTCTTCATCTAAAATATTGATACTGTCATAATTAAAAGAATGATCACATTCAGTGATATGTCTAGTGAGCGCAGTATGCCTATCATTGGACTCCTTAATGTTATTCTTGTGTTCTTTAATCCTAGTTTTTACTTGTCTTCCAGTCTGCCCAATATACACACCGTTGCAATCGTTACACGGGATTCTGTAAATTACATTTGAACGATTATCCAGCAGTAGGGGGTCTTTGCCCGAGTCAAAAATACAACTTAAATCATTCATACTATTTCCTACAAATCTCATATTGTATTTGCGGAAAGTTTTATTTAGGGTTTCAAAAAGGCCAGCTACGTAGGGGATGGAAACAAACTTAGGTTGTGCGGTATTCAAATCAGAGCCTATATCCCCGTTATTATTATTATCTGCCGTGTTCAACACCCAACATCTCTTTTTTATGCATGTATTTATCAAATTCGAAGGATAATCGTTCAGACGTAAAACATGGAATATTAAATCTAAGTTCTTTTGGCGGTATTCAGGTTCAGAAAGCCTAATAGCGCGATCAACCAAATTGTTAATCGTGCCAATTTTGTAAGACATAGGGTGGTGTGATGAAAAGTTTAAATAGCGTTGTGACCACGTTGCTTTATGATACCAATCAGTCTTTATGATGGAGTTATTGTTGACAACATTGACATCAAGGAAGCTGATATGACCATCCTGTTCAGTTTCACAAGTAAATTGGAGTCTAGGATGGTAACTATTAAAGACATGTACCAAGTGAATAATAGAGTCCCTAGGAGCAGCAGTGAGGATGTCGTCAACGTAGCGGTAAAAGAACGGAAGATCAAAATCTAATTGTCTGATGCAAGATTGCTCTAAATCATCCATAACTATGTCTGACAAGATTGGGGATAGAGGAGAACCCATAGGAAGGCCATGTTGTTGAGCAAAGATGGTGTCGTTAAATTTAAATCTAGCCGCCCTGAAGCAAATGTTCAACGCCCTAGTAAGATCTGCCTGAGGTATGGGTATGTTGTCTTTGAGTTGAGGCCAGCGTTTATTGATTGCATCTATCGCTAATCCTTGCGGAACATTCGTAAACAGTGAAATGACATCAAGAGAAATTAGGATATAATTAGGTGGAAGGACCACATGTCTAATTCTATCAATCAAACTAAAGCTGTCCTTGATTCTAGAAGCCGGAGGTGTGACATGACTACTGATCCAATCATTTAAGGTGAAGTGAAACGTTTCAAGGCCACGGCCGGGTGCCTTGCACCGCGGTAAAACAGAACTACCGAACGTTTGGTACCTCTGTCCACCGCTAGATTATTTGCAAGTATACTGGCTGCAATTTCGATACAGGCTGTGATCTCGACTAAATGTCGATACGGGTTGTGATCTCAACTGAATGTCGGTTTTTTAGTTATGAGTAACGGAGAATCGTCAATTCTCAGCCATTTCTCCATAAAATGACACGGGATTAGGCTCAAAATGTGTGGTTTTTAATTGCGGAGTGGCTAATTATCGGGAAAATGCGATTATCTACGGCAACAGTGAATAATCTCGCGATTTATGTGGTCGGTACGTTAATCTGTAAAAATTTTTGTCAAATTTTGGAAAAGTGAAATAATCAGCCACTTTCTGCCACAATTATTTGTAATCCCTCGAAGTTTCATCGGAATTGATTCAGTAGTTCCGGAGAATTCACGATTCCCGTTTTCGAGGTTCTGACAAACGTTTCACTTCACCTTAAAGTTCGTGCTAAGAAATACGTAGGGCTGTTAATGAACGATACAATCACTCGTAAGGGGATATCTTTCTTGTGAATCTTGGGCAGACCATAAGCCCTAGGTGGTACACAATCCCGTTTAGCTATGGAGAACCTACGAGCTTTAGAGATATATTCTTTGTTCAACCACCCAGAAGTGAGTGTTGAAATCTCATCCTGTAGGGTGCTAGTTAGATCGAACTTCACAACTTTGTACGTATTGACATCAGAAAGCTGGTCCATCATTTTTCTACAATACATAGATCTAGGAATGACTACCGTAGTATTACCTTTGTCAGCCTTCACGAACATTAGATCAGGATGAGAATTGCGGAAAGCCTTAGTTTGAGCGATCGTAGAGGCGAGAAGCTCAGAATAATTATTATTGGAAGGTTGGTTCTTAAAACGTTTGATTGTATTAGTGAAGTCCAACCTAGCTTCATTTCTCATATCAGACGGGATAGCAGAGATTTCAGATTCAAATTGAGCCACCAATCGTTTAATCGGAATAGACCGGTTGTTGAAAGGTAAACCAAATTTAGGACCTAGTTGTATGACTTCCGCAACATTATCAGGAATAGGAGTGTCACTAAGATTCACGACCCAATTGTTATGTATGTTGTTTTTAGGACACTGACGTTTTTTAGACTGATCAATTAATCTAGTTAGTTTCTTAATGTTGGAGGCTTTATGTTTCTCGAAAGTGGAATTAAGATGTTTGTTCTGTGTTGAAAAGAACTTGTTGGCCATACGCTCAGGAAGATCTTGTACAATCAAATTTCTAAGAAGGTCTAGGTGTCTATTAAGCCTAATTATAGATGCATGTGCATCACTAATTTCTAGATTCAATATAAATAGCTGGAATTCCTTAAGCTGCTGCTTGAATTTAGATCTGAACTTAGGTAAATTAAAATAAAAACTGTTAGAGAAAATTTTAGGGAATTTTAAATGTTGAGGGACGATTTCCAGTTGCTTACAACGAAGGAGGAAGATGCGGTGGTTCTTCAGCTTCGATAGTTTTCTAGCACCCGACGTCCAACTCCGTAAATTGTCGGCAGACAATTTGCCATGAGAAAGAGCGACGTCGTGGAAAAAGCCCATGATCCCAGAAAGTCCAATATATAGAAGAACCTCAACTCAAAGACAACATACCCATACCTCAGGCAGATCTTACTAGGGCGTTGAACATTTGCTTCAGGGCGGCTAGATTTAAATTTAACGACACCATCTTTGCTCAACAACATGGCCTTCCTATGGGTTCTCCTCTATCCCCAATCTTGTCAGACATAGTTATGGATGATTTAGAGCAATCTTGCATCAGACAATTAGATTTTGATCTTCCGTTCTTTTACCGCTACGTTGACGACATCCTCACTGCTGCTCCTAGGGACTCTATTATTCACTTGGTACATGTCTTTAATAGTTACCATCCTAGACTCCAATTTACTTGTGAAACTGAACAGGATGGTCATATCAGCTTCCTTGATGTCAATGTTGTCAACAATAACTCCATCATAAAGACTGATTGGTATCATAAAGCAACGTGGTCACAACGCTATTTAAACTTTTCATCACACCACCCTATGTCTTACAAAATTGGCACGATTAACAATTTGGTTGATCGCGCTATTAGGCTTTCTGAACCTGAATACCGCCAAAAGAACTTAGATTTAATATTCCATGTTTTACGTCTGAACGATTATCCTTCGAATTTGATAAATACATGCATAAAAAAGAGATGTTGGGTGTTGAACACGGCAGATAATAATAATAACGGGGATATAGGCTCTGATTTGAATACCGCACAACCTAAGTTTGTTTCCATCCCCTACGTAGCTGGCCTTTTTGAAACCCTAAATAAAACTTTCCGCAAATACAATATGAGATTTGTAGGAAATAGTATGAATGATTTAAGTTGTATTTTTGACTCGGGCAAAGACCCCCTACTGCTGGATAATCGTTCAAATGTAATTTACAGAATCCCGTGTAACGATTGCAACGGTGTGTATATTGGGCAGACTGGAAGACAAGTAAAAACTAGGATTAAAGAACACAAGAATAACATTAAGGAGTCCAATGATAGGCATACTGCGCTCACTAGACATATCACTGAATGTGATCATTCTTTTAATTATGACAGTATCAATATTTTAGATGAAGAACCTGGATACCATAAGCGGCTACTATTAGAGATGTGCAATATTGTTAGTCACTCTTCGGCGGTTAACCTCAGACAAGATGTTGAAAATCTGAGCTCTATTTACTCCTCAGTCATTAAGTAAGGTGTCCTCCTTATCTACGTCTCACTATTGACACAACATCGATCCGCATCATATGATTGATTTTAACATCGACTCTATTTCCCGCTTTAAAGTGATGGCTTGCTCCCATCTTGTCTTGTCTACCTTTGACAGTTTTGCTTCCTTTGATCGCTGATTCTAATTTCCTAATAGTTTTGATAATGGAGAAGTGGGCTCTTCTGATAGCTATTCAATCGCTCCCTTTCGTTGTTTTTTCTCCTTTAAGGTAATATTATTGGGTTCTAATTCTCTTTGTCTCCTAGTTCTTATACACGTGCTAATACATTCTTTCTCAACAGCTGTTACTGCAGTGTTATTGTTCCGTTATGGGATGCCTATATGTTTCTGTCTATTAATTCTTAAGGTATGTTGTTAAAAAAGAAGTTTGTAAATATCTATAACTGTTTGATTTGTTAATAGTCTTTTATTTATATATTTTATTCTTTTGCCGATTCTAACTTAGTTTTGTATATCCTTTAGAATAAAATTCGTTCTGAAGAGGGTCCTCAACAGGACCGAAACGTCAACCGATGTTTTTATAACCGACCTCTACCCAAGATTTATTCACACATACTAACGAGGTCAAAGAATACTATTTCTTCTATAATATTTAGTACTGCCTCAGAGACATTGAAGTTTTTTCACTATTTAGGGGTTTTCTTAGAGATTGGATCGCCAGGGGTTGCTCATGAGACAGTCTTTTCTTATTAGTTTAAGAAAGAAGTACACGAACTTTGCAGCCTGTGGGACCATTTTTACTACCGCCTCATGTTGCTAATTTTACTTGAAGGAAAGTCGCCCTCAATGAGGCAGTAGTAAAAATGGTCCCGCAGACTACAAACTGCTTGGATTTCTTCCTTATATTGGTAAGATGAAACTATCTCATGAGCAGCACCTGGCGATCGAATCTCCGAAAAAAACACAAAATATTGAAAAAAAACTGCAATGACTCCGAGGCAGTACTAAATAGTATCGTACGAGTCTCATCTTGAACCAACATGCTCATTGAATGAGAATCTATAGAGGTAGCCAGATGAGCGCTTTGATCTGAGAACTTTGAAATTGCCAAAAATAGCAAAATTTCGAAATTTCAACTTTACTGAGGCAGTAGTGAATATTGTCCAATAGAGCTAAAAAAAAATGCAATAATTTTTAAAAATCACAAACAACATATTCACGGATGAGCAGCAACATCTGAGAAATTAGGTCCTTTTTGAACCACCCTACTGCACACTGTATTTTTTATAATAAGGGGATGAAATGGGCCTTCTTTGATGCACGTCGATCGGATTGAGGATGGTGCTGAGGCGGGAGGGAATGTACATTCCCTCCCGCTGTTGGATATTCGGTACTCACGGTCGAAACACGTGATTTCCCCCCCTTTCGACAAGCATGAAAGAAGGCTCATTTCATGCCCGTATTATGAAAAAAGTATTGTCAGAATTACTATCCATCGTATCCTCAAATTACGTATCGCCAGATAAACAATTCGATTTCTCATTATAACGATACGTTTATATATAATTTAGGAATACTTATTTGCTTATTTAATAGTCCATAGTATGATTAAAATAGTGATATAAGTTTGAGTTACGATAAGAATTTGTTTATTTGATTTGAATGTACGAATTATTAAAATAGCGATACGTATACTCAGTCTGATAATATTTTTTTCTCCGTGAAGTAGTTGAAGTATATCCGTTTATTTATGAGTATTCCGTGAAAATGAAAGAATGAGAAGTAATGCTGCATTTCGTCGACTCCGACCGAGTCAAAGCGGTTTTTGACAATTAGCGCAACGGAAGAAAGAGACAGAAGACTGTGGGGCGACCGGCGAACTTCATACCGGTCAACATTGAACATGTTCAGTATATGTAACTGTCATAAACCGCTTTGACTCGGTCGCAGTCGACGAAATGCAGCATTACTTCTCATTCTTTCATTTTCACGGAATACTCATAAATAAACGGATCGTTCGCTTTGTGCGAGGTCGTATAATTAACGCAGCTATACATTTCAGTGCTGGATACCACGCGAACTTGAATAATAAGGTCAGCATATGAGAGTCGAGCCCCAAGCGGCCATTTTTTACCCTATTTTACAGATCGTAATTTACGAAAACGAACGTTTTGCCGATTTCAATACGTTTATACGTCTACGGCAATACTTCACCATATAATACGTCGAATGCCTCTGCAAAAATCCATTCTGTGCCTTCGTCGCGAAATGTAGAGCAAAACAAAAAAAAAATGGTAAAAACACCCCCTCGTTTACCCTATCACATCCCGTTAACGATCAAACGTAACCCTTGCTGAAAATCATCGTTTACTTTTTTTTTTATATTTTTGTGATTAATATATTTAAAATTACTTTAGTCCACCTAATAATGTAATTTATTATGACATTGTTCGTAGTACCACTTAGTCCAGTCACCAGGTAAGTCTACCCTACAAAAATAGAGAGTGAAGCGAATTTTGGTGAAAATGGTTCATTTCGGGGTGTATAACGAGAATCACTTCGAATCCCTGAAAATTTGGCGCCGCGCCCCCCTCCAGGGGGGTGAAAAGATGCGAAATTTCAGTTTTCACGCCATACGCGTAGAAGGGTTGTTCCTACGACCAAGATAGTTATTATCATCTTTGTAGCCGACAAAATTTCTGACAAAATTGTCCCACAGCGATTTCTTGTGCAGGGGATAGCTTCCGAGATATATTCATCCCAAGATGCGACTAAAATCGAAAAACTCGGCTGACGCGCCAAATTTGCAGTGATTTGCGCGGATCGTTGTGTCGTCGAGCTGCTTCATCCGTTCTTAAAATGTTCTGACACTTTTTTTGCAAGGATTGAGACAACCTAAAAAATGAATTTTTCGAAGCTTCGCTAGCTTAAGAACGCTGCAAGTTATGACCGTTCAAAGTGGTACTTTGAAAAAAAAAAAATCAGTCATTTACTCTTTTGCAAATGCTGCTATTGCAGACTTGTAGGCCGAAACCGCGAATTTCGGCTGGTGCAATCGATAGAGGATTTCGCGATCTAAAAATGAAGTTTCCTGCATTACCCTGCTAGCGCAGACGGTTTTCAAATGCGAGGCGACATAACGATCCGCGCGAATCACTGCAAATTTGGCGCGTCAGCCGAGTTTTTCGATTTTAGTCGCATCTTGGGATGGCTAAACTACTCAACAAAATTAAAGGCCCCCTCCTAGCATAACCTGCCATTTCCAGACGCCTTGACCGATTCACTTGAGATTTGGACCAAGGCTAGTCCAAAGTGTTTCCAACTTGGGCCCGAAGCCGATTTTCTGTATCTTTAAGGGTTGCGATGTGGCACTCCAAAAACCAACCCTCTGCGTAAAATCAAAGTCACAGGTCTGTGGCACCGGGTTCCAACACCGATTTTGTGCCCAAAAAATGTTCGAACAACTTTTGGTCGAGCCAGACGATTCGGTCCACTGCTGAATCATACACCCTTGCCTATTCAACCCCTCTGCTTCCATCCCTCTATCATCCGGGGTTGGACAAAACATTTTGACACATTTTCGAGCATCGGAGACACAAAAGTGTTTCCGAATCGTTTTCGCGATTCAGCCGAGCAATTGCAGCCCATCTGTCCCTGAGTAACTGCAACCAACCCCTGAACAACCCTTAGCCTAGCAGTAACTTTTCACTCCCAGCTACGGAATCCTAGGCTAGCCGCAAAATCGATGTTGAAACCCGGTGCCACAGACCTGTGGCTTTGATTTTACGCAGAGGGTTGGTTTTTGGAGTGCCACATCGCAACCCTTAAAGATACAGAAAATCGGCTTCGGGCCCAAGTTGGAAACACTTTGGACTAGCCTTGGTCCAAATCTTAAGTGAATCGCTCAAGGCGTCTGAAAATGGCGGGTTATGCTAGGAGGGGGACTTTAATTTTGTTGAGTAGTTTATATCTCGGAAGCTATCCCCCGCACAAGAAATTGCTGTGGGACAATTTTGTCAGAAATTTTGTCGGTTACAAAGATGATAAAAACTATCTTGGTCGTAGGAACAACCCTTCTACGCGTATGGCGTGAAAACTGAAATTTCGCAAAAGAGACTTTCGCCAAATTTGCAGTGATTCGCGCGGATCGTTATGTCGCCTCGCATTTGAAAACCGTCTGCGCTAGCAGGGTAATGCAGGAGACTTCATTTTTAGATCGCGAAATCCTCTATCGATTGCACCAGCCGAAATTCGCGGTTTCGGCCTACAAGTCTGCAATAGCAGCATTTGCAAAAGAGTAAATGACTGATTTTTTTTTTTTTTCAAAGTACCACTTTGAACGTTAATAACTTGCAGCGTTCTTAAGCTAGCGAAGCTTCGAAAAATTCATTTTTTAGGTTGTCTCAATCCTTGCAAAAAAAGTGTCAGAACATTTTAAGAACGGATGAAGCAGCTCGACGACACAACGATCCGCGCAAATCACTGCAAATTTGGCGCGTCAGCCGAGTTTTTCGATTTTAGTCGCATCTTGGGATGAATATATCTCGGAAGCTATCCCCTGCACAAGAAATCGCTGTGGGACAATTTTGTCAGAAATTTTGTCGGCTACAAAGATGATAATAACTATCTTGGTCGTAGGAACAACCCTTCTACGCGTATGGCGTGAAAACTGAAATTTCGCATCTTTTCACCCCCCTGGAGGGGGGCGCGGCGCCAAATTTTCAGGGATTCGAAGTGATTCTCGTTATACACCCCGAAATGAACCATTTTCACCAAAATTCGCTTCACTCTCTATTTTTGTAGGGTAGACCTGCTGTACGGCCCCCGGTGACTGGACTAACTGGCGAGAGTGGCAAGTAACACAATAATCATGTACATTGTATCACCAACTTACACCTTGTCGAAATCTCGGTTGGCCACCGGCATTGCCACCGACTTGTTCATATTCAAAATCAGAGGAGCCGTTAATTCCCGGAGCTTTCAGCCCCAGAGCAAAAATCAGCAAGCTACTAACGTACCGTAGAACAAAGAGAGACATCTCCACTTGGTCAGTCAATCTGCAAATGAAATAATTTAATTACATCTTACTGGTTACGATCACTTGACCTTGATATCTAGAAGTATTATAGAGTGTGCCATATCACTTCGCGTACGCAAATTCAATCATTAGATGAGTATTGACAAAAAAAGGTTTGTCATTCGTCTTCCCGTGTGGAAATCTAAATCCAGTACGTACCAGGCCCTGGACAGGCTGCCGTATTTGTACGTAAGGCCCGGATGCGGAAACTTTATCAGGCCCTAATGGGGTTCTGTAACGCTCACCACCATAAGGTCCCTACGTGGCAGCCTTACAAGGCCCATATTTGGCAACCTGCTTTATGCCTTAACAATAATGCAGGCCCTCATCAGGGCCACATTGGTTTACAATCATATAGCGCGTAATTGATTTCCACAAAATTTATTGGGATAATGGGTTAACAAAAACAACTCTGTATAAATATAAAGACAAAAATATATCATTTTCATTTCATGGTATTTAAACCCAGAGAAATCTTATTTCGTAATATAATTTTGAGTATTATTTCGTACTCAACAAATACTTTGAATGCGGTTTGAACACTTCTTACAGAATAAGGATGACAATTAATATCATTAAATTAAAAAATAATCTGGAATACCTAGCTGAATCAGTCATTGACTTTTAGACTGTTATTTAAATAAAATTCTAATACCTATGAGCGGATCCACGTCACTTCACTCAAAAAAAAACCGTCAAGTCACGGATCTTTGCGCCATTCGACATATCTTTAGTACTATGGGAAAAAAATATACCACTTCAGGGATTTTGAAAATTTTTCAAAAATGACGGAGTTAGAGCTATTTGAATTTTGGTAAGTCGCTGTTGCACCGCTATGTTTGAAAATTTATATCTCCGAAAGTATATACCAGAGTGGACTGATCCTGGAATCATTTTGTTTGTAAAAGAATGCGCTTTTATACAAAAAATTTTGTTTTAGAAAAAAAAAATTCTTTCAATCTTTTTTCGTCGTTTTTATTTTTAATTTCGCAGCCATTTCCGCGGGACCTACAGGAATCCATGGAGATAATTTTTTTCGGATAGCCGAATCCTTCCCCTTGAGCCCTAAAAAAAAAAATTCATAGAGAACCTACCTGGGCCGGAGAAAAAAAATAAAATGTCTTGTCGCGCGTCAATCCACGTCCGCGCGGCACAGTGTTCTAGAAGCTGAAATAGGTTTTGATACGATGACGACGCAAACCGAAACTGGCAAGTTGTAGAGTAGACCTTCACAAACTCAGAAAAACTTGGGTTCAAATCATAGCGGTTTCTGTTGGCTAGTTATTACGATTTTTAGCCATTAACATCCCTAAAACAAATTTTACATTACGAGTAAAAATTTTGCGTCTTTATAATCCATATACAAATGTATATTACATATGAATATATATATATATATATATTGCAGATTTTGAACATTTCTATGCATATAGTACGTGCCTAGAAACATGCTATCATCTTTGGTACGATTACGATTTTTAGCCATTAACATCCCTAAAACAAATTTTACATTACGAGTAAAAATTTTGCGTCTTTATAATCCATATACAAATGTATATTACATATGAATATATATATATATATTGCAGATTTTGAACATTTCTATGCATATAGTACGTGCCTAGAAACATGCTATCATCTTTGGTAATTTTATAACTATTAAATACTGAATGAAATACAATGCGAAATCATATATGTTTCGAGGAAAAATCAACGACAGCTGCCTTCAACCTAATAACATAATCTGCATCTTGCATATCATTCATTTTTCTTCTTTCCCAAAATTTTAGAAATTCTCGATGAATTGATTCGCCAGCTTGCTCGGACCATAAGCCCAACCCTTCTTCTTCGTCTAGGACATCAAGGGATTCTTGAATGTGTCTCAAGGCTATGTGGATTTTCAGAGTCTCACTTACATCGGTGGCGAGGAGAGCTTCTCTTAGATCGTTGATGGACACATTGAGATTTGCTTGGAGTCTTTTCACTCCAAAATAAGAGTGCACGATTTTGTCCATGGCTTTAAGGGCGGCCACAAACGGCAGGAGAGGTAGTGATCCTCCAATGTGTTGACAAATTGCGGGATCCAGTAATCTATCTGGCGCTCGAAGCAGTTTTCGGCACGCATTTCCTTCAAACGCTTCCCCGTGGTAATTTTTCGAAACTAATTTCAAGCTCTGAGGCCAGAGAAGAGCTTTTTCTCTTCCAAGGAGTGGTACAAGTCCTTTCCAGAATATATGATTCAAAAATCCTTGTAAGATATGTAGTTCGGGAATAACGCATTTTTCAGTTACTTCAATGTTGTCATCATCGTTAAACAGAGGCATGTTTACTGTACTTCTGCTTTGAGCAGCAAATTTTTTGTTACTGCCATTGGATAGGAATTGTGCGTAGTCCTGACGTAAATCGCCGTAAGTCTTGCTAATTGAAGTTTGATTTAATTCGTTTTCAAGTTCTCGTCGATCTCGCAAGTCTTGTAGCGTAATGAAGCAATACGGACACGGATACGTGGATGTTGCTGTTTGTTGCCCGTTAACAAGCAGTAGTAATTTTAAATCGCAAACTAATTTCATCGAGATGTCGTTTAATTTAATTAGATCCAATAGAATTCTGACATTCTCGTAAGTTTCTTTGATGGCTGGCACAATTGCCAACATTATAAGTTTATGCACGCCCGTCAATTTCATAATAGTCCAGTCAATAGAGATTTTTTCGTGACAAAAATCCCACCTGAAATCTGATTGTGCCACGTTTTGAAGAACGGTTCACAGATGAAAACGTACGTGTTTCCAACTCCTAGTTTTTTCTGGCTGTTTTTTAAACAATGTTTAAAAACGAAAATTCCGTTTTTTTAGTAGTTTTTCGTTTCTGGGATGGAAACTGATGGTGCAATCTTGGTACTCTAATGAGAAAAGTTGTAGAGAATTGAACAACCTTCAAAATGAGCCTCTGATCGACTCGATCGGGGCATTTTTAACCGAGAAAAATCGAAAAAACCTTCAAAAAAAGGTGTTTATGCGACCCGTTGTTTGAAAGTTCACTTTTTGAGCATCGGATTTAGGCCGCAAAGTGACCAATTTCAGGTCACTGAAATATAGTGAAATATTATAGGACAGGAGCCTATAATGAAAATATTATCGTACAATATGAATATGTTTCATTAAAATAAACATAGTCAGGTTATTTTTTACTACGTTCACACATTATAAACCAAAATGTCTGAAAATGTCAAATGTCTGAGTCCAAACGTTTTGATACAGAAAGATGCAATAACACCAGTAATTTTAGAAACTAAAGTAAGTATAACACTGATTTTCCAAAAAGTGAACTTTCAAACAACGGATCGCATAAAATATTGTATGTGCCAAGTCCGAGAAGTGTCAAATCCGGTATGGGTAATTTCCGAAATTCGCCTCTGAGTCTGCTGTGTCACAGAAGAACTCGTGTGAATTATCGCCCTCGCTGCGCTCGAGCGATAAATTCACACTCATTCTTCTGTGACACAGCACACTCGATCGGCTCATATTAGAAATTACCAATACCGGATTGTGACACTTTTCGGACTTGATACATAAATAGCTATTTTTCAAAAATTCATTACTCTGCCATTTTACAAGTCGTAGCATAAGCCTTTCGCGACGTAGTAGTGAATAACATTTAGATAACGTGGGCGAAAAATGGGCACTGTCGGATAAGTAGTTTTTGCACAATTGCAAATTGAATTTTTTTTATGCATTATTTCCGATGAGCCACCCTTGCTCGAGAAGTAGTCCGATCGTAATTTTTCAAATTGATTTTGAGACTAGACTATATTCACTACAAATTGTTCATTCATAATTTGTCGCTATTTCGCGTCGAAATAGGTGAAAAATGCATCCAAACATAGGCATGAACGTCGGAGCGCGAGAAAGTAGGCGAGTGGTGGGAGCGGTCGACTGCGGCGGAGAAGCGTATGTATAGTAATAGAGCACCTTCATTATACGCTTCTCCGCCGCAGTCGACCGCCCCCACCACTCGCTTACTTTCTCGCGCTCCGACGTTCATGCCTATGTTTGGATGCATTTTTCACCTATTTCGACGCGAAATAGCGACAAATTATGAATGAACGATTTGTAGTGAATAGAGTCTAGTTTCAAAATCGATTTGAAAAATTACGATCGGACCACTTCTCGAGCAAGGGTGGCTCATCGGAAATAATGCATAAAAAAATTCAATTTGCAATTGTGCAAAAACTACTTATCCGACAGTGCCCATTTTTCGCCCACGTTATCTAAATGTTATTCACTACTACGTCGCGAAAGGCTTATGCTACGACTTGTAAAATGGCAGAGTTATGAATTTTTGAAAAAACACCTTTTTTTGAAGGTTTTTTCGATTTTTCTCGGTTAAAAATGCCCCGATCGAATCGATCAGAGGCTCATTTTGAAGGTTGTTCAATTCTCTACAACTTTTCTCATTAGAGTACCAAGATTGCACCATCAGTTTCCATCCCAGAAGCGAAAAACTACTAAAAAAAACGGATTTTTCGTTTTTAAACATTGTTTAAAAAACAGCCGGAAAAAACTAGGAGTTGGAAACACGTACGTTTTCATCTGTGAACCGTTCTTCAAAACGTGGCACAATCAGATTTCAGGTGGGATTTTTGTCACGAAATCGCCTTCTTTTTCTTCTATTGACTGGACTATAACCGTCTGTTTTTTTGGTGACGGTGCTTCATTGTCAGAATCGGCTAGATATTTCGATAAATAATCTTCTGGGATTATGGACATACAGATTTTAAAAAATCCCTGACCACCATCAATCATGACTTTAACTTTGTAATTCCCAATCAAATTTCGTATCTGCAGTATATTTTCTAGAATCTCTTCGGTGTTGCACCAGACTACAGGCCGCTCTAGTTTGCCAGGATTTTTTTCGACGTCGAATTTCAAGATATCGTGTTGATAAAAATCTTCCAACAATCTAGCCCGTTTGGAAACCTCTACAGAATAATGGGCCGGTATAGATTTCCTTCCAGCAGTAGCTCTGATGAAACGGGTCAAATTGTTCATTTGGTTGCCAGAAGCCCCAGATTGTACTTGATAATCATTCAAATCTTCAATGGAAAAAGTTGCCAACTTTCCAGCTTCTTTCAGAGGAATTTTTTTTTTTTTTGAACCTCTCGTACTCAAGCTCACTGAATTCTGAGAATCACTGGTTGAAGAATCGATCTCTTTCATCTTAGCAGAGATTATAGAGCTACATATTTGTTCTTGATGTTTTTGCGGCAGATTGTTCGTAAATTTTTGTAAATTTTCTCGTGCTCTTGATTGAGCAGACGAATTTGGTATGCACTGATGTCGTTTCCCTCTCCCTAATTCTTGAAAACAGATACGGCATATCGCAATTGCATTTGAATTTGCTGTTACAGAATTTTCTTTTTTCTGCAATCTAGTGACATTTGAGTTTGAGGAGCCATACATACCATTGCTACTTGTAATTTGTATTTTGAGATCAAGTGTTTCACCGACCAATAATTTTTTCTTCATATTAATGTGTCCCTTATGTCTTGCAGTTAAACAGATATAACAATTACAAATGGAATCACTTTTCACATTTCTCGTTTCTTTCGGCAAGCATATATCCTCATAATTGGGCATTTCTTTAAATGCTCTCTTCTCAATTAATTTCTCATGTTGTTGGAGAATCAGACGACAAGTTGTACAAATACTTGAAGGGAATTTAGGATTATTCAAATCAAAATCGTTATTAATGAAACTTTTTATAAGTGATTCATGATGTGCATTGATATGGAAGTGTTCTAATGTTTTTGAACCGCGATTTATCTTTCGACCGCATGGGGAACACACTTTTTGTCTATTTTCGTCATGAGTACAACGGTGGTCTGGATTGCAGGACATTATGGCAAAAAAAAAACTCACGAAGTACAGAATTACACAACTGGTTGAATAGACAAAAAAATACTGAATAAACAAACGAGAAACAAATGAATAAATAATAAATGAACAAACGAGACCGAGTGGCACCTAATCTATAATATATATATATATATATATATACACATATGTAATATACATTTTTATATGGATATAATCGATTGAAATTTGTTATAGAGATGTTAATGGTTGAAAATCGCAATAACTAGCCAACAGGAACCGCTATGATTTGAACCCAAGTTTTTCTGAGTTTGTGAAGGTCTACTCTACAACTTGTCAGTTTCGGTTTGCGTCGTCATCGTATCAAAACCTATTTCGGCTTCTAGAACACTGTGGCGGCGAGCTCCTTGTCTTGCGTAGTGGAGTTGAATTACATTTGATGCTTCTCTACTTACCCGAGCTATTCGTTCTCCAAAAGTAATGGTTCAACCACCTTATCCCTCGCTTATTAGACGGTGCAACCCATCATCATCAGCTTTTCATTCTGGTGATACACGGAGAGAAAAGAATAGTAATATTTACCATTCCTACATAGTAACAATTACTATGTTACATGGTAACGTAGATTTTTCAACGGCGAGAGTCACTTGACGGAGTAATTTCCCCAATTCTAAATGGTAACGTTAGCCATGCTAACATAGTAATGATTACCATGTTACATTGCGGAGAGTACTATGTAACTGGAACTGATTCCTATTCTACATAGCTAAGTTTATTATGTTTTATTTTTATATATTATTTCGTTGGTAAGGTTATGAATAAACAGATGAATGAGGTTATTCAAGAAATTATTATTATTAATTATTATTCAGTGAAATTTTTTGTTGAAACTCAAATAATTAAACTTTTTATCAACTGCACTGTTTATTGTTATCAAAAACACTGCGTCAAGATTAACGATCTATATGGTTATTGGTTATGTGTGGTTATGTTCGTAGTTGACTTATTTGGCCGCTTGGCCGCATGGAGTATCACCGCGCGCATACTCAAATTGTAATGAGAGCTATGTGGCATAGGCCTGAGTACCATTCTACATAGCTTTCGTTCCTATACAGAATAGCGATATTTACCATTTGCTAAGTTACAATGCAGCATAGTAAATATTACCAGAAAAATAGTAATGAATCCTATTTTAACATAGTATCATCTACGATTTTAGAAAAAAATAAGTCTGGTTACTATGTGGAATGGTAAATATTACTATTCTTTTCTCTCCGTGTAGGTACAAACACACACGGTATGTGTATACCACTCGGTCCTGCTAGAATACATTCTTTCGGGCACAACTCTGCAAATTTGGAAAAACCGATTTTTTTTTATCCGGATAACGATCACGAAACAATCGATACAATTCTCTCAGATTATCAAACATCAGATGCTGTTAAACCGATACTTTTTCACCATTTCTTTCAACGGTTACGCAGCTGCTTTAACCTGGTGTTATGCGTCTGACCTCTTCACTTCGATAAAATTCTACCACGAGTGATACAACTTCAGATGATATCGTCTTGCCAGGTCTCGAATTTGGTGAGGATAATATTCCTTTATCTTCAGCTAACCTTTTCGCCGTCCGAGCCATATGATTTGTGACGTTAAACTCTTCCTCGATTTTTCCCGCACTCTAAATCTTTGGAAGAGCAGTAAGAATAGTCAATCTGAATGTCTTATCATCTGTTTCGTTAAATCTATCTTTTAACTGAGTTAACCACTCGTTATAATCGGCACTCTCGCTTTTCGTAGGTACACAGTCCGGAAAATGTTGTTTGAATACAGCTGAAAGTTTTCCTGATACCTCTTCTTTCTCCGAAACGGTTTTGATTTTTTTTACGGGTATCGGTGATTCACCCAAACTTGACAATGATGAATTGATAGCAGAGATTACATTTATTGTATCAACCTCGGGAAAATTAATACATGAATTTCCGGATTTACATTCGCTTGATGACGATGTCGAACCAATCTCGGGGACTGCATTGTCCTGTAACATCAGCCGACAAGTATCACAAATCAGACAACCGCGTGTGATCGATGTCGCTTTATCGCACATCCACTGTGTTACCGGGCATAAATTTTTCGAATGCTTTGGCAGGCCGAACGGATCACAACAATGATTTCTCGGCATTTCGATAGAGCAAAATTATTTAAGAAAAGCCGGACCTGTCACCGACCCCCTTCGATTTGGCTGATTTTTTGTGGGCTTGTTACTCACCTAGAGAGTAGTCAAAAGCCAAAATATTAGGCTCCACAAAAATTTATTGGCTGAGCCAGAGCCATTTTTCGTTTTTTTTCACATTTTCGACTTGAATTTGGGTATTTTCGATTACGCAGAGGTTTTTCGTACCAAGTGGCCGAAAATTGGTTTCTCAATGTAAAATTGACCAAGGAACACGAATCTGGCCACAGATTTGACCTACGACGAATACCTGCAGAAATATTGGCCCAAAACACTAAAAATTGACCAAAAAAGTCCCAAATCTTGGGCAAATGGTCAAAAAATCTTTGTTTTCACTATCCGAGGGGGCCATCTTGTAGAAAAAGAATCAATGAATCCAATGAGCACACGACCAGATTTTTAGGACGGACCGTTCAGAAAATACGCCGCGTCAAAGTTGGATTATTTTGTTTTTTGTCAAAAATTGACATTTTTGACCTCGTGGGACAATGTCCGACCTACAGGCCTATTTTGCGATGTTCCCCTGCCTACCCGGAGCTTGGGCTGTTGGAGTCAGGCGCTGTGCTGTGCACACGGGCAACGTCCTTCCTCGTTCCTTCCTCCAACCTCACCCGCCCCACACCTCCTCCTGCCCCCTCTCCCGATATTGTGGCGAGTGGAGTGCCTCACATATTGTCTTGCTGGTCAGTCTCCAATGTGCTTCTCTTACTACTACATAAATGAAGAGTGTTAAAGAGCAATACCTAGTCGCCCACCTCCTTTCAGTCGAAAAAGGGGTGAGGAACGACACATTTCGATTATCATCCGAGCTCAGGCTTCGAAAACGCAAAAAAAAAAAAAATGCACAACGCCAATTCAAATTTAATTCCGGACACACATGTCCAAAAACATGTTCGTTTCATACGAAAATAGAGTCTACAGATTGTTTTTACGTAATTCGGATGTCAGTTTCCTCGGTGGCCATGAATACGAGAGTCATCCGCCGAGTTCAGCCGGCCCGGGAGGTAAAACAGACCGAACAGGCGCTTGACAGGCCACCACGTTACATGATGCGTGATCACTGAAAGCTGACTATTTCGATCGGTGTGTTGGAGAGATGTCCGGAATTAAATTTGATTTGGCGTTGTGCATTGTTTTTTGCGTTTTCGAAGCCTGGGCTCGGATGATAATCGAAATCAGTCGTTCCTCACCCCTTTTTCGACTGAAAGGAGGTGGGCGACTAGGTATTGCTCTTTAACACTCTTGATTTATGAAGAAGTAAGAGGAGCACATCGGAGACCGACTATCAAAACAATATGTGAGGCACTCTACTCGCCACAATATCGGGAGAGGCGGCAGGAGGAGGTGTGGGGCAGGTGAGATTGGAGGAAGAAAAGAGGAAGGACGTTGCCCGTGTGCACAGCACAGCGCCTGACTCCAGCAGCCGAAGCTCCGGGTAGGCAGGGGAACATCGCAAAATAGACCTGTAGGTCGGACATTGTCCCACGAGGTCAAAAATGTCAATTTTTGACAAAAAGAAAATAATCCAACTTTGACGCCGCGTATTTTCTGAACGGTCCGTCCTAAAAATCTGGTCGTGTGCTCATTGGATTCGTTGATTCTTTTTCTACAAGATGGCCCCCTCGGATAGTGAAAACAAAGATTTTTTGACCATTTCCCCAAGATTTGGGACTTTTTTGGTCAATTTTTAGTGTTTTGGGCCAATATTTCTGCAGGTATTAGTCGTAGGTCAAATCTGTGGCCAGATTCGTGTTCCTTGGTCAATTTTACATTGAGAAACCAATTTTCGGCCACTTGGTACGAAAAACCTCTGCGTAATCGAAAATACCCAAATTCAAGTCGAAAATGTGAAAAAAAACGAAAAATGGCTCTGGCTCAGCCAATAAATTTTTGCGGAGCCTAATATTTTGGCTTTTGACTACTCTCTAGGTGAGTAACAAGCCCACAAAAAATCAGCCAAATCGAAGGGGGTCGGTGACAGGTCCGACTTTTCTTAAATAATTTTGCTCATACCCTGGTAGAAATTCATCTAGATCTGCTAGCCTGCAATATAGGCCTGTCTAGATTTTTCAAGATTTGCTAGATTCGCTAGGTTTTCGTGATTTGCAATACAGACCTGCCCAGATTTTTCTAAATTTGCTAGATTCGCTAGGTTCTTTAGATTTGTAATATAGCCCTGTCTAGATCTTTCTAGATTTGCTAGATTCGTTAAAATAGAGTGAAAGATTATAGGACAGAAGCCAAATGATGAAATATTATCGTACAATATGAATATGTTTCATTAAAATAAACATAGTCAAGTTAGTTCTGACCACGTTCACACATTACAAAACAAATTGACATTTGTTACATTACTCATCAGAAGACGCGATCAATTAAATCAGTTTTAAATAATCAATATTAATTAATTAATAATCATTAATAAATAATAGCTGTGAAAATATAAGCAAAATTTACATAAAATCGCATTCAAAATTCATTGCTTTTATGAAAAAACAAGCTGTTGGTTTCGAAAGTAAGAAATAAGAAATCCAAAGTCCTAACATCAGATGACGTTGAAAAATCTCCGAACGAAGCTCCCGATCAAATTCGTTTAGCATAACAAAAGTAACTGAAAATTAATCTATTCGTTAAGTAAAATCTTATTACTTGAAATTTTACTAGAGATTATTTATACGATTACAGAATGCTTTAATTTTTGGAATCACGGGCGGGTGTCGAAGAGAAGAGTAGAGTAAAATGACAGCGAATGATATTCAAGATTACAAAGAAATTTTATACTACTGTCAAGAATTATCAAGTACTACGTCCACCTAATTGTAAATGTGATCGACCTTCTTTCAATTACGTAAATGGAAAATGTACACAGCAGCCAGTCGGTATCTATAAATAAACGTGCACCTCAAAAGAAATTTGTTTCTCATTATCATCGTTTTTAGAAAATAACCTAAGATTTCTAACAAAACCTGCCTAAGAACACGTTAGTACTGCTCAGAACTGTACAGATATAATCTAGCGCTACTAGATACTGCTAGATAGCATTGCTAGATAGCGTCTAGAAGGGACAAGTGTTACATTTCTGTCCGGGCATCTGTACAGTTTTACTAGATAGGCCTAGATGGCAGTCTCGCGAATCTAGCTAGACCTAGACAGATTATGGGAAAAATTTCTACCAGGGAAGTAAGGCAGCCTGATCAGGACCTGACTCATTGTGAGAAAAGGCTCGTGTCGTGTCAGGCCCTGATGAGGCTGCCTTACTTGATGATACTTAATAATGCCTTACCTAAAATAAGGGCAGCTTACCCGGGCCGTGTTCGGGCCTGATCAGGGCCCTTATGATAAATTTTGAATCAGGTAACCTGATCAGGTACTGAAACGAGGCCTTTTTACAATAAGGCAAAATAAGGCAATTTCCACACGGGACCAGTGTACCGTGAGAATCAGGTGAAACCGCATGGTCCATCTCAGGCACCGAATAATTTATATTTTCATGCGAACAACAACTCGTTGAGCTGAAAACTCCCTAGGGTGATTTTGACACGCGGTCCATGAAACTCAACAGCCATTGCAGATAGAAACCGACTGTCTATCAATATTTCGCGCAAAGTAGACATGTGTCGTTATGTTCGTTCATTTGAAGCAAATGATAAATAAAGGGGCCATCCATAAACTACGTCACGCATGCCGGAAGAGGGGGGGGGGGGGGGGGGGTCAGTCAAAATGTGACGACACGTTGGAAATATGACTGCACTGATCATTATTATTATTTTTTTTTTAATTTTTCCTATCAACGCATAATATTCGTTTTCCAATCCCGTCATCTGACGTCAAATAATGAAAATCATTCATTTGTGCAAGGTTGAGACTGATGGATGCCGCTTCCCACCTAGTTTGAAATCAGAGTTGTAAATAATGCATTAAATTTTTTAATGCATTGACATTTTCATTAACCATTAAATTTAATTTTTTAATGGAAAATATTTCCATTAACCATTGAATTTAATTTTTTAATGGAAAATATTTCCATTAACCATTAAATTCAATTTTTTAATGGAAAATATTTCCATTAACCATTAAATTTAATTTTTTTAATGGAAAATATTTCCATTAACCATTAAATTTAATTTTTTAATGGAAAATATTTCCATTAACCATTAAATTTAATTTTTTAATGGGCAATATTTTCACTCACCATTAAATTCATTTTTTTATTGGAAAATGTTTTCATTAAAAAATTAAATTCAATGAGTTAATTTTTAATTTTTTTAATGGAAATATTTTCCATTAAAAATTTTACAACCCTGAGCCGCTCACGGTCATGCACACAGCGAATGGCTTTCTACTTTCCCGCCAAGTCTATTTAAAAATTAAAAGCGATCCAAAGTAATTTCAGAAAATTCCAGCAGTTGATGAGAATTTTTCCGAATAGAAAAAAATATTCAAAAATTTATGAAAATTTTTCTCATCAAATGATGAAATTCAATTTTTTAATGGAAATGTTTTCCATTGAACAATTAAATTTAATGGTTGATGGAAAAAGTTTCCATTAGAAAAATAAATTCAATGGTTAATGAAAATATTTTCCATTAAAAAATTAAATTTAATGGTTAATGGAAATATTTTCCATTAAAAAATTAAATTTAATGGTTAATGGAAATATTTTCCATTAAAAAAATTAAATTTAATGGATAATGGAAATATTTTCCATTAAAAAATTGAATTTAATGGTTAATGGAAATATTTTCCATTAAAAAATTAAATTTAATGGTTAATGGAAATATTTTCCATTAAAAAATTAAATTCAATGAGTTAATGGAAATATTTTCCATTAAAAATTTTACAACCCTGTTTGAAATTTGTTTTTTTACCTAATAATAAATAGACTGTATTCAACTTTCATCAATGTTTTTTATTTCATTTCGAACATAGGTCCTGTAGTTGTGAGTGCCTCACTAGACAAAGGCCTCATGATCAGATCTGACGAATGTAAACTACGAAGCGAACAACCTGGGGATCGGAAGTCATCAGTTTGAACACCTGCGGACTACGTCAACAAGGGCGCGAATGACGTAGGGCACGAGAATGACCGACCGAACGACGTAAAGACTAAAAATTACGAAATAGAAAACCGAAATTTCAGGCAAAGTTCATATGACGCGGGCACTATCAATTTTACAGGATTGCTACGAGACTGAGCACGTCACGTTACGGCTGTCTTATCGGGTGGACTAAACCTTCTATAACTCTGGAACGACTAGTCCCTCGAAGTTTTTGATACGGAACTTTATTCTTGGATTTCGATAAGGAATCTGCATGTGAATTGTTTTGCGCGACTTGAGAATCACGCTGTATATGGGTGTAGAATTTCAAACGTATATTTACTACTTAAGAAAAGGCTTGACAAATGCTGAAAGGACAAACGTTCGTATTCGAATATAAATTAACTGAGGAAAAACGTCCATCATTTTCATGTACCTGACCCTTGCAAGATGCGACTGTGGATTTTTTTTTTTTTTTTTTTTTTGTTGTGTTTTTTTTTTTTTTTTTTTTTTTTGAAAGACTGAGAAGTCGCAAGAAACTGCGGAGAAACCACGTGGTTTTAGCAGATGCTTCATCGCGAACGTCAGAGGCAAGGGGACTCACATAAATCAAGCAGCCCGAAAGTAAAAGACAAAGGGGGCTCGCTTAAAACAAACACCCCGGAGAGATCAGATTTTTTTTTTTTTTTTTTTTTTTTTTTTTTTTTTTTTTTTTTTTTTTTACGGTGGAACAACATCATTTTATTGGACAATAAAATTTCATTGGTCCAAAGTTGGGCAATCATGTCAACCACCAATCAGGAGCGCCGCTGCGCTGCTCCAGCGTCTGCGCTCACGTTTGCGTCTGCGTTTGATCGTGCCAAGACCTTTAATGGCCATTCCACAATCAGCCCTTCCGTATCGTAGGGTAAATGTACCAGTGAATGAACAGTTAAGGAACGTCACCAGTGAATGAACAGCCATGTTAAAATCACTGTATACAGATATACTTTGCGTGAAAATGGTCATTTACTGGTGCGTGTTCATTCACTGGTACATTTACCCTACCGCACCGTACCGTACCGTACCGTAGAACGGGCGCACGCGCAATAGCCAAACATCAATGATACTGTTGGTGTGCGCGTGCGCTGTCGGTGCGCGCGTGCGCCCGTTCTACGGTACGGTACGGTACGGTACGGTACGGTACGGTACGGTACGGTACGGTACGGTACGGTACGGTACGGTACGGTACGGTACGGTACGGTACGGTACGGTACGGTACGGTACGGTACGGTACGGTACGGTACGGTACGGTACGGTACGGTACGGTACGGTACGGTACGGTACGGTACGGTACGGTACGGTACGGTACGGTACGGTACGGTACGGTACGGTACGGTACGGTACGGTACGGTACGGTACGGAACGGTACGGAACGGAAGGGCTGATTGTGGAATGACCATAAACAATAAAATTCGGCGCGGGACGCTTCGGTGCGGATCGGTTCGGTGCCGATCCGTTCGGTGCCGATCGGTGCGGTCTAGTGGGCGCGGGCCTTAAGGTTGCTAATGCCGGCGACACAGACTTTTCGTGTCGGCTCACATACGGAGATCGTGAGCAGTGTACGTCACTCACACGCAGCGCGGACCAATCACAGCTATGTGTGAGCGATCGTGGCGCCTGTAGGTGAGGCGAACACGGGACACGAAAAGTCTGTGTTGCCGGCATAAGCCGGGATTATGGCCATTCCACAATCAGCCCTTCCGTATCGTACCGTACCGTACCGTAGAACGGGCGCACGCGCAATAGCCAAACATCAATGATACTGTTGGTGTGCGCGCGCGCTGTCGGTGTGCGCGTGCGCCCGTTCTACGGTACGGTACGGTACGGTACGGAAGGGCTGATTGTGGAATGGCCATTACGATCAACTTAACGTAACGTAACGTAACACAACGGAACGAACCTATAGTTCTGAAACATCCATCACGACCACCGTTTTCTCAAAACGCCCGCGGGCTCGCTAACTTTCAAAACTATAGGTTCGTTCCGTTGTGTCACGTTACGTTACGTTAAGTTGATCGTAATCCCGGCTTTAGCTTGTAAAAGCGGTTTCCGACAGATCTGTGTGAAATTTTACTGGTAGATAAGTTGAAACAAGTTCTACAACATGATACGAAGCTCATTGATTTTTGCCGTATATTAGTGATGAAACAAATTATTGAAGATTACATTATTTGCATACCTACATAGGGAAAATACCAACTTTCATCACTCTAACGTTTTTTATGATTCAACTACTGTCGGCGCAAAAAGGTTTGGCCCCTCTGTTTGAGTGTTCATAACTTCTACAGGAAAATTGGTAGAGCATCGAGTCTAGAAAGATCGGAAAGCGCCAAGTTTTCTGCGTCTAATGGTTGTTCGCAAATTTCCGTGTGAAAATCGTGAAAGCCGTTATGATCTCCGAAAAGTTAAAAAAACGTAATTTTTCGGAGTCCATCGCCGTACGTCAACTTCAACTCATCACCGTTGACGTGAAATGAGTGTAAAAAATCTGGAAAAATTTAGAAATATTCCCTGAACATTGACGAATATGATAGAGTTTGGTAAATCCAAAAATATTCACAAACCTGGACACCAGGTGCAAAAAGGTCCAATGGTGCGATTTGGGGAACTGATCTGTACAGACGAACCTGAGCCGGCTCAAAACTATCGTCAGGATATACACTTTTCAATTCCGTAATCAGTTTTTGGTTCGCAATAGCGGACTTCCAGTAATCGACGTCAACAATTTTTCAAATTTGCGCGGGGCCGCCTGTGTCCTAGCTGCGATATTCGTCGCTGCATTTCCCTCCCGCCGCGTCCGTCGCAGACTCAATTTTTACTCGGGGCCACTGATATAACAATGTGAATGCAGCGAAGAATATCGCGGCTGGGACACACGTGGCCCCGTTCAAATTTGAAAAATTGTTGATGTCGATTACTGGAAGTCCGCTACTGCGAACCAAAAACTGATTACGGAATCAAAAAGTGTATATCCTGACGATAATTTTGAGCCGGCTCAGGTTCGTCCGTACCGAGCCGTTCCCCAAATCGCACCATTAGACCTTTTTGCATCTGGTGTCCAGGTTTGTGAATATTTTTGGATTTACCAAACTCTATCATGTTCGTCAATGTTCAGGGAATATTTCTAAATTTTTCCAGATTTTTTACACTCATTTCAGATCAACGGTGACGAGTTGAAGTTGACGTACGGCGATGGACTCCGAAAAACTACGTTTTTTAACTTTTCGGAGATCATAACGGCTTTCACGATTTTTACACGGAAATTTGCGAACAACCATTAGACGCAGAAAACTTGGCGCTTTCCGATCTTTCTAGACTCGATGCTCTACCAATTTTCCTGTAGAAGTTATGATCACTCAAACAGAGGGGCCAAACCTTTTTGCGCCGATAGTAGGCGACAGATTTCAATAAAAAAGACTAGTATGTTATGAATTGAAATTTAACGAACATTTTGAGACTAGAAACAAAAGTATTTCCCGTGTAATAAGAAAGATATTGTTAGTTAAACTCGAGTCTCTCGTCGATATTTGCGTGTGAATCAGACACTGATGTGATGGATGCGGCAACAGCGCTCACGTAGCTCAAGCGGACGGCTCGAGCGGATTCTTCCGTTATATACACGCAATGTTGCCACGATGTATTATAACTTCGACTCAATGCGCGTGTGCCTATGCCTAAAAGAAATGTGAACTGTACCTTGACAAAAGTTTGCCAACTTGGCCGTTTTAAAAAAATCTTTAAAAATATTAGAAAGACTTTGTTTAACCATCAAAACATTTTGATACGGTTTGCATATCATAGCATGTAATTGATAGTGTGTATATTTGATTTTGTGACTTATTTATTACTGTGGTCATTCTAGAACTATCGTCAACTGAAATAAACTTTTGGCTGTGACTATAACAAGCTAACAACCTTAACGCGTACAGATTTATGCGATATCGCAAATTAGGTTATTTCCGGGGGGTGAATCACAACGGAAATATGGTGTACACACGGTCGGAAATGTTAGGAAATATTGGGAGATATTGGGAGATATTAGGAGATATTACGGTCGGAAATTTTGGGAAATATCGGGAAATATCGGGAAATATCGGGAAATATCGGGAAATATCGGGAGATATTGGGAGATATTGGAAAAAATCGGGAGATATTGGAAAATATCGGGAGATATTGGAAGATATCACGGTCGGAAATTTTGGGAAATATTGGGAGATATGGGGAGATATTCAGAAAAAAGGAGATATGGTGTACGCATTTCTGCTTGTGATTCACCCCCCGGTTATTTCATATGGAACATGCAATAATAAAACTTCGTGACATAAATTTTATTCATATTATGTGCTTTATAAGTAACAGAACAAAATTACCTTATCCTTTTCCCGGCCGAATTTTTTGTTTCCGTAAAAAAAAAATGTTTCAGGAATTTTTTTTTTTTAAATAACACAACAACGTACGCGCGCTAGAGGTTACTTTAACTTTTGTTCTATATATGGAACAGTGGCCGGGAAGAGGTTATAGTCGCCGTTCCGACATTTTTTTTTTCGCATAATTCATTTCCAAAATACAACTAAAACATTATCAGCGCGGGTCTAACCTCACTTTCTGCACAACAGCGTGTCTCACGCATAGAGAAGCTGCGGCTAGCTACAAGTAACCTCAAAAATCATAGTGTGAAGTATAACGAATCTTGAAAATACGTATGAAGTTTAACTAGCAGCAGTACATGCTGAACTTAGAGCAACGACTCTTGCACGTGGATGCCCTGGTGAAAATAATTTCTACGCCAAAATACGAAAACATTCAAAGCGTAAAAAAGCGTAAAGAATCGTAGTTTATCGTAGGTTTTCGTAGTTTTTCGTAGTTTTCCGTAATCTATTGTAGTTTTAAAAGTAAAAAACTACGAATTTCCACGACAAATTACGAAAATCTACAGTCTTTAAGCACCGGAATATCAGTTCTACGATTATCTATGAAAATCTACAAAGATCTACAAACAAAATGGAGCGAAGTCTTTTTTCGAGTTTATCCTGTAGTTTTGGAAATAGAAATCTCCGAATTTTCATGAAAAATCAAGAAAACCTCTAGTCTTCAAGCGAAAGAATATCAGTTCTTCGAATATGTATGAAAAACTACGAAAAATGATTTAGCTTCATTTCGTTCGTAGGTCTTTGTAAATTTTCGTAGATATTCGTATAATTGATATTCCGTTGTTTGAGGACTGTAGAGACCCACGACGACGGACGAAAAAAAGGATTTTCAAGCCCCACGCAGAGGGCATTATCATTATTCTTCGTTTCCACGGTATACAAAAATAGGAAAACATTCAGAATTAAACACAGAATTTTTCGTAATTTTTCAAGAATTTTCGAAACGTTGGAATATGGTGTTTCGTTTGTTCAAAATGTTCAAAGTGCTGAGAAAAAAAAAGGAATAATGACCCCATCATGGAAGGGGTGTCGAAATGATCGAAATGAAAAAAAAAATATATTTTTGAGAATTTTTCGAGATTTTTTAAAAATGCCAATTTCAAAATGGGGTGGAATAATCATGAAAAATGAACGGTTGGAGGGAAAAATCTGAAAAAATTCAGCAGTGCTTTTTCGAGATCGTAGAATCGTATAAAAAATCGTGAAGCGAATCAAAAATGGTGAGAGAAAAACATTGGTCGAGTTCACGTTGAATTTCCCATATACATATCATCGTATCGCATTCTATGACTATCCATGAAAAACTACGGTGAACTACGGATATTTACTACAAATATCGCATACAGTATTATCCCATTCTACGACTATCTACGAAAAACTATGACAAAATACGGAAAACCACGATGAACTACAGATATTTACTACAAAGATCGAAATCATATCAAATTTCGGTCTAGAACTATCTACGAAAAACTACTACTTTGTGCAAAATCTGACGTAAAAACAAAACTACGAAAAGTCCGAAATCCTCTACTTTTTCGTAGGTAATTTTCATAGTTTGGCGTAGAAATTATTTTCACCAGGGTGGGTCGCGGCTAGATACAATACGAAGAGAGTAACGAATCTCGAAAATGCATGTCAAGTATTCGTTCCGTGCACAACAGCGGTAGCGCCATAGGTGACGCTTTTAACAACTTCATG
Organism: Tenthredo mesomela; assembly: GCA_943736025.1. Taxonomy (NCBI): domain Eukaryota; kingdom Metazoa; phylum Arthropoda; class Insecta; order Hymenoptera; family Tenthredinidae; genus Tenthredo; species Tenthredo mesomela. Next base: position 24,034,151 of record OX031014.1, on the reverse strand, counting down.
CCCATTATAATAGTCTATAAAAACAATAATATAATAGATGTAAACGGATACGTATGAGTGTTGAATAAGCGATCGATCGGGCGGTTGATTGGGCATGAAGTTCTTAAAAACGTCACCTATGGCGCTACGGCTGTTGTGCACGGAGCGAATAGCTACCTGCGATCTAATTTTATTTAGCCATAATATATCTTGGTACTCGAAACTACGAATATAGCTAGCGCTAGTCTATAGCCAATATCGCGATAACGTGTCTCGCAAGCCAACATGAAATGTGGCTAGCGGCTAGGCTGAAACTTTCGTAGCCAAGACAATTTTCTACCTGGGAGGAGCCTCAAAAAGATGCAATAATTTTCATTTCTTTGTACGCGCTCTTAGCCGAACCCAGAAACGACGTGGACGTGGCAAGCTTCAGTTGTGTTTTTTTTTTGTTTTTTTCTATTTTTTCGTTTTTTTTTTTTTCAATTTGTTGATTTTTTTAATTTTTCGTCGCTATTTTATCTCATTTTTTTGGATCTTTCAACTTTTTTTTTTGTTTTTTCCCAATACAATTCCGATTTTTTTCGGCAATTTCGAATTTCGAACGAAAGTTCTTCGGTAAGTATCAACATTTTATGAATTATTTCTCAACATTACACTCGTTCATTTTGTTTGGAAATTTATTTATCCATTTATTTATTTATTTATTTATTTATTTATTTATTTATTTATTTATTTATTGACGGGTTGCCCCTATACATAGAAAAATACAACATTAGCAGGCGAAGGATAAGCACACGCATGCAACTATAGTAACGTGCATCAGTCCTGGATTTGCCAATAGGCCGTATAGGCCGCGGCCTAGGGGCGGCAGACTTTAGAGGGCGGCGGACGCTCGCTCGCTTCGGTGAGACTTGCAAGTTCGTGCGCGATTATGAACATAATACTCATACCTATGACGATATTATAGATTATTTCGCCAATAAAAAGTCCCGTAAAAAAGTGTAATTCTTGTTTCATTCTAAATTTCTATTTTATGACTAATTTATTCATTCATTTTACTTTTCAATACCTACCTAACCTACCCACTTGAATACGTAAAATTGTTCATTACCTAATAAATGCCTACTGTCGGTGCCAAAAGGTTTGGCCCCTCTGTTCGAGTGATCATAACTGCTATAGAAAAATTTATAGAGCATCCAGTCAAGAAAGATCCTAAAGCGCCAAGTCTTCTGCGTCTGATGGTTATTCACAAAATTCTGTGTAAAAATCGTGAAATCCGTACTGATCTCCGAATAGTTAAAAAACGTAGTTTTCTCAGACTCCATTGCTGTATATCAACTCGTCACCGTTCGTCCAAAATAAGTGTGGAAAATCTGAAAAAGTTCGGAAATATTCCCTGAACGTTAACGCACATGAAAGCGCTTGGTAATTCAAATATATTCAAAAACCTGGACGCCAGGTCCGAAAAGGTCCAATGGTGCGATTTAGGGAAGGATTGGTATGGGCGAACCTGAGATAGCTAAAAATTTTCATCGAAATATACACTTTTTGGTTCCGTAATAAGTTTTTGAATTACTATTATTGTTTTTAATCCGTAATATTTTTGAATTACCAAGCGCTATCATGTTCGTGAACTTTCAGGGAATACTTCCGAATTTTTACAGACTTTTTACACTCATTTTAGACGACCGGTGACGAGGTGAAGTTGACGTCCGGCAATGGAGTCCGAAAAAACTACGTTTTTTAACTTTTCGGAGATCATTGCGGCTTTCACTATTTTTACACAGAAATTTGTGAATGACCATCAGATTCAGAAAACTTGACGCTTTACGATCTTTCATGACTCAATGCTCTATCAATTTTTCTGTAGAAGTTATGATCACTCAAACGGAGAGGCCAAACCGTTTTGCACCGACAGTAGGTGAATAAATACAAATAAGTGATTAAGATAGGTGGGAAGGAGGGAAGGGCGGCACAATGTGAAGCGGCCTATACTCAAGAAAAGTCTAAATCCGGCGCTGACGTGCATAATAGATAAGATAGATATATGTATTAGATAGAATAGTAGAGAGAACAGAACTAAAGCACAGAATAAGCATAACAAGTTAACAGGTGGCAAAATGAAAGGATTAGCCAAAACTAGAAGAAACCATAACCCGTGCAGAAATTGTATCAAGGCTCCGATCGGGACCTAATTATTTGGCCCGAATAATAATGAGGCCATGATGCGGAAAAATAATAAGGGCCTCATAAGGTATGTAACATTTGGTTTATAAGGGCCTTGTAAGGAATATTGATCGGGCCCTCATTTTATAGCCTGAAAGAGACCCGAGGAATCTCCCTAATGGAGCCCTAGTACTTTGCGATGATCGGAGCCCCTCATTTATTTTCGTAAAATTAGAAAGTAACAATAGTAGAAAAACAAAAAAAGAGATTCGACCGCAATTTTATCGTCAGTTAACCCGTCCTACACGCTCACATCGATGAAATTGCATTATAAACTTACTGAAAAAACCGCCGCATTATTCGTCCCCGCCGGGACTTGAACCCACGTCCGCTCGGTTACCAGTCGCACGCCCTAACCACTACGCCAAACTATCATATGGCATATGACCCAACACTCTCTTACTTGTTCAGGGCCTATCAAAGTGTCAAGTTATTACTCGAAATATTTCAATGTCATCAAAATTTCGCATTTGCAGGACTAGATCAAAGTTCTTGCAGATATTATTACGATTGATTACTGAATATTATATCATGCATTTTTCGTTCACGCTGTCATGTATTTATCCGAAAGAAATATGACATTTTTTGATGACACTATTTTTCATGATACTCAAATTCCTATGCTCATTTCCACAATAATTAGTTAGTTAGTTAATCCGTTAATGTCTTATCGCACTTGTGGGCATGTACGAAAAGCCCCGACTAGGCCCTCATCATTCTTCCTTCCCTATTGAAAAACTCCAATAGGATCCCATCAAGATGACAAAAACCGCATAGAAACCAATAGAAACCAAATATAAACCCAATATTCATTGGTTTCTATTGGTTTCTATGCGGTTTTTGTCGTCTTGATGGGATCCTATTGGAGTTTTTCAATAGGGTTCCTGCCGCATTCCAGTTTGAAACTAAGGCATCCTCGAGAAGCCCCGACTAGGCCCTGATCATTTTCCCTTTCTACAGTCTCGCATTCCCAAACTAAGGCGTCCTCGAGGAGCCCCGACTAGGCCCTCATCATTTTTCTTCCTTGCAGCCTTCCATTTTGAAACTATGGCATCCTCGAAAAGCCCCGACTAGGTCCTCATCATTTTTCTTCCTTGCAGCCTTCCATTTTGAAACAAAGGCATCCTCGAGAAGCCCCGACTAGGCCCTCATCATTTTTCTTCCTTGCAGCCTTCCATTTTGAAACAAAGGCATCCTCGAGAAGCCCCGACTAGGCCCCTATGATTTCTCCTTTCTACAGTCCCGCATTTCGAAACTGGGGCATCCTCGAGAAGCCCTGACTGGGGCCTCGTCGGGCTTCGAGAAGGATTCCATTCTCAAGGGATCCTCAGCTCAGCCTTATAGGGGCCTTATGTTGCACAAGGCCATCCTTAACAAATTTCTGCACGGGAAGAGGACTAGGCGTAGGCTAATAATCTACCCCTACAGATCGTTTTGAATCTAGAAATCGAGCATCCGTTAAAAGGTCCATCCATTGCATGTTGCAATTATACATGAAATTGAAAACAACTTGTGAAATTTTTTCTATCTTTCTTTTATATTTTGTTTTTACTTTGTTGAGTATGATGTAGTAGGCATAGCTATATTTACTGTACTCAGTAGTTACGGATGAAATGAATAACGACATAACGTTGATGGTGGTTTGTGAGTTTGTTGCAATACAAACTTATTTTTGTTGCTAAGAATGTGTGTTGTTGCCTTCTCTGCCCTTGTCAATCAGTGCCGGATTTTCACAACTCGCGCCCCTAGGCACTGAACTCCGTTGCGCCCCCTTTCCCCGTATCCTTCGACAGTAGTACACATTTTGACTATGTTAGAATTTGTGAATTTGTTTACTTGACGTCGATACTGGCTGCAAAATTGAGCAAAATTTTTACCCTTTTCTTCAAGCGTATTTTTTTTTCCTACACGTCATTTTTTTCTATATGGGCACAGTGACCAGCGCCCCCGTGCACCGCGCGCCCCTAGGCAAGTGCCTAGGTTTGCCTTGCCGCAAATCCGGCCCTGTTGTCAATTCAGTTTGGGAAACGCATATGTTCTTGATAATCACAAAACAATAGTTTTAGTCCAGGAATTTTAGCACCGAAAATGGGTTCGCTCCGCAAAAAATTCTGATAATTGATTTTTCGATTGGATTATGTCAGAGAGTGTCCCCCAAGTGTAAAACCAAGTTTGTGTCGTCCGAAACCGCGAGCGTTAGCCGCCATCTTGAGAAACGCTTTTTTGCAAATATCTCGGAAACGGTGAGTCTTACGTTAAAAATTGTAAAGACTTTTTTTGTAGAAGATGAAATTTCCCATATTTTTTATTTAAAACTTTTTTCTCTATTGTTAATATTTGCCGAGATATAGTCGATTAAAATAACCAAATTTTTGTTTTTGGAAAATATCTCGATAATTTGTGGAAATACGAAAAAAAAAATGTAAAATAGTATATTGTGTAGCAAGGGCGTAAAGTGGGCTTTTTTAGACCGAGTGTGGAGTTTGCAGTACTAGTCGGAGGCGAGGGAGCACGAGTCGAAGACGAGTGCATCCGCGAGCCGAAGACGAGTACTGCAACCACACGAGGTCAAAAAGCCCACTTAGCCCTTGGTACACACCATATTTTTTGTAACGCATGTATTGATTTCTGCGTTTTTTGTGCTTATAAGCGGCATATATATCTCTCTATGTTATAAAGATATATCGCCGCCGCCGCCGCCGCCGCCGCCGCCGCCGCCGCCGCCGCCGCCGTGTCAGACTTTCCATGGCCTCCTCGACCCCGCTCGCTACCCCCCCCCCCTTCCCCCCTCGCCCTCGGCCTTCTCGACCCCGCTCGGCTCTTTTCGGCCCTCCCCTCCCCCTGACCCTTAGGATGGGTTAGGTTGTGTCAGGTTAGGTTAGGTTGCCTTGGTCAGGATAGAGTAGGTTAGGTTGGTAACCTAACCTTACCTGACCTGACCTGACCTTTGAGGTGTTAGGTAACCTAACCTAACTAGGCTAGGTTAGGTCAGGTCAGGTTGGGTTAGGTTGCCATGGTCAGGATAGAGTGGGCTAGGTTAGGTTAGGTTAGGTTAGGTTGTGTCAGGATAGAGTAGGTTAGGTTAACAACCTCACCTGACCTGACCTTTGAGGTGTTAGGTAACCTAACCTAACTAGGCTAGGTGAGGTCAGGTCAGGTTGGGTTAGGTTGTCATGGTCAGGATAGAGTGGGCTAGGTTAGATTAGGATGGGTTAGGTTGTGTTAGGTGAGGTTAGGTTGCCTTGGTCAGGATAGAGTAGGTTAGGTTGGTAACCTAACCTAACCTTACCTGACCTAACCGTACCTGACCTGACCTTTGAGGTGAGGTATTACTTGAGGTAGATTGAAGTATACCGGGACTATTCGTGGATGCGCACCATGCCCAGAACCGAAGATACCCGAACGTGTACGCCGTATTATAGGCAACTTAAGATACACGTATATATACACGCATATACACGTAAATACTGCCTGTGTGTTTGTTTCGCTCTCGCCGCAGAATTGAAAATGACGGCAAGCTGTCATCTGTTGTAGAGCTTCTATGTGCATTGGTTTATAGGTCGATGTTTATAGGTTATTCTTCAATTACAAAACTTGTTGGTTAAGGCGGATCAGTGATGAATCGATTTCGAATAATTACGTATGATTAATCAAAAGATATGGTTAAACAATTTGATCTGCCAGCCTGTCGATGCGATGATGTCTTATAGGTTAGAATGTATTCTCCTGCACCGCAGATGTGTTCCAGGTGAACGAAAATAATGTTTCGTCGTATTAGCGATCTACGTGTCAGCAAATCAGGTAAATTCCATTATAATAACTCATTGCAGCATTAAATTTCGATAACCAACGTGATTGATTTACAATAGTAATTATACTCTGTTTGTGAGCACCCTCAGGTAGTCAATTTTTGCGGTCCACAGGTACAGCACCTGCATGATCGCTGGCATCGACCTCCTACTTCCTATCCGACATCTTTCCTGCTCGCTATACCAGAAATCACCATGAACATCACCAGAATTCCCAGAATCGCATCGTTATCCCGTAGGATTCATTCCCATGGTACTGAGACCCTATGCTACAAGACCATGTCGCAAGGAGCATTAAATTTTGATAACCAACCTGATTAATTTACAATGGTAACTATACTCTGTTTGTGAGCACCCTCAGGTAGTTAATTTTTGCGGTCCACAGGTACAGCACCTGCATGATCGCCGGCTTCGACCTCCTACTTCCTGTCCGACATCTTTCCTGCTCGCTATACCAGAAATCACCATGAATATGACAGGAATTCCAAGACTCCCATCGTAATCCCGTAGAATTCATTGCCATGGTACTGAGACCCTATGCTACAAGACCATGTCGTAAGCAGCATTAAATTTTCGATAACCAACGTGTTTAATTTACAATACTTATTATACTCTGTTTGTGAGCACCCTCAAGTAGTCAATTTTTGCAGTCCACAGGTACAGCACCTGCATAATCGCTGGCACCGACCTCCTACTTCCTATCCGACATCTTTCCTGCTCGCTATACCAGAAATCACCATGAATGTCACAGGAATTGCCAGAATCGCATTGTTATCCCATAGGATTCATTCCCATGGTACTGAGACCCTATGCTACAAAACCATGTTGTAAGCAGCATTAAATTTCGATAACCAACCTGATTAATTTATCACACTAATTATACTCTGTTTGTGAGCACCTTCAAGTAGTCAATTTTTGCAGTCCACAGGTACAGCACCTGCATAATCACTGGCACCGACCTCCTACTTCCTATCCGACATCTTTCTTGCTCGCTATACCAGAAATCACCATGAATATCACAGGAATTGCCAGAATCGCATCGTTATCCTGTAGGATTCATTCCCACAGTACTGAGACCCTATGCCACAAGACCATGTTGCAAAGACTCTGCAGCCTAGACAAGCAGGATCATACTATGAAAATTTGATTAAGTAAAAATTGTTAAGGGGAGACTTTGATAGAAACGATTTTTTCATGTTTTAAATTAGTAAAAAAGATCCAATCAAAAATTTCTTGCATCAAAATTTAGATTATGGTAGTATGGGTATTGAACAAGAATGTTAATCCTCTCAGTTGAAAGTGTATGCGCAAGGAGTTTTTGGCAGCGCTGCACAAAAAATTTTCTGCTAAAGGTTCCTTGGGCATACACTTTCAACTCAGAGGATTAACATTTTTTTTAAATACACATAATACCATAATCTAAATTTTGATGCAGTGAATTTTAATTTGGATTTTTCTAGTCATTTAGAGAATGACAAAATCATTTTTATCAAAATTTCACCAAAGTCTCCCCTTAACAAAGACAGATAACATATTTCGACACTCATGTAATGTAATTTCATAAGAGAGACTAGTTTCATATCCAACTACGAAACGACACAGGATAATCTCATAAGTTCTTCTATGCCAGTGTACAAATTGAATCAGTTTCACAACACAGGGTGCCGAATATTTTATATGCAAGTTCTTTAGAGTTTAGAGTTTAGAGTTTAGAGTTTATTCACCAGAGATACAGATATTACATAAAATATAACGACAATATCTGTCCTATAGAGGTGTTACCACCTGTCCATAGGCCTGGAAAGAAGAAAACTTAACTAAAATAATATAAATAAAAACTTTCTTCAGTAATAATTTTTTTATGACAGTACACATTAATCAAACTGGTCAAAAAATGAACAAATAGACCGACTAAGAGATTGAGATCAATTGAGCCAAGAGTTAGCCAATAAATATTTCAAAGACGACCTTGGATAATTACAGATACAATATTCCAATTTAAAGGCTGCGTTCAACAATACTACTAAAACTTTTAAAAACGGTGAAACTTTTTCTGACGAGTGTTGCAATCACACGAGATCAGAAGAAGTCTTTCAGTCGGGTATTGTATACAGAGCTATACTTTATAAGGTGTGAAAATGAGGGTGTTACCCACTCGGAAAATTTAAAAAAATATTTTCTCGTCGTCTGTGATAGTATTCTAAGTCTTAGTCCAAGAATTGTCAAAGTTTTTAATGTAATTTTGTGAAATACGAGTAGTTTATGGTTTTATTTTCCTAGAAACGATCAGTCTGAGCATGTATTCTAATTCTGTATCCAATAAATTTTTGAAGTTTCATAAATGTATGAATGAAATCGAATCATCCATATCTCGTCATTGTTATCTATTAGTAGCGTGTTGTCACGTGCTTTCAAATTTTATGAACTTTTCTCCTTCTCAATTAGATATTGATATATTAAATATTTATAATACTTATACCGATGATTACTTTGGAAAGTGAATAAATAATCTCCTGGAACATACGATTTTCATGCACGCATTTGTATTTATTTAGCTTGAAGTCTTGAATTTTACATTATAAGAAGCCAGCAGTCGTCCCTGATAATATTTTAGGTCTCAGTCTAAGAATTGTCAAAGTTTAAAATGTAATTCTTTGAGAGATGAGTAGTCGCCGGAGAAGGCATTCTAAGTCCCAACTACGATTCCACCTGAACGAGCTTATTACAGTGAATAAGTATTGAAGTACCGTATTTACACGCAAATAAGCCGCACCTTTTTTCGCTTTTTCAACCTCCCAAAACCCGGGTGCGGCTTATACGCGGATGCAGATTTTTTGAAAAAATTTTCAATAATTTCTTAGCCCACTGGGTCATTTTATCACCTACCGGTATTCTGGCTCATACAAGTATAAAATCGTTTTTCCGCAAATGACCCTTCCAAAATCGTGGTGCGGCTTATACGGGGGTGCGGCTTATTTGCGTGTAAATACGGTATTTTATCGACTTATAGATACAGCGTGTTGTAATAGGATAGCTACTTTTCATGAATTTGCATCGTTAAACTAATGTATGCCCCAACTGGGGTTGAAAAAGTAATTGCATGTGCATTTGAACAGTTAATTTGATGGGGTTGAGGTTGCCATGAACTGTGCTTCACTATACCGAAAGTGTCACTGCACTAAAGTTAAAAATTGGGTAGAGCGTCAACTGCAAGGACTCTTACTACTGAGCTGAGATGTGAAACTTGAGATTTAAGATTGTACCGGATTCATAATTAATTAAAAAAAATTAAAATTCACTGCATCAAAATTTAGATTATGGTATTATGTGTATTTAAAAAAAATGTTAATCCTCTGAGTTGAAAGTGTATGCCCAAGGAACCTTTAGCAGAAAATTTTTTGTGCAGCGCTGCCAAAAACTCCTTGCGCATACACTTTCAACTGAGAGGATTGACATTCTTGTTCAATACCCATACTACCATAATCTAAATTTTGATGCAAGAAATTTTTGATTGGATCTTTTTTACTAATTTAAAACATGAAAAAATCGTTTTTATCAAAGTTTCCCCTTAACAATTTTTACTTAATCAAATTTTCATAGTATGATCCTGCTTGTCTAGGCTGCAGAGTCTTTGCAACATGGTCTTGTGGCATAGGGTCTCAGTACTGTGGGAATGAATCCTACAGGATAACGATGCGATTCTGGCAATTCCTGTGATATTCATGGTGATTTCTGGTATAGCGAGCAAGAAAGATGTCGGATAGGAAGTAGGAGGTCGGTGCCAGTGATTATGCAGGTGCTGTACCTGTGGACTGCAAAAATTGACTACTTGAAGGTGCTCACAAACAGAGTATAATTAGTGTGATAAATTAATCAGGTTGGTTATCGAAATTTAATGCTGCTTACAACATGGTTTTGTAGCATAGGGTCTCAGTACCATGGGAATGAATCCTACGGGATAACGATGCGATTCTGGCAATTCCTGTGACATTCATGGTGATTTCTGGTATAGCGAGCAGGAAAGATGTCGGATAGGAAGTAGGAGGTCGGTGCCAGCGATTATGCAGGTGCTGTACCTGTGGACTGCAAAAATTGACTACTTGAGGGTGCTCACAAACAGAGTATAATAAGTATTGTAAATTAAACACGTTGGTTATCGAAAATTTAATGCTGCTTACGACATGGTCTTGTAGCATAGGGTCTCAGTACCATGGCAATGAATTCTACGGGATTACGATGGGAGTCTTGGAATTCCTGTCATATTCATGGTGATTTCTGGTATAGCGAGCAGGAAAGATGTCGGACAGGAAGTAGGAGGTCGAAGCCGGCGATCATGCAGGTGAGGTACCTGTGGACCGCAAGAATTAACTACCTGAGGGTGCTCACAAACAGAGTATAATTACCATTGTAAATTAATCAGGTTGGTTATCAAAATTTAATGCTGCTTGCGACATGGTCTTGTAGCATAGGGTCTCAGTACCATGGGAATGAATCCTACGGGATAACGATGCGATTCTGGGAATTCTGGTGATGTTCATGGTGATTTCTGGTATAGCGAGCAGGAAAGATGTCGGATAGGAAGTAGGAGGTCGATGCCAGCGATCATGCAGGTGCTGTACCTGTGGACCGCAAAAATTGACTACCTGAGGGTGCTCACAAACAGAGTATAATTACTATTGTAAATCAATCACGTTGGTTATCGAAATTTAATGCTGCAATGAGTTATTATAATGGAATTTACCTGATTTGCTGACACGTAGATCGCTAATACGACGAAACATTATTTTCGTTCACCTGGAACACATCTGCGGTGCAGGAGAATACATTCTAACCTATAAGACATCATCGCATCGACAGGCTGGCAGATCAAATTGTTTAACCATATCTTTTGATTAATCATACGTAATTATTCGAAATCGATTCATCACTGATCCGCCTTAACCAACAAGTTTTGTAATTGAAGAATAACCTATAAACATAGACCTATAAACCAATGCACATAGAAGCTCTACAACAGATGACAGCTTGCCGTCATTTTCAATTCTGCGGCGAGAGCGAAACAAACACACAGGCAGTATTTACGTGTATATGCGTGTATATATACGTGTATCTTAAGTTGCCTATAATACGGCGTACACGTTCGGGTATCTTCGGTTCTGGGCATGGTGCGCATCCACGAATACTCCCGGTATATTATAAAGATATATCGCCGCCGCCGCCGTTGCCGCGGCCGTGTCAGACTTTTTGGTCCTCGGCCTCCTTGACGGTCCAAGGGCCCAGGAAAGGGAAAGGGAGAAGCAGAGCCGAGGCAGCCGAGGAGAGCCGAAGAGAACCGGAGAGAGCCGAGGATAGCCGAAGATAGCCGCGGATAGCCGGGGACGGCCGAGGATAGCCGAGGATAGCCGAAAATAGCCGAGGATAGCCGGGGAGAGCCGAGGAGAGCCCAAAATGTCTGACACGGCGGCGGCGGCGACGATATATCTCAATAATCTCTACACACGACTTCAAGAGATACGAAGCCGAGGACCTGGACTACGATAAATACTCAGTGAACGACCTGGACACCGAGAACTACGAAGCCGAAGACCTGGACACTGGAAATACTTAGCGAACGACCTGGACAACGAGGAATACGAAGCGAAGGACCTGGGCAACGAGAACTACGAAGCCGAGGACCTGGACTACGGTAAATACTTAGCGAGTGACCTGGACTAAGAGAACTACGTAGCCGAGGACCTGGACTACGGGAAATACTTAGCGAGTGACCTGGACTAAGAGAACTACGAAAACCAGGACCCGGACTACGAGAAATACTCACTGAACGACTTGGACAACGAGAACTACGAAGCCGAGGACCTGGACTACTAGAAATACTGGGCGAACGACTTGGACAACGAGGAATACGAAGAACATAAAATCCACGGATTATTTGGGTTTTAGAAACAACTGATACAAATTAGAATATGGGGGGTTGGCGCACGTAGCGCGCAGGGGGGCGAAGCCCCCCTAGTATATATATATATATATATGTAGATATATATATATGTAGACATATATATATATATATATATATATGTGGGGCGGGGTGAAGGTTCCGAACACCAAATGTCCCGAAAGTCTAAAATCCCGAATTCTGATGTTACGAACGTATAGGTTTCGTAAAACGTATTTCTCCGTAATTCTGTCGAACTGATTACAGAGAGTCAAGAATAACGTGAGTTTCCAAATGAAGAAGATAAGATATTCAAATTTATATCACAAACAGTATTCCGAAGCGAATATGCCATATGACAGCCCGTTTCATTGGACAAATTTTAACCAAAAAAAAATACAGAAATTTGATACTCAGCAAATGCAAAGTTTAGAAAATTAGATAGCAGAATATGTATCAAAATGGAGAGTCTAAGTGAAAGAAGGATGCTGAAAACAGATTGGTCGGATTTACGATGGTGCAAAACTCCGAAAATCTTAATCCCGAAAATTACAAATCCCGAAAATCGAGGTTCCGATCTAGCAGAAATGATAAAATCTGAATTATTACATGTGACGAAGTTTGCTCGCCGTGTTACGATGGCAGCACCGTTAAGGTTGCCAAATAATTGAACGAACGAATGAAACTCGCGAAACAATAATATTTATGTGTCACAGGCCGTAAAACCGCGATTTTAACCTCGCTTCGCTCGGTTTAAACGCGGTTTTTGGCCTGGACACATAAAATTCTGTATGCCATACGGCCGAAAAAGTATTTTCTGACGAATTTCATCATAATCCTCGCCTTCGGCTCGGATTATAAACTCAAATTCGTCGGAAAATACTTAATCGGCCTAGTGACATAATGTACTATTACCCATTTTCAGAACATTATACAACCTGTAATACCACGCTGCGAAGTTTTAATGTTTTTTGTATGTTTATTTGAATTGTACGTTAAAATAAGTATGCGAAATCTATATTCGTGTATGTGCTGCAATTACATTTTTACTGTGCAATTCTTTTTGACATGATAACTCTGATATACACATATAAATTTATCATTCATAATCCGTTGGTATCGGAAAAACTTTCTTGAAAGGTACCGTAAGGTAATAGTACTTTTCGATACTAGTGCGAAAGTGTTGATTCTCGGACGAGTGTGAAGTTTTTCGCCCGAGCGAAGCGAGGGTGACAATCACACGAGTCGAGAATCATCTTTCGCACGTGTATCGAACTTCATTTTTCAACACAACGCGCGTTAAGTTGAATTTTACGCACGCGAAGCGTGCGAAAAATCGAACTTTGCGCACGCCGTGTGGAAAAATTGTTTCAGGTGTAATTGTGTACGAAAGCAACTGCTAAGTGATAGTGCGGTGAAACAAGGTTCGAAATAAATCATAAGGTAAGTATATATTAATTGATTCAATTTATACCTATTTTTACGGCAAATGGTAGGGAAAGTGTGGGCTCTCGGGAGTATGAAACTCGCTTCCGATATGGGACCAATACTACATACGGCGGATGCCTCTTGCCTAGTTCTCCACTAAACTGATCTATAGGTGCTCTATACCTCATTCCTACTCGCATACCCTTCAGGCCAAATCAGGTAACCTGTGCCTGCCCGGCCAGAAGGATTACCTGTAGAATGGCGGACCAGGTAGTAAACACTTACCCTAGGTTTCCATGCACGCGTTGTCGCGCGGCAAAACGCGCGCGGCAGCGCGTTTAGCCAGTCAAAATCGCACCGCCGCGCTACTGATTGGCTCAAGGCGTTGCCGCGCGCGTTTTGCCGCGCGGCAACGCGTGCATGGAAACCTAGGGTTAGTGCATAGGCTTTTCTCTTTTCGAGAGACGAATTAAGCAAAAAATTGACATCAAGATCGGCATTGGTGACCTTCACCGATTAGGTGAACGGCCATGGAACCCCCCACATGTATATGGGGAATTCCACGTGAACTCGACCAATGTTTTTCCCTCACTATTGCAGAATTTTTGGTAATTTTTCAAGAATTTTCGAAACGTTGGAACATGGTGTTTCGTTTTATCAAAATGTTAAAAGTGCTGAAGAAAAAAGAAGCAATAATGATCCCATCATGGGAGGGGTGTCAAAATGATCGAAATGAAAAATAATATTTTGAGAATTTTTCGAGATTTAAAAAAAATGCCGTTTTCAATTTGAATAATCATTGAAAATTAACGGTTAGAGGGAAAAATCTGAAAAAATTCAGCAGTCCTTTTACGAGATCGTAGAATCATATAAAAAATCGTGTAGCGAATCAAAAATGGTGAGGGAAAAACATTGGTCGAGTTCGCGTGGAATTCCCCATATATATATATGGGGCATTCCAAGTGAAATCAGGGAGTGATCTCCCTCACCCCCTACGATTTTGAGCTGTCGTTTTTATTTCACTTCTATTATGTGACCCCAAATGAGCCCTGAATTTTTTGTCGGATTTTTCCTCCCCCTCCTTGTCATCCTGCCATGCATCTTTATTCATTGATGCAAGAGAAAACAGAAACACCAGTTTTAGACGAATTTTTTTTTTTCATAAATTTGTCATCTAAAAACATTAATTTCTGTCATAATTAGAATATGGGCTGAAGCCTGCTGATATCCTTTTTCAATGATTTTCATTTTACAAAAATTCAAAATTCGCAAAATTTCGAATAAAAATGATCATACTTGTAATAAAAAAAAAAAAAAGAAAAACAAAACATAATCTTGCCAAAATTTGATATCTTGCTTAGTTTAATAATGACCTAAAAAAAATCACCATGATTGACTTATTAACTAAGCAAGATATCACATTTTAGCAAGATATGTTTTGTTTTTCTTTTTTTTTTTTTTTCATTACAAGTATGATCATTTTTATTCGAGATTTTGCGAATTTTTGATTTTTGTAAAATGAAAATCATTGAAAAAGGATATCAGCAGGCTTCAGCCCATATTCTAATTATGACAGAAATTAATGTTTTTAGATGAGCACTGGCGAGCCCGCGTAGACAGTCGCGCGCGACGTCCCGGACGGATCAATCGCTTTTTAAATATAGTTTCCATCGGAGTTCCATTTTGAAACTTACAGATTCTGTAGAGAATGAATCAAGGAACACGCTCGTATTTTTTTCAGCATATTCGAAGGGGGCATTCATCTCGAAAATCGCGTTTAAAAAATACAATTGTTAATAACAAATAGAAAATTGTTTATTAAATGAATTTAAAATTCATACCATGAAAGTGCAATTCAAGAGCTTCAAAATGAGTTTTTGGTGATTTCTGTACGACAAAAGGAACCGGAGATATTAACGTTTAAAGGAGAGCGCGATTCCGGTTTTTGGTGATTTTTTCGAAAATTCAACGCCTTGTAGCTTCTAAGCCCTTCGAGTAAAAAAAAAATGTTTCATGCATTCATTTTACCTAGAGAATATGTAAAAAAAATTACAAAAGAATCAGAAACATCGAGGTCAATTTTTGGCCAAATCCGTCCCGCTCGACGTGGACTGACTCATATACCGTGAATATTCGTGGATGAGCGACATGCCTAGAACCGAAGATATCCGAACCTAGTACGCCTTATTGTATGCAACTGCAGATACATGTGCATGTATATTAAATCTATACATGAATACGTCTATGTATGGGTATAGACGTCGAGCTGTCAAGCTGTCATCTGCTGTAGAGCCTCTATGTGCATTTGTCGCGAACTTTTATTAGGTTATTAGGTTATTCAGGTTATTATTACCGTAGGATCAGTGATGAATCAATTTCGAATAATTACGTGTGATTAATTAATTAATTAATTAATTAAATAATTAAATTAATTTGATCTGCCAGCCTGTCGAAGCAATGATATCTAATAGGTTAGACTGTCTCCTGTACCGCAGATGTGTTTCGCCTAAACGTGAATAATGTTTCGCCGTATCAGTGATCTACGTAACAGCAGATCAATGTAAGTCGAAGTGAACGATAACAGGTAAATCTTATTATAATCGGTGCAATAGTAATTATACTCTATTTATGAGCACCCTCAAGTAGTCAATTTCTGCGGTCCACAGGTACAGCACCTGCATGAACACTGGCATCAACCTCCTACTTCCTTTCAAACATCTTTCCTGCTCGCTTATACCAGAGGTCACCATCGATATCACAGGAATTCCAAGACTCGCGTCGTTATCCCGTAGGATTTACTCCTGTGGTACTGAGACCCTATGCTACAAGACCATATCGCAAAGACTCTGCGGCCTAGACGAGCAAGATTATACTGTTAAAATGTAATTGTGAAAAAATTGTACAAAGGCAGGTAACATACTTCAACGCTCATGTAAAGTCATTTCTTAAGACAGACTTGTTTCATATCCAACTACAGAACTACACAGGATAATCTCACAAGTTCTTCCATGCCAGTGTTACAAATTAAATTAACAAACTGAACAATAAAAGATTGAGATCAATGCAAAATAATAATTATTATCATTAATTATTAGTGAAGAGTATACTATACTGTAAAATAATAATAGTAATAATAATAATCATTGGTAGATGAGTATTTTACGTTATCTTGATAACTTGAACAAAATAGATGTTTAAACTCATTTTAATTATCATTAATTATTATTATTTATTATTATTCAAGTGTATACGGTGAACAAGTTGAACAAGTTGTGTATAGGGTGAACAAGTTAAACAAGTGAATGATATATTTATCATTTAAATATTCTCGGTCTATTATAAAGACGCCACGCGACGTGCTGCCAAGTTAATTACTGCCCAAGGTGGCAGTAGTGTTCTTGACCAAGAACAAGGAGCTGCAAGGAGCCACAACGTGCAAAAACAAATTATCGTCATCGATTACAGCAGTGCATCGACTGCGGCGGCGGACATTTTGAGCAGTTTCGTTAAGGTACAGTTGTCAGCTATATTCATCAGCTAGTAACAACTCAACGTTTGCGCTCAATTTGTCGACGAAATTCAACGTCTTTCACGTGATGAAAAAAAAATGGAGATCGAACACGTGGATTCTTAATTCTGTAAATTTTCATTCCAACTTTAAATTAATAAAAGCCACTTAACGATATCCAATCGTAATCGGCACACGCTGGATCAAGGCTTACCGATTTATTAATGTAAATAAGTAAGATATAATTACCGTTCAAAAATGTTTACACTCGCTTTTGTCCACAGCCCAGCACGTTGTGGCACGTTGTGGCTCCTTGCAGCTCCTTGTTCTTGGTCAAGAACACTACTGCCACCTTGAGCAGTAATTAACTTGGCAGCACGTCGCGTGGCGTCTTTATAATAGACCGAGAATATTTAAATGATAAATATATCATTCACTTGTTTAACTTGTTCACCCTATACACAACTTGTTCAACTTGTTCACCGTATACACTTGAATAATAATAAATAATAATAATTAATGATAATTAAAATGAGTTTAAACATCTATTTTGTTCAAGTTATCAAGATAACGTAAAATACTCATCTACCAATGATTATTATTATTACTATTATTATTTTACAGTATAGTATACTCTTCACTAATAATTAATGATAATAATTATTATTTTGCATTGATCTCAATCTTTTATTGTTCAGTTTGTTAATTTAATTTGTAACACTGGCATGGAAGAACTTGTGAGATTATCCTGTGTAGTTCTGTAGTTGGATATGAAACAAGTCTGTCTTAAGAAATGACTTTACATGAGCGTTGAAGTATGTTACCTGCCTTTGTACAATTTTTTCACAATTACATTTTAACAGTATAATCTTGCTCGTCTAGGCCGCAGAGTCTTTGCGATATGGTCTTGTAGCATAGGGTCTCAGTACCACAGGAGTAAATCCTACGGGATAACGACGCGAGTCTTGGAATTCCTGTGATATCGATGGTGACCTCTGGTATAAGCGAGCAGGAAAGATGTTTGAAAGGAAGTAGGAGGTTGATGCCAGTGTTCATGCAGGTGCTGTACCTGTGGACCGCAGAAATTGACTACTTGAGGGTGCTCATAAATAGAGTATAATTACTATTGCACCGATTATAATAAGATTTACCTGTTATCGTTCACTTCGACTTACATTGATCTGCTGTTACGTAGATCACTGATACGGCGAAACATTATTCACGTTTAGGCGAAACACATCTGCGGTACAGGAGACAGTCTAACCTATTAGATATCATTGCTTCGACAGGCTGGCAGATCAAATTAATTTAATTATTTAATTAATTAATTAATTAATTAATCACACGTAATTATTCGAAATTGATTCATCACTGATCCTACGGTAATAATAACCTGAATAACCTAATAACCTAATAAAAGTTCGCGACAAATGCACATAGAGGCTCTACAGCAGATGACAGCTTGACAGCTCGACGTCTATACCCATACATAGACGTATTCATGTATAGATTTAATATACATGCACATGTATCTGCAGTTGCATACAATAAGGCGTACTAGGTTCGGATATCTTCGGTTCTAGGCATGTCGCTCATCCACGAATATTCACGGTATATGTTTGAATGTTTTTAGACATTTTCAATCGCAGCATCTGCTATAAATAAAAATTCGAATTAAAATAAAAAAAATTCGAACACAATAGTTATCAGGTGCGTTAAGGGAAGACCCTAGTGAAACTGAAAACTTTTACATTTTTCATACGATTGAAATTATTTATAGATCACGTGAAAGTGTACTCCAAAACTAAGAAAATCACACCTTGAGCTTCAAGATTACTTAAGAAATGTAGAAGTTACGCAACATTCAATGGTAAAAACGTACCGAACCTCAAAATGCTTCTTGCGTCTGAGTTTTAATCGCATCATATTCCCCTTCGCCTGAGGTCTTCAGCAAACTGAGGCGAAGAAAGTGAGGGATCGGATTTGAGATTGGATCACTCGTTCCATTTTGAGAGAATTTATTATTTTTTATTTCAAATTTTTAGCATTTTGCATGTTATTTAAATCTGAAAAAAAAGTTTCTTTTACAATAGAATGAAACCGATCCCTCATTTTGTGCATAAGGTATATGTGAATCTTCACTGCGAAGGAGAAGTTGATCGGAGCAAAACTCAGACGCAAGAAGCATTTAGCGTAGCTGAAAAGATAGTTCTGAGTAAATGGCATTTTAGTGAAAACTGGTATAAGTTAATTAAATTCTCCAGAATATATGGCACAAAATGATTGGAACGGTCATATCATTAAACTTTATGATCAACGTATCTCAGATTCTCTATTTCTGCTGCGGTGGCATCTCGGACCGCAAATCTTCTTCGCCCTGCATCTGTAGATTCACCGTTCCAAAACAGATAATCAAAATAGGAATTGAATTAGCTATTCTGGTTCCCAGAAAAACTTGGCGCTGATCTATAACACTTGTTTATCTCTGGCTGTTGCCTTAGAACAGTAGCTCACGCATCGCCCAACAGCGCTCACTGCTGCCGCTCATTTTAAATAGAGCTTTGTTTTAGCAGTTACACCAGATACGCTGCGGAAGAAGGCTTCCGCTGACATTCTGAGCTCTTCTATGGCTGATCTCTCATGAAAAGATATTAGTTTCTCAATTATTAAGGATTTTTGATCCAGCGACTGCCAATTTTTAGCGTAGCGTTGATGGTTTCCTTCAATTCAGGGACATTAGTTATCTTTCACATAATTCTTGTCCTACAGAAGTTGGATTTAGAACCAAGAAAATATGTTCATGAAGAAATTTTATATTTGGAGCACTCCAGCTTTTTATTGCATTTTGGAGTCCTGCAGTACCCATATACCCATACATGGGTATATAGTTTATACTTTGACTTTGTATCTTATGAAACTTACTTTCAATGGTATTTTCAATAATTTCATGAAATTCTAGAAGTTCATTGTGGAAAAGCAAAAAAAAAAATTTTTTTTTTAATAAATTTTTTTTATAAAATTAGCTGCCCGTAAACTAGAAAAAATCAGAGGGCCTTAAATATTTGTCACAAGGTGGAGACAGGCTCCTAGAGTATATTTCCAGCAAAAACGCAAAATTGAATTTTTAGGCGATTTTGTTCAAAATCTCAGTAGGGTCTTCCCTTAAATATTTTCAGCAATGAGGCAATAATTCAGATAGATTCAAATTCGTGCAAATGATAAATGAACCCGAGAACTATACGTATCATTATCTTATATCTTATAGTTTCTTTAGGACCCCTTTTAATATTGACAATAATTAATATTATTTAATAACGGAGACTGCACACGTGCAAACCTATCTTTACAATACTGTCATGAAATCGGCCACCTTCGCCCCACAAAACTGTCATGCGACTGGTTGCGGACTAGTCTAATCGATACATCGAAGTTTCGCACGTTACCTAGACAATCGATCAATAGTCAATTTGTGGTTTAAATTTTGTTTGTTTATTCATCATTGTCATTTGATTACTATATTCCGATCGATAAACTATTTGCTTGACCGTGCTTCGTGTAAAACTACGATAAGACTTTTTTGTGAATGATATATATCATTATTAATATATATTATACTGAAAACCATACATAAATACATATAATACATCGTTTCCCAATAACTTGACATGACATAACTAATATACTGGATTTGCTTGACTGCTTTTTGTGATATCGGTTTGACTATTAGTATCAGTTTATGATAATATTTTAAATAGTATTTGGACTAGGCTAATCGATACATCGAAGTTTCGCACGTTACCTAGACAATCGATCAATAGTCGATTTGTTGTTTAAATTTTGTTTGTTTATTCATCATTGTCATTTGATTACTATATTCCGATCGATGAACTATTTGCTTGACCGTGCTTCGTGTAAAACTACAAGACTTTTTTGTGAATGTTATATATCATTATTAATATATATTATATTGAAAACCATACATAAATACATATAATACATCGTTTCCCAATAACTTGACATGACATAACTAATATACTGGATTTGCTTTACTGCTTGACTATTCGTGTTAAAAAATGCCTCCTCACCGCAACCAAAGACACGATCTTCCGCTAAAAAACAGGATAGAGGATGGAAGAATTTATGAAGTGAATAAAAGGACAGCCTCCGGTGTTATGTAAGAATGACAATCTTTACTTCACTCAGTCTGATTTTGGACGTTCAAAATAAAAATAAAACAAATATTAATAAATAAATAAACATATAAATTAAAATTAAAATTAAAATTTTTTATTTTTTTATTTTTTTTTTAATTAAAAAAAAAAAAAAAAAATTAAAAATTACAAAACATCAGGGTTTTGTTTTTCGACCAGTACTTTCGCAGAAAAAAATTCTAAGTGGAGATCGGAAACATCAATTTCCGATCTTGATCGATACTTCGTGGAACGGCCGATATATTTATATATATATATATATATTTCTTATTCGCATATTTTTTTGTCAATCAATTTTTAATTTATTTATCATCATATTTGTACTCCATTTCAATTGTACAAATTCGCACAGTTACCTGCGATGTCAGACGATGCTTTGCTCTGGGACCGCAAGAAAAATGCCGAATGGTGATATTATTCCGAACCGTCAGCATTCAAGAATTTGTTATATAGACAGAAATGCACAATTAAAGGCTGATTTCAGAGATGCGTTGAAGTCGGCACTAAAAAGAAACTACTGGAAGTTGAGAGAACTTTACAACACAGTGGCTGCGATGTAAATATCGATTATGTTTTCTTATTGATTTTGTTTTCACTTTTTATAACAAAGCTTGACACGCCAGTTTTGCTGGACGAAAGTGGTTAATTTCATGCCAGTATTATGAAAATAGGTTCGCGCGTACCCAATCCATATTTGCTTTACTGTCATTTGACTTACAATTAGTTTAGAACCGTCATATTTGAAAATTTGATAGTATTCTCTCCAGTTTCTGTGTGACTAATAGCAACTATAGTGATCACTGTTTAAATTATTGTTATCTTAGGTTTCCAAGAGAAATAAAGGTGATACTCCCATACAATAGTATGTTAAGTTCTCTAAAAGAGTGGAGAAAGTGTTACTATCCCCCAAATCCAGAAAGTTTGGAAGAAATGGCATTGCAAATTACTGAGCCAGAAAACAATCGACTGCTGGAATACGATTTGGGACGTCTCGTTAGCCGAAGGATCATTGATACCGATGGAAAACTACACTTAATGCTTTTCGACCCTGAATTCGTGAAAAATAAATTTTCAAATGTATCCAGGCTGTTTATAGATGGGACATTTCAAACAGCGCCTAGAATGAGGGGCGTATATCAACTCGTCACTGTTTTGTGCGTGAAATATAATCATGTAAGATGGGTTGCATTTGAATGATAATTTATTGATTCTGAATATCTTCATCGAGCAATTGATCCGATGGTTTATAGGCAATACCATTTGTCCACATCCTTATGGCCAATAAAACCCAGGCCGGATACACCGCTGTAGTCGCAGAGATAAAAAACCTAATTGACAGCAGATCGGTAACAATTATCATGTCTGACTTTGAGCAAGCTCTGCGAAACGCATGCCGAGATACATTTATTCATGCCCATATTACAGGATGCAATGTACATTATGACCGAGTATGTATGACTCTATTTTTCGTGTAGCATGCACTATAGTATGGTTGGTTATTATTCTGATAATTCATTATTATATTAAATAAATAAGGCCTTACTGAAAAAAGTTAAAACTCTACGCCTGACGCATTTAATAAGAGAAGACGAAATCGCGAAGATTTTTTTGAAGAAAATAATGGCCCTGGCATACTTGCCTGCAGAAATGATAGAACCGGAATTCGTGCATTTAAAAAATGCTTTACCACCGGTATTGCAACGGTCATTTGCAAGTTTTCTGGCATATTACAATCGTCAATGGATAAGATTGGTCAAGCCAGTTGGCTTCAGTGTGTTTGGCTTGTCCCGGCGTACTAATAACGTCACCGAGTCATACAACAGCGTGCTCTTTGATAAAATGGGAAAACACCCGAGTGCCTGGACGTTTATGGGTTAGTGAGTTTTATAATGTTCACCTCAATTTATCTCTTTATAGCTCAGCGATTCCTTATTCCCATTGCACCGCAGAATCAAATCATATCTCATGATCGATTCTAAAGACATCGTATCTACAAATTTTTTAAAATACGACGATTCATAACTAATTGTAAGTTCTGAGATAAGTCCTTGACGTGTTGTCTATAGGGGAGAGTATGGGAGTACCGCTCACCTAAGAAAAAATGCTAATTTTTATGTGTTAAACGTCAACTTGAAGTGAAAAAAACTATTGTACTGGCTTCTGCAACTATTCAACTCTTCGTTTTGAAAATTCAGAGGCGTAATTTCCTTTAGAATTTACAAAATTACGGAAAAAGAAACGCGAGACGCAAGTGAGCAGTCTTACCCTCCAGCGGGTAATACCGCTCGGCCCAATTTTAATACCGCTCACTCTCTAATACTCGGGTTCCGACCTAACCTATATGTAGTCAAATAGTAAACTCGGGTATGAAGGATGAAATTTGTCATTACAATGTTAAATTTTACTGAAGACTTATCGTTATTATAACACAATAATAGAGTAAATTATTATTATTATTGATATCATTGTCATTATTATTCACAATAGCGTGAATTATTCACATAACCTCACTACGATTTTTTTTATTAATTTCACGGATTTAATATTATGTCACAACCATTGTCATCGCAAAAGTTGGTTTCTGATTGTCTCAACATTTGTCGTCACACACATTTTCAACAAAAAAAAAATGATAATTGTGTTTTACTTAGGTGATTTTGGTAATCCGCCGGTAAATATGCACTGTCAGATGCTGAGCGGTATATTGGCATACAGCCGAGCGATATTACCCTCACCGGCCGAGCGGTATTACCGGTATCGCGCGGAGTTAACAAAATCATTAATAATTATTAATATAAAGAGAGATAGGAGTTCATCTTGTGATCAAATTACGCGGAAAAGTACCACGAATCGAATGACCATAGTTTGACGTGAAAATAATAATTTTGAAATGACAAAAAACCTTATTTACTTGTCCAGCAATTTTACGCTGTAAGGACCTCAAAACAGAGAGATGTTATTTTTTCTATTAAAAGTGATTAAGGGAACCAGTACAGCGACTTTTCGAGAAATTGTCATAGTCCGAAATAAATTTATTTAATAACCAAAGTTCATTTCACATAAAAATATTTTTCTTTTTCAAAATCATGTGTCGTAAGGATTTCAGAGCACCGTTGGACCGATTCAGGTCATCTTGGATTCATTTTCTTCAGAAAACAAATCCTCATTATGTGAATGTAGGAATTTTGAAAAATTTTCGTTTTGGCCAAGTTATTCAAGAAATGAGTGATAATAATTTTTGCAAATTTGGTAAATTGATCATAACTTATGACATAATTTTTTCTTTTAAAATTCCTACATTCACATGATGAGGATTGGTTTTCTGAAGAAAATGAATCCAAGATGACCTGAATCGGTCCAACGGTGCTCTAAAATCTTTACGACACATGATTTGGAAAAAGAAAAATATTTTGATGTGAAATGAACTTTGATTATGAAATAAATTGATTTAGGACTATGATAATTTCTCGAAAAGTCGCTGTACTGGTCCCCTTAAAGGAATGAAATTTCCACAGAAATTAGATATTGGCATTGGATTTTGAAGATTGGGGAAAAAAAACGAGTGAAAAAATTCTTAATTATAAAGAAAAAGGGGTGAGCGGTATTACCTGCTGAGCGGTACAACCACACTCTCCCCTATTCTATTGAACTGTCTTTCCTTTTTTTGAAATAGCTAAGCTCATCATATTGACATCAAATGCCAGAGACGATGTCCGAAGCCTTGAATTAAATAAAAGGATCAAACGCCACCCACGCTATTCTACGATTTATAAGAAAAAGGAGTTGACTAATGGTTTGTTCTCTATATGTATCTAATTATCTAACTAATTAGGATGGGAATGCATACAATTTTTGTGGAAATACATATTCCGAATTTGGTTCGGAGTTTAAATCTATCTCAAAACCATGTTTTTACGCCAGAAGAAAAAAAAATTTCATTAAACGTAAAATATCAAACACGTCAAAAGAGATTTCTTGAATCTTTTAAAAATTGAACGTTTTCTGAATTCCATTTCGAAGAATGAATCGCGTGGACTTTGCAATATTTCATTGTATTTCATAAAAAAGGAATTGGGAAAGGTCTAACAACATCCATTACGCCAAAATTACCCCACAATAAAAGATCGATATACTTTCTGTCATGTTTTGGTAGAGCTGTAAATGAAGGTTGGATTATATGTGAACCGTCTAAACTAATTACACGGAGAAACTTTTAGTATGAATATTTGTTTGATTGCGTATGAAAAGTTAACATAAAATGTAAGAATTTAG
The DNA here is from genome assembly GCA_943736025.1 of Tenthredo mesomela. NCBI lineage: Eukaryota > Metazoa > Arthropoda > Insecta > Hymenoptera > Tenthredinidae > Tenthredo > Tenthredo mesomela. The sequence goes on along the minus strand of OX031014.1, from coordinate 24,008,786 downwards.
GGATAATCGAGCCACACTGATAATCCTTCCTACAATCATATGAAATCATGATATTTTTGTATGCATTATCCCAATATTTATGAGCAATAATTAGTATAGTAAGTTTAGAAAAAGTACTATTCACTGTTAGAAATGTAAAAGTGTGAAAAAGTGATAACAATAAATAAGAGGTTTTGTAAAAAGACTTCTAGATATAAGTATTCGAAATAGCAGAAGTTGTAAGCAATAAAACGTAAAGAGTCTTGTGCTCGTTCACTCGCAAAAAAAAATGTGGAGTCCGTGGTACTTGGCGGGCCAATCCCGAGCAGAAATGGCAGACTGGCAGTCGGTCTTACTAAACGGGCCAGCATCGATACGATAATGGCAGACCGATACAACGGCTTTGAATCGGGGGCTTATGTCGGACTGGTCCTGGTACGACATTGGCAATCGATAGAACGGTCGACCTCGGTGCGCGCTATCCATCCAATATTGGCGTCAGATCGGCGACCGATGCAACGGTCGAACCTCGGTGTGCAATATCCATCCAATATAGGTTTCAGATCGGCGACCGATGGAACGGTGGAACCTCGGTACGCAATATCCATCCAATATAGGTTTCAGATCGGCGACCGATGCAACGGTCGAACCTCGGTGTGCAATATTCATCCAATATAGGTTTCAGATTGGCGACCGATGGAACGGTCGAACCTCGGTACGCAATATCCATCCAATATAGGTTTCAGATCGGCGACCGATGGAACAGTCGAACCTCGGTGCGCGATATCGATCCATTATATAGGTTTCAGATCGGCGACCGATGGAACAGTCGAACCTCGGTGCGTGATATCCATCCACAACCGTTTTCAGATCGGCCACCCATACACCGGTCGATCCTAGCCGCGCGTTACCTGTCCAATATCGGTGTCAGATCGGCGACTGATGAAACGGTCGAACCTCGGTGCGCAATATCGATCCATTATATAGGTTTCAGATCGGCGACCGATGGCACAGTCGAACAACGGTGCGCGATATCCATCCACAACCGTTTTCAGATTGGCCACCGATATACCGGTCGATCCTCACCGCGCGTTACCTGTTCAATATCTGTGTCAGATCGGCGACCGATGGAACGGTCGAACCTCGGTGCGTAATATCCATCCAATATAGGTTTCAGATCGGTACCTGATACAGCGACTGTACCTCAGCATAAAACATCTACCAGACATTGGTTCCGGATAAGCCTCCGGAACAGCGGTTGAATATCGGCGGCCGATATCTTTCTAATATCGGCTCCAGAACGACTACCGATGCGACGGTCATACTATGGTCCATAATCCCGGCTCAAGATCGAACTTGAGCGAGCAGCCGATGCATCGATCAAACCGGAGCTCAGTATCCCGGCCCAAGATCGGGCCCAAAACACCCAATGTATGCGCGCGCTACGTACAAGTAACAAAAAGTAGTATCGATAGTCATGTAGCGGATTGGCGTGGTGGCTAAAGCGAGCGATTCGTAATATGGGAGACCGAGCGTTCCGGGTTCAAATCCCCTCGTAGTTAGAAAAAAAAAAAATGTATACGGTTAGTTGACTATCAGCTAGGGGTACATATAATACTGGGCAATCGCGGCGTGGTATGCTGGCACAATGTTTTCATTCGAGATTGGCTTCAACTGATGGCCGAAAATGGGCCATGCATGTGTAAAACATTGGCCCAACGCCGGTAGCCAAGCTCGGCCCGGGAGCTAAACCGCGTTACATGCCAACGACGGTCCACATAACTAATACCAAGCCCCGATGTATTTTATTATCAGGCGCTGGCCCGATACAGCTTGCCGCACGGAGACCAATATCTTACCCTGTTACATGCCAAGACTGGCCCAACATCCGATTACAAATTTGGCCCGACATATTAGTTCAAGCTTGGCCCAAGTTCGTTGCCCAACGATGGGTCTATCTTGTATCAGGTGCTGGCCCGATACAGCATGCCGCGCGGAGACCAATATCTTACCCTGTTACATGCCAAGACTGGCCCGATACCAATGCCAATGTATGGGCCAATCTTGTTGTGTGTCAGACAATATTGGCCCAACGCAGCACCGTTCTCAAATTTCTGCTCGGGATATTGTTCTCTCGTACTTGTCTACGAAGGCCCGCCAAGTACCACTACCTCCACATTTTTTTTTGCGAGTGAACGAGCACAAGACTCTTTACGTTTCTGTTGTTAACTTATGGTATACAGAAGACATGTACTTGGCACTGTATGTGATTTCAATACTTTTGTACGTGGACATTTTTCTTTCTATTCTTTCGTTTTGAGTAGGGACCACATTATTGCACTTGGCGAAAGGTTTTTGCACCATAGGTGCTTTTGTTGTTGATTTCACTACTTTTTGTACAATTTTGTATTTTATACACGTATGTGTTTATAAATTTTTTTTTTTTTTTTTTTGACAGTCGTAACATGTGTGTTCGTTTTTCATTAAGTTCTACGAATTGTTTCCTTATAATCCGTTATAATAACTCTATATGCCTGCAACGTGTAACCCTGCGCGCAAACCTCCTCCTTCATCGATATACAGGGTGGTCCATTTTAATCGATGCAGGCGAATATCTCGAAAACTAACAATTATAAAAGAAAAAGTTTTATACAAAACTTGGAGGGTTTCGAGGGGGAAAGATAATGCTGATATGTGTTGACTTGTGGATTTCGCCAATTCCGAGATTTCGCAAGCAACTTCGGATTTTAGATAGGGAATACATGTTTTGGTTGAGGGCATCTGATAGCGCGATCAAAGACTCATTCAACCACGCAAGCAAAAAAAATTGGAAAAAAAAAATTTTGCAAAAAAAAATTGGAAAAAAAATATTGCAAAAAAAAATTTCGCAAATTTTTTTTTTTTCTCTTGCAAAAGATTGTGCTTTTTTGTCCCTAGCTTTCGAACACATTCATTGTTCATCACTTTGCGTTATTGATCTACGATTTTTTTTTCAATAATCTGGTACATTCAATCTTTCCAATTTCAAAATTGGCGAGAAAAATTTTGAGCTAGAGTGATGAACAATGAATGTGTTCGAAAGCTAGGGACAAAAAAGCAATCTTTTGCAAAAAAAAAAAAAAAAAATTCGCGAATTTTTTTATTCCAATTTTTTTTTGCAAAATTTTTTTTTCCAATTTTTTTTGCTTGCGTGTTTGAATGAGTCTTTCATCGCACTATCAGATGCCCCAAACCAAAACATGTGTTCCCTATCTAAAATCCGAAGTTGCTTGCGAAATCTCGGAATTGGCGAAGTCCACAAGTCAACACATATCAGCATTATCTTTCCCCCTCGAAACCCTTCAAGTTTTGTATAAAACTTTTTCTTTTATAATTGTTAGTTTTCGAGATATTCGCCTGCATCGATTAAAATGGACCACCCTGTATATATATATATATATATATATATATATATATATATATATATATATATATATATATATATATATATATATATTTATTTATTCATGTGGTTACGCGAAACAAGAAGTGAACACGAAAATAGTGAAAAACGGAAAAACAAGTACCGAGCTCTAAAAACGACGCTGATGAACAACGCAGCTTCCTATTGTCCACAGATTCATGGATATTTAAATATTGAAATAAATAGTTAAAAATATACAGGGCGATTCACTTTGCGCGCACCAACTGCTAAGTTTTTGTCCTCCAGGTCCACCGCACCGTAGTTTCCGTTCTCTAGGTCGACCTCTACGTAGTTTCTGTCCTCCAGGACCACCGCCACGTAGTTAAGAACGTCGTGTGTACAACATCAATTGTTCATTAATAATTACTTATAATCGATCGACCTGGAGGACGGAAACTGCGGTGCGGTAGACATGGAGGACGGAAACTACGTAGCAGTGGATCTGGAGGACGGAAACTACGTAGCAGTCGACCTGGAGGACGAAAACTACGTAGCGGTGGACCTGGAGGACAGAAACTACGTAGTGGTCGACCTAGAGAACAGAAACTACGGCGCGGTGGACATGGAGGACGGAAACTACGTAGCGGTCGACCTGAAGGACGAAAACTACGTAGCGGTGGACCTGGAGGACGGAAACTACGTAGCGGTCGACCTGGAGGACGAAAACTACGTACCGGTGGTCCTGGAGGACAGAAACTACGTAGCGGTCGACCTAGAGAACGGAAACTACGTAGCGGTGGACCTGGAGGACGGAAACTACGTAGCGGTCGACCTGGAGGACGAAAACTACGTAGCGGTGGTCCTGGAGGACAGAAACTACGTAGTGGTCGACCTAGAGAGCAGAAACTACGGTGCGGTGGACATGGAGGACGGAAACTACGTAGCGGTCGACCTGGAGGACGGAAACTTCGTAGCGGTAGTCCTGGAGGACAGAAACTACGTAACGGTGGTCCTGGAGGACAGAAACTACGTAGCGGTCGACCTGGAGGACGGAAACTACGGTACGGTCGACCTAGTGGACGAAAGCGACGTAGCGGTGGTCCTGGTCACAAATAACGAAAGCGTATGATGTATGAAGACAACTCCCGGCGACGACTCCGTTAACACTCGGAATTTTTAAAAATATTATAAGAGCGCCATCTTGCAACTGATGTCACTGCTGTCTAGTGGTGGCCACTCTTTCCTCATTTTTATCCGCATAGCTTTAGTGAACTGTCAGATCTGGCTGAAGGAGGTGAAACGACGAAAAAATTTTCAGACGAAACGGGTACTCGGAAACTAGAAATAATCATACCTCAGCTTTCCGTGCACTGATTCAATCGAAGTTAGACTCAAATGAAAGCTCTTGGTACCCACATTCTAGGATAAATATTCCAATCCCCTGGATATTGCGAGAAGAAAGAAATTAGGAAATACTGTTTTCCCACAACGCCGTTTAGCTGCCGTTCGGGTATATAGACTCGGTCGAGTCTCGCGCTTTTTTTATTATTGCTCTTGGCGCGAGACTCTACCGAGTCTCTTGATACGAAACATTAGTATATATTTTATACTTTCTGCTACTGGGGCTTGAGAGAAATTCTAAAACTTTATACGAAAAACGGCCGAATATTTCCGGGCTATTCCGAATTCAGCCGAAGGGCCAGACCGCTCTCACATCGAGGACGCGCGCTCTCTTGTGTTGGTGTGGTTGTGTGTGTATAACTTAGCAGTGAAAGAAACTGCAACTAATGTGTATGGTCATGTACATTACTTCCATATTTTCTCGTAAGGCGGCGACCAGCGCTTTCGATATTCTCGCGAGTGCCACTTATAGAAGTTGGTGAGTATATAAAGAGGCGGAAGATCTCATCAACAAGCATGGCTTGATCCCGCTACAGCACTGATCCTATGGTGGTGATGTCAATACAGACAACAAGGTACGACATTGGAATACTCAGGCCCGACCGGTACCATCGCTCACTGGCTTACCGCTTTGTGATCAAAAGCTTCCCCCCCCCCCCCCCCCCCCCCCCCCCCCCGAATCTAGTGTCAAATTAATTTTTGTTTTTCCCGCGTACTCAGCACACCACGTGACCTCCATTTTTCGTATAGTGGTTTAGAAAGATCGCAACGCGTTTATACTGAAACTTACAACGTTTAATTTCACTCTTTGCAAAGCTCTATACTAATTTTTGTTATTCGAATCCATTACAGATTTTAATATGAAGATGTGAATTTTTGTCACAGTACCTCGATTATCCCTAAATTCTTATATTTTATGTTAACTTTTCATATGCAATCAAACAAATAATCATACTAAAAGTTTCTCCGTGTAGCTTTATACAGTGTGATAGTTCGAATTTTGTGATGATTTATGCGGAAATAATCATGTTTAAAAAAAAAAAATTTTTAGCGTGGAAAGACTTGAATTCAAATGAAATTACCCCGGCGGAATTTCTGGATAAGGGGCCATTCAACAAATACGTTCGCTTTTAGGGGGGGGAGGGGGTCGAGGTTGATGTGACGTTACAAGTCACGGGGGGGGGGGGGGCAAAATGTGACGTTCGGTTTTTATGTATAGAATTCGTGTTTTGGCACGAGAATTTTGTTAAAATGAAGTGACAAATAAAGGACTGCTTTTAAATATCTCTTTTATCTCTATTTAATGCCAAGTGACATCGAAAGGCAAATCTTAGAAATAGATCGAATTATGGATCGATAGACCAAAAAAGGCAATAAAGGCCGGGGGGGGGGGGGGGGGGGTCGAGATTTGTGACGTATTATTTTGGGGGGGTCTAGTCAAACGAACCATTGTTACATAGGGGAGGGGGGGGGGGTCTCAAATCGTCCAAAAAAGCGAACGTATTTGTTGAATGGCCCCTAAGGCAATATCGTTAAAAGGGCATATTACTCAAAGATTTGCTGATATCGAGAACGAATCTTCAGAAGATGAGGTGGAATTAGAAAAAGCTTTAGACAACGATCATTTTGGTAAACAGAACGATAATCGTAAAGCACATTAGTCAAAGTTTATAAAAGTATAATATAAATGTTCATTTTTTAGATCTATTGTCGAAATTCAGATAATTTTAAATGAATTACACCCATCACCTACACTCAGAGAAATATTCGGTGACAGTAACTACACGGAAAAAAATAATTAGTCGTTAGCAAATAAATTTACTTTGCGCCAAATAAATGAATTACTTGTCTATTAGCAAGTAAATGTGTATTAAGATCAAATAAATATCTTATCGATCGAAATATTTCTTCATAATACGAGCAAGTAGGATATATTCAACTCAAGAAATTAATTTGTTACCAACAAAAAACAGATGACGTATGTGTCTTGGTTCTTCCATCCAAACCAACCACTGCGTTGAATATAGCAATATCTCGTTGCAACAACCAAATAGAGTATTGGAATCGAAAAATGTCATTACTCGTATCAAATAATCTTGTTGTCTTACTTCAGGAATGACCGCTTTTTTGTTTCAAAAAAAATATGTTTGTGGCAACGACATATAATATTTGTATCAAAGACATGCAGTCAAGAAAATTAATTAATAGGCGCAATGATAAATATAGTACGAAATCAAATAAACTTTTCTTGTGATGCGTAAATATGACTTGAGTAAATTGGTTTACTTGAATCAAATAACTTTTTTTTTCCGTGTATAATACCTCAACGATAGCAAATATGGTGTGGGCAACTGTTTTTTTTCAGTTAGGTCAACCAATTTATGGTTATCGGTACCAAAAAAATAGTAAACGGAACTAAAAAATAGTTGCGCGAACTACATTTCATATCGTTGAGGTCTTTTAGTTGTGTTTACTATTCAGATTTCTCTCAGTGTAGCTAATATATTTTTACATAAAAATGTTGAAAATCCATCCCGAACATACATACCGAGAATATTCGGTGAGAGTAGACAGTGCCCTTCCTACGGCAAAACCAACACGGGCGCGCACCGCGTGCGTGAGGCTCGTGCGGGAGGGGATGCAATGCTACTGGCACCTCATTTCGTCCCGACCGAGCCTCACGCACGCGGTGCGCGCCTGTGTTGGTTTTACCGTAGGAAGGAGACTGTCTACTCTCACCGAATATTCACGGTATAAACATATAAAATACCTTACTCTATAATATAGTAATTATCTATTCTGAACACGCGAATATCTGAGCTTGAAATGAACTTAAACTTCCATAATTTTTGGACTATGCATATTAGGGTGGACGTTAAATTCCATCTTGAGAAGTGAAGCCCCACAGTTTGAAGGAAAAAAAAAAAATAAAAATTTTGGTCCCAAAATAAACACAGGCATTTTTACGGATCTCAATTCAAAAATGCACTGTGAGGCTAATTTTATTTCGAAAAATCCTAAACTATGGCAAGGTATCAGGTATGTGTACTACTACATGAGGAAGAATGGAGGAAATCATACCGATCAATCTGATCATGATTTCACGCCAAACTAAATTCTCTTTATCGATTTTACGACCTAAAATTCTAATTTTCAGTAAATATCCTGCGGATGAAAATTCGATGATGATTTGAATATCATTTCTAAAGTAAAATTTCTCGAGGAATTCAGGGGAATCAATAAAAAGACTCTACAATATTTTCTACTCTCAATATTTTCTGAGATATATCGATTTTTATGAAAAAAAAAAACTGGTGAAAATTGAATTTTTCGATGTATTTCTCACTCATGAATGTTTATTATGAAAAAACAGTGATTTTATACACGATTGAATAAAATCACTGTTTTTTTACAATAAATATTCATGAGTGAGAAATACATCGAAAAATTCAATTTTCACCATTTTTTTTCCATAAAAATCGATATATCTCAGAAAATATTGAGAGTAGAGTCTTTTTATTGATTCCCCTGAATTCCTCGAGAAATTTTACTTTAGAAATGATACTCAAATCATCATCGAATTTTCATCCGCAGGATATTTATTGAAAATTAGAATTTTAGGTCGTAAAATCGATAAAGAGAATTTTAGTTTGGCGTGAAATCATGATCAGATTGATCGGTATGATTTCCTCCATTCTTCCTCATGTAGTAGTACACATACCTGATACCTTGCCATAGTTTAGGAATTAGATGGAATTTAACGTCCACCCTAATGCATATATCCGTACTACCACACTGCTTTAACTATCGAAATTTTAAATTTAGGATACAACGGATTCGAGTAGCCGTAGTATCCATATACAGGGTGAGTTTTCTACGGTTCCAAATGAGGAAAAAAAAAATCTAATTTCAACACTAATACATCGATACAAACCAATAAATCGGCAGTGATAAGCTTCTCCCTTATTCGGAACCGTAAAACCCACCCTATATATTACGGATCCACGTATGCGCATCTGTTTTATACACTTGGCTTGTCAATGATTAGTTTAACGGAAATCACAGATGATCCTGATTATGATCACGAGATATTAGAAGGATGGCGCTTCGATGATTTAAGGCAAGAAAATGTCAATGCGCCAGTTGAAAATCAGAACGATGGTACATTATTAAATGTTCAAATACTAATCTATTATAAAATATTGAGATCAAATTTAATCTGTATACAAGCAGTTAACTAGTTATATTTCTTCCAATAGTAAGAGACAGTGAAATATCCGACAGTGATCACAATGAACAGGAGGATGATGAAATATCACACATATCGGTACGAACTGAGAATGTAGACATTGAAATGCACAATACAGTCCATATTGCGGAGGTAAATGCCGAAGTGCCTGACATAATCGAGCGTGTGGAATCTGATACTGAAGTATCTAGTATAAGTGAAGAAATCTTTCAAACTGTCGAATTAGGTAGTTTTATTGTTTTGCATCAAGGGCCAGTTAATGCGTAACTGTTTTCATATCGCAGAGTTGAAGTGAAGTTCAATATTCACATATAAGTATATCACTCAGAAAAAGGTTTTGTGGAAACAACAAAACGTTTTGTTATTTTACTTAAGGTAGTATGGTCGTCAAAAATAACTAGTTTTTCAATAGTTAATAATTAATAGTTAATATTTTTTTTTTTTTTTTTTTCCCCATAGTTTTTCCCCTATTTAGCACAGGAGTTCTGTAAAGTTAACACTATTTTTTGTAAGTGTAACATTTTTTTTTTTCCGTGTACGTGCAATCTTGTAAAATTAAATATTCACCGTCACCAACATAACAAAAAACAAGTGTCCGGTCGGATTATAGAGAATAGTTTCCTGAAGAAAATAAGTTAAAATAAAAAATAAAAAAAAATAATAAAAAAAAAATAATAAGTTAAAATTAGTTCGACCGTACGATAGCAAAACGATTTGTCGTTTCCACAAAACCTTTTTCTAAGTGTAGGATTCAAATAAAGAGGAGATTTGTTTTCTTAAATCGTGTACGCGATTGATCAACTCCATCCGAGACTCCATATCGGCTTTGCCAGGTGAAAACTTTTTTTTTTTTTGAAATTTCATAGTTTTTGGAATTTTATTTTTCACATGTCACTAACTTCTTTATATTTTATATTCCAGAAAATATTATAAACGTTATTCGCCCTGAAGAAGAGCATATTTTTGAGCCTGAACGACCAAATGAAGAAGGTGAGAAAGAGCCATACTTGTCATGGTTGAATTTTAGTATCCGTTAATTATACAATCAAACATTAGGGATCGATAAATGTTTTGATAGCTGAATTCGTTTTATTCTTGTTCAAAGAAATGCATGTGGAAGAAGAATCTTCAAGTGAATACGATGCGGTGACGATATAGTTATAGAGGATAATATACAGGCTAACGATGGTAAGAATAGATAATAAGTTCTCTATTAATTCTACTTTCTCAAAAGGAAGTTTGTATTATTTTAAATATTGATATCAAAATGAGTGTTCCCTATATTGCATCAGAAGTTACTGGCCAAATCTTAGAAGTGGCACAATCCAAAAGTCAACTCATATCAGTATATAATCTTTTCCCGTCAGAACCCTTTTAATTTTTGAATTAAACTTCGTACAGTAAAAATTTCTTCTTTTGACATATTCACCCGGGTAGATTGCCACGAACCGCCTTGTACATATATAGGGGCGAGGGGGGCAAAATGGCCACCCCAACATTTTTTTTTTTTTTTTTTTTTATATTGCTTTAGCAAACTTTACCTCGACAACTTAGAGAGAGGCGGGAAAAATAGGCAAAAAAAAAGAAGATAAAAGAAAAACTGAAAAGTATTCTAAGGTGAATACGAAAGTAAATTTATAACATTTTTCAATTTTTAAAAATTTCAAAAATTTTTTTAGATTATTAATTTTGCCCGCAATTTTTGAACTTTTCGGGGAAAGGCGTTCAAAACTCGACATCGGTTAGGCTATCATTTTTTGGTGAAAGTTCGGAGATCCATTGATTCAAATCTCGAATTGAAGCGTTAGTTTCTTAGGGTGGCCATTTTGCCCCCCTCGCCCTATATCATGTACTGAATGAATAATTTATAAAACTTTAATTATTATTATTCCTATACAGGAATGCCTGCTACAGCTGGACAGGAACCTCAAGTGAAGGGTAAATGTAACCACTAGTTTGAGGTACCACACAAATCTTTGAATAAACTTAATTATTATTTTATAATTATTTCAGTGTCTGCTAGTCGCAAAAAAAATCTAAGAAAAAAGAGAAGACGACAAATGAAAGCCCGGACCGGTGACTGCCCAGTTCGACAATATGGACGTAAGCGACGTAAGAAGTCCAGCAAGAACCAAGGTGACAATACCTTTTTGTGGTCGATGCAGAACAGAATTACTATACTTTGGCCCATATAAGTCGTGTTATTTGATGAAACGTGAAACAATTCGTGAATCATGTGCCGTGTAGCAAATGTCATCGTATATGCTGTGGTGATAAATTATATGACCCTCAAGATTTCTGGATCTCCAAAAATGAACTTTAGCAAGCCGTAACTTGTAAAGGTTTACTCTGAGCGAAAAATTCTATTGGACCTCTTTCTTCCTCTTCCGATTATCTGATGGCGATATTTTTTATTTTTTTTTTTTTTCATACCGATGCTGACGCCGTTTTTCCGTTAATTCGTACTTTAGCACGACGTAACTTCGAAACGGTAATTCTCAGAAAAAAATTAGATAAGACTTTTTTCTTTCTCTTTCGATTATCTGATGGCGATATTTATTCAAAAGAGGAAGAAAAAAGTCTTATAGAATTTTTCTCTGAGAATTACCGTTTCGAAGTCACGTCGTGCTAAAGTACTAATTAACCGAAAAACGGCGTTAGCATCGGTCTGGAAAAAAAATTAAAAAATATCGCCATTAGGTATATAATCGGAAAAAGGAAAAAAAATGTCCAATAGAATTTTTCACTCAGAGTAAACCTTTACAAGTTACGGCTTGCTAAAGTCCATTTTTGCAGATGTAGAAGTCTTGAGGGTCATAAATCATCTCGGATTTTATTTCGTGAATAATCTATGAGGGTTGGACCTAATTGACGAATTTTGATTTTTTTTTTTTTTTACTTTATTTCTTTTTCCTCATTCATGGAATTTTTTGTATGCAATGTAATTCTCTAAAAAAAAAGTTTGAGTAAAATTGTTCGCTATATATGGCATTGTGTTCGGGGCCGAAGAATCCGAACCTTTTTTTTCTCGAAATCTTGGACTTAATTAAATGTTTTATCGGAACGCTGGCATACCTACTTAGAATGCACAATCTTCGGATTTAGATTATCTTCGAAATAAGCTACCATTGAGTTACTTTTTCATCAAAAATCAAAAATCAGTTAGAACTTTTTACTTGAAATAACTGGCCTATTATACTGTTTCAGGTTAAATCTAGTGAATCCAATTACTAATTACTGTCAGTTAATTTATCCGTTATACTAACGTGCTATTGCTTATATGAAGGTTGGTGGATGAAAAAAAAAAAAGTATTTATTGTACATGTAATTTCAATTTTCAGTAGACATTATAAAGTAATATTATCTCGTATAGTAAATCTGTTCTGCATTTTTGGTAATGTCACTACTAGCGCATGTTATGCAAATTTCATTCAGAAATTCTATCACTATAATAGTTATGAGTATGTATTGATATTTGAAATTCGGGATTTCGTTACATTACACAACAAGTATATTCAAACTCCTAAAATTAAAAATTAAAGGCTGTATTTAAACGCAATTAGCATGCAGGAATCTCAATTGGCTAACTGTGGTTTGATTACGTCGTATGCATGCAGTAATGCAGCCGAGGGCACGCATCTGCCATGTTTTCGCAGGGCGGATTTGTGTGCTTTTGCCTGCGCTTTTCGAAGCGTGCACTGTTAAAAATTTCTAAGTGGAACTTCCTACATTTTGTAGGAAGTTGCGATGCATATACATGGTAGTAAATTTACAAGACATTTCCTTAAAATTAATTTACAAATACTTCAAATTTACTAAAAAATTTAGCGAATTCAAATAAAATTTTGTGTTTCTCCTATGAAAGTTCAGTAAAATCAAGAAATTTATCTGTAAATTCACTTTACTACACCACATTTGTAATTTTACAACCTTTTGTGTAGTAAATGTATTGGTAAATTTACAATAATTTTTAACAGTGTGGATGCGGACGACGGAATCAGGCTATTAGCAATAATCTAAATTCAATAAGCACTTCTTTCGTTTGTGTGATTATTTTGATGAACTATATTATGAATGATATTGATCACCCTTTTTCCGTTATAGAATAATCGTACAAAGCAATTTCAGAATTAGAAAATAGTTATGAGTACACGGAAAAAAAAAGTTATTTGATTCAAGTAAACCAATTTACTCAAGTCATATTTACTCATCACAAGAAAAGTTTATTTGTTTTCGTACTATATTTATCATTGCGCCTATTAATTAATTTTCTTGACTGCATGTCTTTGATACAAATATTCTATTTCGTTGCCACAAACATATTTTTTTTTGAAACAAAAAAGCGGTCAATCCTGAAGTAAGACAACAAGATTATTTGATACGATTAATGACATTTTTCGATTTCAATACTCTATTTGGTTGTTGCAACGAGATATTGCTATGTTCAACGCAGTGGTTGCTTTGGATGGAAGAACCAAGACACATACGTCATCTGTTTTTTGTTGGTAACAAATTAATTTCTTGAGTTGAATATCTCCTACTTGCTTGTATTATGAAGGAATATTTCGATCGATAAGATATTTATTTGATCTTAATACACATTTACTTGCTAATAGACAAGTAATTATTTACTTGGCGCAAAGCAAATTTATTGGCTAACGACTAATTATTTTTTTCCGTGTACCCTGGTAGAAAATTGAACGGAATATGGCCAGAATCCGTTGAATTTTCTGCTCGGTGGGCAGATTCTGGGCAGAAAATATGGCCAGAAACCCCGCGGTCTGACGACGGATTCTGGTGAAGGATCTGGTCAAGTCATCAGCTGTTCATACACATACATAACCTACAGTCCTGAACTTTGTATGTATGCGTGTACGTGTGACACACGGCCACTGATCTCTATAATAACTGGATGGCGTATCCCGTGTTAAATTTTTGTGCCGAATTGAAGCCGTGTGGCAGCCATATTGCTTGTAGTAGATTTGTCAATTTGAGCGGCAGATTCAAATGATAATAACAAAATTTTCGTTGAAAATGATGTAACTTGGGTGAAAATCAAATATTAGTATAAGAATTCTGTATTGCAAACGTTTAGGTGAAGTTGTAATTCCATTTTTAGTAAATAAAATGTGTATTGAAAATAATCTTCATACGAACACTGCATAATAAACACATGTGACAGAGTATTTTATAAAATCGTTGTATTAACAAAAATAACATCACAAAATAATAAAATTTCTTCATAATTTACAATGTCCTGAAAAAAAATTGAGTAGATAGATTTTTTCATCGAAGCATTCCTGTCTGAAATGCTCTGAACAGATTCTGCTGCTGTTCGATGCGGTGAAAGAATATCCCAAATTCATTTTAGCATCTTTTAAAGGAAATCTACATGAAGAGGATTTATCTGGTCATTTTTTTATTAACAAGGCATTTGAATACATATCCAGAATATAAAATATAAATTCCAAATAAATTATCGGTAGAAATGAAGTGAACATAACCTCTCAGCTTCAACACATGGATCTCAGCGTAATACTTGCTTATGGAGTGTCCTGCCTTACACCCCACCTTTTTTGCCGCAATATGTGCGAATCAAGACCATTGCCACTATTTCCACTTAGTACTAGGAATAATTTCGCACCTATGAATGTCTTGCATTATTTTTACGAGCACGAGTTTATGGGTGTCGCCATATTGAAATTGACAAAAGTACTACAAGCAACATGGCTTCTAATAGGCACAAACTGCCCATTGGAATACGCCACGGTCGTATATACAGGTCCGGAAACTCCGGTGGTGGGGGTGGGTCTCTTATTGAAGCCAAAAAAGTTGCCTAAATTCGCCACTCAAGTTGGTGCGCTGTGGTCGAGTAGTAGTAGTAATAACAACAGCGGTCTTACAATTTTTTTTTACATGATCACATGATACCAAATATTATTCGGATGCTGTTCGTTGCACGAAATTTCATTCCATTTGTTAACCGACGAAATTGGAGATTGCTACGTGAAAGAATACAAAAAAGGAAATAGGTTATTTTGACACTTGATGATCGCCATATTTGAAACTACTACTACTAGATCGCAGCGCCTCGCTCAAGTGGTAGCTTTCTGAAGCGCACCTGGCTTCAATAAGAGACCCACCCCCACCACCGGAGTTTCCGGACCTGTATATACGACCGTGGAATACGCCATCCAGTTATTATAGAGATCAGTGCACACGGCAAACTTCCAGAGACAGTGGGAGAGAAAGAGATAGAGATACCTGCGTGCGCATCCACCTATAGCTATGTATAAGGGTAAATTAACCGTGGCTTCTGATTTTTGGTACACTAAACGTAATGGATTCTGATCCGGACGAGTTGGACAATTCTAGAAACAGCCAATCGGCGCTCTGGATTTGTGTGCTTTTGCCTGCGCTTTTCGAAGCGTGGATGCGGACGACGGAATCAGGTTATTAGCAATAATTGAATTTAACAAGCACTTCTTTCGTTTCTGTGATTATTTGGATGAACTATATTATGAATGATATTGATTATCTCTTTTTCATTACAGAATAATCGAATAAAGCATTTTCAGAATACGGAAATAGTTATGAGTATTAGTCTTTGAAATTCGGGATTTCGTTACATTACACAACAAGTAGGGGAGAGTGGGGCACATTTGGACGTGGGGCACATTCGGACATCCGCGATTACTCGCATTTATAGTGTGTGTATAGTGGTGATATCTCTAGGGTGCGTTATGAACTCCACAAGAAGACAACTTTCATCCAGGCAGTGCGAATACTTCGAGTAGGTCTTGTGTCAATCGCGATTGTCCGAATGTGCCCCACGTCCGAATGTGCCCCACTCTCCCCTATATTGAAACCCTCGAAATGTAAAATTAAAGGTTGTATTTAAACGCAGTATGTATTGATATTTGAAATTCGGGATTTCGTTACATTACACAACAAGTATATTCAAACCCCTAAAATTAAAAATTAAAGGCTGTATTTAAACGCAATTAGCATGCAGGAATCTCAATTGGCTAACTGTGGTTTGATTATGTCGTATGCATGCAGTGATGCAGCCGAGGGCACGCATCTGCCATGCTTTCGCAAGGCGAATTTGTGTGCTTTTGCCTGCGTTTTTCGAAGCGTGGATGCGGACGGCGGTATCAAGTTACGGATAACAATCGGAGCCGAATATACGCTTCCTGTTTCTGAGTCATTCGGCCAATTAGTTATAAATTTATTCATGAAATTTTTTTTTAATATATACATTATTGCTATCCAGTTTAATCACATTCTGTAAATATCTCTTTTAGTTATTGATATATTATAAATATCATTGACAAACATTAAATGTGCCGCTCAAATCTTCCCGACAAACGGACGATTTTCAAAATGTCATTACCCGGTAAAAAATATCGTGAAAACGAGGGAAAAAAAATTTTCGAATGTTGAAACTCCGCTAAAAAGATCCTATACTCACTTATACAGTTGCCATAACATACGCTAATGATTTTTTATAACATTATTTTACAGTGCCAAAATGTGCAGTATGCTGGGACGGAGTGGAGATCACGCACGGGTTCGTCCCGTGTGGGCACAATTGTATATGCCAGTCGTGTGCGGCAGTCATCGCTGTGCAGGCACAGCAAACGTGTCCGAAGTGTAGAGAGCCATTTGATAGTATAATCAGAATATATCACGAATGAAAATGTATAAAAATACGTGAATAAAGTGGCATACATATCTTTTTTACCTTCCCCATATATATTTCGTAATAAAATGTTAATTGCTGTATTTATTTTCGATTTCTTGCATCAAATTTTGTATTTTATGCGTGAGAAAATGTCACCCAAGTGAGGATGTCTAGTCGTGTATATATGCATACTAGTTGCGACACCTATAGTATAGGGGTCGGAACTTTATTTGGAAAAAATGTTTGTATGTATACGAATACACATTCTCACTTTGGAGAGTGTATAGGTGTGCACGGAGCGAATAGTGATTTTGTTGGATTACTATAACCAGAGTTATCATGTTCGCGTTCAGAAAATCTATATAGTTAACGGCAATTTTCGGATTAGTGACGCTTCGAAATTCGGAACTTTCGGGATTATGCTGTTTCGGGACTTCAATCCCTCTGACTTAGTGGTCATGGTGATTTATTCTGAATATTCGGATTCAACCACCTCAGACAATCGTCGTTATTATTTTCGGAATATTTATCTTCTGATTGATGTCTATTTTAAGAAACACATAGCTCGTTATAATCCGTTTTAGGTGATTGAGGTTTTGTGAATTATTAAAATTCACATTCTCAGCGGAGATGTTTAAACCTCTTGCCCACTTTATCCTCATAGAAGTGTCCTTTCGGATATATTGATTATTCTTGATCAGTATTTTCTGAAGATCCTCGGGTATGTTCGAAGGGATTTCACGATTGAGAATTTTAGGAAACCGAAACTTCGTCGCAAAAGATTTCGGGATTGTAGCCTTTCGGAGTTTTTTGAATTCTGAACTTTCACCCCGCCCCATATATGTAGATATATATATATATATATATATATATATATATATATATATATATATATTAGGGTGCTTTTTTTGAAACGACTATTTTTTTTTTCCAACCCCCACTCGAAAACCTTGTTGTGGACGTCAAAAGATGAATTGTGTCCAATTTTGAGCTCTTAATTCTAATTCTAAGGACTCGCGCTACTCCTTTTGAATTTTCCCATGCCAAAAGCACGTAAACTTTACAATTTTTTCTTTTGCCGCCCACAACTCAGCCACATTTCGATGGACTGCTATCATCCAAGACCCATTTTACAGAGAATTTAGCGGTCTTCAAAATAGTCTTGGGTAGTTTGGCTGTGGTTTCAACCGCTGAACCTGTGTGAGCCTTCAAAGTCGATTTTATGCATTATTTTTTTCTCCTCACTGTGAGCGAATAAACGGTTGGACTTGGAGAAAAGAACTTGCCGACAATTTTGTAGGAAATTCAATTCTCTACGAAAAAGTCCAATGGATGAAGTGTCTCAACCTAGTATTTAAAAAGATATCAGGACTTTGATTTTCTTAAATATAAAATCTAATAAAATGTCAGGTTCCATACTTTCAAGCTTTGATATTATGCATATCATTTTTTTTGTTTCACTCATACTTTTTGACGTGTCTAAAAATATTAGTTAAAATTGTCATGCTGAAAAATTACCACAGGATAAAACGAGCGGTCAAAAATAAATAATTCAATTAATTTTTTGTTTATTCTTTTTCTTATACGCTTTGGTTGGTATTTCAAAGACATTACTACTCAATTATGCATAATTATGTAGTAATGAGTAGTAATGATAATTGAGTAGTAATGTCTTTGAAATACCAACCAAAGCGTATAAGAAAAAGAATAAACAAAAAATTAATTGAATTATTTGTTTTTGACCGCTCGTTTTATCCTGTGGTAATTTTTCAGCATGACAATTTTAACTAATATTTTTAGACACGTCAAAAAGTATGAGTGAAACAAAAAAAATGATATGCATAATATCAAAGCTTGAAAGTATGGAACCTGACATTTTATTAGATTTTATATTTAAGAAAATCAAAGTCCTGATATCATTTTAAATACTAGGTTGAGACACTTCATCCATTGGACTTTTTCGTAGAGAATTGAATTTCCTACAAAATTGTCGGCAAGTTCTTTTCTCCAAGTCCAACCGTTTATTCGCTCACAGTGAGGAGAAAAAAATAATGCATAAAATCGACTTTGAAGGCTCACACAGGTTCAGCGGTTGAAACCACAGCCAAACTACCCAAGACTATTTTGAAGACCGCTAAATTCTCTGTAAAATGGCTCTTGGATGATAGCAGTCCATCGAAATGTGGCTGAGTTGTGCGCGGCGAAAGAAAAAATCGTAAAGTTTACGTGCTTTTGGCATGGGAAAATTTAAAAGGAGTAGCGCGAGTCCTTAGAATTGGAATTAAGAGCTCAAAATTGGACACAATTCATCTTTTGACGTCCACAACAAGGTTTTCGAGTGGGGGTTGGAAAAAAAAAATAGTCGTTTCAAAAAAAGCACCCTAATATATATATTAGACTGTTTCAAAAAAAGCGATTATTTTATTTTTCTCAAAGAACATTGAAAAATCGTTAGAGTTTGTCTAAACAAAGACCCCGTTCAAATGTGAGCCCTTAATATTAATATTTAGAGGTGGCGCTTTTCAATTTTCTATTTCCGTTTAAATAACATGGGAAAAATTTTTTCTGAACTTTCGAATTTTATTACTCAGAAATGAACTACCTTACAATAATAACTAAGATAGCTCTTTGTAGGAAATTTGACGCTCTATAAGAAAGGTCTGAATGAAAATTTGCATGAGGCGAGCCGTTTCGGAGTTATCAAGCCTCAACCATTGAACTGTTCAAAATTAAAATCAAAATTAAAATTAAATTGAAATGAATTATTGATGCATTGTAAATAAAATTTATGATGAAATTTCATCATTTATTTGTGATATACCCGTATTTTTGATTATTGATCAAAAAAATCAATCACTTATTGTTGATTAATAAAATTTTTTGATCAACATTGAATTGAAAATTTATGGATATTGGTTTTAAAGTTGATAATAGTGGGTATTTAAGTTATATGAGTCAATTTTTTCGCGTATAAGTAGAAATTATCATTATTTTGAACAGTTCAATGGTTGAGGCTTGATAACTCCGAAACGGCTCGCCTCACGCAAATTTTCATTCAAACTTTTTTTATAGAGCGTCAAATTTGCTACAAAAAGCTATCTTAGTTATTATTGTAAGATAGTTCGTTTCTGAGTAATAGAATTCGGAAGTTCAGAAAAAAAATTTTCCATGTTATTTAAATGGAAATGGAAAAATGAAAATCGCCACCTCTAAATATTAATATTAAGGGCTCACATTTGAACAGGGTCTTTGTTTAGACATACTCTGACGATTTTTCAATGTTCTTTGAAAATTTTTTTTTTCTGAAACAGTCTAATATATATATATATGGGGCTTTCCACGCCAACTTGACGAACGTCTGACCCTGACCATCTCGGATTTCATCGACTCTTTTTTAAATAGTGGTCTGCAGGTTCAGGATCTCAAAAATATTTTTTTTCAATTTTTCATAATGGCCGTTATTTATTTATAATTTTTGAAATGAACTCAAAGTTCGGCCCATTTTAAAATTCTGAAAAAATTCTGAAAATTTCTTTCAAATTTGAGGATCATTTTAAGCCCTTATATAGAGTGGTCAGTATAATAGAATCCTTGGGAAAAATCAAAGAAAATACTTGAGATTTAGTTTTTTTTTTTTTTTTTTTTTTTTTTTACGTCATTTTGTATCAAAACAACTCGTAGCTCATAATTGGAGAAAAGCCAAACAAAAAAATGGAGAATTTTTCATTTTTTTATCTCAACCCAACATCATGATGTAGAAAAATCCTTTTCAGTTAATTAATGAGGTTCAAAATGCAGAAATAATTTGACCTTCCTATGTCAAATATCGTGAAAGATAAATAACTTTTACTTAAAGTCTGAAAAATGTACTTATTTTGGAGTTTGTAACTGGATCACATTGGTATATATCTGAACTCATTAACGTATCAATTTCGAGAAAAAGTAGGTATGGATTTCAAAACCTACAAATAATGACGACATAGATGAAAATATTGTCCAAAGATTTTATTCCGATTCGTGTATACAAAAATATTCACTTTTTCTCTTATTTAACAATTGTATACAATTTGGATATTTCAGATTGAGAGAAATTTTTGACTTCGACTTTATTATTTGTGCGAGGAATTAGGCAGTGGAGTTTCTGGGTATCGGGTATACGTTTCGCAGTTTTATGTCGTGTACCCTGATCAATTTTTGCCAGCTCATGAGAAAGTTCATCAAATTCACCATTTTTTTGTTTGGTTTTTCTCCAATTATGAGCTACGAGTTGTTTTGATACAAAATGACGTTAAAAAAAAAAAAAAAAAAAAATCTCAAGTATTTTCTTTTATTTTTCCCTAGGATTCTATTATACTGACCACTCTATATAAGGGCTTAAAATGATCCTCAAATTTGAAAGAAATTTTCAGAATTTTTTCAGAATTTTAAAATGGGTCGAACTTTGAGTCCATTTCAAAAATTATAAATAAATAACGGTCATTATGAAAAATTGAAAAAAAATATTTTTGAGATCCTGAACCTGCAGACCACTATTTAAAAAAGAGTCGATGAAATCCGAGATGGTCAGGGTCAGACGTTCGTCAAGTTGGCGTGGAAAGCCCCATATATATTAGGGTGGTTCTTATTTAGGGCTTGGTGGAATTTAAATGAGTTCGCCCCCCTAATAGATCACAAATAATGTAGAAAAAATCACTGTAAAATTTGAGCTCTTAATTTTAACATTAAGCCATGCCGCCAAAGGCTTTTGTATTTTTTTTTTTTTTTTTTTTTTTT
Organism: Tenthredo mesomela; assembly: GCA_943736025.1. Lineage (NCBI taxonomy): Eukaryota > Metazoa > Arthropoda > Insecta > Hymenoptera > Tenthredinidae > Tenthredo > Tenthredo mesomela. The sequence goes on along the minus strand of OX031014.1, from coordinate 23,987,294 downwards.
TTTTCGATTTTGTACAACTAAAGATATAATATTGGGTTTTGTGCACTTCTAGATCTTTTGTTTTTTCTGCGGCACCAAAAATCTTGTGAAACATCGATGCGTCTCATTGCAAAAACATGCGTAAATCTCCGATTTTATCTACATCTATTAACAATTAGCTATTTACCTAATAAAATATTGAAATAGTATGTTTTTGAACACACTTATTTTTTCGTAATTGTTTTCTTATTGTTTGGTATATTTTTAATTGACAAGTTTCTAATAAAGTTTTTCAAAAAAACAATGTTGATATAATTTTTTTAATATGCCAAAAAAAAAAAAACATTACTTCTGTACCGCTGTTTTCTATACATGAATGTCAATTTTTGAATTTTTTTATTTCTTGAAACGTCAATAAAGTACATCGATGGCTCCGCGGAATAACCAGCTATCTCAGAAGCTGCTTGAAAAAGCAGCTATCTCAGAAGTTGCTTGAAGAAGCAGCTATCTCAAATTTTGCTTGAAAAAAGAGCTATGTTCAAATCTATCTAGCAAAATTTTGCTTCAAAAACGTATAATTATTATCAAAAAGCTGAAAAAACAGGTTGGAGCAGACATTATAATGTCTGGGCTTTTGCTCCAACCTGTGTTTTCAGCTTTTCAATCATGATTTTACGTTTTTGAAGCAAAATTTTGCTAGATAGATTTGAACATAGCTCTTTTTTCAAGCAAAATTTGAGATAGCTGCTTCTTCAAGCAACTTCTGAGATAGCTGCTTTTTCAAGCAGCTTCTGAGATAGCTGGTTATTCCGCGGAGCCATCGACATGATCTTGTCGAAAAATGGATGGTAAAAATGTTTTTAATTTTTTTTTTTTTTTTTTTATCCTACTTGGAAACACACCTAAAATTTAGGCCTCTAGACCAGAATACCCCTGAAAAAAAAGATCTAGAAGTGCACAAAACCCAATATTATTTCTTTAGTTGTACAAAATTGAAGAGAAAAAAAAAAAAATACAAAAGCCTTTTTCGGCATGGCTTAATGTTAAAATTAAGAGCTCAAATATTACAGTGATTTTTTCTACATTATTTGTGATCTATTAGGGGGGCGAACTCATTTAAATTCCACCAAGCCCTAAATAAGAACCACCCTAATATATATATATATATATTAACATGAGTTATATGTTAAAAATTGTAACGACCTTTTTTATAGAAGATAAAATTTCCCATCTTTTTTATTTGAAACTTTTTTCTCTATTGGTAATATTTGCTGAGATATAGTCGATCGAAAAAACCAATTTTTGTAACACATGCATGATTTCTGCGTTTTTTTGACCTAAAAATAGGGTCAAAAGTAGCCGTTTATTGACCGCTTAAAAAGAGCGGGCAATAAAGGATTCTTTATTGCCCGCTTATTGAAGAAGCGGGCAATAAAGAATTCTTTATTGCCCGCTTCTTCAATAATATATATATATGGGGCTTTCCACGTCACATTTACCCCTTTTGTACCTCACCCCCTTCGATTTGGAAATTTTTTTAGTATGATGTTGCAACTGACCCAAAAGGGTCTCTGAATTAATTTCAGATTTTTCCAACCAACGGCTAAATTTAAAAAAAATCGAAAAGTCGATTCCGGAAACGCCATTTTTAAAAATCTGAAAAAATTCACATAAATTTCATAATTTAAAATATGATTTGTAAGCATCACTCGATGATGGGATCTCAATATTTACTATTTTTTTCGCAGGTTCTTAGGTTTTTCATGTCAGAATTGGAGTTTTCATCTTTTTAATCCGTCATAACTTTCTCAAATAATAATGGATTTCAACTCCTCTAAATTTCAAAAAAATTGAAATTCATTTTATTTCAGAAAGTTATGACGGATTAAAAAGATGAAGACTCCAATTCTGACATGAAAAACCTAAGAACCTGCGAAAAAAATAGTAAATATTGAGATCCCATCATCGAGTGATGCTTACAAATCATATTTTAAATTATGAAATTTATGTGAATTTTTTCAGATTTTAAAAAATGGCGTTTCCGGAATCGACTTTTCGATTTTTTTTAAATTTAGCCGTTGGTTGGAAAAATCTGAAATTAATTCAGAGACCCTTTTGGGTCAGTTGCAACATCATACTAAAAAATTTTCCAAATCGAAGGGGGTGAGGTACAAAAGGGGTAAATGTGACGTGGAAAGCCCCATATATATATATATATACTAGGGGGGCTCCGCCCCCCTGCGCGCTACGCGCGCCAACCCCCCATATTCTAATTTGTATCAGTTGTTTCTAAAACCCGAATAATCCGTGGATTTTATGTTCTTCATATTCCTCGTTGTCCAGGTCGTTCGCCAAGTATTTCTAGTAGTCCAGGTCCTCGGCTTCGTAGTTCTCGTTGTCTAGATCGTTCAGTGAGTATTTCTCGTAGTCCGGGTCCTGGGCTTCGTAATTCTCGTAGTCCAGGTCTCGTACTCCAGGTCGTTCGCCAAGTATTTCTAGTAGTCCAGGTCCTCGGCTTCGTAGTTCTCGTTGTCTAGATCGTTCAGTGAATATTTCTCGTAGTCTGGGTCCTGGGCTTCGTAATTCTCGTAGTCCAGGTCTCGTACTCCAGGTCGTTCGCCAAGTATTTCTAGTAGTCCAGGTCCTCGGCTTCGTAGTTCTCGTTGTCTAGATCGTTCAGCGAGTATTTCTCGTAGTCTGGGTCCTGGGCTTCGTAATTCTCGTAGTCCAGGTCTCGTACTCCAGGTCGTTCGCCAAGTATTTCTAGTAGTCCAGGTCCTCGGCTTCGTAGTTCTCGTTGTCCAGGTCGTTCAGTGAGTATTTCTCGTAGTCCGGGTCCTGGGCTTCGTAGTTCTCTTAGTCCAGGTCACTCGCTAAGTATTTCTCGTAGTCCAGGTCCTCGGCTTCGTAATTCTCGTTGCCCAGGTCCTTCGCTTCGTATTCCTCGTTGTCCAGGTCGTTCGCCAAGTATTTCCAGTGTCCAAGTCTTCGGCTTCGTAGTTCTCGTTGTCCAGGTCGTTCACTGAGTATTTCTCGTAGTCCAGGTCCTCGGCTTCGTATCTCTTGAAGTCGTGTGTAGAAATTATTAATAATTATTATTATTTTGGGCTCTCCTCGGCTCTCCTCGGCTATCCTCGGCTATGTTTGGCTATCTTCGGCTATCTTCGGCTATCCTCGGCTCTCTCCGGTTCTCTTCGGCTATCCTCGGCTATCCTCGGCTATCCTCGGCTACCTTCGGCCGATTCGAGCGTGGTCGAGGAGGCCCAGGGCAAGAGGCGGGCGAGGGGGGGGGGGGGGGGGGGGGGGGGGGGGGGGAGAGCCGAGCGGGGTCGAGGAGGCCTTGGAATCCGACACGGCGGCGGCGGCGGCGGCGGCGGCGATTGAATTATATAATATAGAAGGATATATATATATATATATATATATACTAGGGGGGCTTCGCCCCCCTGCGCGCTACGCGCGCCAACCCCCCATATTCTAATTTGTATCAGTTGTTTCTAAAATTCAAATAATCCGTGGATTTTATGTTCTTCGTATTCCTCGTTGTCCAGGTCGTTCAGTGAGTATATCTCGTAGTCCAGGTCCTGGGCTTCGTAGATCTCTTAGTCCGGGTCACTCGCTAAGTATTTCTTGTAGTCCAGGTCCTCGGCCTCGTAGTTCTCGTTGCCCAGGTCCTTCGTTTCGTATTCCTCGTTGTCCAAGTCTTTCGCTAAGTATTTCCAGTGTCCAGGTCTTCGGCTTCGTAGTTCTCGTAGTCCAGGTCCTCGGATTCGTATCTCTTGAAGTCGTGTGTATAGATTATTAGGATATATCGCCGCCGCCGTGTCAGACATTTTGTGCTCTCCTCGGCTATCCTCGGCCATCCTCGGCTATCTTCGGCTATCTTCGGCTATCCTCGGCTATCTTCGGCTATCTTCGGCTATCTTCGGCTATCCTCGGCTATCTTCGGCTATCCTCGGCCATCCTTGGCTATCCCCGGCTATCTTCGGCTATCCTCGGCTCTCTCCGGTTCTCTTCGGCTCTCCTCGGCTGCCTTGGCTCTGCTTCCCCCTTTCCCTTTCCTGGGCCCTTAGACCGAGGGGAGGACCGGGTTCGGCTCCCCTTGGCTCTCCTCGGCTATCCTCGACTATCTTCGGCTATCTTCGGCTATCCTCAGCTATCTTCGGCTATCCTCGGCCATCCTTGGCTATCCCCGGCTATCTTCGGCTATCCTCGGCTCTCTCCGGTTCTCTTCGGCTCTCCTCGGCTGCCTTGGCTCTGCTTCCCCCTTTCCCTTTCCTGGGCCCTTGGACCGAGGGGAGGACCGGGTTCGGCTCCCCTTGGCTCTCCTCGGCTATCCTCGACTATCTTCGGCTATCTTCGGCTATCCTCGGCTATCTTCGGCTGTCTTCGGCCATCCTCGGCTCTCTTCGGTTCTCTTCGACTCTCCTCGGCTCTGCTTCCCCCTTTCCCTTTCCTGGGCGCTCGGACCGAGGGGAGGACCGGGTTCAGCTCCCCTTGGCTCTCTTCGGCTGTCCTCGGCTATCTTCGGCTATCCAGGATAGTTTTCGATAGGGAAGCCGAATGGGCTGGGGGGATGGGGCGAAAACATCTGAGCGGGGTCGAGGAGGCCCAGGGCAAGAGGTAGGGGAGGGAGGGATAAACAAAAGCCGAGCGGAGCCGAGATCGCTGGGATACTGACAAAGGTTAGGTTAGATTACCTAACCTAAGCTAACCTAACCCAACCCAACCCAACGCACTCTATCTTGACCATGGCAACCTAAGTCAACCTGACCTGACCTAACCTCACCTCAAAGGTCAGGTCAGGTAAGGTTAGGGGTCAGGTACGGTTAGGTTAGGTTAGGTTACCAGCCTAACCTACTCTATCCTGACTAAGGCAGCCCAACCCAACCTGACCTGAACTAACCTCACCTCAAAGGTCAGGTCAGGTAAGGTTAGGTAAGGTTAGGTTAGGTTACTAAGCTAACCTAACCTAAGCTAACCTAACCCAACCCAACCCAACGCACTCTATCTTGACCATGGCAACCTAAGTCAACCTGACCTGACCTAACCTCACCTCAAAGGTCAGGTCAGGTAAGGTTAGGGGTCAGGTACGGTTAGGTTAGGTTAGGTTACCAGCCTAACCTACTCTATCCTGACTAAGGCAGCCCAACCCAACCTGACCTGAACTAACCTCACCTCAAAGGTCAGGTCAGGTAAGGTTAGGTAAGGTTAGGTTAGGTTACTAAGCTAACCTACTCTATCCTAACCAAGGCAACCTAACCTAACCCATCCTAACCTAACCTAGCCTACTCTATCCTGACCATGGCAACCTAACCCAACCTGACCTGACCTAACCTAGCTGAGTTAGGTTAGGTTACCTAACATCTCAAAGGTCAGGTCAGGTTAGGTTACCTAACATCTCAAAGGTCAGGTCAGGTTAGGTTAGGTTACCAACCTAACCTACTCTATCCTGACCATGGCAACCTAACCCAACCTGACCTGACCTAACCTAGCTGAGTTAGGTTAGGTTACCTAACACCTCAAAGGTCAGGTCAGGTTAGGTTAGGTTACCAACCTAACCTACTCTATCCTGACCATAGCAACCTAACCCAACCTGATCTGACCTAACCTAACTGAGTTAGGTTAGGTTACCTAACACCTCAAAGGTCAGGTCAGGTTAGGTTAGGTTACCAACCTAACCTACTCTATCCTGACCATGGCAACCTAACCCAACCTGACCTGACATAACCTAGCTGAGTTAGGTTAGGTTACCTAACACCTCAAAGGTCAGGTCAGGTTAGGTTAGGTTACCAACCTAACCTACTCTATCCTGACCAAGGCAACCTAACCTAACCTGAAACGACCTAACCCATCCTAAGGGTAAGGGGGAGGGGAGGGGCGAAAAGAGCCGAGCGGGGTCGAAGAGGCCATGGAAAGGGGGGGGGCGGGAGGTAGCGAGCGGGGTTGAGGAGGCCATGGAAAGTCTGACACGGCGGCGGCGGCGGCGGCGGCGGCGGCGGCGGCGGCGGCGGCGGCGGCGGCGGCGGCGGCGGCGGCGGCGGCGGCGGCGGCGGCGGCGATATATCTTTATAATATAGAGAGATATATATATATATATTATTGAAGAAGCGGGCAATAAAGAATTCTTTATTGCCCGCTTCTTCAATAAGCGGGCTATAAAGAATCCTTTATTGCCCGCTCTTTTTAAGCGGTCAATAAACGGCTACTTTTGACCCTATTTTTAGGTCAAAAAAACGCAGAAATCATGCATGTGTTACAAAAATTGGTTTTTTCGATCGACTATATCTCAGCAAATATTACCAATAGAGAAAAAAGTTTCAAATAAAAAAGATGGGAAATTTTATCTTCTATAAAAGAGGTCGTTACAATTTTTAACATATAACTCACCGTTTCCAAGATATTTGCAAAAAGACGTTTTTCAAGATAGCGGCTAACGCTCGCGGTTTCGGACGACACAAACTTGGTTTCATACTTAGGGGACACTCTCTGAGATAATCTAATCGAAAAATAAATTATCAGGATTTTTTGCGGAGCGAATGTCTAAAAATCCTGGATTATTTTGGAATTATACAGATTACAGTACGTTAAGGGGGGATTTACCCAATCGGTGACCGGCCCGTCTATTTCCTCGAATATCTCCGAAACGGGGTAATCAATCGACTTGTCTTTTCGGCAGCCGATGTTTGACGAGTAATGAGTTCGAACTGGTACGTTTTATCAGATGAAATCGGGATTTTTTTTTTTTTTTATCCATAAGTGTGGGCGTGCCATTTATTGCGACTTATATCAAAGCCCACGCATCAAAAATGGAAAATCAGGCTCTGTCGCCCGATTCTGTGAGGGATTCTGAACACAGCCATCCCAAAACATCTTTGTTTTCGACAACGATGAAAGGGCCAGTTGTATTCCACGTTTTTGTGGTAATGTTCGCGATTTTCAGATGCTGGGGGCGGCCATTGCCACTACAGGTGCTGATATAATGCGGTGGTTCTCAGAACGCCTGTGGGATGTCGCCGCGCGCCCATTTTGAGCTTTTCCTTTTACTATAGTATAGTATACTTTTATAACGTACACTGAAAAAAAAGTTTTTTTCCACCTAGTAAACTTTTGTCTACAGTAAAGAAACTCGTATTCTTGCTGTAAGAATACCAAAATTTATTTCCCACAGCAATACGTATACTGAATGTAACAAAATTTCGTATCCCTCTGAGCATAATACCAAATTCTCAATACAACGGACTTAATCTCACTTTATTGGCATAGTAAATATTTGTTGTAGAGATGATAAGTCTCATTCTTGCCACTTTTCGCGTACCCAGGAATACATATAATTTTTTAATTAACAAGTAAAATATTTCTCCAACGATACGATTAGGCAATTCACAAACTAACACCTGCTTTTAACCGCCAAGACTGCAAAAAAGGAGAGAAATGATGGCGCCACCATTACGATTACCATGGTAACATACAGTGTGGTTTTCGCCTCAGCATTATATTTGGTATTACTGTGGGAACAATACCCGTATCCCTCCAGTAAGAATACGTATACTTACTGCAAGAATACTCGCTCAAAAATACTTTGTATCCTCGGAGAAAAAATACTTTTTTTTCAGTGTACTTTTACTATAGTATAGTATACTTTTAAAACGTGGAATACAACTGGGCCCTTCATCGTTGTCGAAAACACAGATGTTTTGGGATGCTTGTGTTCAGAATCCCTCACAGAATCGGGCGACAGAGCCCGATTTTGCATTTTTGATGCGTGGGCTTTGGTATAAGTCGCAATAAATGGCACACCCACACTTTTCAAATACGTTAACTAATAGAGGGCGATCCGGGTTCTGCATATAATTTATTTTTTTCGGCATAGGCATTGAAAAGTCACTTTTTGACGCCTGTTTTCGATCCACAAAGTGTCACTTTATATGGTTGGTTTCAGAACTGCCGTATAAAGTCTGTATACGGCAGTCTGGACGCGCAGTTCGAAGTGCGCATTCCAAAGCTGCCGTATAAAGACTTTATACGGCAGTTTCGATGCGCGGTTCGAAGTGCGCGACAGATCGCACCATAACCCCACTCTTCGTCTAGTAAATCTCAACAGGCGTCAAAGTGACTTTTCATGCCTATTTCGAAAAAAATACAGTATGGGGCGCACCCGTAAACCGTTTTTGACTCGAATAATGATTTCAGAACTCGCTTCCGGCTCGTCTTCGGCTCGCCTTTAGCTCGTCCTGAAATCATTATTCTCGCCGAAAAACACTTGGTTTACGGGCATGCCACATAATATACTATTATCGCGTAAGGCCGCATGGAAAAAACTGACCTGAACCTTTGACAAGAACAAATTTTGCTAAACGAATCACGAAAGCTTTATATTTATAAGCAAGATCAAAAACATGTATTTTTTCGAGAAAATTTCCAAACCTGTGCGACTGCCCTTTTTTTTTATTGTTTTGTAAATGATGACGTACCTATATGTTTAATTGAAACATTTAACATTACTTCGTTTATTTCAGCTAGAAAAAGAAAGGTTAGAGAAGAGAATTCGAGTTGCAGCGATGACGATAGTTTAAATCTTCGACCACAAAAAAAGAATGAAAGTGAAGAATCTCATCCTAGTCCCGTATTAGAAGCAAGGGAAAAATATAATACAGTCATTTTAGTCAGAAATATGGCTTCTGTACCAAAAAAGTCGGAGCTTCGATTTTTTTTCTTTTGATCGCTTCATTTCGACGTCCTGAAAAACATATTGAAAATCGAGAACGAGATCGCGTTCGCGTTATTAAATATTTAAGGTCAAAGGTCAACAAATTCGTTTTTTTCCAAATATCTGGTTTCCTATGGCTCAGAAACCAATCAAGGTGGTTATAAAAATTGAAGATAACAAAATTATCTACAAAAAACGTCTCATTCATTTTTTACGTACAATGCACGATTTACCGAATATAGGGCAAAGAATGTCTATGACGTGCGTAGCATCCGCTGTCGCACCACTTTTTTACATATTTTTACGAATATCTCGCTTCCTATGGCTCGGAGATAAAATTAGATGATCATCAAAAAGAAAGATTATAAAATTTCCCACACTAAAGGTCTCATTCATTTTTTACGTACAACAAACTTTTTAGCAAAAACCCTGCTCCGCTACAATGTGCGTAGTATCCGTTTTTGCACCACTTTCGCGCTATTTTTGCGAATATCTCGCTTCCTATGGCTCGGAGACCAATTGAGGATCAGATAAAAATTCAAGAGTATAAAATTTTACACAGGAAAGATTCAGTTCATTTTTTACGTGCAACGGACTATTTGCGGAATATAGAGCGACGAATGTCTATAGAACGTGTGTGGTGTCCGTTTCCGCACCACCTCCGAGGAAGGATACAAGGCGCGTTTTTTTTTTTTCACATGGTTTCCCCAGTAGGCACAATCCATATTGTGTATTTACAAAAAGTAATGAAATCAAACCCAAAAAGCACCTGTGGTACAAAAACCTTTCGCCAAGTACATTAATGCGATATATATATCCCACAAAGGCACCTCCCATATAAAAAAAAAAAATCCAAAATTAGTTGCTACTGCCAAGTACCTACATCACATCACCTTTTTCTCAAATTCATAATTCGGCCTTCCAATACATGGTTTCCATAGCCAATCTCATCTTTCTACGCAGAACTATAGGTATAGCAATAGGTAATTGACACTTCTATTGGTGTAAACAGAAAACATAGAGAAATGAAAATGAAGAGATGAAAAAAAAAATTTGCAGTACGTGGTACTTGGTGGGCCTTTTGTAGAAAAGTACGAGGTAACAGCATAAAATAGTGGCCCGCCAAGTACCACGTACTCCACATTTTTTTTTTATCTCTTCATTTTCATTTCTCTATGTTTTCTGTTTACACCAATAGAAGTGTCAATTGCCTATGGCTATACCTATGGTTTTGCGTAGAAAGATGAGTTTGGCTATGGAAACCATGTATTGGAAGGCCGAATTATGAATTTGAGAAAGAGGTGATGTGATGTAGGTACTTGGCAGTAGCAACTAATTTTGGATTTTTTTTTTTTTTATATGGGAGGTGCCTTTGTGGGATATATATATCACATTAATGTACTTGGCGAAAGGTTTTTGTACCAGAGGTGCTATTTAGGTTTGATTTCATTACTTTTTGTAAATACACAATATGGATTAGGCCTACTGGGGAAACCATGTGAAAAAAAAACGCGCCTTGTATCCTTCCTCGGAGGTGGTGCGGAAACGGACACCACACACGTTCTATAGACATTCGTCGCTCTATATTCCGCAAATAGTCCGTTGCACGTAAAAAATGAACTGAATCTTTCCTGTGTAAAATTTTATACTCTTGAATTTTTATCTGATCCTCAATTGGTCTCCGAGCCATAGGAAGCGAGATATTCGCAAAAATAGCGCGAAAGTGGTGCAAAAACGGATACTACGCACATTGTAGCGGAGCAGCGTTTTTGCTAAAAAGTTTGTTGTACGTAAAAAATGAATGAGACCTTTAGTGTGGGAAATTTTATAATCTTTCTTTTTGATAATCATCTAATTTTATCTCCGAGCCATAGGAAGCGAGATATTCGTAAAAATATGTAAAAAAAGTGGTGCGACAGCGGATGCTGCGCACGTCATAGACATTCTTTGCCCTATATTCGGTAAATCGTGCATTGTACGTAAAAAATGAATGAGACTTTTTTTATCTTATCTTGTTTCTTTGTTATCTTTTTTTTCTTTCTTATCTTGTTTATTCCAATAGATTAAAAGGTGCATTCTGTCTGTTTTGTGTTCTGTTTCCACCAAAAACTATACGCGGCGTGATAGGCTCTTTCATTATACGGCCCCTTCACTAAGTATAAATATATACATTATACATGCTTTTTGCAAGGTGCATGTCGAATTTCAATGGCACAAGGAATCGACTGCATCATCAAAAGCATTCTGCAATACCTTAACAAATGTAGACATTGTCATGCAAACAGGACATCAAAAAATGATAGCAGAAAATAGAAAACTCTTATCATCCGTCATCAAGACAGTTGTGTTCTGCGGAACTCATGATTTACCCTTAAGGGGGAAAGATAAAGAAGGAGGTGTTTTCCAAGACTTCTTAAAACTAAAAATAGATTCTGGAGATGAAGATTTAAAGCAGCATTTAAAGAAAGGAAAGAAAAACGGTATACTTCTCCTTTAATCCAAAACGAAATTTTGAATTTATGTTCAGTACTTTTGAGAAAAAAATAGTTGGAGACATCAAAGTAGCAAGCGCCTATAGTATTTTGGCCGATGAATCAGCAGGTATATCCGGAAAGGAACAACTGTCAATAAGTATCCGATTCTACGATTCTGAAAGGAGAATATTGCAAGATTTTCTTGGTTTTGTCGATCTGGAAAAAATGGATGCCCAAAAGATCGCAACAGAAATTGATAAATTTATCGATGAATTAGATCTTGATCAAAATAAATGTGTGAGACAGGGTTACAACGGGTGTTCGACCATGGCGGGAAAATATGAAGGTGTTCAAAAGATATTAAGAGAAAGATATAAGAAAGGTTTATATTTTCACTGTGCCAGCCATAAATTAAACCTTGTAGTGAACGATTTGAATAATGTTCCTGAAATCCGCAACTGTGTATCTACCGTAAAAGATATAATAAACTTCTTCAGAGACTCTGTCTTGCGTAGACGGTATTTTGCTCCAAAAATTCCGATGCTGTGCGGAACGAGATGGTCGCAAAAATACAAAAGTATTGCAATGTTTAAGAAAAATTTCATTGAAATTGTAAACGCTCTCGAAGAACTTTTTCAAGAAGGAAATTCGACTACTAGGAAAGGTGCTTTCCAATTGCTGTCTGCTTCTGGACAAACCACATGTGTATTGGCTCTGTGCATTATCGAGAAATATAACGCCCTTCTGGAACCAGTGGCAAACATACTGCAGTCTAAAAACCTCGATGTGCTCAAAAGTGCTGAACATGTCAATAAAATAACACAGGTGGTAAAAGAACACAGACAGTCTGTCGAAGAAGGGTGTGAAGAGCTTCTGGAATCAGCGAAAGGAATAGCTGAAGCCTTGAGTATTGAGTTACATCTTCCACGAACAGTTGCTCGACAGAAGCATAGAGCAAATCGGCCAGCTTCATCACTTTCTGAGTATTTTCGACGCTTTTTATATGTGCCATAATATTTGGATTCTCTAATATCGTCATTAGAAACGAGATTCAACAAAGACCAATCGCCAGCTTTTGCTTTGACGTCGTTACATCCGTTGCAATTATTGAAAATCAAAGCGGACGATTTAAAAATACGCATTTGACAAATGACCGAGTTTTACGAATTACACAGGATCGAAGCAGAGGTGGAGTTGTGGCGTATTACATCGCTTGAGAAAGACAATCTGGATGTTGATTTGTTGGACTTGATAAGAGAAACAGAACCATTTTTCCAAAAATTAATGTCGCTCTCCAGATTCTCTTAGCCATGCCTTTTACAACAGCTTCAATAGAACGCTCTTTTAGTACCCTTCGGCGTTTCAAAACGGCTGCGATCCACGATGATAGAGGACCGCTTGAATGGCCTGCGTATGCTTAGTGTGCATCACAAATTGGTTGAACATCTGGGTGACTCCCTTACGGAAAAAAACCCCGAACTTTAGGGGTATACCCCCAAATTTGGGTGTTAAACCCCGAAATTCAGAGGTAAACCCTCAACTTTGAGTGTTAACCCTCAACTTTGAGTGTTAACCCTCAACTTTGAGTGTTAACCCTCAACTTTGAGGGTTAACACCTAACGTTGGGGGTATACCCTTAACATTACGGGGTTAACCTTCACATTTCAGGGTTGAGCCTCAGATTTGAGGGTAAATCCTAAATTCGAGGGTTACATCTAACGGTCTTTGGGGGTATACCCTCAGACTTGAGGGTAACTCCTAAATTTGAAGGTTACACCCAACGGTCTTTCAGCGTATAATACCCTCAGATTTGAGGTTGTTACAAAAAGTAAATTATATACATAGTTACAGAAAAAAAAAACGGTCAGTGTATAAAAATGTCAAAAATCGTTGTTTCGCAAGAAATAATATATTTTTTTCTCTGTTAGAAAATATGAAATTATAGTATAAGTATAAAATAGCGCGCGCGCTGTGATATAGTATACCTATACAGTTATTAACTCTTAATTTGAAGAAACCCCGGAATCCAGGGTTAACCGGGGACTGAGGGTTAACCGTCAATTTGGGGGTAAATTCGCACCCCGAACGAGGGGTCTGAGGGTAAACCCTCAAGTTGAAGAAACACCGAAATTCAGGGTTTACCGCGAAGTTGGGGGTGAACCCTCAATTGGGGGTGCGAAATCACCCCCAACATTGAGGGTATACTTGGGGGTTATTTTGAGGGTAAATTTGAGGGTTTTTTTTCATGCGGGCTCCTTCGTTGAAAATGTAACTGACAGATTTGCGGAAAACCCCAGAAAACTAGTTTTTTCATAAATGAAAGTAAGTTTTCATAAGATTCGTGGTTTCATGTGTGTTACCACTCTATATTTATTTTGTCACCCCTCCTTAAAACATATAGTACCTATATTTAAACGTGATCATCAAATATTGCGAATTTATTGGCAAAAATGAAAAAATAAAGACTTATATGCTCTACATCTTATTCCCCCCGTCCAAAAGGCTGCGTACGCCCTTGAACGGAAGAGAGCGGAAGAGAACAGAACAGAAGTGATCGGAAGCATGTGGAAGTCCGTGGAAGCAATGAGAAGTTTTCAATCGTATGATATTCATTTATGCCCGGTTGCATAAAGGTGGGTTACCCAAAAATTTCAATAACCTCCGCAGATACTACTCGTTCAACCTACATGACTGTCAGAAGTTAACAGCGATTCACGACAGCTGTCAGATGAAAAAACGGTTGAACCGGTAGTATCTGCGGCGTTACCTACGGGGTATTTGAAGGTTCGGGTAACCCACGTTTATGCAACCGGCCATTAGACGTGTATCGTATATTAACCCTTTGCGGCAGACATTTTTCCTTGCGTTCAATTGGCTTGAAATTTGTCACTCGGGGGTTTTTGGGGTCGCTGATGACGAATCTGAGCTCAGAATTTTAAAATTCAAAATGGCAGTTCCGTTATGGTGGACAAAAATGCAAAAAGTTGTTTGATGAAAGTGGAAATTGGCATTTGGAGCTTTTTTTTATCGCGGATATAACAAATCTGAACTTATAATTTGATGAAGGTGAAAATTTGCACTACAAAATTTCTGGGATTTTTGATTACGAATCGGTATTGGATTTTTGAAATCCAATAAAACGGCTTCAATGGCTGGTATCAATAAAACGAAGTAGATACTAATGCTTCAAGTATTAGCATCTACTACGCAGCATGTAGGGGTTCCCAGCAAACCAACCAACGTAACAAACTCGCTAGATATGCGTTAGCGACTAACGTGACGTTAGTAAATAACGCAAATAACGTAGAGTGCTGTGTCACTATAATCCTCCATATCTCACGTGAGGCCGTGGCGTTACGCCGTGACGTAAAATTGGCGCTACTTTTGATTTAGCAAGAAACACGAAAATCTTGCCGCATTCCAACGCCATTCTAACACCAGCCAGTGGTGTTAGAATGCCTCATAAAGTTGACACTACCTTCGCCTCAATCAGTACCGGTACAATGCAAATATCATAAAAATTTTAAAGAAACTGAAAAAGAAATTGACCACACGAGGACTTGAACCTACGACCCTCGTCACATGAATCCGAACTCTTGCCGTTGCGCCAACAACTGCTTATGATTTATGTAAATATAAAAGACTTATGTAGTAAACCAATTCGCGATACACTATGCGATTCTTGGTACATTTTGCACGAAGAAAGTAAAGTGAGACTGTCAATGCAGTTCGAACTTAACCAATAATGTGGTTAATGGTGAACGCTAGTATGCCGTTTTCACGTAACGCTAGAATGCTGTCACAACCTAACGCTAAGATGTTGATATGGCGGCAGTACTGAATGGCTATATATTTGCGCCAGCTGTACGTCATTCGGTAACGTTACTCACTGACGCTAGAACCGATGCAAGTAGCGACACAGAAGTCTATAGATCAGGCGCTACAGCACACCATAAATCTGACCCTGATCTAGCGTCAGTCTAGCAAAAGGCAGTTTTGAACGACAGTTTTGTTTGCTGGGTTAATACTTCACGTCGTAGTAAATACTTCACTTGCGTCGTAGATGCTTCCCTCGTGTAGTGCATGCTACGCAAGTGAGATATCTGCTACTCCTAAGAAGCATTTGCTTCAATACTGTAGTATCTACTATAGTAGTAGTATAAAATAATTTCTGGATATAAAATACCGAACATTAAGTTGCGGTACACGTGTTCCTCATATTCCCTCCGATTATTATAAACTTTTATCCGTCGTCTAATATTCATAAAAGCGGCCATTTCCACTTATTTAGCGAAGTAGCCCCCCGGGAAAAAAAGTTTTTATATAATCATATCAAATTATATATAATTTTACAAAATCTTGTAAAATTTTATAAAATTTTAGTTGCATGTATACATATATATATTAGACCGGTCCAAAAAAACCGACTATTCTTTTTCTTTCAATTTTCGCATTGAAATACTTTCGGGGGGCTGAAAAAAGATGCCTGTTAAAAGCGGAGCTCTTAATATTAAGATTTAGAGGTCGCTCATCGCGGATTTCTATTTTCCATTTGAATAGCACAGGAAATTTTTTTTTTTTTTTTTTAATAATTTTGTAGCTCACAAACCAATGAACAAATCCAAATGACTCAAACATATTTTCATAGGAAATTGAATACTCTACAAAAAGCTTCTCTTATCATTTTTTGATAAATTAACTCTTTCCAAAGTTATTCAAGCTCAAATTTCAATTTATAGTTGAGTAAACTATTTGTTTTTGTGATTTTTTTTCCACAATGATATAGATACATTTTTTAGAGTGTTCAATCCCCTATGAAAATATGTAAGAGTCATTTGGATTTGTTCATTGGTTTGTGAGCTACGAAATTCTGAAGAAGAAAAAATAAAATTCCTATGCTATTTAAATGGAAAATAGAAATCCGCGATGAGCGACCTCTAAATCTTAATATTAAGAGCTCCGCTTTTAACAGGCATCTTTTTTCACCTTCCCGAAAGTATTTCAATGCGAAAATTGAAAAAAAAAAAAAAGAATAGTCGATTTTTTTGAACCGGTCCAATATATATTCATATATAATTATATCTGACAAAAAACCAAAACCATACATAGGTTTATATGGTTATATATAATTCTATATGACAATATATGATTATATATAACCATATTAATATCTACGCACAGTCAAATAAAGTCATATATGATTATGTATGACTATTAGGGTGGTCCAAAAAAAACATTTTTTTGTTTTTTTTTTAAGTCTTATCATCTCAAAAATTTCGTTTGGGTATAAAACAAATTCTCCTAAAAGGGCAGCTCGATATCTCAACTCTACGAGGAGCTCAACGATTTTCCGTTTTCCCATCTAAATAACACATGAAAAATTTATTTTTTCGTTTTTTCTGCATAAAACTTCGAAAAAAAATGTTATTCCAATTTTTATGCACATATTTTTGTAGGGAATTCAATTCTCTACAAAAAAGGTTTCATAAGGTTTTCTTGTAATCTTAACAGGTTAAAAGTTATAAGGCTTTAAACCGGCCCTGCAACTCAATTAAATTTAACCAGATATAATTTCAGAACGATTTTCAAATTTCTTCAAATGTGGAATGATTTCTAACTGTCTAGAATAATCTTTAACTGTCGCAAATATTTATTCATACAATCACAAATTCACAGTCTACTTATGGATTAGTAATTACAATATTTATAAAATAATATTACGCTTTAAATTATAAATAATTATTTTTGTTACAATTAGGATATTTTTTTCTACGATCAGCAACTACTTGTAACAGGACAGGACTTAATTATTTCAAAAATATTGTAATTACTAATCCATAAGTAGACTGTGAATTTGTGATTGTAGGAATAAATATTTGAGACAGTTAAAGATTATTTTTAGACGGTTAAAAATCATTCCACATTTGAAGAAATTTGAAAATCGTTCTGAAATTATATCTGTTTAAATTTAATTGAGTTGCAGGGGTTTAAAGTCTGATAACTTTTAACCTGTTGAGATTACAAGAAAACCTTATGAGACCTTTTTTGTAGAGAATTGAATTCCCTACAAGAATATGTGCATCAAAATTGGAATAACATTTTTTTTCGGAGTTTTATGCAGAAAAAACGAAAAAATAAATTTTTCATGTGTTATTTAGATGGGAAAACGGAAAATCGTTGAGCTCCTCATACACTGAGAGACTCTTCGTGTCAATAAATGGTAAAACTATATCAAAGTTTAGTATGGTAGGGTTCGAAAGTACACTGAGAGACTCTTCGTGTCAATAAATGGTAAAACTATATCAAAGTTTAGTATGGTAGGGTTCGAAAGTAGGGAAGACAGCGCAAAATACACTAGTTATTCGTAACGTTATACTGAAGTTTCATATTGCCATACCAGATTTTAACAAGAAAATACGTGATATTAGTATGGTCAATATGAAATATTAGAACGTTGTATGTCAGAAATCTTCCATACGAAAAATCGATATTCTCCATAGTAAAATTTCCTACAAAGTCGTCTCACTTATAAACACAGTGACTGTCATCATCCAAGAAGCATATTCCAGAAATTAACATGGTCAATATCAACGTTGATATCAAGCAGCCGTGAAACTGCAAAGGATATTAGAAATTGAAACGGAGAGTCTCAATTTTTCGTATGGTGCGTATGAAAATATTTCCTGAATCTCCCGAGCGACTACGATCTTCACCGAGAACGCACGAGGCCCCGCTCTGTTTCGGAAACAGCCGAAGAAAAAATCCTGCCAATTCGCTTTCCATGTGCCGTGTGAATATGGAGAATTGTATATCTCTGTAATTGGCTATATTTTTAGGATTACCTATGTATGACTTTTCCTATTTCTTTTTTCAAACGACGAAAATGTTGAATTCTAAAAATGATGACAATTCTAATTATAAAAAGTTGTATTTCTGATACCTTCGATTCTTTATGATTAGTTTATTTGTAACATTTAAAATTATGTCATAAATACAAAAATTCAAAGATTAGAAAAAAAATTAGATCATCTTTTCAGATTAAAAGTTATTATAGTATATCTAGACTCTAATAGTGCTAAAATTTTATAAACTCCCAAATTATCTGAATTTATTTAAAAGTAGAAAATATTTCATTCTGAACACTTCCTCAATTGAAAGTATTCATGTTTGAGGAATAGGGATGTATATGGGCAATTCACTCCATATCAGCTAACTTCAAATTGGCGCTGAGTGATTTTTATTCTCAATACTCGGGAAAAATTATTTCATTTTTCGAAAACGAGCTACCTAATCAATGCAAAAATGATTAGGCGAGAATCAGATATTTTTCCCCGTTGACCTAAAGAGTTTCAGATTTTTTTCGTCATTTTTAACACAGATATAATTTTTTTTCCACTTTTGCCCATAAGAACACATGTTAATTTGTCAATTTTTCTAATCCAATTTTCTCCTAAACAAACGTCTTAAAGAGCTTGAAGCGTTTGTTGAATTTTTTCTAGGATAAAATCTGAAGATCCAAATTTTCAAAATTTTCTACCATCATTTTTGCTGTGATGCCCATACATGTTTCAATTGAAAAATAATACATAATTAAAAAATTAATTGGATTTTTTTTTTTTTTTTCAAGTTATAAAATTACCTTTCCAAAATAAAGTCTACTTTGCAAATGCAGTTTTCCAAAAGAATAATTCTTTAACGAGTTATTTAGAAAAGAACCCTCCAAGTCCTTTCTCACAAGCAGTGGATTATTACCAGCTTGGTATATATAGAAGTTTCTGAAATTATCCCGCACGTAATTGTATTACGTTTGTATATTGTAAATGTATAGGTATAAGTCTCTCGGTCTAATTTATAAGTGTGTTGCGCGATACTCCTATGTAACTTGTGTATATTTGTGTACATGTATAGTATACCCGATATGTATGTCCTTTCAGTGCGTGTGACCTCTACTTCCTGATGATACTGGTGTTGGGGATAGCCTCGGCTCACTCCCTTCTTTTTCCACCGGCAAGTCATGATTTTTCATATGGTCCGTACGAAAAACTGATATTCTTCGTGACGACTAGAGACGATTATTTCAAACTTTCATATTCACCATACTAACCGTGTTTGTCAAGTCGCTATCTAACTTTGATATGGTGCGTTCCGAATATTACTATGTTGTTCATTAAACATTGAAACACCTTTTTCACTTATTGAAAGGAAAATATCAGTTTTACCCATTAGTATGCACCATATGAATTTTTGAAACGTACGCCCGGTCTTCCCTACTTTCGAACCCTACCATACTAAACTTTGATATAGTTTTACCATTTATTGACACGAAGAGTCTCTCAGTGTAGGGAAGACCGGGCGTACGTTTCAAAAATTCATATGGTGCATACTAATGGGTAAAACTGATATTTTCCTTTCAATAAGTGAAAAAGGTGTTTCAATGTTTAATGAACAACATAGTAATATTCGGAACGCACCATATCAAAGTTAGATAGCGACTTGACAAACACGGTTAGTATGGTGAATATGAAAGTTTGAAATAATCGTCTCCAGTCGTCACGAAGAATATCAGTTTTTCGTACGGACCATATGAAAAATCATGACTTGCCGGTGAAAAAAGAAGGGAGTGAGCCGAGGCTATCACCAACACCAGTATCATCAGGAAGTAGAGGTCACACGCACTGAAAGGACATACATATCGGGTATACTATACATGTACACAAATATACACAAGTTACATAGGAGTATCGCGCAACACACTTATAAATTAGACCGAGAGACTTATACCTATACATTTACAATATACAAACGTAATACAATTACGTGCGGGAAAATTTCAGAAACTTCTATATATACCAAGCTGGTAATAATCCACTGCTTGTGAGAAAGGACTTGGAGGGTTCTTTTCTAAATAACTCGTTAAAGAATCATTCTTTTGGAAAACTGCATTTGCAAAGTAGACTTTATTTTGGAAAGGTAATTTTATAACTTGAAAAAAAAAAAAAATCCAATGAATTTTTTAATTATGTATTATTTTTCAATTGAAACATGTATGGGCATCACAGCAAACATGATGGTAGAAAATTTTGAAAATTTGGATCTTCAGATTTTATCCTAGAAAAAATTCAACAAACGCTTCAAGCTCTTTAAGACGTTTGTTTAGGAGAAAATTGGATTAGAAAAATTGACAAATTAACATGTGTTCTTATGGGCAAAAGTGGAAAAAAAATTATATCTGTGTTAAAAATGACGGAAAAAATCTGAAACTCTTTAGGTCAACGGGGAAAAATATCTGATTCTCGCCTAATCATTTTTGCATTGATTAGGTAGCTCGTTTTCGAAAAATGAAATAATTTTTCCCGAGTATTGAGAATAAAAATCACTCCGCGCCAATTTGAAGTTAGCTGATATGGAGTGAATTGCCCATATACATCCCTATTCCTCAAACATGAATACTTTCAATTGAGGAAGTTTTCAGAATGAAATATTTTCTACTTTTAAATAAATTCAGATAATTTGGGAGTATATAAAATTTTAGCACTGTTAGAGTCTACATATACTATAATAACTTTTATTCTGAAAAGATGATCTAATTTTTTTTCTAATCTTTGAATTTTTGTATTTATGACATAATTTTAAATGTTACAAATAAACTAATCATAAAGAATCGAAGGTATCAGAAATAGAACTTTTTATAATTAGAATTGTCTTCATTTTTAGAATTCAACATTTTCGTCGTTTGAAAAAAGAAATAGGAAAAGTCATACATAGGTAATCCTAAAAATATAGCCAATTACAGAGATATACAAATCTCCACATTCACACGACACATGGCAAGCGAATTGGCAGGATTTTTCCTTCGGCTGTTTCCGAAACAGAGCGGGGCCTCGTGCGTTCTCGGTGAAGATCGTAGTCGCTCGGGAGATTCAGGAAATATTTTCATACGCACCATACGAAAAATTGAGACTCTCCGTTTCAATTTCTAATATCCTTTGCAGTTTCACGGCTGCTTGATATCAATGTTGATATTGACCATGTTAATTTCTGGAATATGCTTCTCGAATGATGACAGTCACTGTGTTTATAAGTGAGACGACTTTGTAGGAAATTTTACTATGGAGAATATCGATTTTTCGTATGGAAGATTTCTGACATACAACGTTCTAATATTTCATATTGACCATACTAATATCTCGTATTTTCTTGTTAAAATCTGCTATGGCAATATGAAACTTCAGTATAACGTTACGAATAACTAGTGTATTTTGCGCTGTCTTCCCTACTTTCGAACCCTACCATACTAAACTTTGATATAGTTTTACCATTTATTGACACGAAGAGTCTCTCAGTGTAGAGTTGAGATATCGAGCTGCCCTTTGAAGAGAATTTGTTTTATACCTAAACGAAACTTTTGAGATGATAAGGAAAATACTTTTTTTTTTGGACCACCATAATGACTATACCGCGAATATTCGGTGAATCTGAACGACCCCCTTCCTACGGGAAAACCAACACAGGCGCGCACTGCGTGCGTGAGGCTCGGCGGGCGGCGCCAGGCGGCCAGTGGTGCTTCTACCGAATCATCCGCGCCTTGATACTTAACCTAAAAAGCAATCATCACACTGAACACGGAAAAGAATGAACGCGAGTAAAATGAATTCGCCTGATGTGAACATTTATTTTAAAAATTTATCAACGAATTTAAAATCAAATATCAATTAATTGGATTTAAGTCGGATTTAAGTATTGATTATCAGTGTCTAGGATCGATATTAGAGACGAAGTGGAACAGGTAAGTGGAGGGTGAATCATTAAAAACAACATTGTCAAAAATTGGTTTATTTATTGATTTATTCACTTATTCATTTATTTTCAGAACTCGATTTTATTCAAAACATCTGTTGGGAATACTAGTATTCAATCTCATGAAAATCAAAATTGAAAAATGAAATTCATCAGCGATTATTGGTTAATCGAGGGGTCCATTGCTGTTGAATTATGGTGTACGCACAAACTTATCGGAGATTGAATGCTTGGGAATCGAAGAAGGGCTACCGATGAGCCACTGTCGAACGTAGTGACACTTTTACTCGAACCATTTCCATCTCTCAACGATTACTTCTATCAGAGAACCGAGTGCTGACACGTACCTCAGCGAGGATTCATAGCGTGCGGAGGGGCTTTGTCGCAGGAGTTTGTAGTGCGATGAGGCAGCGTACGAGGAGCTTCGTTCCAAGGGTTCGTAGCACAAGAACGATATTTATCGAACATTTCTTACTTGTGTGCCGAACATTCAACGTTCATGTTCCGTAGCAGGCGTAGAAGCTTCGTCGCAGATGTTCGTAGTGCGATGAGGCAGCGAACGAGGAGCTTCGTTGCAAGGGTTCGTAGCACGTCGACGATATTTATCGAACAACTCTCACTCATCTAACGAGCATTCAACGTTCATGTCTCGTGGTAGGCAGAGGAGCTTCGTCCCAGATGTTCGTGTTGCGATGAGGTAACGTACAAAGAGCTACGTTGCAAGGGTTCGTAGCCCGTTGACGATATTCATCGAACATTTCTTACTCGTCTAACGACCATTCAACGTTCATGTCTAGTACACTGCCTCGTCGCACTAGGATCATCTGCGACGAAGCTCCTTCGCCTGCTACGAGACATGAACGTTGAATGGTCGTTAGACGAGTAAGAAATGTTCGATGAATATCGTCGACGGGCTACGAACCCTTGCAACGAAGCTTCTCGTACGCTGCCTCGTCGCACTACAAACTCCTGCGGCAAAGCCCCTTCGCACGCTATGAAGCCTCGCTAAGGTACGTGTCAGCACTAGGTTCTCCGATAGAAGTAATCGTTGAGAGACAAAAATGGTTTGAGTAAAAGTGTACTACGTTCGACAGTAACTCATCGATAGCCTTTCTTCGATTCCCAAGCATTCAATCTCTGATAAGTTTGTGCGTACACCATAATTCAACAGCAATGGATCCCTCGATTAACCAATAATCGTTGATAAATTTCATTTTTCTGTTTCAGACCTAAGGACGTGGCCTGTGGGTGGTAGCCTTATCCTCGATGACTCCATTCTCTGCATTGTACTCTGATCAAATGATTCATTATGTTATTATGAAACCAAAGTTGACACAAACACTGAAAACTTTCTCACGAATTCTTAATGTTCATTAGATGGAATACTTGTATTCCGAACAGACGTTTTGAATGAAATCGAGTTCTGAAAAATGAATAAATAAATAAATCAATAAATAAACCAATTTTTGTCTTCAATGTTTCACCCTCCACTTACCTGTTCCATTTCGTCTCAAATATCGATCCTAGACACTGATAATCAATACTTACACCCAATTAATTGATATTTGATTTTAAATTCGTTGATAAACTTTGAAAATAAATGTTCACATCAGGTGAATTCGTTTTATTCGCATTCATTCTTTGCCGTGTTCAGCGTGATGATTGCTTTTTAAGTTAAGTATTTATCGAGTTAGCGCGGATGAGCTATAGTATTTATCGAGTTAGCGCGGATGGGCTATGCGGAGTCGGCATAGTACGGAAGATTCGGTAGAAGCACCACTGGCCGCCTGGCCCCGCCCGCCGAGCCTCACGCACGCAGTGCGCGCCTGTGTTGGTTTTCCCGTAGGAAGGGGGTCGTTCAGATTCACCGAATATTCGCGGTATATGACTATATATGAAACACAAATCAATCTTACATTCTTACATTACGTTATATATAAAATTATATTTAACTATATATAATTTTATACAATTCGCGTTACTAAAACCAAAAGAGCGTATTTCAAATCATACGCCCTTTTGGTTCTGCAGAGCCAAAAGGGCGTATAAAATAAAAAAATTCTCTAATCAACCTAGAAATGTTAGAAATAAGGAAATATATTGAAAAAAATTAAAAGAATTTTTTTTTTTTTGAGATACGCTCTTTTGGCTTAAAAAAAAAAAATTCTTAAAACCAAAAGGGCGTATCGTTTTTTTTCAACTTATTATCAACCATGTAGCATAATTATAGAAAAAATTCAAAAAAAAATGTACAAATCATGATTTTACAACTCAACATGTTTTTAAAAATATTTATTTGATTGAAAAAAATATTTTTGGTTTATGCGAGTGTAATTCCTTGATTGTCCCGTTGACTGAGTATTCTAAAGACAGCTCACCCTGGGTTATTCCGTGAGCCGACCAAGTGGGCTTGAAGTGGGCTTGGGGATTGAAGAGTGCCCGAAGTTACCGACCGAACTACCATTGCAGTATATCTATATATTCCCACACTATAGCCACTTGGTCGGCTCACGGAATAACCCAGGGTGAGCTGTATTTAGAATACCCAGTCAACGGTACAATCAAGGAATTACACTCACATAAACCAAAAATATTTTTTTCAATCGAATAAATATTTTTAAAAACATATTGAGTTGTAAAATAATGATTTGTACATTTTTTCGAATTTTCTCTATAATTATGCTACATGGTTAATAATAAGTTGAAAAAAAACGATACGCCCTTTTGGTTTTAAGAATTTTTTTTTTGAAGCCAAGAGGGCGTATCCCGAAAAAAAAAATTTTATTTTTTTCAATATATTTCCTTATTTCTAACATTTCTAGGTTAATTAGAGAATCTTTTTTTTTTTTGTACGCCCTTTTGGCTCTGCAGAACCAAAATGGGGGATTAGTATATATGATGATATGCATGAAAATAATCATTTTGAAATGAAGATATTTATATATAACTTTATATATTTTTATATAATTATATATGACTCTATATAAAATTATATAAAGTTATATATAATTATATAAAGATATATAAAATTATTTATGATTATATCAGGTCAAA
The DNA here is from genome assembly GCA_943736025.1 of Tenthredo mesomela. Lineage (NCBI taxonomy): Eukaryota > Metazoa > Arthropoda > Insecta > Hymenoptera > Tenthredinidae > Tenthredo > Tenthredo mesomela. The sequence goes on along the minus strand of OX031014.1, from coordinate 23,962,280 downwards.
TCTGAGATATAAGTTTATATAATTATATATGACCCAATATATATAATTTTATAAAATTATATATAATTATACAAAAACTTTTTTTCCCGGGCCGTCTGCGAAGTTGCTCGGACAGCAGCTTCACTCAAACTGTAGTAGATACTACGCCCGGCTCAAAAACGGAGTACCTACTTCGAGCTAGGAGTAGGTACTACGAAACACTAGTATTAACCCCTATGTACGAAGCACCTAAGGTAAACGGCCCAGTTAGTGACCCTGTCCCAGATTGTGACCCCGACGGCACAATTTTTACTGCCGTAAATACAGTTTTTGTCGAATAATAATCCAATTACCGGCCAATCAAAGAGCGTTTCTCACTTTTAATTATTGAAGATATCCCCGTTTGTAAATAAAATATTTAGAATAGAAATTGACCGGTGAATAGTGCGGCACGCGTCTCAGTGGCTCCGCAGTGACAGTGCTAGACGGTATTGACTAGCGACGAGGGATACGAATTATGAATCCTGTTGACCGTGTAAGTATAAAACGACATAAAAATGGTGTCAACATCTTCAGCAGGAACCAGACTATCGGTGAGATAAGAAATGATTCAAGTTTTGGTCAGGTATTTGTTCGAATTCGCGAGGTCAATAAGTGCGTCACATAATTGAGGTTATGTCGCTGTTGTAGACCCTCTATTCGTCACCTGTTCGGAAGTGTCAGGAAGTGGGTACACCCATGGGTACACCCATGTGGGTACACCCATGGGTCATAAGCTGCGGCATGGGGGTCATGAATCGGGTACACGCAGGGGTCACAAACTACAGCAATGGTGTTTCTCTAGTGTCATGAACCCCGGCAGCAGAATAGCGCTATTAAAACAAGGATTTGATTAATAAATCTTAATTGTTTCACTTTTACAATAGGTGATTCTCATTCGGAGGACTTTGATGCACGTGTTGAAATCTTTAGTTTTCGATTTGACTGTATCACGCGTGACTAAATAGTAGAAATCCGACACCGCCGCTCTTAAAGTGTCACTAACTGGGCCGTTTACCTTACTACGCACATAGGAGTAGGTACTACGGAAGCGAAAGCATGCTACGCATCTGAAGTATCTACTCCGAATCCGAAGCATCTGCTTCAAGCATTAGCATCTACTTCGTTTTATTGATACCAGCCATTATATTGACTTAAGGGGGAACATATGAGTAGACGGCGGAGAAAATATGTGAATTTTGGTAATTATTATCTAAAAAACTATTTGTTCGATTTTATCCAGGTTTGTTCCATTCTGAAGTATACATATTGACGTATGTTCACGAATTTTTTGATGAATATATCTCGACTGGGAGAGTTCCTATCGTGGTCGACGTAAAACATGTCCCTCGATGCGGTTCCCAGGATTACTGGCAGTGGGTTGATCCGAAACAGAAATTCCAAAGAGATTCTTAGAAGTTAATGTATGATGCCGTTCGCAACATAGGATTAAAAAAAAAAAAAAAGGAACTGACGAAATGGCGCCTGATTGAACGTTACATCCATCTTTCAACCACAATTTCTGACCCTTCCGGCTTGATAAAAAAGAAAATAATTGAGTAAAATCAAAAATCCTACGTTGCGAACGGCATCATACATTAACTTTTAAGAATCTTGGAATTTCTGTTTCGGATCAACCCACCGCCAGTAATCCTGGGAACGGCATCGAGGGACATGTTTTACGTCGACCACGATAGGAACTCTCCCAGTCGAGATATATTCATTGAAAAATTCGTGAACATACGTCAATATATATTAGACTGTGTCAAAAAAAAAACGACATCTTCTTTTCGTTCGGGCCCTTTCAGAAATAGTTAGTGCTTAATATAAGAAAAATTGTCCCCAACGCTTAGCTATGTAGCTCGAACACAGAATTAGCGCATTTGAAAATAAGATTTCCCATGTATTTCAAATGGCAAAATTCGTTTATCTTAGTTTTATTTTTATAACGCCCTTTATTCAACTGATAAGAATAAAGTAGATATACGGTTTTGTAGAGAATTTCATGATCTACAAAAATGGTCCTCTGGCCAAAGTTGCTCAATAAACCGTTAACAAATTACAGTGGTTCAAAAGTCATATTTATATTTGATCACTACTTTTTTTCGACGAATTAACTTAAATTAATTTTTCATGCAAATTTTTTCAGATATTTCGTTTCCTAGAAAAATAATCAACTCTGAAAAGGTAAATATCAATGAAATTAACTTTTATAAACTCCAAAAATTTTGTTTCAGGCCAGTCATTCAAGACATCCAATTCACAATAATTCCAAAACTTTTGAAACTTATATGTAATGTTGAGGAGGGTATAAAGGTGAACTATAAAATTTTACAACCTTTTTCAAACTACAGAATATTGTCAAAATTCGAAAAAATGGCATTTCGCAATATTCTCGCCAGGAAAATTCCAAAATGGCAAAATTTGTTTATTTTAGTTTCATCTGTAAAACTTTTTATATTTAACTGATAAAAATGAAGTGAATACACGATTTTGAAGAGAAAATTTTTTTTAGAAAATGTATGAAAAAATTAATTTAAATTAATTTGTCGAAAAGTAAGTATAGTAATCAAATCTATATATGACTTTGATACCGCTGTAACTTATTAAGGTGAAGTGAAACGTTTCAAGGCCACGGCCGGGTGCCTTGCACCGCGGTAAAACAGAACTACCGAACGTTTGGTACCTCTGTCCACCGCTAGATTATTTGCAAGTATACTGCAGCGTTGCCAACCATACCATAATTATGGTAACTATACCATAATTGAGATACAAATACCATATACCATAATGAAAGATATGGTAGTGCGAAAATACCATAATTTGGCTTAGGTCCTTTATGAGTTACTATATGTTCTGGATTAGCGTAGTTAAATAAAGGTGATGAATAAAAAAAAAAGTCAAAACGTCAGGCATTTAGAACAAAAACGAAAAAGTGACTCGACTTGATTGATTGAGAGAGACCTTCCTCTAAAAAAAAAAAAAAAAAAAAAAAAGTTACATTTGCGCGCTGCGCGTCCATAAGGCTCGGACACGCTCAATTTCCAAGTCGAATATCATATGCTTTATGATAACATATTTAAAATAACAATTATTTACTGTAACTTTTCTTTTTCTTTTTCTTTAATTCCTTCAAACTGTGAATTTTGAATTTGGCGGTACATACCATAATTTTTTGCCAAATACCATATTATTGGAGTGTTGATACCATAATCACGTATTTTAGGGTTGGCAACACTGGTATACTGGCTGCAATTTCGATACAGGCTGTGATCTCGACTAAATGTCGATACGGGTTGTGATCTCAACTGAATGTCGGTTTTTTAGTTATGAGTAACGGAGAATCGTCAATTCTCAGCCATTTCTCCATAAAATGACACGGGATTAGGCTCAAAGTGTGTGGTTTTTAATTGCGGAGTGGCTAATTATCGGGAAAATGCGATTATCTACGGCAACAGTGAATAATCTCGCGATTTATGTGGTCGGTACGTTAATCTGTAAAAATTTTTGTCAAATTTTGGAAAAGTGAAATAATCAGCCACTTTCTGCCACAATTATGTGTAATCCCTCGAAGTTTCATCGGAATTGATTCAGTAGTTCCGGAGAATTCACGATTCCCGTTTTCGAGGTTCTGACAAACGTTTCACTTCACCTTAACGGTTCATTGAGCAACTTTGGCCAGAGGACCATTTTTGTAGATCATAAAATTCTCTACAAAACCGTATATCTACTTTATTCTTATCAGTTGAATAAAGAGCGTTATAAAAATAAAACTAAGATAAACGAATTTTGCCATTTGAAATACATGGGAAATCTTATTTTCAAATGCGCTAATTCGGTGTTCAAGCTACATAGCTAAGCTTTGGGGACAATTTTTCTTGTATTAAGCACTAACTATTTCTGAAAGGGCCCGAACGAAAAGAAAATGTCGTTTTTTTTTTGACACAGTCTAATATATATATACTTCAGAATTGAACAAACCTCCATGAAATCGAACAAATAGTTTGAGATAATAATTTTTAAAATTCACCTATTTTCTCCAACGTCTACTCATATGTTCCCCCTTAATATATCGATCAAGTAAGATGTAGAACATGGACTCAGATTCGTCATCAGCGACCCCAAAAACCCCCGAGTGCCAATTTCCACTTTCATCAAACAACTTTTTGCATTTTTGTCCACCATAACGGAACTGCCATTTTGAATTTTGAAATTCTGAGCTCAGATTCGTTATCAGCGACCCCAAAAATTCCCAAGTGCCCGTTTTCACTTTCATCAAGCAACTTTTTGTACTTTTGTCCGCCATATTGGATCCGCCATTTTGAATTTTGAAATTCTGAGCTCAGATTCGTCATCAGCGAGCCCAAAAACCCCCGAGTGCCCATTTTCACGTTAATCAAGCAACTTTTTGTACTTTTGTCCGCCATATTGGATCCGCCATTTTGAATTTCCAAATTCTGAGCTCAGATCCGTCATCAGCGACCCCAAAAACTTGTAGTAAGCGATTTTCAGGCAAAAACTTCGAAAACTTTCTCAGATAATGAATTTTCCTTAGAAAAATGGCAATTTTTTAACGTTTGTTTATGTGTACAAACAAATTCACCGATGATTTCCAACTATTGCACATCAATTTTTGTCCTTGAATATATAATTGATGCTAAAACATAAAAAACAGTTCGAAAACATGGTGAAAACTACGCTAATTATTCATAAAATTGTGATAAAAAAGGTGGGCAGCGTATGTCTGAAAAAACGTCCCACCATGCTCCAAAGGGTTAAGCTATATGAGAAATTACTGTGAGGAACATGTCTGTTATTTGGTATACTATGGTGTTGGCTGTAAAACAGAAAAGCAGTCAGTTTTGTAGAATATATGATAAATGACTAAATGAATATCCTTCGCCCCTGACGCGTACGATTGAAAACTTCTGATTGCTCCGACGGACTTCCACACGCTTCCGATCACTTCTGTTCCGCTATCTTCCGTTCCGGTAGATTCCGCCTGGTCTGAACAGGCCTTTATTCGTTGAAATTGGGAAACAATTACCGGCGCTGGACTCTTGGCCACCTCAACACTACGCCAAGTATTCGGACATTAGGAATTCACCCTGTATATGCTGTCTAGGTTGAGAAATCAAAGTAAAATTGAATACTTTTAGTACCGCGAAATTGTACTTACGAATTTAAGTGGAACCACCATTCTAATCTGCCAATGTTGATAAAAACCAAATTTTCTGATACAAAAGCCAGTGTCCAAAATCCCAGTAACACCAATCCATGACCCCGCGTTGGAACACTCGGTAATAATTTGTAGCGTTCAACTCTCAGGATATGAACAGAGTAGGGATAGATAATTACTGTCAGCACTGTCGACAGAATCTGAAACGAATATGACATTTCAATACAGAAAAACATCACCACCTTGAGCAGTTATGATGTAGAACTTTCATACATCATATCGGTACGTGAGTCGAAAAGTATTACACGTCAGATTAATGCCAGAAACTATGACACCTCAATATATGGGCATATCCAAATAGAACTTAAAAAAGCGTGTCCCTTGGCCTATTGAGGGACTAAAATCGTGAAATATGACAAACTATTGATATCAACAGACCCTTTACAATGTCCTGAACTAGAGGCATATAACTGATGGACCGGAATCAAGAAATTATACAAGTTATTTCACCGAAAGTCACTGAAATGTCCTTACCGTCCTTGTCCCTGGCACAGCTTTTCAAAGTTTAATGACAAAATAAAGTCCTGTGCCGTTCGTTTATAATGAAACAAAAAAATATATGGAATTTGGCATGTCTTAGTTATACATATGGAACAGGAAATTGACTGTGCTCAAAACTATATCACCACTAAAAATTGTTAAAAATTGTCCCGCGGTCTTTGTGTCCTTACCGTCTGCAGTTTTTATGTCGCTCTTGGGCGAAAATGCGATAAGATTAAGATCGCCCTTGATCACAGTAGATTACAACGATCACTCATGTAACTAAAAACAATCGTTAATGAACTGCAATGCGTTATGTGTAATGGTGCATACGTAGAAACTATCAAAATTTCGGTAAGTTTGTAAATTGTGTCTCTACCGTCCAAAGGGAAAAAACTCCCTTGGCACATATATTGATTAAGTTCTCAATTTTTTTGGGTTCTACAATATGAGATACGGGTTTCTACGAAATTACATAAGCGCGCGGGTATTTTAACCTCTTTGAAAATCCGAAAAATAAGTGTTTTTCGTTAATCGTCGGTGTCCTTACCATCCATCGCTTGATTTTGTTCCTGAATATTTACTGTAAAGAGCGAATTAATACTGTCAGGCCGTAAATTAGTATCACAGAAGTGATACTAATTCATGGTTTGAAAAATATATAATTCTTTTTTCATGATAAATCCGAACCCAGCATCGAATTCAGCAAAATCTTAAAATCGCCAATTTCTTTTTTTTTTTTTTATAATATCTAAAATATGAAATGATAGTATAAAACTCAAAATTTTGCAATAGGTAGGGGAAGGAGGGGCAGAGCCGGCAGAGCCGGCAGTGGGGGTAAAACCGGCCACCAAAAAAAAAAAATGACCTAATGGTATTTTCGAATTAAGGCGAGTAAAATAAAACGCCATACCGAGTGTTTCCGCTAAAAGTGATAAAAATTTTAGAGGGTGGGGCAAAACCGGCCACCGAAAGAAAAAAGGCTAAATCGTGTGTTGGTTGCCGGTTTTGCCCCACCTCCCCCTACATCAAAAATTACACACACTTTCCAACTATTCTTTATTCTTTACCACACGGCGTGCGCAAAGTTCAATTTTGCGCACGCTTCGCGTGCATAAAATTCAACTTAACGCGTGCTGTGTTGAAAAATGAAGTTCGATACACGTGCGCAAGATGATTCTCGACTCGTGTGATTATCACCCTCGCTTCGCTCGGGCGAAAAACTTCACACTCGTCCGAGAATCAACACTTTCGCACTAGTATCGAAAAGTACTATTTTCTTAGAATTGTGTTTCAAATTTGTATGAGTTGAGTGCATTCCAATGAGTTCATGAACAATGCTATGCTACGATTTTGTGAATCAGCCACTGGAGTCCTTACCGTTCCCCAAGTTTAAACTGTACCAGCGACATCAAAATCTTCATGAAGCTGGTTATTTTACTTTTAATACATGAAATAAACAACTACCCATTGAAAAGTAAGACATTACATTTCATGATTGACCGGAAAACATTTTCGAAAAAGCAATCGGGAGAAATCGTAATTTTCATTTTATTTGAAAGTGTAACCGCATATAAAAATATCTCAGCTGTTCTGTCTACTCGTATACTGTACAGAATTCATGCGGATGCTGGTACATTCATTTTCTGGCCAAAATTGAGAGATAAAACTTGAGATACATGGCTGATATAGAATTTTCGCATAACGCGGACGGTAAGGACATTTTTCGTGCAAATTTCTGTAAAAAACAATTTTTTCTAATACTGTACCGACATTTTCTTACAATGGCACACTTTTTTTTCAATAGTTAAACGTTCCAAGGGTCTAGAAAAAAATTGCGGTGAGTGTGCCCTGAAATTTTTTTTTATATTGTCGATTTCCTCAATTCTTAAGTTCTATTTGGATATGCCCATATATTATAACTGAGGTGTCATAGTTTTTGGTATTAATCTGACGTGTAATACTTTTCGACTCACGTACCGATATAGAATAGACATATCGGGCAGGCCGTGCTAAATCGATGAACCTCCGACCCCGACCATTTTTCATTCGATTCATTTGTTTTTATATAAAATTAAAGTGCCACAGTAGTGGCATGTCCTATACCGTGCGATTATGTGGAAATTACAGGTTCCAAGCGCGCAAGCGCTGATCCATTCAAATATCATTGGCCGGCAGAATCGCGCTGGCAACTCCACCAACTTTTCAGTAATATCCCTAGTTCTGTCGTCTGCTAGATTCACAACAAACATAATCTGTTCCTGCCACGGTCTGCCGCCATTTGTATTTGACAACAATCGGAAACAAATAGCAGACGGACTCTAGGGATATTCGTGGCAAATCTGAAATTAGCGTCCCTCGTAATATTCAAATAAATCAGCGCCTGCGCGCTTGGAACCTGTAATATTATTTCCACATGATCGCACGGTATATATTTTGAAAGAGAGATAGATAGAGAGAGAGAGAATATTATTTATTTGATCCCAGAGCTTGCTCCCTAAAGGTCGAGTGTCCATCACGCGGCTAAAGCGATTGGAGCTGCGCGGCTGTAGACGTGCGACTTCAGCCACGTCGCCTTCTCTACTGCTATACATTCAAACTAATGAGCCCATTGCCAATCACGCGATTCCGGTCGTCCGGCTGTAGCGATCTCAGCGACGCGACTCTGAATCGCGCGGCTCGACTGCTCCGAGAGCAGTCAAATCGCTGGCCGCCGCGGTTTTGAGTAGAAATTTCCGAATTTATCTTGGTGGTCCGATATTTTCAAAATTCCAGATGAATGATTCATTCCTTCAGCCGCATGATTGACAATCATACGCGCGGCTACAGCCAGCGATCGTCGCGCTACTACTAGTAGCGCGGCCGCAATCGCGCGGCTCCAATCGCTTTAGACGCGAGATGGACACTCAACCTTTAGTGGTCCGGTATTTTCAAAATTCCAGATGAATGATTCATTCCTTCAGCCGCATGATTGACAATCATACGCGCGGCTACAGCCAGCGATCGTCGCGCTACTACTAGTAGCACGGCCGCAATCGCGCGGCTCCAATCGCTTTAGACGCGAGATGGACACTCAACCTTAAGGACCACAGGCAAGAATACAATCGGATGTGACGTCAGAAGCGGGAATTTCGGCGACAAATTGAGCCTAACGGAGGAAACGAATTCCACGGGTATTATTTTTTTTTATAGAAGCTTAAATTGATTTGTAGGACGCTTGCTCAGTGATTTTCAGCGTAGATTACCCAGTAATGTGTATGGCGAATAAATACAAGTGACAGGCCGTTTATACATATCCAACATGGTGGCATCAGAATCCGGCCATCATCGTCTTGTATTTCCGCCGCATCCAGGAGATTGAAACGTCTATCACTCAATACAGGGAGCAAGCGCCCTGTAGAAATACACACTTGTTTCAGGAAAACTTATTTCACCCATCTGCGTCCCGTAAAGAAGGCTCGATTTGTCAACGAAATTCCTCGTATTTGACGTCCCGGTATGACATACCTGTATCTATCGAAAATCTGTCAATTGATGGCAGGTGCTGTGGCACCTTAACGAAGGCGAATAAATTATTAAATCCGGAAACTTTTTAGAGTTTGATACAGGATCCAAATTTCCTTTGCCGATATTTCATGAAATGTCTAGACTTTTCGCTATAATTAATTGAATAATAGCCAATGAGGCACCCCTTCATACAGCCCGTTCAGCACTCTATGCGTGCTACGCTAGGAATATAAAGAAATTGGATACCTAATCTGCTGAAAATCCGAGTGCAAATCGCACAAAATATGAAAAATCATTGACGTGTTTCCCGTGAACGGTGGAGCTTAGAGATCTAAAACTTGGCGGACTATATCTCATCTAAGTACACACTAGAAGTGGGAAAAAAATTACAGTCAAATAAAAATTTTGGCCCCAGATCGATTACTTATAATTGCCGGAATTATGCCCATGTGCTTATGAAATTCTCGAACAAAAAATCAGGAATACTCAATTCGTTTAGGTCAATCTTAGACAAAAACATAAATCAAACAATTGACAATGGTCGAAGTCAAAGCCTGGTCGATTCGACGGGAAATGCTCAATAGGGGCGAGCGGGGCAAAGAGGGCACCTCCATCAAATATTCGAAATTAAATTTTAAAAAAAAAAAATTCCTTCGGGAAACGATTTTTCTTGAAAAAAAAAAAAAAAACTTGAAAATTTTGGGTGGAGGTCGAAATTTCGAAAGACCAATATTTCGAATGACCAATATTTCGAATTTTAAAATAGCGATGGTACGAAATTCAAAAAGGCCAGTTTAGAGAAGGCCTATCAAGTAGTAACTAAAAAATTACGTATATCGAAATGTAGAAAGATATTTGTACTAAAATAAAAAATTGGAACGGTCAGAATTGCGAAAGACGAAATATCTAATTGAAAAGACAACGAAGCGTCTGATAATGCGAATAGTTCAATATTTCGAATTGTCGAGACTTCGAATCTTCACGTATTCGAATATATTTTAGCGACAGACCGAAAATTCGAAGGGTCAGAATCTCGAATCTTTCATACGGTTTTTTGGATGATGTTTCAATAAACAATAAAAATTTTGAACCAAATTCATCTACGCAGAGAAAATACGTTCGAAATATTATTTTTCGAAGTTTAAATCTTTCGAGATTTTGGTCTTTCGAACTTCTGGTCTCTAAAGATTAAAAATTTAGAAATATTGACTTTATACATTTATATTTTCTACATTATACTTATTCAGAGTAAAAATTATCAGAAAATACATTTTCGAATAAACCAGCGTTCTGACAGGTGACCGCCTGCTGAATAAGTCATTCGAAGAAATGATCTTTCGAAAATAAGAATTTCGAATTAATTTGTCTCTTGCTATTTTTGTATTCAAATGTTTAATATTCGAATTTTTGGCCGTTCTGAATTCTGATCTTTCAAAATATCGACCCCCACCCAAAATTTTCCAGGAATTTTTTTTTTTTTTTTTTTTGCCGAGGTGCCCCCTTTGCCCCGCTACCATCTTTGCCGCGCTCTTCCCTATGTGGAGTACAATTTAGATTCGCCAACCTAATTTTCAGCTTCAATTTTGACGATACGTGAGTTGCTCAACAGGTCAGATGCATATTCTATGTATGGGTCATTTTGTATTTTAGTCGTAGTGGTATATTGATACGATACATATAATAGAACTGCTAACCATTAATCAATTTTTCGATTGAATCAACAAAGCTAAACCAAATACATCGCGTCACTAATGCCATAAGATCGTAATTGCTAAAAAATTATTTTTTTTGCGGATATGCCCTAACGATGTTATATCGCATGAAAAAGATTTTGCCACCAAAAAGACAAAAATTTTTTTTTTGGCGGTTACAACCTGATAGCATTAGTGACGCGACATATTGGACCATATTCGCTCCGTGCACAACGGTGCTCAGCGCCGTCCGTGCCAAAAAAAAGAACTTCATGCCCATTAATAGTCTATAAAAACAATGATATAATACATGTAAACTAGTCCAGTTGAGATACCTGCCCATATATACATATGATTTTGCCATAACAGTTTGCGGTAGCATTTTTCTTATAGTTTTCGACATCCTGAGTTCAATGGTGCAAGAATTTGTGCGCTAAGTCTTGTGGAAAGGGTCCAAAAAAATTTTTGAAAATTGAAGCTGCAATATAGCGATAACGACGAAGAAATTGCAAAAAAGTTTCATACAAGAGTTGTAGACAAAAAAAGCCACGTAAAAAACGATTGAACTTTTTTTCTCTACAATCAATAGGTGAGCTAGTGAAAATAATTAATTAGGTTAGGTAACCCCACTGCTGTCATTTTTGTATATAGCTATTCAAAATCTTAAATTAATTCCACTGGCTCACCTATTGCTTGTAGACAAAAAAAGTTCAATCGTTTTTTACGTGGCTTTTTTTGTCTACAACTCTTGTAAGGTAACGGTACCAATGCTCGGACGGGTCCCAATGTTCGGACGATATTCCGAATATTTCACTATATTAGCAATATAATTGACAGGTAACGAAAAGTGACGATTGTATACTATTCAGCCTTCAATTAATAATTGATGATCTAAAAAATTGTACTCTAAATAACGAATTTAGTAGTAAAATTGACGAGAGATATTAACGAGTAGAAGTCAGCCATACCATGGATGCACTTTTCTAAACCGATGAGATAAGGAGTTGCGATAATTTATGATATAATAGGGGTTTATTTTTATCGTTTTCTAGACTAGACTTAAGACCTATCGAAAGCGAATTAAACAAGCTTTTCGATAGCGCCGTTACAAATCGGTTTTAATAAGGTTTTATACATTAATTTGGGCGTCTCATTATTGGGACATCCATTACACGTATGTACCACGGTCGAACTCGTGTCCGATTACTGGTACGAGAGAACGTAGCCGCAGAGACCGAATAATCGGACGCCGAGCGTTGTTACCTCGGGATCGCTTGTGACAGTTCGACCAATTTTATTTGATAAAATAAAAAATGAAAAAAATAAAAGAAAGTCATAGATTTCGAGGGTTGATTAAAACTTCAATGGAAAGACAAAAATAAACCAAGCAAACAAACAAACAAATAAAATACATAATAGTACATTAACGGGATGTGATAGGATAAACGAGAGGGTGTTTTTACCATTTTTTTTGTTTTACTCTGCATTTCGCGACGAAGGCACAGAATGGATTTTTGCAAAGGGCATTCGACGTATTATATGGTGAAGTATTGCCGTAAACGTATAAACGTATTGAAATCGAAAAAAAGTTCGTTTTCGTAAATTACGATCTGTAAAATAGGGTAAAAAAATGGCCGCTCGGGGCTCGACTCTCATATGCTGACCTTATTATTCAAGTTCGCGTGGTATCCAGCACTGAAATGTATAGTTGCGTCAATTCTACGACCTCGCACAAAGCGAACGATCAGTTTATTTGTGAGTATTCCGTGAAAATGAAAGAATGAGAAGTAATGCTGCATTTCGTCGACTCCGACCGAGTAAAAGCGGTTTTTGACAGTTAGATACACTGAACATGTTCGATGTTGACCGGTATGAAGTTCGCCCCACAGTCTTCTGTCTCTTTCTTCCCTCGCGCTAACTGTCAAAAACCGCTTTTACTCGGTCGGAGTCGACGAAATGCAGCATTACTTCTCATTCTTTCATTTTCACGGAATACTCACAAATAAACTGATCGTTCGCTTTGTGCGAGGTCGTAGAATTGACGCAACTATACATTTCAGTGCTGGATACCACGCGAACTTGAATAATAAGGTCAGCATATGAGAGTCGAGCCCCGAGCGGCCATTTTTTTACCCTATTTTACAGATCGTAATTTACGAAAACGAACTTTTTTTCGATTTCAATACGTTTATACGTTTACGGCAATACTTCACCATATAATACGTCGAATGCCCTTTGCAAAAATCCATTCTGTGCCTTCGTCGCGAAATGCAGAGTAAAACAAAAAAAAATGGTAAAAACACCCTCTCGTTTACCCTATCACATCCCGTTAAGGGGGTATCTAAGTCTCGAGCTTCATAAAACGTTAAAACTTTTCACAACGGTATAGCAATGAGGGACATGTACGGACACGAATATAAATGATACCGTTTCAAAGTTTACAATTTCAGCTTCTATTTGAAAAAAAAAAAACGGTCACTGTAGCATCAAAATTGTGGCCATTGCAGCCACTGAAGTACTGGTCGGCGAAAAGCTGTGCTGAAATCTGCGACCACGATCCTGGCTGAACGGAGTATCCGAAAATAAAAAACTTGGGATTGTTTTGTTGGTCAAGGTACCCTTCAGGCTCCTATGCGACAGATTTTTGATCCGTCGTTCAATTTCCAAAATACAGTCAAAAACGTTACTCGAAATCAAGAAAACGGACTTCTCTCGGTAAAAAAATTCATAATTCTGCCAAATTTCAATTTATCAAAAATCTGTCGCATAGAAGCCTGAAGGGTACCTTGACCAACAAAACAATTCCAAGTTTTTCATTTCCGGATACTCCGTTCAGCCAGGATCGTGGTCGCAGATTTCAACACAGCTTCTCGCCGACCAGTACTTCAGTGGCTGCAACGGCCACAATTTTGATGCTACAGTGATCGCTTTGTTTTCAAATTGAAGCTGAAATTGTACACTTTGAAACGGTATCATTTATATTTGTATCCGTACATGTCCCTCGATGCTTTATCGTTATGAAAAGTGTTAACGTTTTATGGAGCTCGAGACTTAGATACCCCCTTAAGCTGTTAGGGAGAGAGGTGAGCGATTTTGATGAGGGTGAAGTTTGCTGCACGAGCGAAGCGAGGGCAGCTTCACCCGAATCAAAATCGCGCCTCTCTCCCGAACGACTTACGATACTTTTTCTCATACATGCATCAAACTAACCCCATTTCAAGCATGTCTTACGAGAGAGAAGACTCACATATCTCATTCGGCCGTAATATGTCGTCGTCGCATGCGCTTTCACGCGATTTGGTTAGGTATGAAGCCTAAGAAGCAAAAGTGCGCGTAGGCATGATAATATGAACGCATTAGTACATGATGCTGTTAGGGTGACATACGCGATTTTGATTCGGGTGAAGTTTGCTGCCCGAGCGAAGCGAGGGCAGCTACACCCGAATCAAAATCGCGCCTGTCTCCCTGACAGCTTCATGTAATGCGTTCATATCATGCCTATGACGCGCACTTATGCTCCCTAGGGTTGATAAGTAACCAAATCGCGTGACTGCGCATGCGTCGACAACATATGACGGCCGAGGGAGATATGTTCGTCTTCTGTACCGTAAGACACGCTCGATATGTGGTTATTTTGACGCATGTAGGATAAAAACTTGTTTAATACGTGTCTGAAAATTGGGACATGACAGTGTCCGAACACGGGGACGTAACGCTAAAAGCTGTCCGAAGATCGGTACATTTGCTATCGTTCAACATTTAAATGCATGAAAATTAGAATAATTAACATTTTGGCAGGTATTGTATGTGTTTTGAAAACTAGAAATTATGAGCCACACGATGGTTCCAGTCGTTTGAAAAAAAAAAATACTCCTTAAATGACTAATAAATCCTCTAATCTAGGAACGCTCTTAACCGTCCGAGCATTGGTACCGTTACCTTGTGAAACTTTTTTGCAATTTATTCGTCGTTATCGCTATATTGCAGTTTCAATTTAAAAAAAAAATTTTGAACCCTTTCCGCAAGACTTAGCGCAAAAATTCTTGCACCATTGAATTCAGGACGTCGAAAACTACAAGAAAAATGCTGCCGCAAACTGTTATGGAAAATCGTATGCAGCGCCGTGCCTAGTTAAAATGGCACCTGAGGCCACAGTTTCCCATGACGCCCTAGTTATTATTAATTTTGACCGGGCAAGAATTGAGGAAAAAAAAAAAAAAAAAGCAATTTGCTGCTTTTATGAAACATGTGTTTTTTCTTGCATTTTCGCCCGCAAAAATTGATTTGGACTACGGTACGGCGCCGCATGTGAGGTAGCGCCCTGGCGCGGTTGCCCCATTGCGCTGCCCGTTGGTACGGCGCTGATCGTATGTATGGGCAGGTATCTCAACTGGACTGAGCGGATACGGATGAATGTTAAACAATGTTAAATAATGCGGTTGATTGGGCATGAAGTTCTTTCATTTGGCACGGACGGCGCTGAGCACGGTTGTTCATAGAGCGAATACGTGCCCTTCTGCTATATCTCCTACTTCGAAGAATTTTTATCCGATAATATACAAAAATTAAGAGGCAGACTGCGAACTGCGATTGGTCTGATAAAATTATTTTGCAACGATCTTTGTAAATCTTTGATCTAATCAGTGTTGAGAGTCATGAATTACTCTGTTAATTTAATCAACCGTTCAATTGCCCATCACTTTTGTAATTTCTAATTAAACTTATTTCAAACATTACTTTTACACATCAACGATCACTTTTGTGATGGTCAATTACACTTATTTTAATTATAGACCACACTGACATCACACAACACCTTCGCAATGTGGTGGTAAAATAGGTTCAATTATACAGGATTGTATGTATTGTATCACCTCAGGATTGTATCACCTCATGTGTTCGTAAGGGTCAGAGGGAATAACTACTTAACAAGCACATTAAATCGTTGTTGACATTATTTTTCTGGACCAAAAAATTGTATCTTCTATTCTCGTGAGAATTTCGGTCTACGGGAATCTTATTTTTGTTGATTGGCTATGGGGGCGCGGTTTCGCGTCGACTAAGTGCCTCCCATTTTGAACACATGAGGTGACACATGCTGTATATCATAAGAAACATAAAGTAATTGAAATAAATTTGAATCTTGTGCTCTTTCACCTACCATGTATCCATAAATAGTTTTGTCGTCCAACACCGCAGCCTGCAGAATTATCCTTAGAATACTGAGAAATGGCATGAAGTACAAAAAGAACTTCTGTGCATTGTACAACTTGCTTTTTGGTAGTAAAGTTTCATTTAGTGCTGTGGAGTATTTCCTGTACATCCATAATTGAATTGTACCAAATATTAAAAGGTATAACGATATGAAAGACGTGCTGACAGTGTCCATAAAGCACTTTGAAGTGCCATGATTCACCCAAAGTTCATCCAAAGTAATATTTGGTGGGCAGTAAGTTAGTGTTACATTCATGATTATGGAATGTTTTTTTTTTTTTTTTTTTTGTAGATCTAGAGCTTCACTTTTTCAGCTCAGTTCAGAGCTGAGCAACGATTGCTCAAGTTTTTTATTGCCCAACAGATGAAAGTGATCAAAATACACTCGACTGCATTTGTACGCCTAGCATGTTAAGAAGTCATTTGGGTGCCACCTGAAAATTAAAAGAAAATATCATATGTCAAGAGAGAATTAGGAAACATTGAGTACATAATATAGTCATTATATCTCTTTATTTGAATTTATCCAAACTTCATAACTGGTGAGTTTAGAAGCCTGTTAATTTTATATCATTGGACCTAACGGCAGTGGAATCTATTTTGCAGCACCCAGAGCTGGCCAACTACCTTTGCATATGACATACGAGATATACCTACACTAAATGTAAGATGATAATAAAAATGACAAAGATCGACAAAGACATCTTGATGCTGCAATGGGACGTTAACGAAATCAGTAGATAGTTAGTAAATCACATATGGACATTTCTAATAGAGCGTTCCTACTTAGGGATCTGAGGGGTTTCTCAGATAACAATTAATTTACTGGCACCAAATTTTCAGGGGTAGCTTATGTTTGTCCGAAAATGGAGGCACAACACTTTTTAGAAGTGCGATCACCAAAAACCCGCCAGAGGCCATCCAAGTGCAGAAAGTTGCAGCCTTCCGGAAGAAATTGCCAGGAACCTTTTATTCAAAGCTGTGTAGCAAACACAATCGAGCTTCAAAAAGGTCGTGTAAGCCATGAGGGCTCAAATTCTTCCTTTTCTGACAGACTACAAGCGTGAGATAGCCGCGAGAGTGCGCTCTTCTAAGATTTGTCAGAATACAAGTTCGATTTTAGGAAATAGAATTTCAACTTTTTTTCCGTTTTCAGAAAAGTGACTGTGAAAAAAATAACATTACTCTAAAAAGGTCCAACCCTGGTTTAAAATCTTCGTCTTTTCACGAACAATCAAGTGACCTAAACCGCTAAGGTGTGCCTCTTCACAGAGCAGACAAACATCGACTCGAAAGTTCATAAATGAAGCGTATACAAAAGTGATTTTTCATAACGGGGGCATGAAATGAGCCTTCTTTCATGCTTGTCGGGAGGGCGGGAAATCACGTGTTTCGACCGTAGCTGTGTTCGCGTTAGCTACACTTTCTACACTTTTCTTACACTTTTTACGCTCGTCCAATAGGAGGTGTGAATTTCTAGTGAAAAGTGTAAAATCTAGTAAAAGTGTAGAAAGTGTAGCTAACGCGAACACAGCTAGTGAGTACCGAATATCCAACAGCGGGAGGGAATGTTCATTCATCAGCAGGAGGGAATGTACATTCCCTCCCGCCCCAGCGCCATCCTCAATCCGATCGACGCGCATCAAAGAAGGCCCATTTCGTGCCCTTATTATAAAAAATTTCTACCTCGTATGAGGTTTTAAGACTCGTCTTCGTCTCGGGTGCCTTCGGCGCCCTCTACTTCGACTCGTGCTAAACATCTCACCCCCCTGATGAAAATAATTTCTACGAAAAAATACGCCAAACTATTAATTTCTACGAAATGAAAAAAAATGGATTTCGTAGTTTTGAGTCAAAAATCGTAGTAATTTGTGGTAAATCGTATGATTATGTGGAAAATCTTCGAAAATCGTATATTATCTTTAAAATTCGTATTCTGCAATAGCAAATTTTACGGCAAATTACGAATTTCTACGCAAACTACGAATTGCTACGAAATTTTTACGAATCTCTACAACAAACTACGAAAAAGTAAGAAAGTTTGGGTGAATAGGAAGTTGAACATAAATTTCGTTAATTTTCGTAAAATAGTAAGAATTTCTGAAATTATCTACGATCATCTACGAAAAACTTCAAAAAAGTAAGAACTTCAGAAACATGAGAAGTACACTGAGAAAACTGTATTTTTCCACTGACAATATTTATTGTTCTGAGAACAAAACTTGGTATTGCTCTACTAACAATACATTGTATTTTGCTCAGAACTATACGTACGGCGACGCAGCGTACTATTCTCATAACCGGTATTTTGCTGAGAACAAAACGTATTTTGACTACAACTAAACTCGCTCGGTAATACTTGGTATTTTGATAGGAAAAATACTTTTTTCTCAGTGTAGAACATAAAATGTCTTAGATTTTCGTAAGATATTACGAATTCCTATAATTTTCCACGATTCTCTACGACGTTTTACGATTTTGTACTAAAAATTAAGACATTTCAATTCACAAAAAAGTGGAATAACGTTTCAGACAATTTTCGTGGAATAATAAGAATTCTTACGCTTTTCCACGATTTTCTACAAAAAACTAAGAAAAATCGGATTCTTAAAATAATGGAATTACATTTCGTACATTTGCAGAGAATAAGAGAATGAAGCCGAGGGCATGCGATATGCAAAATAGAACACCATGATCGCTTGATGTTTGGGTTTTCTATATGCCGGCGAAGCACGTTACATTCCAGAAAATCACTCTGTATAACATTATACCGTCTAATTTCATATAATTTTAAATAGGTTTATACGGTTTTTCATCATTTTAACCCTTCGTTGTCACACTTCTGGGAAATCCCGCCGTTGTCACACTGGGTCAGATAGACACCGACGGATTTCAAAAGGCTCTTGCATGCAAACTATCGGTCCGATTTCAATCAACAAAATATGGAACATACGTTGAACTATCTAGAATAAGAATCCATCGTTGTTTTTTGAAAAATAAAATGTCGACATGGTAAAAAAAAAATCAGAAAGCCACCAATTTGCAAAAAAGACCCTTTTGAACGAAGAAAATTATAACTCGTTCAATTTTCAATATTTTTCCATAAAATTTATGGGTGACGCTCTCGAAATAGGGTACTTTGAGGGAAAAAATAGCTCGGTGGTGTTCCAAAAAGTATATTTATTCCGACACATGGATTAGGTCGATTTTGAAGTGTAAAGACATGGCTATTTATAGTCAAATACGGATAGTATAATAGGATTATGGTTTATTAATATAAAATAAAACGATGAAAGGTCAACAGAAAAGGTATTCAATATCCTACAGTGCAGTCGACACACATAAAGCTCTATGTTGGCTGCACATTGGACACTGGTAGGAGGAGCATTGCTCCTTTGTCTTCGGATTCTGTTGTGGGATGCACAGTCTGTACCGGA
The DNA here is from genome assembly GCA_943736025.1 of Tenthredo mesomela. Taxonomy (NCBI): domain Eukaryota; kingdom Metazoa; phylum Arthropoda; class Insecta; order Hymenoptera; family Tenthredinidae; genus Tenthredo; species Tenthredo mesomela. Next base: position 23,942,694 of record OX031014.1, on the reverse strand, counting down.
CCCTTTTTTCCAAGTACTGTTTTTCTTTTGGTGGTGTGGAACCCTCGTACTTGAGAATTGCTAATATTCCCGGTTTTATGTAGTAATGTCGCATCGGAGAGTTGGCACTTGCAACTGAGTCCGCAAGTAGGGAGCAACGAGGTGGAAAGTCAGTTCATAAACGCACTGCTTTTTGCTTTTTATTTCTTTTTTCTCCAATATTTGACAAAAAAATAAAATAACGATTGCCACGATTATACTTAAGGTAAAACACCCAATACCTGAACGTCGTAAAAGTTGCTAAGCAATTTCACGTATTTCTTTATTTTGTTGACATATTTCTATGGGGTTTTTTTTTAAGTCACTGGTATAATGGTATTTTATCATTCAATAAAGAAAATAAGCAAATTCACCTTGTATTTTCATTATTATTAATGATTTATCAGTTCTATACACTTATGCTATTACCTGAACGATAAAAGGTAGGTGTGCCATCGTTCCGTTTTGACTGGTCCAGTACCTGAACGGAATTATCAACAAGGGATTAAATAATAAAAAATTACGAATTTTTATCGAACAAAATATATTAACGTATTTTCACTATAAAGAATAACGAATACTAAAGTTTTTGTAGTAAGAAGTGTAATACATTATTTTTTTGGGCTTTTTTTTTCGACAGCTAGCTAGCAAAGCTTTTTCAACATCGTCTATTGGGAATAACCACTTTTTTATTTGCAATTTTTCTTTTTTTTTAAATAATCTTATTGATAGCGTCGTTACTTTTCTTATGTTTTTTCTTTTCTTTTCTTTTCCCATTTTATTACTCAAAATCTGAACAAAATTAATTTTACTACTCAAGTTCTGAGTTAAATAAATATTTTGAGGTTAGAAATTCATTTTACTACCAACAACGAGATTTATATATTTCAAAGTAATATTTGATCATTTTTCACAAAACCGGACGACTAATTTTATTAATTATTCAATTACCTTTTTTACTTATCTAATTGTTTATATCACGCCTCACATGAACATTAAATAAATTTCTAATAAGAAAATGTGCTCCGTTCAGCTTCTGGGCCACGTTATTTGGCTCCAGGTATCTAAAACCTGAACGCCGTTCAGATTTTGGAACGGGCTTGGTTTTACGTCCAAATACGGAACAAACTTAAAAATAATTTAAAAATTTAGAAATGAGCTTATTTAAGTCAAATGAATTATCAAATCGTTGAAATAAACACCGTAGATTATGAAAATACTATTCTGAGTGAAAAAATATAATATTATAAGTTAAAGAAAAGCTTAATCCGAAGCTGTTGTTTCTTAGCAAATTCTTAAGAAAAGGGAGAAAAGTGGAAAGTTTTGGGGTGGTTCTTTTTGGTAGTAATTTTTCAATATGAATAATTGAAATCACGGACTAAAATTTGATCATTGTACAATCTTGAATAGTTAAACTTCGATTTTGAAGTAGTTACAAAATCCTGACATAATCGGTCCTTGTTTTTTCGCAAAATATAATTGATCGTTCTGCTATTGGAACAAATTTTGTGAACGTTCAGGTATTGGGTGTTTTACCTTAATCGATGTCCGACAACAGCTCTGAAGTGGCAAATACCGTTTACGGTATGGAAGGGAAAGACCCCCACAGTGGTCTATATGCAAGCGTTCGGATCAAAAGTGTTTGTGAAAACCGCAGGAAATGAGAAAGGCAAACAAGAATCTCCTTCCGAGGAAGTAATCTTTGTGGGTTATGATGTGATATCCAAAGCATACCGTGTGCATCTCCCGAAAACGAAAGAAACAATAAGTGAGTCGCAACGTGAACTTCATGAACGGTTCAGCATTTCGTCATGAGTATAGTGAGATTTACGAAGAAGAGAGTGTTCGCGATAAAATTGTGATCGATTCAACCTTACCGAGCACCAGCGGCTAGATTGGTACTGACACAGGTGAAACGCAAGCTGAAAATAATGCTGAAAACAGTGTTCGATAGTGCCCCCGCGCGGAAAGAAGAGAGGTGCTACAGTCTCCTGGGAAGAGCTGATACCCCCCTCGAAAAGAGGAAGAGGCCGTCCGAAATTAGTTCGAACCGGATCGCGTGGAAGACCAGGCAAACAGTATGCTTCAGCACCGGTTGAAATAGACGAAAGTGATGAAGACGATAAAGATGAACATGTGGCGTTGGAGGACGACGTATTCAGTGCAAACATTGCGATTCAAGATCCATTAACCTGGCAAGAAGCGATGGAAACAAAAGATACGACTGCGTGAAAAATCGCCATGGAGGATGAATACCTAGCGCAGATAAAGAATTGCACGTGGGAAAGCGTACCACGACCGAAGAATCGAAAGGTAATAGGAAGTAGATTCGTTTTTTGTACAAAAACTATGGGTGATGTGGAGAAAAAGAAAGTGAGACTTGTGGCAAAAGGGTGCTCGCAACGACCAGGAGAGGACTTCTACGAGACATACTCACCTGTGGTGAGATCAACATCAATCAAACTGCTAGCAGCAATATCGGCGGAGCTCGGCCTAGATATCCACCAGATGGATGTAGTTACAGCGTACCTGAACGGCGTATTGGAAGACGTGTACATAGAAGAGCCGGATCAGTTGCGCGAAGTGTTGTGTAAAATAAATTCAGCCGAGAAAGTTGGTTCAAGTGATAAAGTTACTAATGAAAAAGTGATGAGTGAGACACACTGAAATATAATAATACTGGAACGCGCGCCGACCATTCTGTGGCATTAGAAGCAGCGTATAGAGAGAGATAGTTCGCTAGTAGTATCCTTGTCATTGTCTTACTGAGTCGCGACTGCGCACATGAAGTATCGTACAGCATCTGCAATAAGTGTGTCAGTTCCTCCATTCAGGCGATTCTTTGCCCACTCACGTATTGTTGAATTAAAGTTTTGGACGGGACTGTACCAACAGAGACGGGGATACTACCAGCACCGCTTCGGAGCTATCTCTCTCTATACGGGCCAAAGCCGTCAGCGCGCGTTCCAGTATTATTATATTTCAGTGGTGAGACAGCTTAGCGCTGGTATAAAGATCCAAACACAAAGAAAGACAATGTATGCTTATTAAAAAAATCTCTGTATGGTTTACGACAGTCAGGCGTGCAATGGCACAAGAAGTTAATTGAAAAATTGAAAGAAATAGGTTTAGAAGCGTTAGCGCAAGATCAATGTATGTTTATGTCGCGGAAACATGATAAAATCATGTTGATCGCGACTTATGTAGACGATATGATAATTGCTACGAATGATAATGAATGGATGCATGAAATAAAAAATGAATTTTCAAAAACATTTGAAATGAAAGACTTGGGAAGAATAGATAAGTGTTCAGGTATTGAGTTTTCCCGAGACGAAAATCAATGCGTATATCTTCATCAAAGAATGTATGTAGAAAAAGTTTTGGAGCGATTTAACATGAGTGAATGCAAAGCAGCACCGACACCAATCGATGCAAACAACAAACTGGCAAAACCCGAAAAGGTAAACAAAGTGGCAATGGATAAATACCCATATCAAAGTTTAATAGGAGCGTTGATGAATTTAGGTGCATCTACGAGACCGGAGATTGCATACGCTGTAAATTACCTAAGTTAGTTCAATACAAACTACGATGAAGATCATTGGAAAGCCACAAAAACGGTGCTAAGATATCTGAAAGGGACGAATGAATGCGGACTGCTGTATGAGAGCAATGGTTTACCACTATTTGGCGTAGTTGATGCGGATTGGGGCTCATATCTAGTAGACCGTAGATCGTATTCTGGCTATGCATTTCTTTTAGCAGGTGCCCCGATAAGTTGGGATGCTCGTAAACAGAGAACTGTTGCGTTATCGAGCACCGAAGCAGAGTATATCGCCATAGCGGAGGCTACAAAAGAAGCCTTGTATTTACGCGGTATACTGAATGCCGTTGGCATGGGGGATGAGTGCGTAACACTTTTTAATGATAATCAGGGCGCGAAGAAACTCGTGGAAAATACAGCTACAGTGAAACCTCCCGTATTGTCCGCTCCCGAGTTGTCCACGATCCCGAGTTGTCCGATTTAGATATCTCGAGTTGTCCCTAAGCCATGCCCAATCGCTCCCACCACAATCGACCATCCTGTGTATTTTTTCCCCCACCTATAACCAAGTGGGAAGTGGTCAACTCCCACTCCCGTTGGACTATACGAGATCGCCTGGGTCCCGCATGTGGACAATACGGAAGGTTTCACTGTATCACTCTAAAACAAAACATATAGACCTTAGGCATCATTTCATTCGTGAGACCCATAAGCAAGGCATTATTGATATTAAGTATTTAGCAACCGAGAAAATGCCCGTGGACGTTCTGACTAAAGGATTGAACAGAGTAAAACACCGCGAATGCTTGATCAACTTAGGTATGACAAATGTGGGCGGAATTTAAAATACTCGCTCATGTCTTCGAGGGGGAGTGTTGAGGAATGACGAAGTAAATCATGACCTCGCAACGACTCTAGCGCGCCCTAGAGAGTAGATAGAATTCTAATACCTTAGTAGATAACGCGACGTCTTAGAAAGACGACCTGTAAGATCAATGTAAACGTAATCAATACTCTGAAATATATACTTTAGGGTGGCCGTTAAAAAAAAAGCTTGCGCTCCAACTTGAAAAACCTTAAGTTTACCTCGAAAAAATAGGATCCTCCAAATTTCAATGCTCTATCTCATTTTTAAGGGGTGCCGGCAATTTTTTGTTTCCTTTTAATTTTTTTTTTTGAATTTTTTTTTTTTTTTTTTGAATTTTTTTTTTTTTTTTTTTTTTTGAATTTCTTTTTTTTACTTATTTTTTCTTTTTTTTTCTTCATCCAAAATAAGATTTTATTTGTTTGATTTTTCCGAATTATGTATCGATTAGAAAAAATCAAACGGCAGACAAATAAATCTGGGATTGAAAATACTTTTCACTCAAATATTTTCCATTTTTCATGATAGAATATTTAACATGGCGTAAAAAAAAATATAGCCTAGAAATTAGTCTGTAAAAATTTTTAAGGAATCCCAGATCCAAGCCTGTATTACGAAATTAATACAGACTAATTTCTAAGCTATATATATATATTTTTTTTTACGTCATGTTAAATATTCTATCATGAAAAATGGAAAATGTTTGAATGAAAAGTATTTTAAATCCCAGATTTATTTGTCTGCCGTTTGATTTTTTCTAATCGATATAAAATTCGAAAAAATCAAACAAATAAAATCCTATTTTAGATGAAGAAAAAAAAAAATCAAAAAAAGTAAAAAAAAAAAAATCAAAAAAAGAAAAAAAAAAAAAATTCTAATAAAACAAAAAATTGCCGGCACCCCTTAAAAATGAGATAGAGCATTGAAATTTGGAGGATTCTATTTTTTCGAGGTAAACTTAAGGTTTTTCAAGTTGGAGCGCAAACTTTTTTTTTAACGGCCACCCTAATATACTTATATGTTAAACACATATACTATAGAGCCTTATTTACCCATATAATCCTAACACTTTCCACTTTCCATGAAGTCGAATCGCCATTCGTCGATCGCTTAGAAACACGTCTTTGCTCGTTCGAACACGTCTTTGCTTCTAGCAGACGACCCTCTTACAAAGGCAGTTTCGCATATGGCTGACATGCGCGACGAGCGACGTCAATCCATAGAGAAAATAACTAAATCAAAGAAAACCAAAAATATTGAGTAGTGAAGAGCAATTGCTAATTCTTGTTAGGAAAAATTTTTTCGTAGCAGCTTGTGCCTAAATTAGGCTGTCGCCCATAAACGATTAATCGGACAACTTAACCTCACCTATTATGCCACAATGCCATTCCATGAGATAAGTATAATATTATGTAGTACACTGAGAGAAGGATATACGAAAATCTACTATATTTTGTATCGTACTAGTGGGATTTCCCGTCAGTATAAGGGTCAGAACGATGTGCTTACTAAATTTTGTCACAAGTGTAACAGGTAATGGTTGACCGAGTAAAGGGAATATTGCTATAATGTCTCTTAAAATCCTTATATGATTTTTAGTATACGTATCGACATTCATACGACATCGCTATGTAAAATTTTCAATGTGTATATTAAATTTTGTTCAAAGTATAGCAGACCCTGCTCAAAATATATTCCAATATTAATATTATCGTTGTATAGCATTAAATAAGAACACCCGTAGAGTAATATGTGCAACATAATATAAAGATTATTTGCAGCAACGAAAATTTAATTTTACCATCTTGGGTATTATACAAAATAATTCGAAGAATCTTCTACTAATTCCAAGACTGTCTGTGACTTATTCTTATACTGTATGAACGTAAAGACGATGTTCACGCCAATTTCTACAATCGGATACGACTAAAAATTTACCCGACGGATATTTTATTTTAACCCAGTCTGACTATGAATATTATTTTCCTAGTATAAGAATTGTCGTTATACTCTCTCGAAGAAATTTCCAGACCCTTTTTCGCAGGTAGCTTCTCTACCTACACCCGCCTTCCCGCCCCTCCAAGCACTGCACATCAGTTGTTCTTCTGCTGGCGAATCGAACGCATTTAATAGATAGTTTTGTGAAAGTATTAGAAAGAAATAAATACAGAATCGAAGGTGCCTCTGGAGGATAATTTGCCAAAGTAAGTGTTATATTTTACAATTTATCATCTTCCATTTCCGAAGATCAGTTCAGATGATTAATTGCCATGTAGATGTGTTACTTTACTGCTTGCTTGTCCTTCTTTTTTTCTAGAATTATTTAATTAAGATTTCAAGGAATACAAAGACGCATGCGGCTCTATCTGGAATAGTTCAACGGCTGCAATGGTAATTGAATTTGTAGAAGTGAAGATTATGAATATAATCATCAATTGGTTATAGTTACTACAATCATTGATGAGGTTGAAGTTCGTAACGTTAACGCAACAAAATATTTGTGCAAATTTGTTGATTTCATGACTTGAACGGTTCAAAAACAGCAAAATACGATCCATGATTTCCCGAATTGAGTAAAACACACCTATCTCGCCTATGTGGCAACTTTGACAACGTTGGAGTCATGAAATAGTGATTTTTTTTTTCCAAAGATTGTGTTACGTTAACGTTACGAACTTCAACTTCATAATCATTGGACAGAAATTTCTACAATGAAGCGATTGTACGAGTTTTTATCTGGATGGTAACGTTTACCATCGGGGTTAGTCAAAGTTTTCAGACATACAAAAAACACTACGTAATAAACATAAAAAAAGAAATAGATCGCACTTTTAGGTTATGGATGGTTGAACACCTTACTAAAAGAAAACTAAGATTAGCTATAATAGTAATGATTGCCATCATTGATCATGGGATTTATAAATAAAGTTTTTAAAGGTTATTATTTTGATAATAAATTTCATGAAAATTAACTGAAATAATAACATTCTAATAAATAAAACCAAGTTTGGATAGTTGAATACATGATAACAGATTATATTCATAATTATAATTCGTTAAAATAAGAATTACAATCTCATATTAACATAAGAGATGATAAAGATTATCATAAGAATGGTGAAGTCTTTTATACATATTGTACATTCAATCATGTGAATAGTTTCGGCTATCATTGAAATTGGTCAGTGTGTTTTTACGATAATTCGATGGTAGTATTTACTATAAAATTCTCTCCGTGTACGAGCTATTCATGTGAACACTGTTTTTTTCTCAGGCAGGGCATTTCCGTTTTTTCGCATGTATAGTATAATATAAACACTAATCGTAATGATATGTCGATATGCTATTCTTTAATCGCTGCAAAAAATGACAAGACTTTTGCTATTTGAATTCTAAACGTATCATTGGTTTTACTTCTGTATGAATTAACCCTTCTCAATCAATTTATATAATTTAGTGTACACGGAAAAAAATTCATAATAACTTTTACTTAAAAAAAATGGACTAAAATTACTGAATTTAGATTGTAATCTTGAAACGCCATTGGAATATTCCAACAATTCATATTGAAATAAGTAGATCTCACAATGCGTAGTAAGTAGTTGTGAAATCCACAATAATAACATACTGCGTTCAATAAAAACTTTGATGTAGATAGTAAATTTTGAAAATTCGTTGTAATAATTGCTATCCATATTGTAAACTGTGATTCACGAGTATTAAATTCTACAAAGTGCTGAATAATTGTTTAAATCATAACAATACTAAAATTATTATATTGCATTGTAAAATATACTTTCGAACAGATTGTATTTATTTAAAAGAACTGTAATAGAATTTACGATTTAGGTAACAAAAAATCTAATTGTATTAGTGATACATGCATTACTTGTGAGAATTTTTTAAAATCAGCGTATAGTAATAATAATCGCCTACTAGTAAATTTTACTTAACGTTTTGTAATAAGCAAAAGAAAAAATATATTTATTCATTTTAGTTACTAAATTTTACTGATACATTTCAATTATTGATAAATTTTCAAGACTAGTTTTTTCCGTGTACCTTTTCACCTTCATTTTTAATGAACATTTTATTATTTTTTTTTTCAAATTGCATACTTGAATGACATGGTATAAATCCTCATATATACTTTTTGAATTATTTATTTGAAAAAGTTTTGATCACCGTAAAAAATATTTAACAAATTTTGCATTGCACTATGTACATTACTGCAGGGATAATTCAGATAGTTATATAGATCACTGATATGATAGGGGTTATTAACTTTTCCCATAACTTATAATAGTATTTTTATATAAGTATAAGAAATGGATTTGAAAGTGGTTCATTTTTCTTCATAAGTAAAAACAAACTATATACCTATAGTAATTAAGCTTATGATTGATGATATCTTTATATCCATAAATAAATTATTACGACTATTAAGCGTGTTGTGTTTGAGCAATTTTCTCGTGCAGATTTTACAATGGAGAATGATTGAATTATAAACCGAATACGATTCGTATCACATTTTACAGAAGTCTTATTTGCAAAACTAATTCTGTGATACATGCAGATTATAATTCATATCATTATACTACATTGTAAAAGTCACATTCCGAAATTCCTATTCCGTGTATTCCTTCATTTACAATATTTATAGCATCAAGAATATTGCAATGCAGCATTGAAATATCTACTCTATGGTATACAGATATCTGTCATACTGTACGGGTGCCACTCGTGAACAGTATACTGATATTTAGTATACCTACGCGTAACGATTCCTTCGAGTCGAGTATAAGAATATCCCGTATACTCAGTATAGTCAAAAACTGTACCCCAGTATATATTTTCCTTCCATCCTGTATAATAGAATCTACTATACAGGGATGTAGTACGAATAAACATATATTCTGTGCTTCTTTATATTATACTAGGCACAGATTTAATGATATAATCTGTATACTATAAAACCCGTCCGGATTCTTTCTATACTGTATTTTTAAATTTCTCATATTTCAGGGAAATCCCAACGCGGCTATACTGTATGAAGTAAATCACCATATTTTTTTGCGGATATTTAGTATATAATTCTCTCAGTGTATACATATTCTTCTGGAATAATAAACATAATATTGCGATGAAATTGATACTTCATGGCGAATTACAGAATCTTGTATCCTGCCAGTGGAAGTATTGAGACTGACTACGCATTCAACATTGTTCAAGTGGAAAGAAGTCTTCAAATTCACCGAATGAATGTTGCATGAGTGATAAACAAAGAGTAGCAATGTGTCAATAGGCGCAGAATAAAATGATTCTCTACACCTGGGATGACAAATTTCATCAATCTGATGTACAATGATGACTGTTTTTGATGTATAAATATTCAGTAGCTTGCGAAATTGACTATCAAAAAACTTTATAATTATATAGACCAACATTAATTACTATAGAAGCTCTGAATACGTACAAAAAAAGTTTATCTTTAAGCTTAAAGTCTGAAAAAAACTGCTTAAATATTGCAATTATTTATGAAAATGTTGATAATCTATGTTTATAGATATTCTATTTATTGTCAATGTATTTATTTAATATATATTTGTTAAGAATATTTTGTCATAAAATTAAATAGATATTGTATAATGCAAGAAAAACGTTGATAACAGATAATGTTTCCATATACGAAGAATGTACGAAAAAATATTTATAATTTATTTCACTGAATAAATAAATAAATAATTAATATTTGCCCCTCCTTAACTTGTGTATTTTATTTATTTGAATAATAATTTTCCTACTGTTGCAGCAATTCTACTCAATATTTTAATATTTAAGAAAAACTCAGAATAACTCTTTCCGTGGCCGCACGAATTCTCTGCGGAAAGTCTTAATAACTGAGAAAAACTCAGAATAACTCTTTCCGTAGCCGCATAAATTCTCCACTGATCTCTATACTAACTGGATGGCTGGTCCTTATGGGCCCAGTAAGCCGAAATCATGTCGAGTTGAAGGCTCGCTCAGCGCCCCTAACACCGGGAATGGTACTAATCACCATCGCAATGCGCATGTGCCATCGTAATCGTAAATAGTGGGGATGGTAAATCATTTGCCGTGTCTCAATTCGCACAAAGTATACACTTGATGCGCATTTACCCTTGAACAAACCGGTAGTGACGTCATTAAGGCAATCCAACTGATCAAGGGGAAGTGCTCAAAGGTGCAAGTGTCAAAGGTACGGGAGATGCACCTTTTGTGTACCTTTGAGCACCTTTTGACAGCCATTTTGGAAATTTGAATCTCATAACCTAGAAATCGCAATCAACACAATGAGCAAGTCTATAGTACATTTATACCACGCCAGAGTGCAGAACACTCGAAAGTGTATACTTGATTAAAACAGTTCAATTGTGAAAGGCGAATGCGCCCTGAACGGTAAGGGTAAAGGCAAATGCAGAAGCGACTCGAAACGAATTGAGACACAGCAAGTGCCCCGCATGCGCATTGAGGTCAACCTTAGTACCGCTCCCGGTACTAGGGGCGCTGGGTGAGCCTTCAATCTGCTTTAGCCTTGCTTTAGGGGACCAGCCATCCAGTTAGTATAGAGATCAGTGAAATTCTCTGAAGTCTTAATAACTTAATAAAAACTCTTCTGGAAGAGTCCGAAATCTTGCAAATACTCTGACTTTTTCTGTCAAATGAAGAGTTTTTCGGAGTTAGTAAGACTTTTTCCGACTTTTTCAGACTTGAAAAAAAAAAAATAAGAATTTCAGAAGTATTATTCATACTTATTAAGAAAATTTTTCAGTTTTGACAGAGAAATATTTCCACAAGAGTATATATAATAGTAGATTACGTAACTAGTGCGCAAAATAGGTGAATCCCGCACGAGTCGGATTTGTCGCCCGAGCGTAGCGAGGGCGACAAAAGAGACGAGTGCGGGAGACACCTATGCGCACTAGTTACGTATACTATTTTTCCTAACGAGCTACGCAAAATTCTACAACATTGGTATCGTGTATGAAATATTAAATTTTCAAGTATGTACAAATTATTGTATATAAGATGGATGAAGTGTCCGCTTTAAAGAATCGGTAACGATGCCGATCGTGTTTATTTACGTTTACCAGCTCTATCTCCCCGCACCTTGAATTTTCTCTCTTTCATTCAACGTTACAATACACAAAGAAAAGGTGTTGCGTTTCAATTATATTTATTTTGCGCACTAGTGCGGGAAAGTACTATTTTGCACACTCATTTGCGTGCGCAAAATCGAATTTTGCACACTGAGTTAGGAAAATAATTATTCGAAATTGTACGCATCTAATTTCATACAATCTTATCAGGACAAATTCGAGACATAAGTCTATAAAAATTCATCTGATTATTCACAACCTTTTTTCCACGGGGATCGAGTGAAAAAAAAATGACCGAAATCAATACGTTCCTATATATAGGTTGTTCAAATATTATATATTATGATGTAATTAGAACTCTACACTTCTACAACGAGTCCGTATTCATAAGCTTCAAGTTATAAATGACCCAGCAAACCAACCAACGTAACAAACACGCTAGATATGCGTTAGCAACTAACGTGCCGTTCAGGCTGTGTCGCTATAAACCTCCATATGTCATGTGCGGCCGTGGTGTTACGCCGTGACGTAAAATTGGCGCTACTTTTGAATCAGTAAGAAACACGAAAATGCTGCCGTATTCCAACGCCATTCTAACACCAGCCAGTGGCGTTAGAATGCCTCATAAAGTTGACACTACCTTCGCGTCAATCAGTACCGATACAATGCAAATATCATGAGAATTTTAAAGAAACTGAAAAAAAAGTGACCACACGAGGACTTGAACCCACGACCCTTGTTACATGAATCCGCACTCTTGCGGCTGCGCCAACAACTACTTATCATTTATGTAAATATAAAAGACCTATGTAGTAAACCAATTCGCGATACACTATGCGATTCTTGGTACATTTTGCACGAAGAAAGTGAAGTGAGACTGTCAATGCAGTTCGAACTTAACCAATAATGTGGTTATCGGTGTTTACCATATTAGTAGAGTTTGCCATATTAAGATAAAACGAGAAATATATTGAATGGTCTTATTTAATTTTCTGCCTGTCTTTTTATTGTAAGAATGGAATTTCTACGCAATGTCTTATCAGTATCTTTGCTACGAAAGGTTATTTTCCTATGCGTGGACTTTGATCGCAGAAGGTTCGATTTTTTTTTTTTTTTTTGCAAACCACATCGACACTGCGTACGAAGGCTAGCATGTTTCAGAGTTTTTACGAAAACTAGCACGTTTCAGTTATCCCCGCCAAAACTATCATATTATGATTATTGTAACGAGGATTTCCTGAAGGTTTGTGCGGTGTGCGATGGTCGAAATGAAAGTCAATTTACGGATGCAGAAGTGCGTTTCTTTGCATTAAAATAAACTTATAAATATTCTCGAAATTGTGTTGTGTGTAACGTTTCCGAATTAATATTAATGTAATATAACTTGTAACGTAGGCCTAGAGTCCCTAGAATAAACAGAGTCTAGCAAACGCGACGCCATGTTTGAGCGAGTTGTACGCGCGAAGTTTGAATGTTCACGCGCATTGCGGGTGGGGTATTGTAGAAATAAATATTGAACACGAAACCACTTATTCCGAATTTTCTTGTGTTAAATTTTCTTGTATTAACCCTTTGTGTCACATATTTTTTTTTTTTTTTTTTTTGAAACACCAAAAAAAATTTGAAAATTCGGTCGAAATTGCTCAGAAAATGGTGGAAACAGGTGGCACTCTCAGAGTGCCACCATGGCACAAAGGGTTAAATAACTATTGTGCTTTATTGTGCTAATCAGCATGGTATATTGAATGTAAACTTACATTAACAGCAAGCCCATACTCCACGACATGAGGTTGAGGACTGTGGAAGTCGAGGTTAGAATGCCAGGTTCGAGCTTGTTACTAGACAAAAGTCACTAGATCGGCAGCCATGTTTGAGCGAGTTCAAACTGACCAATCAAAAAGAGTCATGCATTTGCTAGACTCTGTTTATTCTAGGGACTCTACGTAGGCCGAAGCGCGCCAACGCCATCTCTGAGGTTCGCGGCGGACTCAAATCTCCGAGCGCTCAGAGAACCTCTCTTGCAAGTAAAGTAACATCCCAACGTCAATAGTACCCATGAATATCGAGGCAATATTCAGAGAGAAATAGAAATTTGTTCCTCTTTAAGTATTAGGCTAGCCTGTGTCGTTTCGTCTTCACGGCTTGTCCTAGGAGACGTCTCCAAACGTACAACATAATACTAGTATATTAGACTGTTTCAAATGAAACGAAGTTTTTTTTTTTTACTTCCCACCGATGAAGCAATTCGGGGCAGATATATGATGGCTAGTGTATGCAGCGGTCGTAACTTTACTTTAGCCTTAACGTAACTTAAGGCTACATCCAGCCGTTTATGCAGTTTTTATCTTAATTTAGGCTTAAGCCTTAACTTAACAGTCCGAAAGTTGTAGCGCATTCCCACTGTCCGCGTTACTAGTCGCCTCACGGCCGCGCATTTTCAGGAAACCTAACCAAACATAAAATAACCAGAGAAGTACGAAGTATGTGAATCGAACCGGCGAAATAGTATATTATGTGGCATGCCCGTAAACCAAGTGTTTTTCGGCGAGAATAATGATTTCAGGACGAGCTAAAGGCGAGCCGAAGGCGAGCCGGAAGCGAGTTCTGAAATCATTATTCGAGTCAAAAACGGTTTACGGGTGAGCCCCATACTGTATTTTTTTCGAAATAGGCATGAAAAGTCACTTTGACGCCTGTTGAGATTCACTAGACGAAGATGGGGTTATGGTGCGATCTGTCGCGCACTTCGAACCGCGCATCGAAACTGCCGTATAAAGACTTTATATGGCAGCTTTGGAATGCGCACTTCGAACTGCGCATCCAGACTGCCGTATAAAGACTTTATAGGGCAGTTCTGAAACCAACCGTATAAAGTGACACTTTGTGGATCGAAAACAGGCGTCAAAAAGTGACTTTTCAATGCCTATGCCGAAAAAATATATTTTATGTGTCTAGGCCCGAAGAACCGCAATTCTAATCTCGCTTTGCTCGTCTTGAACGCGGTTTTTGGCCTAGACACATAAAATTGTATACGTCATACGGGCCATCAAGTATTTTCTGACGAATTTCATCATAATCCTCGTCTTCGGCTAAACCTAAAATTGAAAAAAAAAAAAAATTTTATAAAAAATTTAGTATTGCTATAAGAATAGGTAAAATGAATCGACGGCAACTTTCACTTTTGATACTAGAAAAGATTCTTGTATTATCAAGTGCTTCTATAGCGTGTTTGATACAAAGAAGAAGTCAGACGGCGAAAAGATATCGTAGATATGCAGTTCGGCCTATGAACGATTAATTAATATTTATGATTCGGATCTTTTTTGTCCCATATATAACCGTCTGCGTCCGACATATATTTGTTGTGGTAGTCTATTTGACATTTCTGTTGTCTTTCTGAATTCTCAATATTCGACTAGGCATGCGCTGTCGTCTTCCACAACTAAAATTCGGTCAAAAGTTGAAATTTACGAACTTTGTAGGGCCAAGAGTTACGATTACTTAAACCATAGTTAAGTCTAACTCTTCACATTTATCTTTTAAGTTAGGGCTAAGTTAACGTTACGACCGCTGCATAAACCAGCTATGAAAGAATTTGCACCGAAGCAGGTTCAGAAATAATTTTTTTTGAGCTGGCGCCGAGCATTTTTCTTTTTTCCATTGATTTAACATAAGAATTCTCCTAATTTTTTTTCAACAGCGAATTTGATGATCGGAAATCATCTTCATTCTTTGGCGACAATTTGAGAGAGATGTTAAATACCAGCTCGAGATGTTAAGGCCCGGCCACGCTCAAACGCGAACGCAGACGCAGACGCAGACGCAGAGCAGCGGCGCTCCTGATTGGTGGTTGACATGATTGTCCAACTTTAGACCAATGAAATTTCATTGTCCAATAAAGTTGCACATGGTCTTGGACAAATATGTAGGGATACTACGCTAATGCAAATTTAGAACCCTTTCTAAAATGACTTGCGCTTATTTCCCCAGATATTTGTCCAGGATCATGCGTAATTCTACTGGACAATAGATTTTCATTGGTTCTGCATTGGACAAGTTGCGTCGACAACCAATAGCGGTTGAGCTGTGAACTGCAATTGCGTCTGCGTTAGCATTCGCGTTTGAGCGTGGCCGGGCCTTTATTGACCATCGTTGCATGGATTTAGAAACGGTTCTAAATTTGCCGCAGCGTAGTATCCCTAGGTATTTGTCCAACGTCATGTGGAACATAATTGGACAGTAAAATTTCATTGGTCCAAAGTTGGACAAGTCGTGTCAACCACCAATAAGGAGCGCCGCTGCGCTGCTCCCATTGGCGTAACTAACACCCCCCCCCCCCCCCCCCCCCCCCCCAGGATGTTGAGTGCCCATCCCAGAAAGCACCCTCAGGCCTCCGTCCCATATAGGCCCGGTCGCCGGAATCCGGAATGACGGAACGGAACGTTGTATGTGTCGGTGTATGCATACACGCAATACATGGAAAAAGTCACTAGATTCCGTTCCGTTTTTCCGTTCCGGGCCTACACATAAAGATATTACTATAGAGGAGGTGAGACATGGGGCCGCGTGTAAGTGGAAGCGTAGTTCGAATAAAAAGAGACAGAAAACCGATTCATTTGCCGTGTCTCAACTCACACAAAGTATACACTTCATGCGCATTTATCCTGGGACAAACCGGTAGTGACGTCATTAAGGCAATCCAACTGATCAAGGGGAAGTGCGCAAAGGTGCAAGTGTCAAAGGTACGGGAGATGCACCTTTTGTGTACCTTTGAGCACCTTTTGACAGCCATATTGGAAATTTGAGTTTCATAACCTAGAAATCGCAATCAACACAATGAGCAAGTCTATAGTACATTTATACCACGCCAGAGTGCAGAACACTCGAAAGTGTATATTTGATTAAAACAGTTCTATTGTGAAAGGCGAATGCGCCATGAAGGGTAAGGGTAAAGGCAAATGCACAAGGGACTCGAAACGAATTGAGACACAGCAAGTAATAGCTTCCTTGTCTTTGACGCATGCGCATGAACGATTATCCGTGCGTTCAGCTATAAAGACTCAGTGCGCACGCGTTAAAAGACGAGGAAGCTATTACTGAATCGGTTTTCTTTCTCTTTCTATTCGCACTACGCTGATTCGGCCGCCTCACCTCCTCTATGGTAAGGCTGGATTCCCATGGGGCATGAATTCACGGATCCGGAACGGAATTCTAGTGACTTTTTCTATGTGTAGGTGTATACATACACGCAATACATAGAAAAAGTCACTAAAATTCCGTTCCGGATCCGTGAATTCATGCCCCATGGGAATCCAGCCTGATATCTCTATGGGCCTACATGGGGCGGAGGCCAGAACGGATTCGGAAATCGACTAGATTTCGTCTGCGATCCGTTCCGTGATTCCGGACTCCAGCGATCCGGGCCTACATGGGACGGCAGCCTTAAGGTGGAAGCACACAAAAGTCCATGAGCCGTAAGCAGAATGCAGAAGCCATAGCGCATGCGCTGTTGCAAAATTTTAGCGAACAGTGCGCATGCGCTATTGTCTCGATGGTTGTCCTCATAGGCCGTGTTCGGGGAGTCGCTTTTAGCGCTGTCAGTAATCTTGTGTCTCTGTCACACTTCTTGATTTCCCCAAGCTCCGTCTCTCTCTCTCTCGATTTTCAGCGCTTTAAAGCGCTTTAAGCGCGCTCCCCGAACACGGCCATAGACATAGAGCATGGACTGCGCATTCGGGCCGAAAATCGCTCGGTCCGTAGAGAGAGCGGGGTAACACACGCGGCCAAATCTTCTTCTTCTTTCTTCTTTGGCCTGTTGTTTGGTTGTTGCTTCTGTCCAGAAGCTATGTACCAGTGGTTACTTTTAAACCCAAATCTGTTTCTTTCTAACCAACAACGTCAAATGCTTAGAAAGAGACAGAGATTGGCCGCGTGTATTACCCTTCTCTCTCACTTTCGGCGTTACCACAGGCAGTATAGGGAATGCGCAGTCCATGCTCTATGTCTATGGTTGTCCTATATTTTGCAGTCTGCCTAACCTAAAAAATCTGGTAGACCGCTTCTTAGATAGCAAAACAAGCAATATCAATGTAAATCGGTAATCATATAAACTATAGGATGTCAAATATCAATATCAATATGAATTGCTAATATGATTGATTATTTTGTCATCAGAAATGTCGAATGCGATTCATTCTTCCACTTGCAATATGGCACGCTGACGGTAGATCATGCTCCTATGTGCTCTTATGCTTATGGATTTTTGTGTGGGTTGAAAATTCAGACGCCATAAGCAGAATGCAGAGAGCATGCGCATGCGCACTGTTCACTGGACTTTCGCAACTGCGCATGCGCTATGGCTTCTGCGGTCTGCTTATGGCTCATGAGCTGTGTTCTTCTTAGCTACACTTCCTACACTTTTCTTACACTTTTCACGCTCGCCCAATAGGAGATGTGGATTTCTAGTCAAAAGTGTAAAATCTAGTAAAAGTGTAGAAAGTGTAGCTAAGAAGAACAGAGCTATGGTGTGGCGTCATAACACCTTCGTGCATGCCCACTACGCGGCGCATAAGCAGAATTACTATCTCACTAGCGCTATACTGGACAATGCTTCCGTGTATACCGAGAAGTTTCGTGGACGCGGAACGCTAGGGGTACCAACCCGAAATTTTTGCTATTCCATAGGCGTAGGTCATACAGTAAACTGCAGCAGCAATTTGGTAACTTACTAGATGTTTCTAGCAAGATCACTAGTCACGCTGGCTAGTGGAATTGCGCTCAACCATACCCTGTTCAAGCTATGTTTATTCTGTTTGAACCCGAGAACAGCGCGCGTAAAATTTAAAGGTCAGGCGCTCAATTTAAAATGAATAAATAAATCGTGCGAATAAGTGAAGTTGCGGGAAAACTGGACCAGGTAAGGAAGATGATTTAAATCAATCGATCAACAAAATAATTATTAATCAATAGCAGGTTTGACTTGCAATCAATTTATTATGAATCAAGCAATTTTGAAGATGTTTTTGTTGAATCGTTGGAACAATAAAATGGTTACTCATTATGTTATAACAAAATTATGATACGTTAGCAATTCGTGTTACTCGCAGCTGCGATCGAGCAACGAATAGTAAATAATGAATGAACAAACTCTTCGGATTGGAATGATGGATTACAGTAAAACCTCCCTTATAGTCCAAGTCCGTGTTTCAGAACCTCTCTTATAGTCCACAAGAGGCGTAACGCGAGCTACGCTCATCAGCCAATCAGCGAATAGCACTCAGGGATGTAATATGTAAGAATGGGACCCTATGCGAATTTCTTACCCCAGGGCCGTAGCATGTGCCTACAAATTTGTCTGTTTATTATGAAAAATACTACGGTACACTTTTAAATTGCTCATCAATCAGAAGTCAATTGACAAATTAAATCTGTAAAATGTTTTTCCATCCAGTGTGTATCCAAAAAGCCTGATTCTTGAATAATTTAGTTGGAGTAAATGGAAAATTATGAGCTAATTTTCTTTTTTTTCGCACCTCCATATTTGTTCTTTTTCTACCAGTGATCAGATATTTGGGAAAAACTTTTCAAGAATGTACCACGATACATCGTACTAAAATAACACTCGTATACTACTCAATAAAACACTCCAACTTCAAACAGCATTCGAGGTTATGGTCGTTACTAGTCGTGACGCGCGTGACGTCATGAAACGTAAAGGGGCCCCAAGCTCACCGACGCTCGAGTCTGAGTGGATGTATTGGTACACAGTAGGCGGAGCTTATAGACTATAAGAGAGGTTGTCCTTGGACTATATCAGAGGTTGGACTAAACGAGAGGGGACTATAAGGGAGGTTTTACTGTAATAACAGAACGTTTAGACCAACCAATAGAGAAAAAAGAGAGGCTATTCTCACACTTAAATATAGCAGCAAATGACCTTTACCACCTTTTAAAATATAGCACGTAGATGAAAACCCCGGTGTTGGCCCCGGCAAAATCGCTTTGTGGAATTTTTTAAACAACAAAAACTGTCGAAAATTGTCATTTTTCTGGTTTTTTACAAATATCTCAAAAAGTGATAGAGGAATCGTTATACTCTCAATAGGACTTTTGTAGGGAATTGAAAAACCTACAAAATGGTTTTTTGTGCAGCTAGATCAGTGCATTTCCCACTGAGAAAATCCGGAAAAACCTCTAAAAATAGACCATTTTTCGAAAATTCATAACTTTTGCAAATTTAAAGCTGGACAAACGACCTTGCGGGAAATTATAGATAATAACATGTAGTTTAACTGTACGCAAGATGGTTTCTGTCCGATTTGTAGTTTTTGCACAATCGCGTTATAAACAATTTAAGGGCTTATCTTGTAAAATGCGCGAATTTAAGGGAAATTGTCGTATTCGAATTTTACAAACGGCATTTAAAAGTAGAGATCAAAATCTTCAATTTGTATATTTTGGATTTTCACCTGGGATGTGGGAAATGTGTCTAAAACGTCCTTGAAAGTTCCTCCAAACGCTCGAAAGTGCGTTCGAGGCAAAGTCGGGTACCGGTAGTGTGGGAACGAGCCCCTAGCGCGGCGGGCTGCTAACACACTCTACTCCGCTGGCTCGTTCCCCCACTACCGGTACCCGACTCTGCCTCGAACGCACTTTCGAGCGTTTGGAGGAACTTTCAGGGACGTTTTAGATACATTTCCCACATCCCAGGTGAAAATCCAAAATATACAAATTGAAGATTTTGATCTCTACTTTCAAATGCCGTTTGTAAAATTCGAATACGACAATTTCCCTTAAATTCGCGCATTTTACAAGATAAGCCCTTAAATTGTTTATAACGCGATTGTGCAAAAACTACACATCGGACAGAAACCATCTTGCGTACAGTTAAACTACATGTTATTATCTATAATTTCCCGCAAGGTCGTTTGTCCAGCTTTAAATTTGTAAAAGTTATGAATTTTCGAAAAATGGTCTATTTTTGAAGGTTTTTCCGGATTTTCTCAGTGGGAAATGCACTGATCCAGCTGCACAAAAAACCGTTTTATAGGTTTTTCAATTCCCTACAAAAGTCCTATTGAGAGTATAACGATTCCTCTATCATTTTTTGAGATATTTGTAAAAAACCAGAAAAATGACAATTTTCGACAGTTTTTGTTGATTAAAAAATTCCACAAAGCGATTTTGCTGGGGCCAACACCGGGGTTTTCATCTACGTGCTATATTTCAAAAGGTGGTAAAGGTCATTTGCTGCTATATTTAAGTGTGAGAAAAAATCTCTATTGGTTGGTCTAGTTTATTTCAAAATTATAGTAAGAAATCGAAGAGGACCGATTCCTGGACAACTGTGAAAAAATTCCACGGGCATTGAACACACAGAAGAAAAATAAATGATGATTGGCTGTAGATCGATTTTGTCCACCAATCGCCGAATTTGAGACAATCGGCCGATCACGCAGCCAATCGGGGCCTTTGCTAACTATTTTCATTTTCGCGCTTCAAAAAATGTGACGCGCGATTGGTGGACAAAATTGGTTTTCCAAAAATGTGATGCGTGATTAGTGGACAAAATCGGTCGACAGCCAGTCATCATTTATTTTTCTTCTGTGTGTTCAATGCTCGTGGAATTTTGTCACAGTTGTCCAGGGTTGCGATTCTGTAACTTTCCGCTAACTCGCTAACTCGCTAACTCGCTAACTTTTCGCTCTAAGACCGTTGGTTGGCTGAGGAGCGTCCAATCGGAGATCGTTACGGGCCGCAACGATCTCCGATTGGACGAAGTTAGCGAGTTAGCGAGTTAGCGAGTTAGCGGAAAGTTACAGAATCGCAACCCAGGAATCGGTCCTCTTCGATTTCTTACTATAATTTTGAAATAAACATTCTGTTATTAATCCATCATTCCAATCCGAAGAGTTTGTTCAGTCATTATTTACTATTCGTTGCTCGATCGCAGCTGCGAGTAACACGAATTGCTAACGTATCATAATTTTGTTATAAGATAATGAGTAACCATTTTATTGTTCCAACGGTTCAACAAAAACATCTTCAAAATTGCTTGATTCATAATAAATTGATTGCAAGTCAAACCTGCTATTGATTAATAATTATTTTGTTGATCGATTGATTTAAATCATCTTCCTTACCTGGTCCAGTTTTCCCGCAACTTCACTTATTCGCACGATTTATTTATTCATTTTAAATTGAGCGCCTGACCTTTAAATTTTACGCGCGCTGTTCTCGGGTTCAAACAGAATAAACATAGCTTGAACAGGGTATGGTTGAGCGCAATTCCACTAGCCAGCGTAACTAGTGATCTTGCTAGAAACATCTACTAAGTTACCAAACTGCTGCTGCAGTTTACTGTATGACCTACGCCTATGGAATAGCAAAAATTTCGGGTTGGTACCCCTAGCGTTCCGCGTCCACGAAACTTCTCGGTATACGAGCATCTAGTAACTTCTAATGTCCACTGGACAACATGCGCGTCTAGGGCATGGTGTGTTCGGCTTAGCCCTACTGACGAGTCCGCCGAGCACACCAGGACGAAACGCAAACAAACTCGTAGCAAATAGAAGGTTCGATTCCTTCGACACGTGGTTCGACTCCACGTGATCACAGGCATTGAGACTGCCGTCCCATGTACAGCCGGAACGGAAAAACGGAACGGATTCTAGTGACTTTTTCCATGTATTGCGTGTATGTATTAGGGTGTCCGTTATTTCCCGAATTGACTTTTTCTACTTGGGTATGGGCCAAATCATTAGTTTAGAGCCTAAAAAGAATTATGCTATTTTTTTTTTTTTTTTTCAATTGCCACTAACCCCTGCCTGTAGGACGATACTTGTCCCATTTGATTAACATGGGATTTTTGCCCTTTTTAGACTTTAATTTTTTTTTTTGCTTACTACTTTCATTACCTCATCAAATATTGTTGACTCTACTACTGTGGTGACCTCTTTGGATGGACATATTTTTATATTGATGGAAAAAAAATTTCTGAGTTTTGAAGCGGTAAAATTTTTTTTTACCATATTGTCTAATATCTTTCAAATATTTTTCAATTTAAACAAAAAGCATTGAAAAGTCAATAAATTCAAAAACATTCGAAAATATTCGAAATTTACTGAAAAATACAATAAAAATAAATTTAAAAAAAAACATCAAAACTTATGAAAACTTTTTTTTTTCACCAATATAAAAATATGTCCATCCAAAGAGGTCAGAACAGTAGTAGAATCAACAATATTTGGTGAGGTAATGAAAGTAGTAAGCGAAAAAAAATTAAAGTCTAAAAAGGGCAAAAATCCCATGTTAATCAAATGGGACAAGTATCGTCCTACAGGCAGGGGTTAGTGGCAGTTGAAAAAATAAAAAAAAAATAGCATAATTCTTTTTAGGCTCTAAACTAATGATTTGGCCAATACCCAAGTAGAAAAAGTCAATTCGGGAAATAACGGACACCCTAGTATGTATACACCTACACACACAACGTTCCGTTCCGTTTTTCCGTTCCGGCCCTACATGGGACGGCACCCTGATTCCTTCAATGGACTTTTGTGTGCTTCCACCTTTACGCGAACACAGCTACTAGCGTCTAGCAGACGCGTGTTGTCATTTCATGTTTTTAAATCCAAATAAAGGAAATAAAAGAAAGTATGTACAAGCAATGATTAATACAAAATTTGAAGGTACAAAAACTAGTGAATACCCACCAAAAGCCACTCAGGTGCGAAAACCTTATGCCAAGTACATTAATGTGATAGTCACCAACAAAAATGTTTCGATAGGTTAATCTTAAATCCTACGATCTTGAGCTTTTGAGGTTATGCGAATCGACTAACGTGTAAAATTCATGGTGATAAATAAAATAACAATTGTGAACGGATAATTTTACGATTAGGTTTGGTTTACCTTGCATGACACAAGACTGTCAGATGACTATTAACTGACTATTACCTCTAAATTTTATTCACTTATACATTATAGCTTTGGCTTATTTTCATTTATGAATGCAGTTATTGGAGGAAACGGTTTTCTATTTTTTTTTGTGATTTTCAATTATTTAGCAAGCTACCGCCTAAGGAAGTCTGACAATAGAAAATCAAGAGAAAATGCTGAAGTTGGAAAATATCAGGATAGCATGATTTGATATAAGGAACGGCGAGGAGCCAGACGAAGAAAGCCGAGTTCAAGCGTTGGATTGCAACGAATTCCACTTTGAGCTCTATTTAGGCTCATCTCTGAAGGCTTGTCTGCTCAGACCCACATTGTGAGTCAACGTTATGCGTTTGATTCCGACGAGTTCTATATTCTATCTCGGTATCCTCTAGTCGAAACGAGTCTGTAAGTCGACCTTGTGCGTTGGACTCCGATAGGCTTTATTCTACACTCCACGTCAACGTAGTGCTTTGACCTTCGGTGGAGATGATTTTTCAATCCATGTTTTACAAACAGCTTAGATTCTTCGCTCAGAACGATCTTAATCAAATTCAGATTAGTGTTATCACGACAAATGGTTAGAATGAAAATACTTATTCAATATTAAAGAAATGATTGATCGACTTCCTCTTTCTCAGATGATAGAGATACTCATTTATATTTATCTATTCATTGTAGACTCAGCATATTTTCATTTATGAATGTAATTATTGGAGAACAACCTTTTTTATGGATCGTTCAATTTTGTAGCAGGTTGCCGTATGAGAAGCGAGGATGATGAGAGGAACCGCTGAAGTTGCAAAATATCGGGATAGTGTGATTTGATACAAGAAACGGGTAGAGTCAGACGAATAGAGCAGAATGCAAGTGGTTGACTTGAAAAATTTCCATTTTATGCTCTACGCTAGTCTTGCATCAATAGGCTCAGTTCTATATATTTCGATACCTTCTGTTCAGACCCGAATTTGAAGTTGACGCTATGAGTACAGGACGAGTACATGTTCTTTTTGCAGACGACCTAGCTGCATTAAAATAAAAACTACCTAAGAATTGCACTCCATATATCTGATATTTATATATATTTAAGGGGGATCCCTCATGAGAAGTGTGAAAAATATGTCAAAATTCAACATTTTTTTTCTCGTTCAGTTTATTACAAAATTTGAACAGACTTTTTACACAATGAAAAGTATAATTTGAAGTATTAAAAACCATCAAGAAAAATTTTATTTTTATATTGTGTTAGGATGTAGAGGGCGTTATAGATGACGCTTTGTTTTTGATACGCTCTGCGGTTGCAAGCCTAGCGCCCTCCCCAGTGGTCTTGAACAAAAAACCAAAAAAACTCATAAAGTTAAGGTACAATTGTAGTACTTCTACCTACAATTACCTCAGAAAATCAAAATTTCAAAAAATGGCACCAATTTTAAAAAAAAAATTCCAAAAATGACCTTTTTCCCGCCATTTTCTAGTTAAAATGAATATAAAAAATAATTTTTTTTCAAATTTTGTAGGTACAAATACTAAAGAACATATTTTTGAACAATATGCAAAAAAAATTAGGCAGAAACATCCATCCGTTTAATCACAATCCGCGCAACCGATTTAAAAAACAACGATTTGAGAAAAACGAATTTAAAGTTCATGTACGATTTCTACACGGAGAGAAAAGATGAGTCGAAACGACTCATTTACTCGAGTAACATTTACTCGACTAAGCATCAAGTGAGATTGACTCGACTAACTCAGTGAATTTCACTTATGACTGAGTGAATTTTACTTATGACTGAGTGAATTTTACTTAGACGTGAGTGATATCAACCAAGCCGACTCAATAAATTTCACTCAGCCTGGCTTACTTAGTCTTATAAGCGAATATTGCTTAGGTTTCAAGTGGTTCTTACTCAATATTTCTCTCCGTGTAGTACCGATATCCTGTGTGTACATACGTACATATATTGTACTACAACTTTTGATAGGAGATAAATTTCGTCATAAAATTTTGAACCTATGTTCTAGAGACATTAGGGATAGTAAAAAAGGATTTTTTCTCTTGAGTAATCCCTCTTAATCATGAGCAGCAACTATAACCCTGCGTGCCAATAGCTCCGCCATTGCCGTTCCCAAGCCCAGATGAGACAGGAGGGCTGCGCGCAGGGTTACACGTTGCAGGCATATAGAATTATACTGGATTCTCACGAAACAATTCGTGGAACTTAATAAAAGAACACATGTTACGTCCGTCCACATAAATTTAAGGCTCACAGAAAAGTATGAGCATACGTGTGTATTACAACATTTTTTTCATTCATTTAAAATTATACTACCACATTGAACATTGCTGCTTTTTGAGGGATTCAGATGATACAGAATGCATCACTGTACATGCATTGAGATGTTCATAGAAACAATTGGGAGAATGCTGACAACTGAGCGAGCCTCGCAAGCGAGGATATAGAAAAACTTAATCGAGCGAGCGTAGCGAGCGAGCACAATTATTAGGTAGTCAAGCAAGATTGTACAAAAAGTGGAGATATCAACCCCAAAAAGCACCCCTAATGCAAAAACTTTCCGCCAACTACATTAATGTGGTCACTACCCCAAAAAAAATCCACCAACAAAAATTCCTCCTTAACAAGAGTGGTACTATAAAAATGTCTACTAACGAAAGGATTGAAATCAGATACAATTGCCAAGTACATGTCTTCTGTGTAACAAAAGTTTACAACAGAAGAACAGAAAACTGAATAGTCTTGTATCGTTCACTCGCTAAACTTGCTCACTCGATCGGCTCTTGATAATTACAGGGAAAAAATCAGGAAAAAAAAATTTAGGAAGTGGTACTTGGCGGGCCATTATAGCAATATGTATTGAAGATTAGATAGACCTAAGTGAATACTCCTTAGACCATACAGGATGGACCGCGCATTGAGGTGGTGGGGGTACTGCCAAGTAAAGCGACAAAGATAGCACTAGCGATGTATATAGACACATAAATATGTCTCATTCGTGCTAACACTTGAAATCGAGTAGGCTTAGTTATGATCGAGAGAGTTATGCCACAGAGGCTATGGGGCACATAAACGCGGCAACGCAGCAACACAACTTGGCAACGTTTACTCCACTAGTGGAGCACAGTTTCCTTGTCTTACGAATGCCAGAGTATTGTCCGTCCCTTTCCCATTACTCGGCGGCAGTCCTCCCAATGCTTTGGCATAGGCAATGCGCGGTCCATCCTATATGGTCTAAGGAATACTCTGTTACTTACTCATAAATGGGCCGCAAGTACCACGTAGTAGGGTGCGTTTTGGGGTTTGGCTATTCTTTCGGGGCTAGATGAAGCTAAAACTGGCGTATCTCTAGCTTGTTTCTATAATATTGGCAAAGCTACGATCACGAACATTGAAAAAAAAAACAATAAAACTCGAGGGACCATCATATTTTAAAGCCAGTCTCATTGGCTCTAAAAATTTCAATCTCGTCATCGGATACGTGGATTGAAAATTCAAGGAGAATCATTGGATTCCAATGCCACTGAAAAATTCAAGGAGACATTTTGGACGTTTTTAGACAAGCAAGGGTTTTCGAGCGAAGACGTTTATAACGCAGATGAGACCACACTTGAGTGGAAATCTCTACCCCGAAAATCACTCGCATTTCGACAGGCAAATGCAGCGTGTGGTTTTGAAGTATCCAAAGAAAGGATCACTGCTATGACGTACAGTAATGCTGACGAGACTCACAGATTGCCACTACTGTTGATCGGGAAAGATACAAAATCCGCGTTGTTTTGAAAACATTACACGTTTGCCCGTCACCTACAAATCTCAGAAAGCGCTCGGATGGACTCGAGAGTATTTTGTGATTGGTACGAGAACGAATTTATAAACAGTGTAAAAAAAGAAGGCGTCAGGCTGAAGGTAAAACTGGTCAAGTTTTGCTGCTGGTGAACAACGCACCGTCTCATCCATCTGTTGAAGCATTGAATCACTTCGACCCAAAAGTCGTGGTCATGTTCTTTCCACTGAGCGTTACTACCGACCTATGAATCAGGGTGTGATCAAAAAATGAAAGCGTATAAGCAAATTCTCCGGAGGCTCTTACAGTAAGAGTCTTACTATCTGAAGATAGTAATGGAGACAGCGTTGTTTCATTGTCAAATACATTGAATTTGAAGCATTGCTGCTACATGCTTGCAAATGCTTGGGAATTGCTAACGGAGAGAAATCTAAGAAAGGCTTGGAACAAACTGTGGCCTGTTTCAGCTGAACCGCGACAAGAGAATCCTGATGCTGATCGAAATAATTTCACAGAGTTCATTGAATTATTTGAAAGAATCCCGAGATTCACGGATTGTGACACTGACGACGTTGTAGACTGGATGAATAACGATGCAAATGATCCTGGTTATCAGATTCTAGACGATGATGAAATTGTATCGTCATTAACGAATTCTAGCGAAGATACTGATAATGATGGTGGCCGCAGCGACGAAAGCTCAGGTA
Source organism: Tenthredo mesomela (assembly GCA_943736025.1). Lineage (NCBI taxonomy): Eukaryota > Metazoa > Arthropoda > Insecta > Hymenoptera > Tenthredinidae > Tenthredo > Tenthredo mesomela. The sequence goes on along the minus strand of OX031014.1, from coordinate 23,914,683 downwards.
CGTGCAAAAAACCGTCGAATACTAAGGCATTTACGGCTTTCGAGACAGGTCTCGAGTGGTACAGTAATGTTCATTAATGGTTTCTCAGTGGCTAACTGTTTTTTTCGGACTTTTTCGTAAACGAGACTCCATTTCAGTCGTATTTCATGTGCCGATAGTCGAAATTATAATATTAATAATTATCAACCCTTATAAAAATAATATAATATTATTTTATTCGATTCTATCCGAAAAAGTCCGAAAAAACAGTTAGCCACCGCGAAGCCATTAATGAACATTACTGTACGAGAAACAAAAGGAATGTTGCCGTACGAAGCTTCATCTTCTTAACCTTAGAACGGTACACTTCTCTAGCCGATCATTAACGGTACACTAGGGGTCTAGCGGACCCCAGCCGACTTTGAGCACGTGCCATTTCTGTTGTAATCGATATTTTTCAATGCGGCTTGCAGCATTTAAAACTTTGAACAATGTCAAAATTACTGGCGAAGGTTTTTTCTAAATTCACCGGACCATTTTTTTTAGGCCGCTATCCGAAATTAGACCGATATCGAACCTTTCTACGCAACCGACATTTTGGCTGGGGTCTATTGGACCCCAGTGTTCCGTTCTAGGGTTAAACGGTTGCGTGATTTAGCTGCTTGAAAACTCGTGGATATAATATCAGGGTGTTTAGTGGTCATGGAAACCTGGAAAACCTGGAAATGTCACGGAATTTTCGATCTCTGGAAAAGTCATGGAATGCTCAGGGGATTTTGTGACTTTTCAGAAATTTCAGACAATCCTTAAAAAAAAAAAACATAGTAGCACTTTGTCGTTTTCTAACCCATGCAAGTAGTCTATCGCCTGACAAATAAAATAATTTTTTCTTCCATTATGGAGTGTATTATGATTTAATTATCTGTATTTTACTAACAAGTCACTCTTCGATTATTTTCGGCTATAATCCCGCTGTGGACATGGATGTTCGGTAAAAAACTTTGAGAAGTCTAGGAATTCCACCGTTCAATTTTACTAGACACCCTGAATATGTAATAAAGACACCTTGGAGTAGTTATGTAAGTCGTTAAAAACGAAAATATGTTCAAGTGTTGAATATACTAGAAATATGTTCTAATGTCTTCAACAATAAAACTATATATAATACATCGTGTTCTCTTTCAAATATTTTTTATTCTGAACATCGGTTCACCCACCATTACTGTTTCACTATCCGAACTTTCGCTAATCCGAACTAGGCCCGGTCCCAATTGATTCGAATAATCGAGGTTTTACTGTACTTTTTTGCATCGAATAAAATTGGCATAGCTTTAACAAACTTTGGTCACCTACTTGTTCAATTCCTTTTTCCCCACTCAAAAGTATAATTTATTATGCCAATTAAATTTATTGTTATTCCGAATAAATTCAGTTTTCAAGACGTGTGTTTACGATGACTAACGATTGACGGAAACGCTGAAGTCCACTAATTCATTGTTAAAAATTGTCCAATGAATTTTGGAAACAAATTTATCGCGTTTTAATCTATTAACATAGGTTCGTGTGCAACTTAACATAATCAAGAGACTCGGTAGAGTCTCGCGCCAAGTACATTAAAAAGAATTTTTAAGCGATCGGCGTGAGGCTCGACCGAGTCTCTATACCCGCATGAGAGCTCTTCGGCCTATACGGCGATAATATTATCCTTATTTTATTGCGACTCGCGTTATACACGAGATTCAAATATTTATCTTAGAATATGGTTTCAAACAGCTTTCATTTAAGACCAAATTTTATGCAATCGGTGCACGGAGAGCTGAGATCTAATATTCCGATTTATAGAAATGCTCAGTTTGATCAAGAATTTTCTTGGTCGTCTCCGTCTCCACGATGACGTCACGAGGCAGTTGTATGGGTATATAAATAACATAGAGAGGCGTCCCTTCTTTTCTTGGGCCCACGAAAAGACTTACGCTAGGCGGACGGGAAAATAATAGCGTTTTCCCGTCTAACTGCAAACAATATAGTCTATGGCAGTTAATAAACGATTCATCTGCATGTTCATTATGGAGACCACGAAGTAATAGTAAGGAGACCGGACTCAGCCGAGGCCTCGTTTCAAAATGGGGCAGCGGTTTCTGTATGACAAAGGAGGAGTCCGCTGAAAAGAATACCAAAATTTTCGCGCCGGCGCGTTACGCATTCTAGCGGTGTCTCTTTCTCTCTCACAGAAAGTGCAAGAGAGATAGCTCGGCCGTCATCACAAAATAATAAACAGTGATTTAGTGAGGTTATGGTGTTTTGTTGTTTTGTTGTTATCACGAAGTAATATAAAAGTATTAAAACCGGCAAGGGTATAACGAATATTAAACGAATATTATTATTATTATGATCGAACTATTCATCCAACATAATGACAAACATTAAATATATTTACGGAGGGAGCTCTGAATAACGTATGTTTGTTTTCATCATCCTAACCTCAAAATCGCAACTTCGCGATTTCTTGGCAATCCTGATGAAAAATAATGATCGTTATTTGTACTATTATACTGCAAATTGATCCTGTTTCATACTAGCTTTTTTCTTTATATTTTGTATTCACCAGTTAAAAACGCTCGTTAATGTCGCTACCCTTGCCGGTTCTAATACTTTTATATTACTTCGTGATAACAACAAAACACCATAACCTCACTAAATCACTGTTTATTATTTTGTGATGACGGCCGAGCTATCTCTCTTGCACTTTCTGTGAGAGAGAAAGAGACACCGCTAGAATGCGTAACGCGCCGGCGCGAAAATTTTGATATTCTTTTCAGCGGACTCTTCCTTTGTCGTACAGTGAACATAGGCAAAATTGTATAACGAAGTCCGGTCTCCTTATTATTACTTCGTGATGGAGACTATAAGAAGGAGACCGAACTTGGTTCCCCCCACTCCTGCGAAAACGTGCTCGTTTTCTGCGCTCTAAATGTGATATATATATTGTATATATAGTTAACATTTGCAATTAGCCGATCGACGCGCCTCTAGCAGAGTTTGACGAAAGCTCCAAATAACCGCGCGACGTTCAATTATTTTGTATGAATATCGCAGCTCGACATTTATAAATCTATAAATTAAATTTATAATTTATAACATCACAAAAATGAGTTGCGCCGTTCCAAATTGTCAGTTTAAACTGCAAAGAGGCAAATCTTCTGCGAAAAAAAGCTTATTTTTTGCGCCCAAGGTGAGCATCTCAGATGTATACTCGATAATAATCAAATAACCATCGTTATCGAATATGTTACATTGAGAGTAATGAAAGTTATGATGATTTTGACAATCCAGATCCCAATCCAATCCCAAATCTCAAAATCTATTCACTTTCTCAACTGTGAATTGCTTACGACTTATTCACTAATTAGTTAATTTATTTATTTGCATGCACAATACAAACTTAATGGCTACAGGCATACAAAATAGTTTCTTTCTTTAATAGTTTCTTGTTTTTCATACAATACATTAAATCGCAATCTTTGACAGGTAGAAGCTACCAACGGCTGCCGGCAGAGGCGCCGCGATCGGCTAATATTGATAGATATATGTATATAGAGCGCGGAAAGTGGTAACGTTTCTTGTATACGGAGTTCGGTCTCCTTCTTATAGTCTCCATAATGTTCATCAAGCAGACAGCTGCGAATTATTACGATATCTCAAAACTTTATAAAAACAGTAATGTTTGATATTGAAGTGGGCACAGACGAGGAGTAAAATATTGTTTAATTTACCCTCGACGTCTAAGAGACCAACAACAAATATTGCTTGTTCAATTAATCGTTTACCTTATGAGCACGAGCTTTTGAGGTTATGCGAATTCCGTCACATGGACTTATACTTATACATTGTAGAATGTAGATGTAGTTTATTTTTATTTATGAATGCAACTATCGGAGGAAACGGTTTTTTGGGGTTATTCAATTTTTTATCAAGTTACCGCCTGAGGAAGTCTGACAAGGGAACATCAAGAGAAAATGTTGAAGTTGAAAAATATTAGGATTTAGGATAGCATGATTTGATACAAGGAACGGCAAGGAGCCAAACCAAGAAATCCAAGTTCAAGTGTTGGATTGCAACGAGTTCTACTTCAAGCTCTATGTTAGGCTCATCTCTCAAGGCGCGTCTGCTCAGACCCAAATTGTGAGTTAACGTTATGCGTTAGATTCCGACGAGTTCTATAATCTATCTCAGTATCATCTAGTCAAAACGAGAGTGTAAGTCGACGTTGTGTGTTGGACTCCGATAGGCTTCATTCTACATTCCACGTCAACGTAGTGCTTTGACCTTCGGTGGAGATAATTTCTTAATCCACGTTTTACAAACAGCTCAGATTCTCCGCTTAAAACGATCCCAATCAAATTCAGATTAGTGCTATCACGACAAATGGTTAGAATGGAAATACTTATTCACTACTGAAGAAATGATCGATCGACTCCTTCTTTCTCAGATGATAGAGATTCTTATTTATACTCATTTATTCATTGTAGACTCAGCATATTTTCATTTATGAATGTAATAATTGGAGAAAAACCTCTTTTATAGATTTGGATTGTTCAATTTCGTAGTGGATCGCCGTATGAGAAGAGAGGATGATGAGGGAAACCGCTGAAGTTGCAAAATATCAGGATAGTGTGATTTAATACAAGAAACGGGAAGAGTCAGACGAATAGAGCAGGATGCAAGTGTTCGACTTCAAAAACTTCCAGTTTATGCTCTACGCTAGTCTTGCATCAATAGGCTTAATCCTTTCGATACCTTCTGTTCGGACCCGAATTTGAAGTTGACGTTATGAGTACGGGACGCATACATGTTCTTTTTGCAGAGGACCTAGCTGCATGAAAAAACAATCTACCTGAGAATTGCAATACAGATATCTAATATTTAAATATATTTAATCATGAGCAGCAACTATAACCCTGCATGCAAGTAACTCTGCCATTGCCGTCCCAAGCTCAAATGAGACCGCGGAAGGGCATAGGCGCAGAAGGTTTAGACGTTGCAGGCATATAGAATTTTACCGGATTCTAATGAAACCATTTGTAGAACTTAATAAAAGAGCACATTTTACGTCTGTCCACAGAAATTTAAGGCTCACAGAAAAGTATGAGCATACGTGTATATTATAACATTATTTTCATTCACTTGAAATTATACTACTACATTTAACATTGCTGCTTTTTGAGGGATTCGGATGATACAAAATGCATCCGAACATGTATTGAGATGTTCATAGAAACTATTGGCAGAATGCTGACAACTGAGCGAGCTTTGCGAGTGAGGATATAGAAAAACCCAATCGAGCGAGCGTAGCGAGCGAGCACAATTATTAGGTAGTCAAGCAAAATTTTACAAAAAGTAATGAAATCAACCCCAAAAAGCACCTCTGGTGCAAAAACCTTTCGCCAAGTACATTAATGTGATATATATCCCACAAAAGGCACCTCCCACGTCAAAAAAAAAAAAAAAATCCAAAATTAGTTGCTACCGCCAAGTACCTACATCACATCACATCACCTTTTTCTCAAATTCATAATTCGGCCTACCAATACATGGTTTCCATAGCCAATCTTATCTTTCTACGCAGAACCATAGATATAGCAATAGGCAATTATTACTTCTATTGGTGTAAACAGAAAACATAGAGAAATGAAAATGAAGAGATAAAAAAAAAAAAATTTGGAGGTAGTGGTACTTGGCGGGCCACTATTTTATGCTGTTACCTCGTACTTTTCTACAAAAGGCCCGCCAAGTACCACTACCTCCAAATTTTTTTTTTTTTATCTCTTCATTTTCATTTTGGTTTTTGCACCAGAGGTGCTTTTTGGGTTTAACATCATCATAATTTCGAAAAAACTTCCGGCAACGGTCAAGCAAATGTAATAGCCCTCGCAGCAGACCATGGAGTAAAAATATGAAGTTGTCACTGATCTAGGGATATTTTCAGCCCATCGGCTCCCCACATGAAATTCAAGAAAGCTAGCGCTATTGTCGTTTCGCTGACCCACTTCGCCTGACACTCACGATAGTTATCTCATGCTGTATCTAAAATTTCGAAGCCTAGCTATCTACAGAGAGATTCTGAGTAAATTTGAAACGCCTACAGTAGGCAATTCGATTTTTTCCAGAACTGACAAAGCTATCGTACGACCATATTTACAGATGAGGTAGCGACAGCTGTCACTCTGTTAGGTTATCGTCGTCTGTAGCGATGGTCGTACGACAGCGTTATCAGTTTTCGAAAAAAAACGAATAGCTTACCGTGGAGATATCAAGTTCACACAAAATCTTTCTTATAATAAAGTGATATCAAATATTCGTTGCAAACGAAACAGTCTTATCAATCATATTGCGGAATTGAAATCATCCACCATATGGTTTTGATGTTGAATGAAATGTCAAAGTTTGCTGCTCAAGTTAGACCAAAAAGTAATTTAAGCGACAACTTTGTAAAGCATGTAACACAAAATGCAAATGAATGCCATAAGCACAAGCACAATTCTAAAAACCTCAGTAGAGTTGAACTCAACATGCCTGAAAATGTTTGTGTATTTTCAAATTCAAACTTGATACAGGTACTTGTTCTATATACCGATTTATCTAATGATCATCCATCATAATAGCTCAGGCTGTCAGATATCCTTTGAAGATAATAGTTCAGTTAAGTCTGATACTGCAAGAATGTATTATCGAGATAGAAAGACTAAAACAGTTTGGATACTTCGTAAGCTACTCAACCAAATCAGCGGATCCCCCCCCCCCCCCCCCCCCCCCCCAGTAGGTCCAGCGCTTGCTGGATGCCTTGTCTGATTACCTCAAAATTTAGTATAGAGTAGCGTCAAATCGATGGCTCAGTCGAGTCACGCAGTATCTGGCGAGCCACTCCAAAATCGCTCTGTAGCGTATAGATTCGCTGTATAACTACAGAGCCGTTTCGGAGTGGCTCGCGAGATACTACGTTATTCGACTGAGCCATCGAAATGTCCTAAACATGTACTTGAACCAGCTACTCTATGTGTTCAACTATCGAGATGTGACGCTTTAAAATTCACCCTGTGCAAAAAGTGAAAGTCACCGGCCTACACGTTTAAGTTTTGATACCAAATCTTGGCCTGCAGTGTTAGGACAACCCAAAGTACTACTTTCAGAGCCGAGATTCTGGATCTTTCAGTGCTACGTAGCGACCGGCGATAATTATTGACGTTATGTTTTGAGAAAAATACAGCTCTCATGTTCGTTAATCGTTTGTCAGTAGCCAACCGCTCGTCCAAGACATTACGACGACGCTCACTAACAGTCGTAGTCGCTATGAAAAAGTCGCTATCTGCATGTTAGCACGGGCGTTAAATGATCCAGAATCCCGGCCCAGGAGCGATACTTGGATCCACTCTGTCCGCAGCGTTGCTTTTTCTATTTTGAGGATAGACATGTTTATTGGGATAGAAAAGAGCAATGAGCTGTAGACTTAAGTGAACCGTAAAACCTTTCAAATAGTGAAATTTCTGTTTTCGGATTTCAGTATTCAAATTCCAGTTTGGAGGGAGACAGTACTCAAACTTTGAAAAGATCATTTTTTATCTCTTTGAATGCCTGAGAACAGCCTAGTCAAAAAGCACTGCCTACGATTTTTATCTTATGGTAGTATAATGTATTGAAACAAAATTTTAATCTTCTGCAATTAAAACTATTGAACGTAGAAGAATATGCGCAAGAGAACTTTGGCCGATAACTTCCTGCATACCACTGCGTACCACTGCCAAAAGGCTCCTGCGCATACGCTTTCATCGTAGTAGATCAACATTTTGTTTCAGTACACATACTATCATAGTCTGAAAATTGTAGAGAGCATTCTTTGATTGGAACTTTTGAAGACATTCTAAAAATGAAAAGTGTTTTTAGTTCTCAGTTTCAGTCTCCGTTGATAAAGTTCTCAGTCCTATGAAGTCTACAGCTGACTGCCGCTGGTTATCTCGATAACCAGCCTCATCCTCAGAACAGAAAAAAAGGCTGCAGATAGGGTGAGAAAGAATTGCATTCCAAAAGCCCACTTGTTATTCCACCATTGTTTTGGGCAAAAATTCATTATCGAAATCCAAGTGGGTAGACTTATGCCGTTCACTTTTTGCACAAGGAAGCTTTTCGGAGCCCCAGATGTGATGCTACAATGATACTAAAAGTTGAGTAATTCAGATAAGATGTCGGTAAATGACTAGACATGTTGAGGGCGACCCGCTAACTTTGTTAAGCAGTTGATTATTATTGCAGTAGTATTATATAGTAAAGTTAGCTCATACGATTGATACTAGAATCTCGAAAATCATTTATAGTATACAAATCAGAAAATTCATTAGTAACGTACTCAAGATAACTATAATCCTAAAATTAAATCTTTGAATAGAAAATTATTGTCGGGCTTGATACCCAATATGCTAGTTATTGACCTATCACGCTTGATAATTTCTACCTTCCTTTCTAATTATTTTTACCAGAGAAGCACAAGATAAAATATCTCTATCTGCTTTGTAGACAAACTGAATTTAGTTGATATAACTATCATGGTTGTAATGGTTTAGAAAATTCTATTTCACAAGGTGATATGAAATGAACTAACAAAGGATACAAAATGAGTACTTGTCACAAGATATTTTCTTATTCTGAATGATTGAAAAAATGTCCAAAAACTCACAGCACCGCAGGATGTTCTATATTAACACAACCTCAATGTAGTTTCAATTAAATTACTAGATACACTTGTTCAATAAGAGCAGTAATCGACAACTCATCACTTAATATGACGAGAACACATCGACCGAGCACTATAAATTACAATATCAGTGATTAGATTAAAAATTATGCAATCATTTTGAACAAGTGACAAGCGGGTGAGAGTGAGCAGCACAATGATACGTTACTTTATGGAAGTTATATAATGAATCACTTATCTGTATATCGCATTAATTAAGAAATATAATCGACTTTCAAATTTTACGTCCTTACTATATTATTATGAATGTAAATAGTGAGAGCATCCTAGTGATTTGTTTGTATGACGAAACATCACTATCTAATGAGCGTTTTATTTTTCTGTGTTTTAGGAATTCTTGGGAATTCCGAATCTGAAGGTAAATTGAAGGTAAGGTCGCGAACGCATTGGCAGGTTACCATTGGGTTACCAACATGTCTCACTTTAACCGTGGGATAACTATCGCTATACAACCACGCACTACTGTCAAAGAAAACTGCCCGATATGTGGTTTACCATCAGGGTTAACCATGTGGATTACGCGGTACAACTCACCTTGGGTACAAGAAAATATTATATCCCGACGAAAAACTTTGTATGTAGTAAACTCTCGTGCAATTTTAGTCCCACGAAACAGTTATGATTAAGCACCTTCGGAATGTTATCTTCTACAGACAATCGCTAATCGGATTATTTACCAAAGTTCCATAGCAAAGTTCACACTTCACACTAGTGGCTAGTTGCCTAGTTCACATCACGGAGTAATTTCACATGAAAGATCTTTGATTCACCCCTCCGCCGTACTTTCAATCGTTGAGTGAAGAATATAGAGACTGCTAACGCGTGGTCGTTTTCGTGAGCCGGGAAGGCTTGAGGATTGAACAGTGTCCAAATTTACCGACCGCAATAACATTGCATTTTATTGTTACATGATTTCTCCGATGGGATAAGTAGTTTGATAAACCCCAACGTCCACAGTAAAGGTGCTATTTCATGCATGCGACTGCGAGAATCGTCGCGCGACAAAACCACGCTGATTGGTTAAAAATTGGCGGGGAATGGGTGTACACCAATTTTTAACAAATCAGCGTGTTTTTGTCGCGCGACGATTGTCGCAGTCGCATGCATGGAATAGTACCTTAACTCCTTGTTAAAAGCCACTCACCTAAAATCTGCCAGTTATTAATAACTTCGGTTCAACGATAATGTTATCCAGGTATAGGGGGACAGCGGGGCACAGCAGGGTACTTCAGCAATTCAATCATTTCTCATTTTCGCTGATAATTTTTTTTTCATTCGTTTCAACTTTAAATTTGAAAATATAATTTCATTCTTATCAAAATTCGAATTTTTTAATCCATAACACTATTCGCTTAATTTTATTTGTTACTTTTTTTTTTTATTATTTTTTTTTCTCCAATTTTTCAGGTACCCCGCTCTGCCCCACTCTTTCTTACAACGTATGCATTAGGGTGGTCCTTAAATAGGGTTGGAAAAAATTTTGACCGCGACGCCCCCCCAGATTAGCTCCAAATAATTCAAAACAAATGTGGAAAAAGTTTCAGCCCCCCTATCTTATAAATTGGCCATTACCAGAGGGGGGGTCATTTGTCCCTTCGGAATACATGTGTTTTTTCGATTTTTCAAAAACCTGCGTACTAAAGCGTCCTCAACTCTTTCTTAAAATCCCAAATACTTACGAACGCATTCCTGGTACCCATATTCTATATCCAGCTGGATAAATCGAACTCCTGATTCAATTTTTTTTTTTTTTTTTCTCAGTTGCCGGAAAATTCTGTCAGAACAAAGTTCGACATTGAAAATTTTGATCATGGAATAGAAAATTGTGATCCTGAAATTAAAAAAAGATCATCCCATATCAATTACTAACTGGTGTAACCCTTTTCTTTCCTTTAATTTTAAGATTATTTTCGTGAAGAGGAAAAAAAAAAATTTTGAATTCACGGTTTACCCAATCGGTTACTGGTTTGTCTATTTTCTCCGAAACGGGGTAATCATTCGACTTGTCCTTTCGGCAGCCGATGTTTGACGCAGTGTTGGGCAGCATCTAATTACATTTGTAATTAATTACATTTTAATTACAAATTACAATTGTAATTTGTAATTGAAAGTCAAATCAATTACAAATTACAATTGTAATTTGTAATTGAAAATCGAATCAATTACAAATTACAAGTGTAATTTGTAATTGAAAGTCGAATCAATTACAAATTACAATTGTAATTTGTAATTGATTCGACTTTCAATTGAAAATTACAATTGTAATTTGTAATTTGTAATTAATTAATTACAAATCTGCCCAACACTGGTTTGACGAGTAATGAGTTCGAACTGGTACGTTTGATCGGATGAAATCGGGATTTTTTTTTTTTTTGATCCAAAAGTGTGAGTCTGCCATTTGTTGCGACTTATATCAAAGCCCACACATCAAAAATGCAAAATCGGCTTCCTGAGCCCGATTCTGTAAGGGATTCTGAACACAACCATCCCAAAACATCTTTCTTTTCGACAACGATGAAGAGGCCAGTTGCATTGGCGTAACTAGGGGGGGGGGGGGGGGGGGGGGCACGGCCCCCCCCTAGGATGTTGAGTGCCCACCCCAGAAAGATGAAAAAAACGAAATTGTAAATTTCGGATGTATAAATTCGGCTAAAGCGAAGTGAAGGATGGGGCCACGTCCCGCGAATAAAAAGAGAGGTATACGACGGTACCGTATCCATCTCTTTCTATCCGCGCGTGCGCAGTAAGCGCAGAAAGGGAATAACAGTGGGAACATAGAACTTATATTCCTGGAAGGGGAATAGCCCATTTGCGCAATGAGCGGCAGACTGACGCCAACATGTTGAGACAGAGATATACCCTGCATCAAATTTCCGATAGAACGATAGAATCCGGGTACAAAAACCGTATATGGTATACGGTTTTTGTATCCGGATCCTATAAAAACCGTATACCATGTACGGTTTTTGTACCCGGATTCTATCGTTCTTATCGGAAATTTTATGCAGGATATCTCTCTCTCCATTCCTAACGTCCAGTCCCCTCTCCGCGCATACCCCTCGCCTACTAGTACCGTGCGAAGATTGATAGGTTAGGGTTAGCGCAAACTTGTAATCTATTATGTATTACAGCAATAGTTTCGTTATACAGTACTGACAATGGTTATAAATTCACATGCTATTACAATTTTCGGTTTGACATGACATCCCAGGTAGCAATCTGTCGTAAGTTCATGCCATGACCATGCGCAGAGCGCTTGCATGATTCTGCCGGCAGGCCCCTATCTGTCTGTTTCCGCATTGGGATGATAATCATGCGCATGTATGCTTTCGGCAGGGTTTGCGGCAAGTAATGCATGGTGCATGCATGATCTGCAGTTTCACGACAATTTACATACAGTGGTACTCAACCGAGAAATAATACTATAACTGTAATTTTCAATTAGGTTTTTTTATTAAAACAATCGTTATAAAATGTTTACATTCATGAACAAATCCTCGGCATAACAACAATGAACATTATTAAATATTATATTATAAATATATTTATGGTTCAGCTATTACAATATTGACCTCGTCGAACGAGAAAAACCTATAACCTAACTTAACCTAACCTGAAAAATTCGTTAATAATTGAAGTATGAATATCACTCTGATCTGAAACAAGAAATTCGTAAGATACGGCTAAAATGATTATTACAATACAGCTATATGAATAATAAGATATATCATTATCAAGAATTGAACCTTATCTGAAGATCCACGAAACTATATAACCTGCAGCCGCCCGTTACGTTTACCGGTTCACTTATGGTATTGTGAAGTCGTACCCGTGGTCGCGTTACAGCGCAAATCACGAGTGCATGCAATCATTCAGCAGATCACGAGCAGAAGACGCATGCGAGCTGCATTCAGTGTACTTAAGACAGACCCATGAATGTCTGTTGTTGAGTAGGGATATCTGCAGTAACATTTACCTATCCCGAATAGTTCTGCCGCAAGGCTCTGTCGATCACAGTATTGCATGACGTGATGTTACAGACAATGCTACTTGGGATGAGAAGTGACGATGAATTTGGCAATTTGGGTAAGTATACCGTGAACTATCAGGTAGGACGAAATTCATATATATTCATTCTATCTCATACCATCTTATACCTCATATGAAAGAAAAAATGTATGGTTGTTTTTTAGTTTCCGAACAGGATGGTGGAGAGGAATGAAGAATGAGGAAACGCTAGAACTGCTAATAGACTTTTACATATGAAGCCTGTCTTTATTAATGTTTAAAGTGTATAAGTTTTGTGTACTTATGTCTAATAAAATCCGTTTTATGTAGATTAGAAATTCTTATTTCAATAATCATAAATATGTATACAACTTGTATGTATTAAACACCCGAAAATCATAAAAGCAACAAACAATTAGGTTAGGAATCGCTATGCTAGGGCGGTGCGCGGAGAGGGGACTGGACGTTAGGAATAGAGAGAGAGAGATATATCTCTGTCTCAACATGTTGGCGTCAGTCTTCCGCTCATTGCGCAAATGGGCTATTCCCCTTCCAGGAATATAAGTTCTATGGTTGAATGTTTCGCCGCATGCTTTGACTATATAACCCTGGACTGCTAATGCCCCCCACTATTCCTATAAGCCGTATGCGAAGCCGATGTTTCCAACATCTACCCCACTCCTTGGACTTCTCGGCAGTCAATTCCGCGGAAAATTTGAATGAGTACTTAGAATTTTGGATGAACCCAGGACAAAATAAGAATAGTTTACTAAATAATATCATTGATCAATGTCGAAATAGTAACAATTTTTAATAAATGAAGCATATTATGAGTTACGAAAATCTAGGAAACGTTTACGTAAGTTCTTAATATTATATACAGGAATATAGAGTAACAAATTGGTTTCAATGTAATTTTTACGAATTGTTTATTGGCCCGTGAAGATAATTTTTTTTTTTTAATTCTCGTGTCTCGGTATTCTGAAATCAGTATCCGGATAAAAATAATAACAGAGCGATATAAAAAGATTTTCACTTCAGAGAAATTTGAGGTTATGAGTGAAGTCACTTGAAAGATACGGCTGATAAAACAATAGCGAAACAATTAAACTCAGTAGTTCTGAACTCGACCGTTGACTGCCTGTAGCGCCACATCCTGACAACACGCCTGAAGTTAGCGTTAGCAGTCCAGGGTTATATAGTCAAAGGCCGCATGCGTTTTGCCGCGCGGTAACGCTTGCATGGAAACAAGCCATTAGAGTTGAGTGCGTTCGACGCTACGTTCTGACGTCACCCAGCAAAATCTTATGGTGAGTCTACAATGGGGCACCAGCGCGTCGCGTTGGACGCGACATCCTGACGTCACCCATAAGATTTTGCTGGGTGACGTCAGAACGTAGCGTCGAACGCATAGACATAGAGCATGGACTGCGCATTCCCTATACTGCCTGTGGTAACGCCAAAAGTGAGAGAGAAGGGTAACACACGCGGCCAATCTCTGTCTCTTTCTAAGCATTTGACGTTGTTGGTTAGAAAGAAACAGATTTGGCCGCGTGTGTTACCCCTCTCTCTCTACGGACCGAGCGATTTTCGGCCCGAATGCACAGTCCATGCTCCATGTCTATGGTCGAACGCGACGCGCTGGTGCCCCATTGGGCTGCGTTCCAAAACGTCACCCGGGTGCTACAGAGAAAGGATAAAGACACACCCGAGAGCACTCGGGTGACGTTTTGGAACGCAGCCTTGTAGACTCAGCAGTAGACTCACCATAAACGCTCTACCACGTGACCGCGTTACCGCGATCTATCTGAACTCACCCTTATGGTGGAATAGACTACAAGAATAACCTTACAGCCATGAACGAACCCTGGTTGCGTGGCAAGATTATGATGCCCTATTCGTGAGATATTTGCATGTGTCAGCCAAAATTAGATAAATGCACGGGTAAATGGATCGAGTGTGTATACGTATTAGTGATTCGAATTTCCTCACTGATATACTATACCTATACCAACAATAAATCAGTGAGTCTACTGAGTGATGTCTCATTAATTGTTACGACTCATTAGAGAGTGTGTTGGCATCAGGGTTGGCATGGATGCGCTGAAAACAAACCAAGAAATCGTCCACGAAGGCTGGCTCATTAAATCGCCACCTTCAAAATTGTGGAGAGCAGTAAGTTTTCCTGCTAGTCAACTCCGAGACGCAAACCTACCATTGTTTACATTAATCAAAATTTCTTACATCTCAGCAAACAAAGTACTCGTAATTCTTCGATAATTTCACCCACCTTCAATGCCTATTTTCATTATCATTATATTTCCAAATGTTTATTATGAAACTAATACTTTTCATAAGGAAATAATCTTCACTGTCTAACCTAAGCAATCGAAAGAAATCTCATATTAAATCTTGGTCTTAGTTTCCGATTGGGACAAAGAATCTTTTTCAGAATAATTAAAATTAAATAAAACTTTGCTAACAAAGTCCGTCATTTTGGGTCGTTTCCATTGTTTTTCAAACCTTCAAAAAGTTCTACTCGTTTGGTATACTATATGATAAAATTCTTCGTCACAGAGATGGCGAAAGCGTTGGTTCGCTCTTCGGCACAGTGGGGAATTGCCTGGACAATATTTCTTGGAATATTATACGGACAGACGATGTCGCAAGCTCAAAGGTCGCATCGATTTAGATCAATGCGAGCAGGTAATTATGTCAATTTTTAAGCAGTAAGAACTCTTGTCGAATAATTGACTTCCAGCTTACGACTATACTATAATTTCAAGTACAACATCTATTGAGGCTCGAGGCTTGAGGCTTTAAGCCCCTCCCTCGATTGGCGTACCAGACATATCTCAGCTTTCAATTTGCTAACAATGTTATAAGCTCCTTCAATTGTTGGCCCGTAGGGTGTCACACATGGAGGAGGTTAAAGTTCGTAACATTAATGCAACAAAATATTCGCCAAAGATTCTCAAATTCAAGACTCGAACGTTTCAAATGGATCAAGAACAGTGCATAATTCCTCAAATTGTGTAAAACATGTTTATCTTGCATATTTTATGATTCTACCAACATTTGAATCACGAAATATTGCATTTCTTCAACGAATATTCTGTTACGTTAACGTTACAAACTTCAACCTCATACACATGGTGACTAGCGATCCTGGAGGTCCTGGAGATATCCTATTAGTAATGTTTTCCTTGAAACAGCTTGGAATCATCCTGAAATTTACAAATATTTTAGAAAATTTTCAATCACAACAAACTACAAATTTCAGGACTCACGTATTTCGTTCAGAATCTGAACCATTCACTCCAAAAGCAATATTCTGAATTAGTAAGCGTTTTAACTTTGTTCAAAAAAATTGAAAATCAAGTAATTTCTCTACTTTTTCGTCCGCCGAAAAATCACGTGAAAAAACTAGCGTATAAACACAAACTTTTAGTCCTGAAATAATCCTGGCAAAGTCCTGGATTTTTAGACTCCAATTTTTCTCGACACCGTGCGTCACGTGGTCCATGCCAGCGCCATCTGTCAGTGCTCAATTCCTTACTTCACCTGCTTGTATGCTAGTGACGACGTCCTACTGACTAAGGAATCAAGTTCTGATCTGTGGCACCGGTATGGGCTAGGTGAGCGGCTCACTACCTAATCAAGTGAGGAGCTAAAAGCGCAAAGTCGTCAGATTCTGAGAAAGAATATTTCCTACGTTCAGATTATCCTGGAAGGTCCTGGTATAACTGGACGGCTATCAAAAACTGCCCTAATAGAACATACCGATAACAATGAGATAGATATTTATTCTGTAATTCTTATACACAAATAGATATTTTTAAAATTTTACAACTTTTCATGCAATACCTCATTGTAGACTCCTGTAGAAGAGATACACATACACACGATGCATTGGGTACAAATTGTATACATAGTGTATGTCACAAACCAGTTTTGTCAAAATATTCACAGGTGGATGCTGGCTTGAGGTTTGAGAATCGAAAGCAAAAATATCAATTCATGTTTGATGTCAAGACACCAAAGAGAACGTATTATCTGGTGGCAGAAAGCGAAGCTGATATGAACAAATGGGTGGATGCTGTTTGCCAAGTATGCGGTTTAAAGGCTTACACTCAGGACGAAGAACAGCAGTGTCAGAGTGAGTCTAGTAGAGATCAATCCCAGATCCGAGGCTTGTTGACCATTTCAAATTAAATAATTTGTTCCCATCTATTTGATACAGTGTTTCAATTCGAGTCTCAAGAGTCACCTCCAATTTCACCTACCAGTACTATTTCCGGACCCTATATTCCAATCAGTGAATGCATTTCTGGCCGCTCGTTGAACGACACTAGCTCTCTTAGTTCAGCACTTGGTCAGAGCATGGAACAATGTTACGATCCGCCAAGAAGGTTGGCTCCTTCACCACCACGCTCACCAACCACAACCGATGCGGAAAGTGTTCTTACCGATGATGAGTGGACTGCGCCTGTGCCCAGTGTTAATTGGGATACCTGTCCCGCAACTGGTTAGTAATTATCTCAAATTGAAGAATCACAACGATTTGAATGAACACAAAGAAAACAAGTCCTGCAAATTCTGAGGCACCACTGCTCGCAATCATATCATTTTGGTGAAAAGAGAAACAGTATACCTTTCAGCTTTTTACTTATTATTGAATAATACAAAACAGATAAACAGAAATCTACAGAACTTGAAAATGCGGCAATTTATTGTAAAACCACGAATTTCTTTTGTATGCCATTTATATTTCACTCTGTAAACACTATAAAAATGAACTGAAATCAAAATTAATACGAATCCCCCAAAAGCCGGTTGCATCATCAGCCTCGAAGTAAAACTTATCTCCTTGGTAAACCTATATAACGCAGTGGTCAGATTGGCTCATAACAGAATTATCGAGAGGATAAAGTTTACTCGAAGGATGGTACAGCTGGCTCTGAAAATAGGTACTCAATTCTTGATAAAAGAGTTTAAGATATCATTACCGAATTTTCTAGCCTTGTGAATTTGTAATTTTTTCAATGCAAAGCTCTATTCGCTCAATTGAAGTTCTAAGTTATTAAAAATGGAAAACTTGATGGAAATCTGAAAAATTCTAATCAGGTGAACCCAGCCATGCTTCTGGAGATGCTGAAATTGGATCGTGGAGCGTAATGAAAAGATTTGGAAAGCTACAGATTGTAGACTCGACTGCTCCTCCATCTGTAGAAAAGGTTCCAGCACCACCGCGACCACCAAAACCACCTCATATGGCACCAGAAAATTTTGATCATAATTATTTAAACTTGGATGGTGTTTCGGAAAGTTCTAAGTCAACGACTCCCGCTACTCCTGCTCCGTCCACTCCAGCTACTCCAGCTACTGCAATTGTATCCGATGAAACCTACGATTTTCCACGGTCCCATCAAATAGGAGCAAATACAAACACGGCCGGACGACCAGCCAAGCACTGTTACTCCAACGCTGCACCCACCAATACGGACGGACATGTTTTTCGATATGACTTTCCCGATAACGAACCATCCAGTCCGCACTCGGAATCATCGACGACAGCAACTTATTCAAATTTGCCAAGCCCTTTGACCAGAGACTCTACTAGCGCTGTACCTGCTGTAATTCCACTACCGCCACCGGTTGTTTATAGAGATTTAAAACCAGGTAGAAGAACCAGTGAATCAACCTCAATCATAAGCAACGAACCATCACCCGGTCCTATTTTATCTGTACCAGAATTAAGTTCAACCGAACATTCACCGGCGGAGCCACCTAGTATTAATAGGAAGCTTAAGCCATCTCTTACTAAGTCACCTCTTGACGGTAAGCTTATGTACACTCTTAAGTGTAGTAGAGTAATGAGTTGAAAGATTATTTCTAAAATATGTCTCTTCCAATCTGATGATAAGGGTATGAACTACGATCGGATTACTTTAGTCGAATTATATGAGACAGTTCACACATCAAATCAATTATTCAAGTCAGGCTTTGGCGTCTTAAGATTGCTGGAGAATTTTGGAAAATATTTGCATACGAACTGTAGAGGCTGTAGAACGAATGAGGGGGTCTAAGAACAAGATATTTTAGTTATAATGTTGATGGGATGTTACAATGCCAATAACTGCTTACAAAGTTCGAGTAATCCGGCATATTTACCACCATAATAAACGAACATTTCGTCAAAAATCCCATTGCACAGCCTCTGTTATTCCATTAGCTGATATATTTTCCACCATCTTTTGAAACATGAAGGTTCAAATTTATCAGACTTTTGATGAATTGATGTGGAAACTGACTTGAATAAACATGTATATCTTGAATCTGGAATTACGAACAATTAATCACTTATTTTCTATGTGGTACTCTAGGACCGTTACAATTGGCTTCGCCACCAGGAAAAGGTAGAATACGGGCGGCACCTAGTCCGACACCACCAGCTCATTCTCAGTCGACTAGGCTTCAGTCGACATCCGATGAAGATAATAATCCTTATGATGACAAAGAAGAGGTGATAATTTCTCTTCCAATATGTTATTGTGCTTTCAATATGTTATTACACTGTTTGCCATTTCTTCTACAGATATATTACTTCCAAGACCAGAATACATTTATTCCCGCTTCGCACCGCTCGTTGGAAGTTCTGCAATATCTGGACTTGGATCTTCAAGGAAGTTTTGTCTCCACGTCTCTGCCACCTGCCCAATCACCACCAAATACCACTGTCTACAAGACCGTAGATTTCCTTAAAACTGAAGCTTTCAACCGGACCAGACAACGAGTAGAGGAAGAAAGAAAACAATGCACTGCCGAACTCACGTAACTGTATCTTTATTATTATGCAGTGTATAACGTTTTAATCCAAGTGAGAATGTACTATGCCCCTTAATTTTGTAAAAAAAAGTGAAAAAAAAAAAGAAAAAAAAAAACAAAAGAAGCCAGATAGGACATTTTTAGCTGATGTTTGTATTACGGTAATCAGATTATACTGTAGTCGAATTACGAGAACAAGACTCAAGTCGTTTTAGAGTTGTAATAACTTTTATAGTAGTGACAAAATTTCACAGCACATCTATTACCTATCAATCAATAGAAAGCTGACATTACCTAATTGAAACTCACGTCTGATTTTCAGAGCATCAATTTTATTTTAATAATATGTGTAGATCGAGCACGCATTTATACACGTGCACTTTTACAGTATATGTAATGTATATAGAAAATTATTTGAGTTAATCAATTCAAGCGATACATAGTGATAATGGTTTGATCAACATACGGGTATGGACACTTTGACGGGTATAACTATTTCCCGAACTTGTTTATTTATGCCCAAGCTACATAGAATGGCGATGCAAATACCTATTCATTAATTAGGATATGCGTTCCAATATGCTCATGATCTCAGAATATGCTGATGGACCAGTGTATTTATGTTTATATTTTTTATTCGACAAGATTGGAAAGGTACTGACACTGAGAAACTTGCGATTGTAAAACTCGACGATTTCAGAGTAAAATGACACAGGCATCAATCAAGGTGTTACAGAACAGGGCTTTCCTGTATACAAAACCAAAGGAGTTTTCCGTTTTTTAATTTTTGTCCAAGAGTTGTAATTTTTCCGTCATTTTGACCAGTTTGTTTAAATTTGATGCACTGCATGTTAGTTTTTGCCATACCTCCGATTCACCAAATGAGTTGATTCGGGTGGCCAATCTATGGGATGTGGCCTATTTAAATTAAATTTGACATCCAGTATTTGAATCGTGCTTTGGACTTACTCGAAATACCCCGTTTGATTTACAATTTGAATTCATGTGTCTTTTCAAGAAATCATTTTCATGGTGTAGGTTGAAGGGATCAAAAATTTGTAACTGTGGTTATTGAAGACACTTGTGATCCAGCATTGTTGTGAAACTGCTTTGCACTCATACATACATATACAATGAAAAACTATCCTTTCGACGGCAGTTTTGACCTCACAGAATTCATTGCCAAGATCATGTCTCCTTGATAGAAATAGTATATAATATGTTGTGATGAAGGTGGCAAAAGAAAGCATTGTTAAATTCAGATAGTCAGAAAATATATGGAGTCTCACAAATGTTGATATAACAGGGCTCCCATTGTGTGACTGATGCCGCGATTATGCCACTATTTTTAGGAACTGCATGCCCTGCCTTCATTCTCCAAAGAATTATTGCTAAACACCACTATTTTCACGTCTCTGGCTAAAGTCCGCTTTGCAGGTATAAAGATACAGGTATATGATATCAATATTCAATTCAAGTTCAGAGATACTCTATGGACTTTGATTATAGCAATAAATTGATGTCTTTTCAAAGGTGCTTTGTGTCCTCTCGCATCATAGCGAGAGATGTGTCTCTTGAATCGTTTGGTCCTAGAATTAAGTATTGGATACTGAGGCCAGTTGTTGAGGTCGGCAAGATCGCTGATATCAGTGAACACCGAGACTAATTAATAAAAAAAAACCAAAAAGGTTCAACGAATTTAAACCCATAGAATAACGTAGATGGAATGAGAGGGTAAAAAAATCAATCGTTATAAACCCAAATTAACATGTAATCTCATTTATTTTTCACATATTGTCGTAGTAATCATAAGACATGAGATTTCGTATCAAATTTTTGAAAGTTGACTTTCAAGACAATCTGGTCATCTGGTCATCGTAACTTTGACTTTTTGACGAAAAAATTTTTTTAGATTTTTTCAAGCATGACATTAATGATAACATCCAATAACTTAGATTGTTATTTATTGAGAAACGAAAAAATTTTAGTGTACAAACCTCCTTGGCTCGTCTACATTAAAACCTGCAACGAATTTTACATCCCATCCGCTATAAGTGTTTCATACCATTCTCACTTATGATAAATATATCGCTTTCAACTATAATAGATAATAAATAACTATAGATAAGAAATATTATAATATATAAACGTGCCTATCCTACCTTAATGTTTTATATCTATCGTTAATCCGTGCTGGAATTAGTATGGGGCATTCCATAACGAATCAATAAGCAAAAATCCTTACCATTTTTTATTTGATCTGTGATTTTCTATATTGTTCTTCAACTTCAACTAGCGCTATATTGGAGATACAGTCGAACCTCAGGCACTGACAGAGCTCGGGAAACATTCCCTCGGGTACTGACAAAATAACCTAACTTTCCCGCGAACCAATAGCGTCGTTGGGCCAGGGCCGTAGTCATGTTATTGCGAATCGGGGCCTAATGTTTTTTTTTCTGCCTACTACAATAATTTCTCGCCGAAGAATGTTCACCAAGATTTGATGATAACCGTTTTCATGTACTAATATTTTCCAATTTCACTACATACATATGTAAAGCACAACGGCACGATCCCGTAATGAGGCATAATGATTAACACGCGCCAGTTGCCGGTTGACAAGTTGGATTGGAGGTTATGTAGCCTCGAGACTGAGGCCTCCCTACGAAGCGCACCATTCAGTGACGGCCCTAGCGAGAAGCTATAAAGTTGTCAGTGCCTGAGGTAAGATCGCTGTCAGTACCCGAGGTAAAGCAGTGCCCGAGTTGTCAGTGCCTGAGGTTCGACTGTAGGTCGGTACTAGCACGCCTCGCGAGTTACGTTTTTACTTTTAGGAACAGTTCAAATTTTTCACATTTTTTCCCTTTCCATTGATTTGGAAAAATCTAAAAAATAACGAGGAACAGCATTCTACTTCCAGAAAAGTGGTATTATTTTCCTTTGTTTTCAGCCATCATTAAAAAGGATTTCTCCCCAACTGTTGAGTATAATCGTGGAACGGAAGGTATCAAAATGATGTATTTGTTGAGGCTCGGCAGTTGACTACTTTTGCAGACTACATTTTTGCAAAAAAGTACACTGCGCAAAAGATAACTTCCGAAAACCGTCTTACTGATCGTTCATATCCGTTTTTCAACAACAAATCTATTCCTACAATACATCAACTCACAATATATATTCTTTTAACATGTGCATCAAATGGGCCCCTTTTCACCCTCGCTAGAAATAGCCCATTTTTCCCCCTTGTTGCACAATATACTGTTGAAAAATGTATTTTACAATAAAAATTAATAAGTTAATAGTAGGTTCCCGAGGGAAATAACTGCATGTGAACATACAGTGTGTGCAAATTTAATAAATACTGCTGGGGACACCATTTTTTTGAAAGAACCATAATGTTCTTCGTCATTTTTGTGACTTTTAGACATTTGGTTCAAACCAATCAAAAGGGAAAGAGGAGGAAACGTTTGAATTTCGAAAAATTGTGAAAAAAATCTAAAAAAATACCACACAGCATTTTAGAGGTGGAGGAACAATATAAACAGTCACTGATAAAATCAAAAATGGTCAGAATTATTTCTTGCCGATCGCAATGTGACAAGGAATGCCCCATATGCATTCGAATATACTTAGTATGTAATGTAGTTTTGTAGTGAGATATGTTAACCCTTAAGGTGCTTTCCTAGGCAATTCTACCAGTCCTGAAAACATCGTGAAAAAATGTGATATTAAACGGAATATCTCTGCCTGGGCACCAAAATCAATGAAACAAAATACGTCGCGCAATTCTATGTGCCCCTCCGAACATGTACAGCCCAAAAAATGTTCGTTTTGCGCGAAAATAGAGAAGATATCCATGAAAAACGGTTTTAGAAACGTTTTTCATGGATATCTTCTCTATTTTCGCGCAAAACGAACATTTTTTGGGCTGTACATGTTCGGAGTCGCACATAGAATTGCGCGACGTATTTTGTTTCATTGATTTCGGTGCCCAGGCAGAGATATTCCGTTTAATATCACATTTTTTCACGATGTTTTCAGGACTGGTGGAATTGCCTAGGAAAGCACCTTAAAAGAACCTGGAGGTACCCAGTACCGTAAGATCCACGTGTGTCTTTTAAGGGTTAATTTTAACATTTGTGGAGATTGTAGGGGTCAGATGAAGGCGAGTAGAGGGCGCATCCGCCTCCCTCCCCCAACCATAGTGGAAAGTTGGTGAGTCGGTCGCTCCCTCCTCCCACCCTCCTAAATTTAAAAAATACTGAGTACTATAGGGGAGAGTGGGGCACATTCGGACGCGGGGCACATTCGGACATTCGCGATTACTCGCATTTATAGTGTGTGTATAGTGGTGATATCTCTAGGGTGCGTTATGAACTCCACAAGAAGACAACTTTCATCCAGGCAGTGCGAATACTTCGAGTAGGTCTTGTGTCAATCGCGATTGTCCGAATGTGCCCCACTCTCCCCTACTCCTCTGCTATCAACTTTCAGTGAACAATGTTAATTTTATAAATTTAAACCTAATGTCAAATATCCAGGTTCTCATACTGGTACGTCCTATACAAAAAGTAGTTGCCATTTCACAGTATCAGCACTGATATAGTATAGTCAATCAATGACTATGGGATGAACTCTACACTGGCTGGGCAGCTGACCCCTGTCCCCTAAGCCTTCAGCACACAAGACTGGGCAAAATACAGACACTGCGAACCTAGCGCCATTCTAGTGGAAACTATTGCGTTCGCTCGTGACGCTGCACTGGTTCATTACATCTCAAAAGCACACTATACCCATTAGTTATCGATCTAAGTATAATATTGTTAATAACTCTGAAACAGAATTCATACGATGACTCATGAAGACTAGGTTCGATGTAGCCTTCAAAATTGTATTTATCGGTGTAAAAGGAGAAGAAGAAGAAGAACGCGTCTTCAAAATTCACCCAAATCGAGAAAAATTGACTTTTTATGCATCGTTAAGTTAAGGCGTGTCATTTATTTTAGTTAATATCAAATCCTACGCATCACGGACGCCGAGGAACCCGCATAGCGGCATTTTATATACAGAGCCGAACACATCTATCTAAAAATTTTGTTGTTTCACGCAATAATAACGCCTCGGTTCTGTATTTCTGTAAATAGTGATGATCGTCGATTGTCAATAGCTGGAGGACTCCATGATCTTGAGCCCGTACTCCCATGCAACATACCGGGCAGTGTGTTCAGCCAAGAAGAAGCGTTACCGGGCAACCGTTGGCAATCGACAATCACCACTATTTACAGAAATACAATCTGAGGTGTTATTGTTATGTGAAATAGCAACATTTTTAGAAGCTCCAATCTAACTGGGGGGAGGTGTCTTTTTTGCTATTGTGTAACGCACCCTTGTGGTGTGTGGGCTTTGATAATAATCAAAATAAGTGACACGCCTGTACTTCAGGGTGGATAAAAGGTTAATTTTCCTCGACTTCGGTGAATGTCGAAGGCTAAATCAAACCAAATGTTGACGAGTCATCAAATCAATCCATTTCTGGTCGATAAAGAGTGGGCATAGCATGGTCTTAAGGTGGTAGCACATAGGATTCCAGAAGTCATGAGCAGAATACAAGAGCCATAACATATGCGTTGTTGCCAAACTTCAATCGACCATGCGCGTCAGGGTCAGCTAAGGCTTTCGCATTCTGCTTATGACTTCTGTAATTTTTATCTATATACAAATTCCAACAACAGAAATTTTTGGCATTTATTTTGCTTGCATTATTTTAAGTAAGACCCAGAATTACTCGATTTCTTTTCATGGATTAGTTTTGTTTCACAGATGTGTACATATTTTCTTCCATAATAGTATATTGTGATACAAGTGCGGAAAGTAGGCAATATCCGACGAGTGTCGTTTGAAGCACGAGCCGAAGGCGAGTGCTGTAATGACACGAGACAGATATTGCCTATCCGCACTTGTATCACACGATATTTTTTGTAACTCCCTGCGAAGAAAGTTTGATTTGAGAGACAGATTGATTAATCAATATAACCTCACATCGCGACTGTCCACCGCCATGAAACAGTGCACGAAAAAAGCACTAGTGCGCAAAGTAGAGTATTCGCGATGTGCGCATGCGCGACAAAAGCACTAGTGCGCAAAGTAGAGTATTTGCGGTGTGCGCATGCGCCAACTCTTCTTTTCATCACCCCTCGGAAATAAGGTATTTTGCGCTCGCCACACAGGCCTCGAAAATCAAACTTTCGTAGCAGGTGTTGCAAAAACTATCATATGCATACTATTGTATTTTGGAACAAAGCGATTAGTGCTAGACCTCAATTTGGGTCACCATTATGGTCAAACATCTAACTTTCGGGTGCTCATCGTTTTGTAACTGTCTCGCTGCGATTATCGATTCTAAAACCTGTAGATATAACGTGTCAAATGTAGTTATACTTGGGCATTGGAATAAAATGAAACAGCGATGTAGAAAAAAGAAGGAAAATTAATGCAAATTAGGAAATAAAGTGTTTTAAAGTTCAACAGACTAGAACCGACACCTTTTAGGCGATTTTATGCGAGCCTCTGGTATATAGGTACCAAAGGGTACAAAATACCAATATATAGTTTGAGTGACGAGGCTGAAGCTAGCAGCCAGAGTTAGCAGCCGAACGTGTTGTCAACGTTGAACGTCTATGCGTAGCAGCGTTCGGCTGCTAACTCTGGCTGCTAGCTTCAGCCTCGTGTTTGAGTGACACACACTATCATTCTGGTACACTTTGGTACCTATATCAGAGCTCGCCAAAAATCGCCTTTTAATAGTTGAAGCAGAGATTAGTATTTATAAAGCTATATACGAATAACAAATTGTGGAACTTCATCCATATTATATCCCACCGATTACCTTATAGATAATTATACGAACCACATGCATGATTACATGAACATAATATGTATTACCAAACATGCACAATATGTTGAATGGAACATATCGGCACTATTATAATAGAGATATGGAAATAAATACATTTCAAAATAGCATATATTGTAGTTGATTTTAATTTTAATGGACCCTGTATTAATTAAGAATTTCGAAATCTGTTCTGCTTTCATTTTCGCGGGAGAAATCATTTCAGGGCAATTTACAATACAGTCGAACCTCAGGCACTGACAGAGCTCGGGAAACATTCCCTCGGGTACTGACAAAATAACCTAACTTTCCCGCGAACCAATAGCGTCGTTGGGCCAGGGCCGTAGTCATGTTATTGCGAATCGGGGCCTAATGTTTTTTTTTCTGCCTACTACAATAATTTCTCGCCGAAGAATGTTCACCAAGATTTGATGATAACCGTTTTCATGTACTAATATTTTCCAATTTCACTACATACATATGTAAAGCACAACGGCACGATCCCGTAATGAGGCATAATGATTAACACGCGCCAGTTGCCGGTTGACAAGTTGGATTGGAGGTTATGTAGCCTCGAGACTGAGGCCTCCCTACGAAGCGCACCATTCAGTGACGGCCCTAGCGAGAAGCTATAAAGTTGTCAGTGCCTGAGGTAAGATCGCTGTCAGTACCCGAGGTAAAGCAGTGCCCGAGTTGTCAGTGCCTGAGGTTCGACTGTACCAATGTAACGCCGATTCGAAGAGTATATTTTGGTAAATTAATAGAATAAAGGCCCCTTCCAGAGAGTTCTGCGGTACAGGGTGAATTCTTCCTGGTATCGAATAAGCGAGGGGCTTATCGTCGCAAACCTCCGCCCCTTTCTATTCATACTTACAGTAGACTCTAGATATATGGCCGCGGTATGGGGCTGTAGGAGAGGAAAACGGCCATAAGTGGAGAGCCCTCTCCACGCAGCAGTCCAGTGCGAACGTCATGCCTCTAGCGGCCTGCATTTGTTTTGATTTTCGCATAAACGCTTACAAGTGCGCGTGAGAGTGAGCGCCGATAGGTTAGTGTCACTGCGACGTGCTTACCGGCAGTGGCGTGCGCAATTGTGGTGGGGGAGCGCTATTTGTGTGCGTGCGAGTACGTGTGAAGGGGAATTCGCTCGTGCGGCCATATACCGAGCGGCCATATATCTAGAGTCTACTGTATTATCGTCTTATCGAGAAACCCCACTTTCATTTTCAAGCGCTGTCAGGACCACTGAAATGTAGATAGAACTGGGTTGCGATTCTGTAACTTTTCGCTAACTCGCTAACTCGCTAACTCGCTAACTTCGTCCAATCGGAGATCGTTGCGGCCCGTAACGATCTCCGATTGGACGCTCCTCAGCCAACCAACGGTCTTATACACTGATCTCTAATATACACTGGATAGTGTATAGGCCGAAATTTCTGTGACGATTAGAAGCTAGCGGTTGGTGGCAATCTGACACGGAATATGGCGGCGTTTGAGTAAATCGGTGGGACAAAAGTAAGGTTAAGTGTATGAATTTAATGCTATTTATGCCAAAATGGTAATGGACTGTGGTTTTTGTGGTAAAGGAGCAGATAATTTCATCAGTAAGTACACAAATGGATTATAATTGTGGTCGTTATTTATTTCCCCTAAGGTTATAGGGTTAGGTTACTTTGTTTACGATGCATTATGCTGCTAGATATTTCTTGAGGAAATTGAATATTGCGTACAGATTATTATCATTTATTGGTATCCATTTGTTTATATGTATAGAATACGGGTGTATTAACAATTGAATTCATAAATTACGCAGCTTTTCCAACCTAAATATGTGTATAGTTCATATACTGTCGTTCAAATTTACCGCCAATATTGGGTGTCAAATTGCCACCAATCTTGAGCTTCTAATCGTCACAGCGAGCGATGGCTAAAAGGCCGCGCGTACACTATCCAGTGTATAATAGAGATCAGTGGTCTTATAGCGAAAAGTTAGCGAGTTAGCGAGTTAGCGGAAAGTTACAGAATACAGAACCGCAACCCTGGAACGCTCACTGCCGTGGTAGGGGTAACGAATTTGCGATCCGAGAGAGATAGCTCAGCGGAGTATCTCTCTGCCTTTCTGTACAGTCGAGTGACGAAATTTTGAGCCTCATGACCATAGAGCTGGACCGAATATTCTTACCTGACTATACGCGGTGCGAGCGAGTTAAATATACTCCGTTGAGCTATCTCTCTCGGCGCGCCCCCACCACAGTAGTGTCGATCGTTCCAGTTCTATCTACATTTCATGGTGCCGTCCCATGTAAGCCCAGATCGCCGGAATCCGGCATCACGGAACGGAACGCAGACGAAATCTAGTGGATTTCCGAATCCGTTCCGGGTCTTGAAAAAGCCTGCCGTCCCATGTACCAAAACTTGACGGAACGACGGAACGGAGCCGATCCATATTTGTGCTATTCGGCTTTATTTATCTGTTTGGATACAATTTTTGTATCAATTTGTGTAATTTATTCAATTAGCTTCTATGTAAGATCAAATTTTGTAACTATAGGGTAAAACGTCCAGTGAATGACCGATTTGTTTCATCGATAGATATATTGATTTAAAAAAATAATCAACGAATCAATAAATCCAAAACAACCGTTACTATTGGGTTGAGAATTTATTTTCTTTCAAATATTTATCATAAAATTATCGGAATGGGGTTGTTCAGAAAAAAATTTTGTTTCACTTTTTGGGGCGCATCAAGTAGAAAATAGCTCAAAATGGTGGGGTAATTTTTTTCTTTTTTTTCCGATGAAAATTGCAAATGTTATAAGCAATTGAAGTTCACAGATTTTGATATATATAGATATACCTTAACATGGGTGACGTCATAAACTAGTAGTTTTCACGAGTTTTCAATTCGTTATATATACTGCAATTTTCGTTTAAACAAAAAAGGAAAAAATACGTCCTCATTATTTTTCCCCAAACTACTGGAATATGAAATAAAAAAAAATTCGTGAACAACCCTATTTGATAATAAGCTTTTCAAAATTAACTATAAAGAGTAAAAAAACCAGAGGTCCAGTGAATGACCACTCGCGTCTAATGAATGACCGGGTATGGTCCAATGAATGACCGATTCATCTATCCACCTATTAAAAATAAATATTCAATAAAATGTTGATAAATTCATTCTAGTTTATTTTCAACACGTTTTAATAATAATATATGTATAAGAAAAAACTTTAAACTGGAAAATTTCAACCTTCATGGACTGTTGGAGGTTAAGGCGAGGTTTCAGTCGCTCCGTAACTTCGAAACGGCAACGCGTAAGCTATACCTATATTAGGGTGGCGCAAAAAAACCGACTATTTTTTTTTTTTGAGTCTCGAGTGAAAAAATGTTAGTTTTTGATGTTTTAAGAGCCCTCTCCAAAGGACAGCTCAGAAAAAAAATTTTAAGAGGTCGCTCCAAATTTTTTTAAATTTCAAAAATCGTCAAAAATCGTCAAAAATCGAATTTTTTTTTTCTAATTCGAATTTTAATTTTTTTTTCTCGTTACGGTATAATTTTACAGACCAAAAAAAAATAAGTTTCTGAAAGTTTCAGTTCAAAATTTAAATTTTGAAAGGTCGCTCATAATTTTTTTTAATTTATCAGTGCATACTTTAGATTTTTTAATTATTTAATTATTAAAAAATTATGAGCGACCTTTCAAAATTCAAATTTTGAACTGAAACTTTCAGAAACTTATTTTTTTTTTGACTGTAAAATTATACCGTAACGAGAAAAAAAATTAAAAAAAAAAAAAAATCGATTTTTGACGATTTTTGAAATTTAAAAAAATTTGGAGCGACCTCTTAAAAATTTTTTTTTTAGCTGTCCTTTGGAGAGGGCTCTTAAAACATCAAAAACTAACATTTTTTCACCCGAGACTCAAAAAAAAAAAATAGTCGGTTTTTTTGCGCCACCCTAACCTATATATAGTATAAGTCATGTGTCCACCGCCGCCGCGAATGCCTTGCGAAAGTTCCGCTTCACGTGAAAACAAAAGCTCTAAATGCAGAATTTTGACGACAATGTGATTCTCCGATAAATTCTCTAGAGCGGTAAACTGGATTTAGACACGAACACCATCTGGAAAAGTAATGCAAGCACTTTCTGTTTCGAAACAGCTGGTCGTGGGTTCTGATCTGAACTACAAAAACAATTTTTTTTTTTCACAAATTCGCGATATTCTGGTCATCCGCTCTAGAATTATTAAAAATAAACCTATTCCCAGAAGGAATTTTCATTTTTTTCTGTAGTTATTGAATAAAGCGAAACTTTCGATACATGTTGTCTCGGTTGGTCAAGAAGGACTGAAACCCGGCCTTAACAGCGATTCACGACAGCTGTCAGATGAAAACTGACATATGTTCTTATTTTAGTCGGTCATTTACTGGCTGAGTATTATAATTAGGCATACCAGTAAATGACCGACATAAAATTAATCAAAACTAATTATTTAATAACGTTACAACGATTTAAATTCAATGTAAATAATCATTTACTCAATTGAATCATTATAAATCAAGTGATTGATGAAAAAAAACAATACGATCGTCAAAATACATAGTTCATAAAATGTTAATATTTCATGATTTTAGTTAAAATTCAGCAAAAATCGTGTAACAAGCAAACTGTCAATATAAATTTAATTATTTTCGATATACACGTTTTTTAATTCGTTTATTTGTTGCATTTTAATAAGAAAAGAGACATATAAGATTGCAGAAATAGATGTGTCATGAATATCTATCAATTTTCTGAATTGTTATAAATATTATTTCTCGTGCCGGTCATTCACTGGTAGGTGGTCAGGGACTGGACTGTAGTGATGGGCGATACAGTATCGATATTCTGAATATCGATACTTTTCCATCGATATATCGATATTTTGTATCGATATTTCATATGCCGATATTTGCAAGTATCGATACTCAACCCACAGATATCGAAGTTCGATACAACCGTTGTGTCACTCGTTGCGTTTAATGCGATTAGTATACATTTTTATTGCGAAAAAAAAAAATTATATCTAAATAATAATATTATAGAATTCACTATGCATAACCAATGTCCTTATAACCTTCTGTGGAAAATCACATCCGAATGAAGAATTCATTTTGATTGTTTGTTCTTATTTCCATTGTAAGTATCGATACCGATGATATCGATACTTCGCTGCCGATATTCTATGTGTATCGATGCACTGAGCATCAATACGTATCGATGCACTGAGCATCAATACGTATCGATACGAAATATCGATACAATTGGAAAATATCGCCATCACTACTGGACTGTTTACCCTAATTGATTATTTCATCAAATAAAAGTTGACGTTCCGGCATTCCGTTCCGGAATTTTGGTACATGGGATGCAGGGAAATGCAAACAGACGGAACGGAACACGGAACTTGTGTATACTCCTACATGAACATAACCCTGCAAATTGTAGAAAGACGCGTGTGTAGATACAAATTTGATCATGGATCCTCAAATGTGTCTATTAATGATGATTCGGTTATTCAAGACTTCCAAAAGTGCATCAATTTCTCAAAGCAAAATTATTTACGACTATAATTTGCAAATACCGGACGGATCCACCATTCCGTAAAAATACAACGGAATGAAATTAGCGGAACGCGGATTCTAGTGACTTTTCCGTCCATTCCGTTCCGTGATTCCGGATTCCGGCGATCTGGGCCTACATGGGACGGCACCATTATCATCGCAAATGCTCCGCCCCTTTCTATTCATAGTTCATACTTGTTAAAATCATCAGTCCTAACCACTGATGGTGCCGTCCCATGTAGGCCCAGATCGCCGGAATCCGGAATCACGGAACGGAATGGACGGAAAAGTCACTAGAATCCGCGTTCCGCTAATTTCATTCCGTTGTATTTTTACGGAATGGTGGATCCGTCCGGTATTTGCAAATTATAGTCGTAAATAATTTTGCTTTGAGAAATTGATGCACTTTTGGAAGTCTTGAATAACCGAATCATCATTAATAGACACATTTGAGGATCCATGATCAAATTTGTATCTACACACGCGTCTTTCTACAATTTTCAGGGGTATGTTCATGTAGGAGTATACACAAGTTCCGTGTTCCGTTCCGTCTGTTTGCATTTCCCTGCGTCCCATGTACCAAAATTCCGGAACGGAATGCCGGAACGTCAACTTTTATTTGATGAAATAATCAATTATAGTTACAAAATTTGATCTTACATAGAAGCTAATTGAATAAATTACACAAATTGATACAAAAATTGTATCCAAACAGATAAATAAAGCCGAATAGCACAAATATGGATCGGCTCCGTTCCGTCGTTCCGTCAAGTTTTGGTACATGGGACGGCAGGCTTTTTCAAGACCCGGAACGGATTCGGAAATCCACTAGATTTCGTCTGCGTTCCGTTCCGTGATTCCGGATTCCGGCGATCTGGGCTTACATGGGACGGCACCATAAGCCCTGCCCGCATGCGATACCAAGGAAAATTCATCCTGTGTAGCAGGTACTTCATATTTTAGTATAAGTGAACACTGGTGAACACCCCTACAAGTTTGGGAAAGATCCAAGACCCGGAGGTCCGATATACTCCTAGTTAGTTATATCGGCGGGTTACACTTCGATTATTATCACCAGCATGTAATAATAATATTTAATAACGATAAAAAAATGAGAACGGTTGCGATACAAATGGTAATTTCAAAAAATGTTCTTCGTCTTCAATAAATGCGATACGTTTGAATTCCGGCCTCGATGCGATGCTGGCGCCACTGGCATGTGGAGTGTCGAACTAACTACTTGTCACCGAACTCCGAAGGCCGAAACACTGATGACTTCACAATGGCAGCTTTCCATCTACAGACAAAAATCGACATAGACGCAAAGTATTATGATTGGCTGGATCTAACGGAAGGGACCAATCGTATTGCTGTATGTCTGACTGTGTCGATTTTTGTCTGTAGATGGAAAGCTCCCAATCTCGCGGTAGTTGCACGGAAGTGCTCCCACCGGCCACTCGGTACCCGCCTAGAATAGAAACCTAGGTACCCCGTACCAGGTGCATTACCACCAAAGATACTACTTGCATTACTACATCGTTATGTTTACGAATGAAGACTTCGATCTAGACGAGGTAACTAACCTCAAATCTACTCCCGAAATTTTGACACTGGTTCATTATTCCATATTATTATCGTCAAGTTCGGATGTTAATATTTATGAGACGCTACATTCAATGATATCCGCCAGATAACTTATTATGGATGATAACTTGTCAACAACAGTGTATTCTTTCAAAAACCATGAATGTCATCAATACATTTAATGTGGCGCATCATTGTGTTGACTGGGCTAACCCTTGGATGACCCTCCCCCATCTAATGAGCCTCTGCAAGGTGAGAGAAGGTAAATCGTGAACACTCAGTCGCTGCTGCAGTCGTTGCATCATGCTTCGAGAGCCCACTGTCATGGCAAAAAAAATACAATTAGATCGGCGTCACTGTGATTATGGCTCTGGTATGAAGATCCTGGTGATGAACATCTTTCTATTCTTCAGTTACACTTACAGAACCAAACTCAATCCGCTCAGGAGGTTCTTCCTGGTAGAAATATATAGTGGCATATCAACGGTACTTTGGTAAAACCTCGTATCTCAGGAATCACTACTTTACAAGAACAACAAAAAACTCTACATTAATAATATAAAAGTATTTTTAATAGCCAAAGACAATCATACTCGGTAAACAAATGAGGTGTCGCTCATGTATATCTTGAGATACGAGGTTTTGCCGGGTTTTGCATTGTCAACTTGTTATGAAGTTGAAGTTTGTAACGTTAACGAAACACAATCTTTGGAAAAAATTCACTATTTGATGACTCAAACGTTGTTAAAGTTGCCAAATAGGCAAGATAGGTGCGTTTTACTCAATTCGGGAAATTATGGATCGTATTTTGCTGTTTTTGAACCGTTCAAGTCATGAAATCAAGAAATTTGCACAATTGTTTTGTTGCGTTAACTTTACGAACTTCAACCTCATAACTTATTGCGGTGTGAGATACAAGGTTTTAATTTGTTTGATAAAAAATAATCTGTTTAATATTTTTACATAAAACTTATAAAAGTTATAAACAGTCTTAACTCAAAACCGTCAAAAATCAACTTACGAGGTTTTACCAAAGTACCGTCGATATCTGATTTGCACTGGAGAACTGAAAAAGTATTAATATCACATAGAAATTCAAATGGATCAATTTGAAGGAATAGCTGCAACACTAAAAAATTCAGCTGCCATGTTAGACCGGGGGATGGTGACAGATTTTGGGATACGATTTTACTCAGTATGCCTTTCAGAGGACAACATTATTTGTATATCCTCATGATAATAATGCATGGATCAAAAAGTCGTCCTGGGTTCTTCATATTAAAAAACGATCCGTCATTTTTCCGAAAATTATGTGTTTTGATACGATTTTAATCAGGCTGCCATGTGTTTTGTAATGAAATTCGAAATAAAAATTGCTCAGAAAACCATTGGCATACCGTTAGGGTGGGCCCGAAGGGCTGGTATGGTCACGTGAACTTGTATTTGAATCAGGAAATTTTCTGCGTTTTTAAACAGGCTGCCACTGATAAGTATACAAGTTCTTGTCATAAAACTGCTTGAGGAAAGATGGCATACCGATTGCGTATGCCCTAGCACTGTTTAAATTGACAAAATTTTGTACTGACTAGGAGCACGAATTGTTATTCCGTAACTGTAGAAAATTTTTGCAATGTAAACAGTAGTTGAACATACGCAATCGGTATGCCATCTTTCCTCAAGCAGTTTTATAACAAGAACTTGTATACTTATCAGTGGCAGCCTGTTTAAAAACGCAGAAAATTTCCTTATTCAAATACAAGTTCACGTGACCATACCAGCCCTTCGGGCCCACCCTAACGGTATGCCAATGGTTTTCGGAGGGATTTTTATTTTGAATTTCATTACAAAACACATGGCAGCCTGATTAAAATCGTACCAAAACACATAATTTTCGCATAAATGACGAATCATTTTTTGATATGAAGAACCCAGGACGACTCTTTAATTCATACATTATTATCATGAGGATATACGGATAATATTGTCATCTGAAAGGCATACTGAGTAAAATCGTATCTCAAAATCTGTCACTATCCCCCGGTCTATGTAATTTGGTTCAATATACATTCGTATTGAAAAATATAAGCAAGCCATTGTCGTATTGCAACCGATTTCCAAAGAACAATATCATTACATATTATATTGTCATTAGAATAGACTAATGAAGAAGACATCGTTCCAAAATAAATATTCAATATTCTTGTAGAATATTTTTGTAAGATAAAGTAAAGAGGACACAAAAGGAAATACTGGAAAAAAATCACTGAAATTTAAGCAAAAGCTGCTAATTATTCATGCTAGAACCCAGATCACTGCGCCAGTGACTTAGTTGAATGTGTCCCAGCGACTTTTGGATCAGATTCACTGGAAAACGGCTGAGTGTTCACACCTTCTTAGCAAAAGTACGAATTCACTCATCTGCAGAGAACTCAGACCCTCACAAGCTCAATGAAATCTGGGAAGGGGGCGAGCTAGCGTCACTTTGGAGTCCTTTTTAATCATGAAATGTACCACCGGTGGTACATGGTATGCTCTATGCTCCATAGGTGTTTATGATGCTACCTCGCACTGTTGATATATCAAATCCTACCACCTGATTTAGCATTATGTTGGCATTTGTTTGGTAAATATGATATTGGGACACAATGTTAAGTTATTTAAGTCCGTGGCATATAATTCGATATAGGTCCTTATGTGAGTGCACATATTTTTATCACAACAATTGCTTTTATTTTTAGAAAAAGTCGAAGAATTAGGGCCTTCTTAAAGATACTTGACATTTTGTTGTCCTTACCTGTTGTTTCTGCTTCATTGATGCTATTAACAGTCTTTACAGTCTTTAGTCGAATTTTATCAACTGATCAAAACGAGGCTGAAGCTAGCAGCCAGAGTTAGCAGCCGAACGCTGCTGCGCATAGGCGTTCAACGTTGGCACCTATGCGCAGCAGTGTTCGGCTGCTAACTCTGGCTGCTAGCTTCAGCCTCGTCTGATCAAATGCGGCGTATTTGCAATTCGGAGTAAGCAGGCGAAACAACAATACATTTTTTCCTGACAAACTATACTCAGCTTCCTCCCAAAATATTATAGTTTTGATTACTAGTAGAGTCTGAAGGATGTACTAGCGCAAGGGAGGCAATTCGCATCATTCATGAAACATTAGGGATGAATCCCACCTTTGCGTTGCGATCCGCTGCGCCGCGCCGGGAATTCATTCTTTCACGTGTTCTCTTATGGAGATACGCTCACTCTTCTGCCTCGAACTACGGCGAATCTCCGTGAGCCTCGGCAAATGCAGCTCCATAAGAGAACACGTAAAAGAATAAATTCGTATATAATGTAATGATATTTCGTCTGATCTGACTGATAGAATTATGGTTCCTAGTTTGATTTGGAAATCAATCGGAACTCTCTCAAAAAGCTGTATGATGAGTTCTTCTCCATGCCTTATTCAACTGCTAGCGTGCGGTAGAAGAAACAATCAACAGATACCGATTTCTATTGTTATTCTAAAAATGTCTTTGATATCAGATAATTTCTGATGATGTGAGCATATCGACGCCTGAGTAGAATAACATCTTATCTCAAATTGTGTTTGAAAACTAGCCTACATCAAATTACGATTGAAAACTAGCCTATCTCAAATTTTTATTGGAAATTATCCTATCTCAAAAGGCGTTTGGAAACTGGCCTGTATCAATTAGAAGTATAGATGAAGTATAGGCTGGTTTCCCAACGCATTTTGAAATAAAAATTTGTGATAGGCTAGTTTCCAATCGTAATTTGATGTAGGCTACTCTCCAAACACAATTTGAGATAGGATGTTATTCCACTCAGGCGTCAATATGATAACATCCAGTGAGAGCAGATTTTATTTAAAAATATTGACAACATGGCCATTCTGAATACCCTAACAAGTTACTTGCGTGGTACTCTATATGCGAACTCAATAAACAATTGACCCTAACATTGTTCATATTCACTCAGGAATCTTCCTGTGATAGTACAGTAATGTTCATTAATGGGTTCGCAGTGGCTAACTGTTTTCTGGATATTGGCTGGGATTTTCAGACACCCTTCCTCTTATATCAAGTTTTAACCTATTACAGAACTGAAGTAGCTGCAAACTGTGGAAACTTGATTAATTTCATATCTTGATTAAATCAATGAGATTTTTGTTACATATCGAACTCCGATTGTGGGTATATTTGTAGACATGATGGCATTGTGATAGCAAAAATAAGTTTTGCTGGCTCGTGGAAATCGATTGTATTATTTTTATTGCTTTTAGTACACTATTGTAGTTGGGTGTTTTTAATTTTATTAAAATCCAAGTCATGAATACAATATTTTTTATTCTAGGACTTCCTGAATGATGTATCGCAGAAAGAATCACAAATATTATCCCGTGATGAAGAAGGCTCCGCTAAGAGAATTAAAAAGGATGAAGATAGTTCTCGACGATCTGGCTCTAATTCAATCACAAATCTCGAGAAACTAAATCATGACAAGTCGCAAAAGCATTTTCTAGTAGGAAACAACAACGATCTTGGAGGTGATAAAACTATCCATAGAACAAATTTAATCCTTGAGAGACTCAAACGAAGTGAAAATACCATCTCAGGTCCAAGCATTTGTCAATGTATTCCTAAGATTGATAGTCAAAGCTTGAATCTAAAGAAATCGAGTTTGGCTGAAATCTCACATCCGCCTAATGATGAATTCCGAAGGACCCTAATTTTGGAAGCATTTAAAAGAAACAAAGTCGAAAGTATTTCTACAAGACATCGCAGCCCCGAAAAGAAATCCTATCCAACCAATCTCAATAATCTCATTTTAAATAATTCAACATTGGAGTACTGTGAAACAGTTGTTAGACCTCAGCTGAAACCAGCGACAACTTACAAGAAGCCTGTAACTTTGGTTCGACAATTCCCAGGCCCAGCTGGTCTGCTGCCACATTTGTCTGGTGAAATTATCCCTCCATTGATTCCTGAGTCACCGTGCTTGGACAATAGCAACCATGAGACCAATACTGATATCGTTGATGATACTTCCATGATCTCTAAATATTGCTCACAAGACACTACAAATTCGTTCTCTGAAGGTGCGTGGCAATCGCTAATAAGTGATTTGAGTCCCGATTTTTTGAATGGACACGAAATATCAACATTAAAGCAGAAGGCTTTCAGTAATTCGTATAGAGATAATAGAGTACCATTTCTAGCAGGGATAGTACAACGGGTGGACTTTACTTGTCTCGATCCTTTAGTAGTATTAAAAGATTGTACTGGTACTATCGAAGGAACTATCTGCAAAGACGTTTTAGCTGAATATCCGCATTCTCTGGACATCGGTGTTGTATTATTTTTGAGGAACGTTGGTCTCTTAACTATAGGAAGTTACCTGAAAAAATGTCATGTTATCATTGGATTAAAAAATATTTTGAATGTATACACGGGTAAATCTAAAATTTTCAGCATTTCAGAAATGGATGCTAGGTTGCAAAATTTTAATAATTCCAGCAACTCTTCTGAATCTGTTGTTAACCGAGTATTGAGTAGTTCATACTCTTCAAATTCTAAATTCGAATGCGGACCTAACATAGGGCGTGTCAGAGCAGTCGAAAACATGAACTCACGACTACATCTTAGAAATTTAAAGAACTTCAGCAATCTCGACAGCAGCTCAAATGATCTTTGGACACCGGTAGTGACAGGAAAGTCTTCAGCTATCGCAAACCAGCTCAATAATTCGGAGGCATCCAACACTACTAGACCTGAGTGTACGAGTTTGGAAAGGAATGCTAAAGATTTGAATAGTTTTAAAGGTATTAAAAGTTCGTTCCAGCCTACTGATCATACAAATAACAAGTCTAATACTTTCGAGTTTGGAGACCTGCAAGATTTTGATGATGACTTGGCCGCTTCCTTCTTTGATATAGATGATAATCTGATTTCTAAAGCTGTAGCGAATAACGATCTAAAGACAAATAGCGGAAAAGAAACCCATACCATTGTACCAACGAATGAAGAAAAGGCTGCCGAAACGAATTCTGTAATAAATGCTACACATCGGAATGCAAAGTTATCCCAAGAAGCTGTACATGTAATGTCAAAAGCGTCCAATAAATGTGATGTAAGTACCAAAAAATCTGAGGCAACAGACACGAAGACAATAACTGCTTCAAAAGCTAAAGAAAAATCGAATCTAACCAGAACTTCTGATATTAAACTCAAGTTGTCCGTGTTTAGAAGCGACACAGAGTTGACTCAACAATCTTACGACGATCTTGTTGTTGCATCGAAAGCAGAAATTAATAAACAAAATAAGAACTGCGTTGAGTCAAATTTCACACCTGGCTTGCTATTGAACAGGGAAAACGATTCCGACGAAGAACTGTTTTCTCAATTAGATGTAGACACCATTTATTCTCAATACAACGGACTCAATGATGTTAATTAACATCTAAAGTAGTCGAAACAACATAACTCAACGTTTTCTGGAGAGTACGTCTGCTGATCCTGACGGCTATCAACTTCACATGAAAACACCAGGATTTTCAACGCTCTTCCTCAAATTTGGTCAAAAAGTTTGAGTTTGGGTGATTTTTTAGCAGATAGACGATAACTCTCCATCATATCTTTTGCAGCTTACTAAACGGTACAAACTTTTGCTTGTTTTGAGGAGGTTGGATTGTTTATATTAGTACATTTGTATTTAATTTTATTAGGAACTGGTCGCACATTCAATGTTAATCACAATCATTTACTCATGAACTAAAACAACTTTCCTAGAACTTCCTGAAAAAATATCTCAAAATTAGAAACAAATGCTTAGATATCGATGTTCGATTTCAAAGCGTATGAAATAACAAAAGATCCATCAGAATCTTGGTTTCATTCTGGGTCTCCTTATTTTGTTTAGATCCTTATTACCTACAACTTCCCCATGACAAAACTTTTGTTGAATGTTCTATTGTTGAGTATTTGAATTGATAACATCGATATCAATTTTGATCAACAGCTAGCAAAATTTAATCGACTGATATAAAAAAAAACGTCTCGTGGTGAAATTGTAAGGAATAGTTTTCTGAAAAAAAAAAAAAAAAAAAGAGTGAAATTGACCGAATCTAATAGATTTTTCTTTATTTCAGAGCGTTTTGAAATGAAACATTAGTACTTGAACGTTTGTTCATAATTTTTTCAGTTTTTCGCCGAGAATTTCTAGCGAAGTTGTACTTCACGACTACAACCTGATTTTCGACTATTATTGAGTATTGAGTCCTTGCTGAGTTTGAATATGCCATCACCAAAGAGGAATTTCAATCTATATGCACTAGGGTGGTCTTTATATTGGTCATTTGGGAATTTCAATAGACCTGCCCCCTAAAACCCTTCCAAATAAATAAAAATAAATTCCTGCCAAGTTTGAGCCCTTAAAATTAATATTAACCTGACCCGCATGACAGCGAAAGTTTTGAATGCAAAATTGCATGTAATTTTTGAAACTAAACTTTGAATTTTCATAACCCCGATGATTATTATTGATGAAAAAATCTGAAATTCGGTATAGTTACTTGTACTTGTATGATTTACAAAATGGTGTATTAGAACAGTTTTCAGATAATTTTATTCTTACCTTTTATTTATTTATTTATTTTATTGAATTATTTTTTTCAGAAGTTAAGCATTGGAAGGTAAGAATATAATCATCTAAAAAAATTTCCAATGCACCAATTTGTAGATCATACAAGTACAAATAACTATACCAAATTTCAGATTTCTTCATCAATAACTATCGGAGTCATAAGAATTCAAAGTTTAGTTTTAAAAAATACATGCAATTTCCCATTCAAAACTTTCGTCGTCTTGGGGGTTGGGTTAATATCAATGTTAAGAACTCAGACTTGGCAAGGATTTTTTTTTAGTTATTTGGAAGGGTTTCAGAGGGCAGGTCTATTGAAATTCCAAAATGACCAAAATAAGGACCACCCAATGTGCACGAATAATTGATGTGAGCAAAGAACCATGATTGTAGTGAAGAATAACTGTTATCTCTGATTCTATTGTTGTACAGGGAATACTTTTGAAACTACAATGAATCCTAAATTGTTTGAGGTATTTCTAATTTCAAAAATACTTTGACACTAAATGGATGTATTCAATTTTTGATGTTATAAAGGTATGAACAGGTATATAAAATAATTAAAAAAAAAAAAAAAAAAACACATGAATTATCTTCAGAATTAGGGAAGACCTAGAAAGACCAGGCGTTTTGCCAAGGATAACAAATTACTACCGAAAAATAGATGAAAATGTAAAAAATGATGTGTAGGCTAAGAAAATTGTTGGATTTAGTGTAGATGCTAATTCGCTGTGTACTGTATATATGACTTTTGGGGAATCTCATCTTATAAAGAATGCCCCTATATATGTAATCAAGCAAATTAATTGTGATACTATAAAAAATACAAACCTATTATACGTATAGTGTAGGTGTGTATGTATGTATGTATGTATATACTCTATCTCATCGTATGTATGTATATACTCATGTAGTACAAAATTTGATATAAGGAAATAAACTAATTTTGTATTCAATAAATTTTTTCGTATTTTCGTGTAGATGCTAGTCTTGGGTTACGGGTGATTTATAGAGGAAAATGTACGGAATTATTTTCCATTTCTAATAAGCAATGGCGTGGCGTGCATCTAACTTCTTATATGTGGCAGTAATGATCCCGAAAATTCGTTTTAGAAGCTACATATTTGGCCCTTCCACACTTTACTGCAATCCTTAAAGCATATATGTAGCGTGAGGAAACGTGGAAAGAGATGGTTCCAAGCGCACAGGCGCTGATTCATTCGAATATCCTTGGTGGCAGAATCGCGCTAGCAGCGCCATTTTTGTTTCACAAAAATCGAAATTAAATAGCAGACGGACTCTGAGGATATTCGTGGCAAGTCTGAAATTGGCGGCCCTCGTAATATTCGAATAAATCAGCGCCTGCGCGCTGGGAACCATCTCTTTCCACGTTTCCTCACGGTATACCTAGAGGAAGCATCTTGGTCGAAAAGTACGCAGACAGAGAGGGAAACAGTAAGAAGAAACCTCTCTCTTCGGCCGTGTTCGGGGAGTGCGCTTAAAGCGCTGAAAATCGAGAGAGAGAGAGAGACGGAGCTTGGGGAAATCAAGAAGTGTGACAGAGACACAAGATTACACTCAACGAGACTTTTCGTTGCTCAACCCGATATCGACAATCGTTAAAATTTGACCGAAAACTGGCAACATCGCGAAACATTGCCAACACAACCCTGGTGAAAATAATTTCTACGCCAAAATACGAAAACATTCAAAGCGTAAAAAAGCGTAAAGAATCGTAGTTTTTCGTAGGTTTTCGTAGTTTTCCGTAATTTATCGTAGTTTTAGAAGTGGAAAACTACGAATTTCCACGACAAATTACGAAAATCTACAGTCTTTAAGCACCGGAATATCAGTTCTACGATTATCTATGAAAATCTACAAAGATCTACAAACAAAATGGAGCGAAGTCTTTTTGTGAGTTTATCCTGTAGTTTTGGAAGTAGAAATCTCCGAATTTTCATGAAAAATCATGAAAACCTCCAGTCTTCAAGCGAAAGAATATCAGTTCTCCGAATATATACGAAAAACTACGAAAAATGATTTACAGTCGAACCTCAGGCACTGACAGAGCTCGGGAAACATTCCCTCGGGTACTGACAAAATAACCTAACTTTCCCGCGAACCAATAGCGTCGTTGGGCCAGGGCCGTAGTCATGTTATTGCGAATCGGGGCCTAATGTTTTTTTTTCTGCCTACTACAATAATTTCTCGCCGAAGAATGTTCACCAAGATTTGATGATAACCGTTTTCATGTACTAATATTTTCCAATTTCACTACATACATATGTAAAGCACAACGGCACGATCCCGTAATGAGGCATAATGATTAACACGCGCCAGTTGCCGGTTGACAAGTTGGATTGGAGGTTATGTAGCCTCGAGACTGAGGCCTCCCTACGAAGCGCACCATTCAGTGACGGCCCTAGCGAGAAGCTATAAAGTTGTCAGTGCCTGAGGTAAGATCGCTGTCAGTACCCGAGGTAAAGCAGTGCCCGAGTTGTCAGTGCCTGAGGTTCGACTGTATAAAAAATAGGTTCCACTGCCTCAAATCAATGCCGATATAGTGTTGAACTCTCAAGACCAATTCTCAAATATTGTCTGTAGTAATACCACAAGACCTTCAAAATTATCGGATATTTCCCGATTGTTTTGCTGCGTGGCATCGAGAGGGCTAAGTTTTGCAAATTTTTGTGCAAAACTTGGCCCGTTCGTCGCTGCGCAGGATCAAAACAACTTTTTTTCGTTCGTCATCGTGGGTCTCACGCGAAAACATTCAGAATTAAACACAGAATTTTTCGTAA
Source organism: Tenthredo mesomela (assembly GCA_943736025.1). Lineage (NCBI taxonomy): Eukaryota > Metazoa > Arthropoda > Insecta > Hymenoptera > Tenthredinidae > Tenthredo > Tenthredo mesomela. Next base: position 23,870,537 of record OX031014.1, on the reverse strand, counting down.
TTTTTCAAGAATTTTCGAAACGTTGGAATATGGTGTTTCGTTTGTTCAAAATGTTCAAAGTGCTGAGAAAAAAAGAAGGAATAAGGATCCCATCGTGGGAGGGGTGTCGAAATGATCGGAATAAAAAAAAAAGATTTTTGACAATTTTTCGAGATTTTTGAAAAATGCCAATTTCAAAATGGGTTTGAATAATCATGGAAAATTAACGGTTGGAGGGAAAAATCTGAAAAAATTCAGCAGTGCTTTTTCGAGGTCGTAGAATCGTATAAAAAATCGTGAAGCGAATCAAAAATGGTGAGGGAAAAACATTGGTCGAGTTCACGTTGAATTCCCCATATATATATAATATATATATTATCGTATCGCATTCTATGACTATCCATGAAAAACTACGGCGAACTACGGATATTTACTACAAATATCGCATACAGTATATATCCCATTCTACGACTATCTACGAAAAACTATGACAAAATACAGAAAACCACGATGAACTACAGATATTTACTACAAAGTAAATTGTATCGAAATCATATCGAATTTCGTTCTAGAACTATCTACGAAAAACTACTACTTAGTGCAAAATCTGACGTAAAAAAAAACTACGAAAAGTCCGAAAGCCTCTACTTTTTCGTAGATCATTTTCGTAGTTTGGCGTAGAAATTATTTTCACCAGGGAATACTAGTTATTTTGTCAGTGAAAATGCTTGGGGTAATGGGCGTAATATGTTTTTAAGATTGCATATCTACATTTGGACGCAGCGTGGACCGCGGCGTCAGATTCACATTTTTGACAGTCAATTAAGATAAGACAAATGAGGAGAAGAAGAAGAAGACATCTTTCATAATAGAGCTGCGGGACACCCCCAGAAAAGTGGTCAGAAAATGATCGACCGACCAATTGCGTACTAGTGCCTAATTTTTTTTTTAATCAATTGAATAATGTTCAGAGATGGAAAATACGTATTTTTGACTCAATTATAGAGGGCGCAACGTCTGCAAAAGGCACGAATACAGCTAAAAATAGACAAAATTTGATCTTTTTATATCCAATGGCATTTTCAAACTTATTTGTGCATTGATTAACATTATTATCTGCAAGGACTTCAAATATATTGTTTCTTTTGAATATTTCGAGTCATGATAACTGAATATTAATGGAATATCCTTGGAAACGAAGCTGTTTGGAGAAAAATATTACGAAATATTTTTTATCGTAAATTTTGAGCTTCATAAAAAAGATTTCTTGACTTTTTGCTCTAAACCCACCCATTTCAGAGATATTTACAAAATAATCTATATGAAATTTGTAGATATGTTTAAACTGCAAAATGGATCTATAAATTATTTGCCATCTTAATTAATTGAATTATTTGAATATCTTTTAAACGACGAGGTTTACAGAAAAATGACATCAGACTTTTTTGTGACCCATGAATTTATATAAAAAATATCTCCTGCTGAATTCTCCCAAACCCACATATTTCCAAGATTTTTGTGAATTATTTCAGACCTATTCCTCTCACTCATCGGGTTGCTATTTCTAAACTATTGCCAAACTATCAACCAGAGATGGTAATTAATTTTACACGCTTAACTGGAAAAAAAAAACCTTCATTGAAACTCTTCTTGCATCTCCTAGTAGGCGAAAAAAACGAAAAAGAAAAAATTTGAACATGAATTGGTGCTCCGGCAGTGACGAAATACCTTTGGCGCGTCCCGTGTGGAAATTCAATTCGGGGGCTGGCTAGGTGTTGCCTAGTTTCGCTGTTCATTAAGCGGGCGCTGAACGGGCGGGCTGCTTAGTGCCCGCACGGAGAGAAATTTCGAGCGAAAACAGCGTGGCCCTTGCCGCTAAAAACGCATGCTACTGTTTCCATGCGTAGTTAGCGCGCATCTATAGCAAAATCTGCATGGCTCACAAGCAACTACGCTTGAGAGACAAGCGGCTTCTGCTAGGGAATCACGGGCTATATTCGCATGAAAAAGCGACACGCTGTTTTCGCTCGAAATTTCTCTCCGTGCGGCAACGCATGTAACGCTCAGCTGTACAGCGCGAGCTGGCCAGCGCCCGTCTAACATTCCCGACAAATGCTAAAAGATTTGTCGGGTCGGCTGTACAGCGCCCGGCCAGACCCCGGTTAATTTATTGATATCAGAAAGGGTTAAAGCAAAAGAGGTATGATTGACAAAACGAAACATTTCAGGAAAATATCTTTTTTACATTCAGACTGTTGAAATGCAAAAAAAAAAAAAAAAAAAACACTTTTCCTGAAATGTTCAATCTTGTCATGTTTCTTTTTGCTCTAACCTCTTTATTTTTAATATCTTCATATATTTCTCATTTATACAATCATTCATCAAAAATTGATTGAAAATAAGAAATAAAAATTATTATTTTTTCTTCAAATTCATAGTATTTTTTATAATAATTCATGAATATCTATTATAAGTTCATCAATTTGCTGCGTAGACAAAAAAAAAAAAAAAAAAAAATTACAAAAAGTATTATCAAAACCATTTTAATCAGAAAAACTTTAATGTCCATTTTTTCAAAACTCAATATGTGTCGTTTGACACACGAATGCGTAACAGGGTCCATATAGGGTTACCGTCGAGAATATCGGGTTAATAATGAATGTTGATCGAAATTGTAAGCATATAAATAGCTCAGCTACAATTTCGGGCCCTCCCAACTAGGGCCTAGGCAAGTTTTGATGTGAAAACGCATGCAGGGAAAATATCTGGCCTTGCTAACCGGGGGCTGCACAGCTAAACTAGAAAAAATTATTTACAGTTATGCTATCTATTGCCCGTATAGCACCCGACTAGTTGGGCCATCTTCGGGATTGCCCATCCGGGGGCTGGGCAAACACCGGGCGTTCCCGGCGAAATTTCCACACGGGGGGCTTCACCTTTATTGCAATTTCTTGTACTAGCTTTTAGTTCTACTGTTATGTCAGCGTGAGGCGACGCTGTAAAATTATTATTCATTTCAATTGCTAGGCTCGTTTTTTATTATAAGAGTTCGCTACGGAAAGTATACTAGGAATCCAGGGATATTACGTCAATGCAAGTTTTTTTTTCCTTAAATGCTATGTAAAATTTTTCAGAAGTGGTTAACATATCCAATCTACTGATCTTATCCCATCCACTAATTAAATTCCTCAATATCAGCCGCTACTAAGAAAAAAGACGTTTCAGATTGACTTGATAACGAGTTTAATTTATGCTTACTATCGACACGCTCATGGTCGAACCAGGGTTTGCTTTTACTTCTTTTATTATACCATCAGTCATCTTCATTCCGCTTCTTTCGTAGCATTTTTTATTGTATTGCTTACATTTTCGTGTAGTATATTTATATCGGGACTTGAGTATATTTGTTTCCATTTTATATAGCTATATTACCTTCGAGTGTGTTATAGACAGGAGCATTATTATTGGGGTTATTATATAGTGATGTAATGTTATCTGTTGAAGATCTCCACTGATCTCTAAATACTGACTGCCCTGGTAGAAAATTGACCAGACGATCTGGCCTTTTAACAGATTCTGCGCAGATCATCTGGGCAGAATCTGCCCAGATATTCATGGTGTATTTGGCCACTATCTGACCAAAATCTGGTGAATGATTCCTAGCTCCTATGTTTGAGGTTATGTAAACCCAATGTTACAAGCTGGAAAAATGAATGAAAATGATCGTGCTCAACACCTCTAAACTTAAAATTTATAAATATATATTTCAAACATAGTATGCCGATGACACGTGTACACTAAAACACTAAACGTAATGGATTCTGATCCGGACGAGTTGGACAATTCTAGAAACAGCCAATCGGCGCTCTGGATTAAAAAAATCCAGAGCGCCGATTGGCTGTTTCTAGAATTGTCCAACTCGTCCGGATCAGAATCCATTACGTTTAGTGTACCAAAAATCAGAAGCCACGGTTAATTTACCCTTATACATAGCTATAGGTGGATGCGCACGCAGATATCTCTATCTCTTTCTCACTATTCCTCTTTCTCTCTCTTTCTCTCCCACTGTCTCTGGAAGTTTGCCGTGTGTCACACGTACACGCATACATACAAAGTTCAGGACTGTAGGTTATGTATGTGTATGAACAGCTGATGACTTGACCAGATCCTTCACCAGAATCCGTCGTCAGACCGCGGGGTTTCTGGCCATATTTTCTGCCCAGAATCTGCCCACCGAGCAGAAAATTCAACGGATTCTGGCCATATTCCGTTCAATTTTCTACCAGGGTGGGTAGTGGACTGAGGCTGCTGAGAGAAACCAATTGATCGGCGCCATTTGCAGTTTTTTCGGTCAAAATCTACGCGGGCAGTTCAAATTTATGCATGAAATACACATTTTCTTTTGAAAACTACTTTTTCAAAGTTATTTTTCGGTCGAACTATGCCAGAAATGACGGAATGCTAAATAAAGTACACATATTCAATTGGACCCGGGTCTTGAACTGTGCATCTAGCCGAAATTCCGGCGTAGATTTTGACCTAAGTTTCGGCGTTCCTCCGACCACCCCCAAGCCCCTGGCCCTGCTTTTAATTTTCACGCTGCGCGTGAAGTAAGGGTACCAGTCCAAGGGTAATCACTAGGTAAACAAGGGTATCAGTGAAGATCTCCCTACACGGCTCACGTAAGCGAACCGCGCTGGCCAGTCAGCGTTCTGCTGTTCACTAATGCCAACAAATTATCCTTCATGAAGTCGACTAACTTTCTCCCTCTTGTGTTTGTTTCTTCATCTAGACTCTCTCTAGCATTAAATAGGTTTGTACCATCGAATAACTCCTCTGTTGAGATACTGTTTATATTCGCGAATCACCTCCCTGCACGGAGAGAAAAGAATAGTAATATTTACCATTCCACATAGTAACCAGACTTATTCTTTTCTAAAATCGTAGACGATACTATGTTAAAATATGATTCATTACTATTTTTCTGGTAATATTTACTACGCTGCATTGTAACTAAGCAAATGGTAAATATCGCTATTCTGTATAGGAATGAAAGCTATGGAGAATGGTACTCAGTCCTATGCCACATAGCTCTCATTACAATTTGAGTATGCGCGCGGCGATTCTCCATGCGGCCAAGCAGCCAAATAAGTCAACTACGAACATAACCATACATAACCAATAACCATATAGATCTATATGGTGGATTTGCTGGCCAGAGCGAACTCGGCAAAGCCGAACCTGGTACTTGCCAGATACTACTGGCCAGAGCGAACTCGCCAAAGCCGAACCTGGTACTGGCCAGGTACTACTGGCCAGAGCGAACTCGCCAAAACCTGACCTGGTACTGGCCAGATTTTTGAAAAAAAATCAAGCCTGGACAGGCACTCGGCAGTTTTGCGTTACATACCTGGCTGGTCACTAGCTAGAAAAACGGAAGACTGGACAGGGTCTGGCCAGCGCCCGTTTTTAATTTCTACACGGGGATTGATGACATTGAAGTCTGCATCGTTGGAACGCAACGAAATCCTAGAAAAAATAATTTAAATACAGTGGGATCGCGATATATTGCCGCTCTCGGGGCTGTAGGGAGGGAAATGGCAATATATCGCGATCCCTCTCCATGCGGCATCGTCCCACTGAAACTCCGTCTATTGCTGTTTCGCGCCGACGCAGAGGCCGTGCGGCGCATGCGCGCATGGTGGGTGGGGGAAGCAAGTAGAGTCCGCACGGAGGGGAAGCGCTCTCAGCGGCAATATATCAAGATGTAATATATCGCGATCCCACTGTATATTAATTTATATACCAAAAATGATCCTGCTATGTTTGAAAAGTTAAAGAGACTAGAAATAACTTAAAAATGTTAATAAACCTAGTATAGGATCATTTTTATGCTATGTATATTTTTTTTTAAATTCACGTTGAATTTCGTTGCGTTCCAACGATGCAAACTTCAGTGTCATATAGATTGTTAATCTTAACGCAGTGTTTTTGATAACAATAAACAGTGCAGTTGATAAAAAGTTTAATTATTTATTTTCAATGAAAAATTTCACTGAATAATAATTAATAATAATTTCTTGAATAACCTCATTCATCTATTTATTCATAACCCTACTTACGAAATAATATATAGAGATAAAACATGATAAACTTGGCTACGTAGAATAGGAATCAGTTCCAGTCGCATATTACTCTCCGCAATGTAACATGGTAATCATTACTATGCCAAGTGACTCTCGCCGTTGAAAAATCTACGTTACCATGTAACATAGTAATAGTTACTATGTAGGAATGATAAATATTACTATTCTTTTCTCTCCGTGTGGTGAAAATAATTTCTACGCCAAACTATGAAAATGATCTACAAAAAAGTAGAGGATTTCGGACTTTTCGTAGTTTATTTTTAAGTCAGATTTTGCACAAAGTAGTAGTTTTTCGTAGATAGATCTAGAACGAAATTCGATATGATTTCGATCTTTGTAGTAGATATCTGCCCGTGTGGAAATTTCTCCGGGAACGCCCGGTGTTTGCCCAGCCCTTGGATGGGCAATCCCGAAGATGGCCCAACTAGTCGGGTGCTATACGGGCAATAGATAGCATAACTGTAAATAATTTTTTCTAGTTTAGCTGTGCAGCCCCCGGTTAGCCAGTGCCGTGCCTAGTTGAAATGGCACCTGGGGCAACAGTTTCCCATGGCGCCCTGGTTATTATTGATTTTGACCGGCGAACGAATTAAAGAAAAAAAAAATACAATTTTCTGCTTTTAGGAAACATCTGTTTTTTTTTTTGCATGTTTTGTCAAAATAAATTTTAATTTTTTCATATTCGGCCGGAAAAAATTGATTTGGACTACGGTACGGCGCCCCATGCGAGGTGGCGCCCTGGCGCGGTTGCCCCATTGCGCCGCCCGTTGGCACGGCGCTGCGGTTAGCAAGGCCAGATATTTTCCCTGCATGCGTTTTCACATCAAAACTTGCGTAGGCCCTAGTTGGGAGAGCCCGAAATTGTAGCTGAGCTATTTATATGCTTACAATTTCGATCAACATTCATTATTAACCCGATATGCTCGACGGTAACCATATATGGACCCTGTTACGCATTCGTGTATCAAACGACACATATTGAGTTTTGAGAAAATGGACATTAAAGTTTTTCTGATTAAAATGGTTTTGATAATACTTTTTGTGATTTTTTTTTTTTTTTTTTTGTATACGCAGCAAATTGATGAACTTATAATAGATATTCATGAATTATTATGAAAAATACTATGAATTTGAAGAAAAAATAATAATTTTTATATTTCTTATTTTCAATCAATTTTTGATGAATGATTATATAAATGAGAAATATATGAAGATATTGAAAATAAAGAGGTTAGAGCAAAAAGAAACATGACAAGATTGAACATTTCAGGAAAAGCGTTTTTTTTTTTTTTTTTTTTTGCATTTCAACAGTTTGAATGTAAAAAAGATATTTTCCTGAAATGTTTCATTTTGTCAATCATACCTCTTTTGCTTTAACCCTTTCTGATATCAATAAACTAACCGGGGTCTGGCCGGGCGCTGTACAGCCGACCCGACAAATCTTCTAGCATTTGTCGGGAATGTTAGACGGGCGCTGGCCAGCTCGCGCTGTACAGCTGAGCGTTACATGCGTTGCCGGGCACTAAGCAGCCCGCCCGTTCAGCGCCCGCTTAGTGAACTAGGCCAAGCAATAGAGCTAACAAAAGGTCGATTTCGTGACACAAATACTACCTGAAATCTGACTGTGCAGTCATATAATAGGTAGTGCCTAGATGTTTTTTATCATAAATGCCACTCCTGAATCGTCTTGGTTTTTTTTTTAGAAGCGAAAAATAGCCAAAAACCAAAATTTTTGCTTTTTCGCTTATAAAATGTAAAGTATTGATCCAATCGAGAAGCTACACTGGCACTTTTTGTAGAGAATTCGCAGACGAAAAAATTGAGAGGTGACGCGTCTCGATCGGATCATTAGTTTCGGAGAAAAGTAAAAAAAACGGAAATAATCATCAATTTTTCAAAAATTCATAACTGAGTCAATTTTTGAGATGAAGCGTGGTCCCTTCGGAGTTAAGTTGGTATTATCATATACTTTATTGGTGCAAAACCTGGAAGCTGTCGGATAAATAGTTTCTGCACAATTGCAGTTTTTTGAATTTGATGTACTTTTTTCAAGAAGGTCGTGATGCTCGGCTAGTTGTTCGATTTGAATTTTTCTAAAAGCATTTTGAAGAAGAGAGAAAATACTTGAAATCGTATATTTTCCCGATACCGACAAATGATTTTTAGTGGGTGAAAAACGGTGCCAAACAGGAGCGAAAACGCTCGAGCGCGTCGAGGTAGTCGTAGAGTGGGGGTCGCTCGCTACGCGAGGAGAAACCTATGTATAGTATAATATATACGGTATAATACAGATAGGTTTCTCCTCGCGTAGCGAGCGACCCCCACTCTACGACTACCTCGGCGCGCTCGAGCGTTTTCGCTCCTATTTGGCACCGTTTTTCACCCACTAAAAATCATTTGTTGGTATCGGGAAAATATACGATTTCAAGTATTTTCTCTCTTCTTCAAAATGCTTTTTGAAAAATTCAAATCGAACAACTGGCCGAGCATCACGACCTTCTTGAAAAAAGTACATCAAATTCAAAAAACTGCAATTGTGCAGAAACTATTTATCCGACAGCTTCCAGGTTTTGCACCAATAAAGTATATGTTAATACCAACTTAACTCCGAAGGGACTACGCTTCATCTCAAAAATTGACTCAGTTATGAATTTTTGAAAAATTGATGATTTTTTCCGTTTTTTTTTACTTTTCTCCGAAACTAATGATCCGATTGAGACGCGTCACCTCTCAATTTTTTCGTCTTCGAATTCTCTACAAAAAGTGCCATTGTAGCTTCTCGATTAGATCAATACTTTACATTTTATAAGCGAAAAAGCAAACATTTTGATTTTTTTGGCTATTATTCGCTTCTAAAAAAAAAACCAAGACGATTCAGGAGTGGCATTTATGATAAAAAACATCTAGGCACTACCTATTATATGACTGCACAGTCAGATTTCAGGTAGTATTTGTGTCACGAAAAAAACCTCTATTGCTTGGCCTAAACAGCGAAACTAGGCAACACCTAGTACGCCCTGGCACGCCCGCGTAGACAGTCGCGCGCGACGTCCCGGACGGATCAATCGCTTTTTAAATATAGTTTTCATCGGAATTCCATTTTAAAACTTACAGATTTTGTAGAGAATGAATCAAGGAACACGCTGGTATTTTTTTCAAAATTTTCGAAGGGTGTAATCATCTCGAAAATCACGTTTAAAGAATATAATTGTTAATAACAAATGGAAAATTGTTTATTACATAGATTTAAAATTCATAACATGGAAGTGCGATTCAAGAGCTTCAAAATGAGTTTTTGGTGACGTCTGTTCGACAAAGGGAACCGGAGATATTAACGTTTAAAGGAGACCGCGATTCCCATTTTTGGTGGTTTTTTCGAAAATTCAACCCCTTGTAGCTTCTAAGCCCTTCGAGTTAAAAAAAAAAAAAAATGTTTCATATATTCATTTTACCCAGAGAATATGTAAAAAAAAATTACGACGATTTTCAAGAACATGCGGTCAAAAAGGTGTCCCGCTTGACGTGGATTGACTCATATGGGTTCGCAGCCAAACCATGTGGGTGACGAATAAACCCATGTGGGTTCCCAGCCAAACCATGTGGTTTCCCAGAAAAACCATATAGGTTCCCATGTGTCCCACCTGGATTTTTTCATTAGAGCTGGCGCACGAATGTATGTTTTTCTTATTCTTTAATTAACACGAGTTAACGCCGAAGTGCGCGGTTCCGGGATAAACCCTTCCCAGTGCCGGCGTTAGGGCAGGGCGAGCCGGGCAACCGCCCAGGGCGCCAAATTTTCAGGGGCGCTGCTGCCTGCTCGGTGTTCCCAATATAAAAAAACATGCGGTACAACAATACAAAAAAAGACGAAAAATCAAACTAAAAAAAGGTACAAAACAAAAAACAAAGGAGCTACAAAACTTTCCACGTCCACGTCGTTGGCTCTGGGTAAAGCTACATAGTACTTTTCGATACTAGTGCGAAAGTGTTGATTCTCGGACGAGTGTGAAGTTTTTTGCCCGAGCGAAGCGAGGGTGAAAATCACACGAGTCGAGAATCAACTCTCGCACGTGTATCGAACTTCATTTTTTAACACAGCGCGCGTTAAGTTGAATTTTATGCACGCGAAGCGTGCGCAAAATCGAACTTTGCGCACGCCGTGTGGAAAAGAAAGTTCCTAGAGTTTAGAATTTTCATAGTCGTATGCGCTTATTCATCATAGACATATAAGAATAGACCGCGCATGTACCGAGGTAGCCCGTAAGTGGATGCGAGAGAGGGATAGAAAGAGAAAGCTGCATATGGGCCCCCTATATCCTTGTCTGATCGCGCATGCGCGCTGAGCATTCTTTTAGTAAGAATATGAGTTAGAATGAAATAGAGAATGAATAGAGTCCCCGCGCATGCGTGACTAGACAGAGAGACAGAGGGCCCATATGCAACTTTCTCTTTCTATTGCTCTCCCGGCTTTTCGGCGAGGATGCGCGGTCTATTCTTATATGTCTATGTTATTCATCTTTTGACAACGATGAAGGGGCAAAATGTATTCCGAGATATTGTGGTAATTTGTGCGATTGTCCACGGCTGATCGCGGCAATGGCCGCTATGGGCTGCTAATATAATAACAATTAGCCCAGAACGTCCGTGAGATGTCACCACGCGCTCGTTCCCAGCTTCTCAGTCAGAGATGATTGGACTACAGGTCGAGTCGCGTGGTACCAGGTGTATCAACGTAGCAGCCGTGGTGAAAAGAGAAGCTTGAAACGTGGCGCGTGGCGATATCTCACGGACATTCTGGGCTAATTGTTATTATATTAGCAGCCCATAGCGGCCATTGCCGCGATCAGCCGTGGACAATCGCACAAATTACCACAATATCTCGGAATACATTTTGCCCCTTCATCGTTGTCAAAACAAAGGTGTTATTGGATGGTTGTGTTCGGAATTCCATAATAGAATCGGGCTACAGAGGCCGATTTTGCATTTTTGATACGTAGGCTGTGATATAAGTCGAAATAAACGGCATGCCCACACTTTTCGATAAAAAACCAAAAACAAAACCCGATTTCTTCCGATCAAACATACCAGTTCGAACTCATTACTTGTCAAACATCGGCTGCCAAAAGGGCAAGTCGATTGATAGCCCCGTTTCCGAGATATTCGAGAGAATAGACAGCCTGGTAAAAATCGAGTAGACACCCCCCACCCCCCTCCCCTCCCCTTAACTGGGCGCCCCACTTAAATCTTGCCCGGGGCGCCAGTGTTGCTAACGCCGGCGCTGACCCTTCCCTTGCGAATAGTGTACCGTTGCCGTATTTCTGTATTTTATTGACAAGTTCTTAGAACAAAATTAACAGTGGCCTACTCATTATATTATAAAATAAAAGAAGGAAAACCAATCATCACATTTTTCTCAGTAACTATTAAAATAATTGGGTCAAAGAACTGAAATTTTGAGGAAACTTATATTTCATTATGTAGAAACTATAGGCCAAGTGAAAGTTTAATCTTCGCCAGGAGCACTTTCACCATTTTTATCGGGCACCCTTAAATTATTTTTGCCCGTTGGGCGTCGCGCGTGGAAATAGTTTTTATTTACATACACCGGGCGTAGAGTCGAACTTGACGCTTGCAAAACAAGACCAAAAATGCGTTATTACTTTACGCCACCATGACGAAAAATAATGTTCGCACCGCGGGCGTACAACTGAACGACCTTGGGTGATCGCGCGACCCTCGGGCCGGCTACGCCGGCCTTCTGGCACGTTTGATCACCCGCGGGCGTAAAGTTGTACTTTACGCCCATGGTACGAAAATAACTATTTGAAATCCTTAATCAACCTTTTAAAATTGTTCGCGATTGCGCTGAAATTTTCGGAGTCGTACTCAAACATTCAAAACTGTCCAATTTTGCGGGCGAGACCGAAAATTTAGAATTTGAGGCAAAACGTTGTCACCCTAGTAGGGGAGAGTGGGGCACATTCGGACATTCGCGATTACTCGCATTTATAATGTGTGTATAGTGGTGATATCTCTAGGGTGCGTTATGAACTCCACAAGAAGACAACTTTCATCCAGGCAGTGCGAATACTTCGAGTAGGTCTTGTGTCAATCGCGATTGTCCGAATGTGCCTCACGTCCGAATGTGCCCCACTCTCCCCTAAGTACGAAATAGTTTTTCGACAAACATCAAATTATGTCGACTTGTGTTGTTGAAAAAAATTTTGCAAGCAATACTCAAATTTTTTTTTTCATACTTCAGATTTTTAAAAATATAGCTTATCTCAGCGTTGTCGTTAGAAATAGCGTATATCCTATACTTCCAACACTCAGATACGCTGTTTCTATCAGGAATACTGAGATAAGCTGGTCGCATCAGGGGCTGTCGAAATATTGTTTCACGATATATGAAACGATTCTGGAATATTTTCGCAAAATTATTTAACATAGCTCAGAAATCTTCAACTCGCTCTGCTGTGAGGTTTCGTGGAAAGAGCCCGGTCCAAGCGCACGGGCGCTGATTTATGCGAATATCCTTGGTCATTTTTGTTTGACAACAATCGAAATCAAATAGCAATCAATTAAATAAATCAGCGTCAGCGCACTTGGACCGGGCTCTTTCCACGAAACCTCACGGTATATTGGGAAAGAACAATATTTCAGCAATACCACAAATGTGTAATGACATGTTAAATTGTATATCCTATTGCACTTTAATACGATATATAATATCCCGATTCGCGGCAGCTAATCACTGCCAGGTATTTTAATATTGTAGAAATATTTAAACCCAGATAACAAATCGTTTCTTGGAAGTCAAGCAGTTACTCATTCCAGACACAATTTATAACGAATTGTTCGTACGTCGATTCCCTTGATATTTTTTCCACGAAGTATATTTGTGTCTGATTAATTTTATATGCTTGTTTTTTTTAGTCCGACTAATACAAAAAACAATACAGACGTGTAAATATTTTATGATAATTCCGGATGTGGTAATCAAATAAAAAAAAAAAAAAAAAAACAACAGTTATACCGTATGGAAGTATATATATTTTCGAAAATATATGTTTTATACAAACGAGGCATTATTTTCTGATTATAAACTGAATATATGAAAAATAGGTAACTTTTGACCGTTTTTTTATATTAAATATATATTTTTATTATATTTATCTTGTAATCGAAATACATGCAATATATATTTGCGAAATATATGGGGTATATAATTATTATACAATGAGAATATATTTTTAGTATATATGGGGTATTCCACGCCAAATCGACCTGGTCGTGACCCTCGACCTCTCAGATCTGGTCCGCGATTTACCGTAAAATTCTTCTGACTTTGAGTAGCAATCACAATTTTTTCAGATTTTTCAAAATAATTATTTGAGCGCATCCTGAATTGTTGAAAATTTTTTTCCCAACACCACGATGGCCGTGATCGAGAAATCTGAAAAAATTCTCGAAAATTCTGTGTCAGAAATAAACATTTTTGAACTAAAATTCATAATGTCTGGGCTCTTGCTTCGACCTGCTGTTGTTTTTTTTTTATTTTTTTTTCAGCTTTTTTTTTTTTTTTTTTTTAATTAAAAAAATTGGAAATTTTTTTCAAGAATCCTTGGCTATCGTTAGATATATTCAAGCAGCAATTCACGGTGTATTGATCTCCGTTGCTATTTCTTGAAGCCAAGGATTCTTGGACAAAATTTTAGATTTTTTGAAATTCTTTCAAAAAAAGCTAAAAAAAGCAGGTCGAAGCAAGAGTCCAGACATTTTGAATTTCAGTTCAAAAATGTTTATTTCGGACACAGAATTTTTAAGAATTTTTTCAGATTTTTCGATCACGGCCATCGGGGTGTTGAAAGAAAAACTTCAAAAATTCACGACGCGCTCGAATTTATTTTGAAAAATCTGAAAAAAATTGTGATTGCTATTCAAAGTCAGAAGAATTTAACGAAAAATCGCGGACCAGATCTGAGAGGTCGAGGGTCACGACCAGGTCGATTTGGCGTGGAATGCTCCATATTTATTTTACAATCGAGATATTTATGCAACATGTAGACGAAAGATATTTGAGGTATACGGGGTGGCCCATTTTAAACGCCGCAGGCGAATATCTCGAGAACTAACAGTTATGAAAGAAAAGGTTTCATACAAAACTAGAAGGGTTTCGAGGGGCCAAGATAATGCTGATATGTGTTGACTTGTGGACTTCGCCAATTCCGAGATTTCGCAAGTAACTTCGAATTTTACATAGGGAACACATGTTTTGGTTGGGGGCAGCTGATGGCGAGATCAAAGACTAATTCAAATACGGAAGCGAAAAAAAATTAGACAAAATAAATTTTGCAAAAAAGAAGAAAAAAAAATTTCGCAAAAATCTTTTTTTTCGCAAAAGATTTTTTTCGTCACTAGTTTTCGAACCTATTCATCGTTCATCACCCTCGCTCAAGATTTGACTTGCAAATTCTGAAATTAGAAAGTTTGAAAATGTACCAGATATTAGTAAAAAAATTCCTAGACCAATAACGCAAACAATTAGACGCATCAGTTCGCCCAACATAATGACACTGGCAACATGTTCAATCTTATGTGATAAAGAATGATTATTAAATGTTAAAAAAAAAAAAAAAAAAACAATCATTTGGGAAAAAAAAATTTTTTTGCGAAATTTTGTGAAATTTTTTTTCCTATTTTTTTTCGCTCAGGTATTCGAATGAGTCATTATTATCGTTATCAGCTGCTTCCATGGAAACTCGCTTTCGCACCCCTATTAAAGAAAAAATTATGTTCAACGTATGTATAAACAATGTACATACTATTATATATTATAAAAACTTACACAAAAAATGTACGAATCTTGTAAATGATTTTTTTGTGTAAATTATATTTTGGATACATGCTTCATATATGTGTGACCGAAATTCAGTTATTATATGTGACATATATTGTGATATACAGGGTGATTCAGAATTCGTGACGAATCTCTTGAGGGGTTAATCCTCGTCAAAATTGGGATCGAAAGTTCCTTAGCCATTTTTCTGAAAAATGATTTTTTAGCTTGGAAATTTTATTTTCCGAAAAATAATTTTTTTTCAACAATTTTTTTTTTTTTTTTCTACAAATCAATTGTCAATTTTAAAGAATCCCATATGATGCCAATGAGTTTTTTTTTTTCAATATTAGAGAGATTTCTCAGTGAAAGTTTCTCATTTGGTGGAAGATGTTGAAAAAATGTGTTATGGTTCCAAGGAAAAAAATTATTTTTCGGAAGAATGGCCAAAAAACTTTCGATCCCACACTGTTAAAAATGATTGTGAATTTACAACATGCTTTACTAAACAAAAGTATTGGAAAATTACAAATGTGGTGTAGCAAAAGTAAATTGCTAAGCTTGTTCTGTAAATTTACAAATAAATTCTTGATTTTACTGAACCTTCATAGGAAAAACACCAAATTGTATTTGAACTTTCTAATAATTGTTTAGTAAATTTGAAGTATTTGCAAATTGATTTTACAGGAAATGTCTTGTAAATTCACTACTCATGTATCTGCCAAAAAACTTCCAATACAATTCCAAATGTATAGGAAGTTTCACACAGAAATTTTTAACAGTGCAGTTTTGACAAGGATCAACCCCTCAACAGATTCGTCACGAAAAAAAAATATTGGAAAAAAATTGTTTGTTGGAAAAAAATTCCAAGGAAAAAAAGTCATTTTTTAGAAAAATGACTAAGGAACTTTCAATCCCAATTTTGACAAGGATTAACCCCTCGCGAGATTCGTCACGAATTCTGAATCACCCTGTATAATAACTGAATTTCGGTCACACATATGAAGCATGTATCCAAAATTGTGTTATATAAATAAAATATATATGTACTTTATACTTCAAAATAATACACACAAAATGCCAGCAATGAAATATATAATACAAATATTTTTAATGCATGCTCCAGTTTATATCAACAATATATGTGCCACATATAATAATCAAACATGAAAAAATATATTAAAAGTATAATGAATATATAATTAGGGTCATCATTTTCTGCCACAATTTCTAAATATATTTCATATGTATGTATATGTGAGATATAAATTTAATATATATTGCATATAAAAAACATATATTTGGTTTCACATGTATGTTTTTCATATTTCATAAAATATATATACTTTCGTACGGGATCACGAGAATCACTGGAGGAAAAATTGTGAAAAGAATCGTGAACATATTTTTTAATATGATAAACAAGATAAAAAGTTGTAAGGCAACCCTAGCGGATTCATTTACACCAATATTTCTGGTGTCATTTTGGTGTATTTTGGGTGTGGTTTGATTTTGGTGTAATATTGGTGTAATTTCGGTGAAACTCTCCAATGCGTCCAAAATTACACCAAAATCACACCCGACCCATTTTGGTGTAATTTTGGACGCATCATAGAGTTTTGCCAAAATTACACCAATATTACACCGCAGACCTACCCCGTGTACTTTTGGTGTAATTTTGGTGTAACTGAATTTGCTAGGGAAATCCAAAAGGATCATCAGGGTTATGGACTATCCAGATTGGCGTGGAATCCCCCTTTATACAAATGAGTGGTAAATTGTTGAATCATTGACAACTTACGTTGCTCAAGTGTTCCGCATAACGCTAACTGTGCTCACTGTATAATATTCCGTAATATGTTTAATTTATTTTGTAAGGAGTAGTGGAAGCGAGAGCCGGGGGCCGCTCGTTAGCAGAAATCAGGAAACGTAAGCTGCTTCTTTACTGCAATCGAACAGCAAAATGCTATCTGGGAATAATATGACAATGTCATATTTGTATGATTTATTGACATCGCAAAAGTATTTCAATGCAACTTATCATATCGCAATATCGAACAGATGTTCCAGTAATATCACAATGCGATATATCCAATCCAATAAATATTTTCGCAATAATATAATGTTATTAACAAATTTGAATATCCCAGAAGCTTTGTTGTTATACTACAGTTGGATATATAGCATCGTAATACATATTGCTGAAATATTTCTGTGACGTTGCTGAGCGATATAATGCAATGCAATATCCTTGCAGTATTGTGCCTTTCCTGCACTGCAGCTGCAATATCTTGTGTTATATGGGTACACAAAGATTAGACACAGATCACGTTATTTAAAACCTTATTTACGAGAAATTGAAACAGGTACGGCTTCCAGCATCTACCATACAACTTCTTTCGGTGTTAGAATGATCCAGCTGCACGAACGGAAATTTTTTTTTATATGCAATTGAGCTTATCATTCCTTCATTATCGTTTAGTTTCTTTTTTACACTCATCAATTTCTTCTTGACGCACTAAGAAAAAGATCTTTTTACTTTTTCGGTATACTTTTTTTTATTAATAATAACTACAGTGTCAGAGTACTGGGAAAACGATGTGACTCTCAGGTGCGCTTCGTGAAATTCCCTAGTTATGGAGTGTATTCTATGCTTGAAGTATACGAACATTGCAATTTTCATTCGTCGATTTACAAAGTAAACAGTGATTGAAAACGAGGCCTAAAATAACGAAAGTACTCCTGGCTTCTGTAGAACAGTGCCCGCCGAGTTTGATTTGAACCTGGAGAGGTCCGGGTAAGAATACCTCTCTTGGATCAATCCTATGTGAAATGGCCTACATAATATTTATGCTGTTTTTGTGATACAGATTGTTCATGAAATATTTCAGGTGCAACGGTAATTTGTTATTCATTTGAATGACATCCCGGCTGGATGTGAGTAGGAAACTGTTTCCGGGTGTTTTTCGCATACGAAAAATTACTAGTGTTACATATGCTACTTTTCATATTTTCTAAAAATAGTTTGCTTGTCAATTCTATGGATTCACCGATTTCTTCTCATTGATTACGAATTACATTCGAAATGGTCACAGTTTGAAATTATAAGTTACCATTCGAAATCTAACGGAACTACGTCAATAGATCAATCGAATGCAAGTTGACACGTGCAAACTCCAAGTCATCTGATACTGTAACCCTATAGGTTTCTCAAATCAGCCGAATGAATTTCTCTCAAATTATTGCTCATATATACATAAAATTATAAAATAAAAAAATAGGGACACCCTGTTGGGGAGCAACCAGTATCAGGTTGTTTCTCGCCCTGATGAAGTAAACTGCAATGTTTACGAAACGTCGGCACCTAACCGTTAAACAACGCGGCTCCATCCCGGAAGCCAAGTCTTATTCAGAATCTCACCGCGAAAGCCTCAAAGACCTTACATAAAATTAGTCAAATTACTGATAATCGTAGCAATATACTGATATAAAAATTCAGTCTATTGAAAAATACCAGCACAGAGATACATCCAAGAATTCTTGATAAGAAAATGATATAGACATGTTATATTCTACTGGCAAAATTTGAATGAGTAAATCAATTGAATATCTTTCAATTGAATTGAGTTACTTTCGAATCGAAATAATTACTTAGTCTTATTAGGCGTCATAATTGTTACGTTTAAGTGTTTCGCTGTCACCGAATCAACAACATCATAGGAACATTCGCTTTAACGTAGCGCAAGACCTCGAGCAAAACAAAGAGTGGGGCTGGTCCGAGGTGACAGTTAAACAGTTTGACTAACAGCTTGAAATATCAGTTTTGCGCGGCCTTCCAAGCGTTACAGGTGCGGTGCCGTTTTCAAATTGTTACGCTATCTCTCGTCTGCAGCATTTTAACGCATCCACACATCGAATGAAAATTAGTCTTTTTTTCACCACGTTAAGGTGTGTTATAATAAGTATACGATACAGATATAATTTGTATACTTGCGTGAAAAAATTGTGACCGAAGTTAAAAGAAATTGTTGAATATTACCGAAAAGTTTGAATTACCGGATTGAAAATTGACAAAAAAAAAAAAGGCATAAATTGCCCAGTAATGAAAAAGGTGAACCTGCAGAAAATTTGCGAACAGTTGGTTTATTCTTCAATTAAACGATTATAGGTGAACCCCAATTGGATACGAACAATATAATTACCCATTTCCTGGTAAGTTCAGTCAGATATTGATGTTAAGTACTGTGATATGCTTCGAGTGTTATTGAAAATGAGTGATTTAGATTATTGCGAATAGGAAATAAATTTGATACCGTAATCAGATGAAATAAAATAAGCAATATTTTCCTGCTATCACCTGCATACGTATACGTATAATAACATACCTGGTAGGCGATTTATTTTCATTGATAAAATTTGTTACATGTAACGGAAATCCAAAGTTTCGTGCGGAAACGAATATTTCCTTGAAGCTTCACGTGATGGATACGTGTGCATTCATATCTTGGGCACTTAAAATATGATAAGACGTGTAATCAACTGCATTTCATCCGATGGTTTCGACAAGCTTGATTCGTATATTCGCGTCCTGGATTTGAATACTGTTTCACTGTTAACTTACCAGTGGGATCTAAAATCCGACAAATCCATCAAATACAATCCTGTCATATTCTAGAACACGTACGAATGATGAGTAGTTGATTTGCTTCGCACGTTTGGAATGTTTGAAAATCCAAAAAGTCAAATTAAAACACAGGTGACGCATAAAGTGCACTTCGATGGGAAACTATTTCGAAACATGGTTGAACAAGTGAATGGCTATCGGAGTTGCTCGATAACTTGTGCAATTCAAAGTTTCCTGCGCTGCATGCAATAACTCCCATGAGCTAATAGTCCCATTGAATCTCGTCATGAATAATGCACGTTAGATTATAGGCGGATCGATGATCCTTAACTGACGTTAAAATCGCAATAACTGATCTATAGGAAAGATGAAAATAGCTCGAGATATCTAGAAGATCTTCGCGAAATGTTTTTGACCTCGTACATTGGCCTGTCCTTATGACATAGCATAAATGATGTAACAGTATAGATTGTTTTTCTGGAACGTAAATTTGTTATAGAACCAAACGATATTAATTACAACGCATGCCATACCGGTTTTTGCCTCTTGAATCCAAGACTGATAATAGGTCAGGCGAAGTTGATATAATCTCAGTACCGCTATAACGTAAAATCTTTTTCTCCGGTTGGCTAACCGAGGGGAGCCTGTCGATTGATCACCACCGGCTTATTTGGCAATATAAGTAATAACAGAGAATGATAAATCGAGGGGACACGATTCAAACACTGTACGACACAGTTTCGTACCAATTATTCTTATACGTGCAGGAAATAAAGCTAGGAGTGATCTAGATGTTATATGGGGCAATTTTTAAATTCCAAAAAATTATCCTCGTAATTCCTGAGTTTAGTATATACTATATGTGTGTCCATTTACTCGGGGTTGCACACGCTACAGCGCGGGTCATTTTTGAGTAGCAGGATTGGCAAATTCAGCGAGTCGTGAGATAACAACAATATTCACCAAGAGAAAAATAGTTCCACAGTAACTGTAGATTTTAACTATTACAATAAGGTTTGAATACGGCATTAGATATAAGTTCGTATAGGGTGAACGTACCGTTTTTGGCCACCTTAGTACCGTTTATGGTCATCACTTGCTCCATTTGTGGCCATACCCATAACCATCTAAATCAAGGCCTGGCCACAAACAGTACAAAACTATTTTAACAGCTTTAATTATTAAAAAACTTCACTTTTGAACAATCAAGAACTGGAAAAGTTGGGTCTAATATTTGCTGTAGGGTATGTTTTCGTAATTAATAGGGCCGGGACTTCGTAGGGAAGGAGAAAACTAATGTAAACAATGAAAACATGTGAACATATCTGTGTAATGGCTATGTTCAGGTTCTACAGTGACACAGTTCAGACGTCAACGAAAACTAACACATGTAAACACACCTGTGTAATCGGCAGTGATTGTTCGATAATTTCATTCGGTTCAATTTTCACAGTGACAAAGTTCAGATCGCAACCAGAACTGTCAGAATAAAACGTTAAACTTAACCCTCCTGGCATGTGATAAGTGTAGACCATGCAAATCAAGATCAAAATCAAGACAAAAAATAAGACAAAAATCAAGACAAAAATCAAGACAAAAATCAAGACAAAAAATAAGACAAAAATCAAAACAAAAATCAAGACAAAAATCAAGACAAAAAATAAGACAAAAATCAAGACAAAAAATAAGACAAAAATCAATACAAAAATCAAGACAAAAAAGAAGACAAAAAAGAAGACAAAAAAGAAGACAAAAAATAAGACAAAAAATAAGACAAAAATCAAGACAAAAAATAAGACAAAAATCAACACAAAAATCAAGACAAAAAATAAGACAAAAAATGAGATACAAAATAAGACAAAAAATAAGATAAAAATGAACACAAAATGTAAGATGAAAATAAAGACAAAAATAAGATAAAATATGTATATTGCATACTCTTGCATGGTCTACAATCATCGGACTGGTCAGGAGGGTTAAGTTTAACATTTTACTCTGACAGTTCTCGTTGCCATCTGAACATTGACACTGTGAAAACTGAACCGAATGACATTATCGAACAATCACTGCCGATTACACAGATGTGTTTACATGTGTTAGTTTTCGTTGACATCTCAACTTTGTCACTGTGGAACCTGAACATAGCCATTACACAGATGTGTTTACATGTATTAGTTTTCCCCTTCCCTACGAAGTCCCTGGCCGTATAGTAATTAATTCAATAAGGAAATAGATTTATAGTGCCAGAAAGGAGGGAAGCATTTGTCAAGCATCGACACAAACGGTACAGTCGCCACAAATGGTACATCTAGGATAGTGGTTAACAATCATAGTTATTGTTACAAATTCTGGTATAAGCAACAAACATTCTGACTTTACAAACATACAGAGAGATTCTGAGTAAAATTTAAACTCCTACGGTAGGCAATTCGGTCTTTTCAGAATCTGATACCGCTGTCACACGACCACATCTTACAGACGATGTAGCGCCAGCTGTCATGTCATTAGGTTAGAAATAACTATCAGAGTGAGATATTTGACATGATTTCATTAACTCTATTACAATCAGATTCGTAAATTTTACCCTGACAGTTATTTCTAACCATAAATAATGTTGCAAATAAACAGAAATTGACATCTGCAATCAATTCACTAATTCATTACAACTTCTTTACGAATGAATATCGATTCCGTTGTCTTATTAACTATACTTATTACGATCAACATCAAATATCTAACTATGATAGTTACTTCTCTAAACCTAACGACATGACATATGATAGCTACCGCTACGAGGTCTGTAGATGCAATCGTACGACAGCGTTGTTAGTTTCGAAAAAAACCGAATTGCTTATCGTACGAGTTTCAAGTTTACTCAGAATCTCTCTATGTATACCGAATGCTCAAGTTCATTTATCATAACAATATAGAAATGTGTTCCCTATCAATATATCTATTACCGGAACGAGAATCTAGTCAGGACACTACATTAAAATTTTATTATTCTAGATTTTACAGTTAGGGTAAAGGTATCGAAAATAGTGTGGACCATATTTTATAGTAGTCCATATACTATAAATTAATCAACAAAATTGAGAAATTACGTCACCAGAATCCACTTTAGTTTATAGGATTCGAGATTAATTATCTACTTTGACCGTGTCAACCAATATAGCTACATGTTATATATTTATTCATGAGTAGATTCAATAGAGAAGATGTGTGTACCTATATCAGTAATAGTAGACACCACTTTGTAATTTATTGGCAGTCCTATCAGCAGCACTCCATCGTAGATATATGTATACAAATAATACACCTTTACAATATATATACAACTTACCTATAGGGCAAACACCTCTTCTTTTATCGCTAAGGAATGTCCCACATTCTTATAGATATTACTGAACTCTGCGTATATTTGTGAGAAACACAGAGAATATTAGAGATACCATTCGTACATTAGTTGCTGCAAGGTCGTAAGTATATCGTTATCTAACAGCACGCTATAATTACAAAATATTAGTGCAATATCATTTTGAATATTACTGTATAAATTTTCAGAAATATTTTAATAAATGTTCACCGGAAATTAAAAAATAAAAAACATTTTCCCAAATGTTTCTCAACAGTCTTTGACAAGTTTACATTACATATTTGATAATCATTTACGCAATATTGAGTAACAATAATCATCATAACTATTTATGCCAAATATAGTGTGCTGATGGGTACGTGTACTTTTGTAGTCACTGCAACTATATTACCATTGCTTATTGGGGATTCATTATTCATTCTAATTATAACAATCACACGTGTCATAGTAATTTTTTCAACATCAACTGAATAGTATCACCTAATATAATTTACTGTTGGCGTATATTTATAAACTTGATGATATTTTTCACGGTACTCTATCGTCATGATAGTTATAAAAGTCACTTTTTTCATTCGATTTCATCATTATTATCTCAATAAGATCGTTTACCAAGCAGTGCTATCACAGTAAAAATAGTCGCTTTAGTGTATATTATGTTTAGATACCATCCCAATAAACACACTAACCTAAGAAACGTATAAAAATAGGAAGAATGTCCGGCCGAAAAAACGTATATTTCACGTATAAAAGTATATATATGTGTTTATACGTGAAATATACGTTTTTCCGGCCGGACATTCTTCTTATTTTTATACGTTTATCGGGTTTTGTGTTTATTGGGATGGTGAATTGCTCTGAAAATAATGTGAACTGTTTTCTATCCATGATTCAAAAATTCGCATAAGAATTTCTATAATACAATGAAACTTTTGAACAGTTGATATCACCGGCTGGTAGTGTGATTATGTTATAATTATCCGTTATTGAGAAGCGTCCCTAATTCAGAAAAAAAATAAGATCCTGTGGTGTCTTGGCGCAGATTTTCATACGGTCAGTTACAATCACGTATCCGCGCTAGGAAGTCTATGTTCAAAAGAGTTTAACGGTAGAATGGAGAAAATTCACTATGAAAATATGTAACTCATTTAAAAAAAAAAAAAAAATGTCGTGTTGTCAACTATACAAAACGTTTATTGCGTACTATGTTTGTGTATTCAAGCGATATAAAGTAAACATATGTCACTATAATTTATAATTAAAATATGTATTGAAGTATCACTATTAATGCGCCCATAAATATTGTAAATTGCTCAGTAAATACTGGTAGTCGTTGCGAAAGTATGTATGTGTAACTGTATGAGGTAGTAAACTGCATAAAATGTATATTCACTATAATTTAGTTTCCCGCATTAATTATATTTTTACTCTGGCGAATCGCAGTACCGAAATCAGTGTACGCTTGTAGTGGTGTGACATATGACCTATAGAAGACACAAACTGTAGTACTAATTATCACAGGCGTAAGGAGCAATATAGCACAAATCTGACTTCGAAGTAGGGATGCGCGATATTTGAAAATATATCGATATTGCGTATCGATATGTATCGACGCATGAAATATCGATACACTAAAATATCGCAATTTATATCGATATTTCGATATATCGATATAAATTTCTGCATATATCTGGTAAACTGCATACATTTCGTTTTATAATATGAAAAAAAGGAAATATTACTTTTCTGTTTCGTTTATTGGATAGATAAAAGCAAAATATCAAATTATATCGTACTAATACTAAAACTGCTGAAACTTGGAAATCTGTTTTCACAAATTCACACCGGAAACGTTATCTAAAATTCATTCGATATCGAAATCCGATATTGACTACGGCAGTATCGATACACCGATATATCGGCAACGCGAATTTCGATAATAAATGACGATATTTTTTTCGATAATATCGATATTTCGATATATCGATACATATCGCCCATCCCTACTTCGAAGTAATACAGTTACCATACATATTATATGTGGGGGAGACCGGGGCACGCGACACCCCCCCCCCCCCCCCCCCGACCCAAATTTGGTTGAAAAAAAAAATTATATCCGGTGTTCAAAAGCCACAAGAAGTAATTGCTCGTATAGGGGGGCCGTCGTGCCCCCCGGTCTCCCCTATATTCAGCAGTTCAATTGCAACAGGATTTATATAATTGTGACATAATTTATGAATATGACATGAATATTACCGTGTAGTATTACATGATACCACAGATTATATCTGCCACTCGGACCCCATGACTAGAATATCAAACACGATAGAAAATGATCAGTTTTCCAGGGTACTCATTCTGTAATGGAAGGCTTTGGCATCATTATTCTCACGTAGACACAAAAACGTAGACATCACTCTCATACGCTAACTGTTACACGACCATCACGGTATATTTATGCCCACGCAGACAGATTAGCAGTGAAAGCTGATGACTTTCTGCAACCTTTTACCGGAAATGAGATTTGAGTGAAAGATGTGATATGTGCGCCATTGTGAGGCGAATAGATAGACCAATGTGTTACAGTGAGTAAAAGTTGAATCAAATTGACTCTGGTGTTACCATCCCTAGTAACGAAATGAAATAAGACTGCACATAGGCTCACTGAAGATCTGCTGCAAATCTTGCACAAGACACATACGGTCTACTTCCACATTTGAGTGTGGGTCTGACATAAGATTCTTTAGTGCAGAATCTTAACACATGATGACATGAAGATTTTTATATAACGATACTGAAAGATTAATGCAGACTCAGTGCAGACTAACATAAGAATCTTCAGTTTCAAGCGTTTTAGGCAACTGGCTAGGTGGAAACTTAATTGAACTAGTTTATTGTCCAGATTATAACTTTGTGACCACAAATAAGATTTATTTAGATGAAGAACAAACCTGAAATGTGATATAAAAATTACTAAAGAAAAATAAGATAAAAGAATAATAACCGATAAAGAGTAACAGGGATCATGAAGTAGGAACTTGATAGATCTAGA
Organism: Tenthredo mesomela; assembly: GCA_943736025.1. Taxonomy (NCBI): domain Eukaryota; kingdom Metazoa; phylum Arthropoda; class Insecta; order Hymenoptera; family Tenthredinidae; genus Tenthredo; species Tenthredo mesomela. Next base: position 23,844,521 of record OX031014.1, on the reverse strand, counting down.
AGTAGAATATTGCAGGCCTGATTAGAAAATCAGAAAGTGGAGAAAAAAATTGAAATTAGGTAATCTTAAGGACCGTTTGTACAACGAACCAAAACTTATTTGTGGCTGTGATAAGTCTGCATGCAGAGGGCTACTAAAGAATAATACAGAGAAAAACAAGTTCCTGCTGAATCATCTTCAGCCAGGCTGCTATCAGTCAACATGGAGATACCAGTGGCGAAAGTTCTGTATCTCAGTCTGCATTAACTCTGCCTGAAAATTCCTACTGCAGAATCTTACGAACTCTGCAACTGAAGGCGACGCTACTAGGGATTGTCAGTGGCAAGCTGATAGTAGCAGATCTGCCAATAGCTGCCTTCAGAATCTGTAGTGGTGATGCGGAATTACGCATAAAGTAGTTGATACATTCACCACTAGCGAAGATTAGGGCGCAAGACGCTCCTGCAACAAAATATGTGCACCTTCGGCACAATATGCACGAATAATTACGACCACGCTGAGTGAGTTAATTCATCTCCGAGCTCAAGTTAGTCTCTGCTATTCGCACATCATTCAGATGTTATATTTACACTGTGAACAATGAATCAAAAACTTGTAAATTATGACCCAGCATAGATTTGTATATAAATGATACGTCTGCATCCTAATAAAGGTAAAAAAGACAAAGATTTACACTGGTTAATTTGTGAAACCCATTTCATGATACGTACAGTTAGGAACTCGATTGAGGTCGGTTTAATTAACTGTAATATAATTTCTATCAGAGCGAAAAAAAAAATTAAAGCGATCGGCTGATAATGTGCAGAAGATCTGTGGTGAGAATGCAAGCAAACTTCAATAGAATTGCTCTTAAGTAGTAGGGTACAGATGTAACTAATCTCTATTAGATGGGCTCCGAGTATTCTGCAGATATCTACTATAGATATCTACTGGAGATATTCCGCAGATCAAATATCGCTGATACTTTTCTATATGCAATGAATGTCCAGTTAATATTCTGAACTTGACCTGAAAGGATCTCCTAATATTCCTGTAGACATTGAACATGTAAAATACGCTAGGAAAGTGACACACTATCACGATACCAGTGTGTGTGTCGACTGTGCACGTATAGGACCGTCAGCGCCGCCTAACTGGCCAGCCAGGCAACTTTGGGCAGAAATTAATATGCATGTATTATATAGCAGCACAAATCTAAAACTCTGCTTGCAAAAATACTTGCCTAGCTTATATATATGGGGAATTCAACGCCAACTTGACCAATGAATTTCTCTCACCATTTTCGATTTGCTTCAAAAAAAATTCTACAATTTTCCAGGTACTAAAACTGTCCCCTGAATTTTTTCAGATTTTGGATTGACCCATTATTCTTTTATGAATTTTCAAACTAAAAAATATTTCCACCCTTTTCAAAAATCTCAAAAAATCCTCAAAAATTGTATGATTCACTACGAACATTACGCCACTAATCCCATGATGGTGCCATTTTTTTTCTTTTTTTAACCGTTTTTAACAGTTTTATCAAGTTTTTAATTAACCCTAGAATGGTAACCTGGGGTCTTTTTGGACCCCAACGATTTGATGAAAACAGGCATTTTTACGATTTTCTCACGTTTCCTACCCCGTTACCCAATTTTTGACCAACTTTACAGACTTCGGGCGAAATGTCCATAGGCTCACGTGATTCTGCATTGAAAGACGAACCGAAAGAGCCCCCGTAGGACCTTCTACGTGAAATTATACCCGAGATATGAATTTTCAAAATTGGGGTATTTTATGACCCCAGGTTACCGGAATAGGTAAAAAAAAAATAAGGTTACCATTATAGGGTTAAGGTTTATATTAAAAACGTTGAAAAAAAACAGAAGAAAAATTCGCGCCATCATGAACTTAGTATATATATATATCAGACATCTATTGGCTGCATTTTACCGGATGGGTAGTGAACAAGTAATATGACACCTTATATTCGGGTATGAGCGTCATATGCCTGTAACATAATTGTGTTTGCTCGAAAGTTGAAGCGGATCATTGACTATTTGATATCCATACACTCTGCTGAGCAATCTGAAAATATTCTAATTCTTACAATCAAAAGTTATTATACAGAGTGAGTTTCTCAAAACCTCGAAAATCGGTGTAGTGTAGTTCAGTTGTTACGTAAGCACACCACTTCAGCCAGTCGAACGAGTATACTCGGGCCGATTAGAGTCCGTTTGGGAATCCTTTTATAATTAACTCGACGTTTTTATTGAGACGGACTGACACCAATTTGAACAGGTATTGCAACCATTCGTGATAAACCCGATAACCAGCACGGTGCTTGTTGCCATTTTGTTTTATTCTCAGTTCAAACTGTGTTGAAGCTATATTTGTAACAGTTAACACACTTTCATAATATACAGTAACCACCTCTTCGATTTTTATTTTACACATCCCCACCAGGCTTCGACGTGGTGCATCGCACTGCTCAGCTAATTCGTTGAAGGGGGGTGCATTTATAAGAATTAAGCCACACCCGATTTTAAGACTTGGCAAGACTCACCCTGTAAAATGACGCGCGCAATGAGAAACTGTCAATTATTATCATCATATACAGTTAATTTAAGAATAGTTTTGTGTTAATTATTAAATTAAACAGAACATGTAATTTGTTGAACAGCATGCAAGGAGTGAAAGTCCTTCGCGACACAGCGATCCCCACCTGGCAGGGTTCACCGACTCCGTTCAACATTTTAAGTGAGCAACTGTAAAGTTATGAGCAACCCAAATGGTAAGAAAAAAAAAATACCAAGCGTAAAGGTACGGCTGTAAATATAGAATTTTCAACCCTTCGTGGTTATATCGTTATATCCAATTAAAAAAGTATAAAAAAAAATGTGATTAGGGGAACGCGGGGCAGAACGGGCAGCGGGGCAAAATAGGCACCAACTCCAAAAGAAACAATGTGGTCGAAAATGATTTTTTATAAAATACGGTGACGTATTTTGGATCAATAATGACACAAAAAATGAAAAAAAAAAAACAATGAAAAAAAAATTCATTTTTTTTTAATGTCATTGTTGATCAAAAATACGTCGCCGTATTTTATAAAAAATCATTTCCGACCATATTATTATTATTTTTTTTTTATTTAGTGCCCGTTTTGCCCCGCGTTCCCCTAAATATTTTTCAAAGGCAGTATCACAGCCTAAGACAATTTGAATAAACTTTAGATGAAACAACAAATAAGAATAAGTTTGCTTGTTGGAAACGAAGTATTTTTCCAGCTGTTTTCCAACCGCACTGTAAATTTTTATTAGCGTCTAGGCTTGCCTTGCACTCTGTGTACTCGCTATCTGTTCACTTCGAAGTCAGACATTATACAAATAATACTGTTATCAATTTCAAAATTATGTTTACCATTCAATACCTACAAGTTTGTATTCATACCTTTATAGTGCAATCAAATTATACAAAGAATAGAACGATGTCTACCGAGGAAGAGGGAAAGTTGAACAATTTTTTAAAAGATTTATTTCATTTTAAGGGGACCAGTACAGCGACTTTTCAAGAAATTATCATAGTTCGAAATCAATTTATTTCATAATCAAAGTTCATTTCACATCAAAATATTTTTCTTTTTCAAAATCATGTGTCGTAAGGATTTCAGAGCACCGTTGGACCGATTCAGGTCATCTTGGATTCATTTTCTTCAGAAAACAAATCCTCATCATGTGAATGTAGGAATTTTGAAAATTTTTCGTTTTGGCCAAGTTATTTAAGAAATGAGTGATAATAAATTTTGGAAATTTGGTAAATTGATCATAACTTGTGACATAATTTTTTATTTTTAAATTCCTACATTCACATGATGAGGATTTGTTTTCTGAAGAAAATGAATCCAAGATGACCTGAATCGGTCCAACGGTGCTCTAAAATCCTTACGACACATGATTTTGAAAAAGACAAATATTTTGATGTGAAATGAACTTTGGTTATGAAATAAATTAATTTCGGACTATGATCATTTCTCGAAAAGTCGCTGGACTGGTCCCCTTAATAAAAATAGCCCTGAGTTTCCTACATCACCAGGATCCGTATACGGCCGCGAAAAGAAGTTGGACACTTGAAAACCGACTTTTTCCATTTAATCTCTTTTTCTATGGGCTTCAATAAAAATACTTTGTACAAAACATGTTCGTCTCGTTGCCCTCAGAAAGTTGCAAAGTTGCCAAAAATGTTCTGACGGATTCTTGTTTCTATTTTTGAGACGATTACTTGAAAAAAGAAAAGGATGCAATATCTCAGCTAGGACCGGTGATAATATTGTTTTTACGTTCGCATACTTTGTTGCTGTTCTAGTTGATCCTTTTATTTAAAAATTACTATGCACTCTGGAGACCTTGATGAATGCGCATGACTTCTTTTCATACCTGCAACTAAGCGGCACAGCAGCCCCCCATCGCGTGTTCTGCGCGACTTGTTACGCTCATCTGAATTTGAGGATTTCGTTCGACGGAGTGAATGCCCTGAGGTATGTTGATTCATTAAGGTCTCTAGAATGCACAGTATGTTTTTTTTTTTTTTTTTTTTTTCAATGTAATAAACTTGTTTTGTTTTTGAATTATTCCTTCTGAGTCGAGAAATAAGAATCTTCCAGGACAAGCCCGGTAACTTTGCAATGGTCGAAGTTATTTTCATTTTTTCATAAACTTGAATTGTATTTTCTCGAATAAGTAAACTGACAATGGTAAATTACTTTTGCAAAGCTCGTTTTTGAGAGGGCAATGAGACGAACATTTTTTGTATAGAGTATTTTTTCTAAAACCCGTGGGCAAAAGATTAAACGGAAAAAGTCGGGTTCCAATTGTTCAACAATTTTCAGGTTGTTGCATTTGGTTAGCAGTTAAAAAACTCAGGGCCAAATTATAGTTGAGGTGAAATGCATATATGCACAAAAATCGGCCAGCCTTACCCTTTTTCAAATCTCAATAGGACTCTTATCTAATCCGACTTGACTATGAATACCAATATACCGTGCGATTATGTGGAAATTACAGGCTCCAAGCGCGCGAACTTTGATTTATTCGAATATCACGAGGGACGCCAATTTCAGACTCGGCACGAATATCCCTAGAGACTGTCTGCTATTTGTTTCAGATTGTTGTCAAACACAAATGGCGGCAGATCGTGGCAAGAATAGGTTATGTTTGTTGTAAATCTAGCAGATGAGAGTACGAGGGATATTACTGAAAAGTTAGTGGAGTTGCTAGCGCGATTCTGCCGACCAATGATATTCGAATAAATCAAAGTTCGCGCGTTTGGAGCCTGTAATTTCCACATAATCGCACGGTATATTATATACCAAGCATTTTCGTTGAGACTTGACGGTCCCCTTCGTACGGCGAAACCAACGTGTACGATTTGAAAAACACGGGCGCGCACCGCATGCGTGAGGTTCGTTCGGGAGGGGATAGGCAATGCTACTGATACCTTATCCCCTCCCGAACTAGCCTCACGGACGCGGTGCGCACCTGTGTTGGTTTTGCCATAGAAAGGGGACCGTCAAGTCTCAACGAAAACGCTCGGTATATGAGGGTGTCCGTTGGTTCCTAACGGTTTTCTTGTTTTTCTTTGACGCCCGCTAATTATACCGTGTAACTAAGATTCAGACTGAATTTGTTTTCCGATTCCTAATCGTGCCAAAATCACTTTGCTTTTTCCATTCATTTAACAAGGGATTTTTTCGTTTTTTTAAATTTTTTTTTTCACAGTCATTTTATCAGCCATCCAACGAATTATTGTTAATTTTGTTTCTCAGGTGGTGTCTCTTGATGGAGAAATTTCGACATTGCTGAAAAATAATGTTCCTAGTGCGCCTAAAAAATACTTACCAAAAAAATTAAAAATGGTGCAGTAGATAATTAAATACCTTCTTATGACATTATTTATAATCAATTGTTCATGTTGTTTTGACAAATAACCTTATTTACTGCGCTTGAAAACACTAGTGTACGATTTGAACAATTAAATAAAATATGAAGAAATACAGGGTGAGTCACTTCAAGTATCGAGAATGGGAGGAGCCTAGTTGATGAACACATTGACAATCTATGCAACCAACGGCACAGTTCTTATTGTCATTTCTTGTTATCCTGATTCTCCCACAACTTAGGATGTATAGGCAGCCTATAAGAGGAGCCTATTCGCACCAGCTAGGCTCCTCCCATTCTCGATACTTGAAGTGACTCACCCTGTTTAACCTTCGACTTTTAGTTTGAAAAAATTGTTTTTCACCAATGTCAAAATTTATCGATCGACAGACATCTTCTGAGAATGAAAATTAAGAATAATTCATTGGATAGTTGCAGATAGGAAGACTGAGAAAAAAAAATGTCCAAAAACGAAAAAATCCCATGTTATATGAATGGAAAAAGTAAAGTGATTCTGGCATGGTAAAGGAATCGGAAAGAAAAGACTGTGTCTCAATCTTAGTTCAAGGGCTTTTGAGCGCTCTGCTGTTTTACCGACGGAGTAGCATTTTCGGCCAGTTCTCATAACCGCAATTTAGTCCACGGATCACGTCTCTATTGCTTCACTAATCACTCTCAGATTTCGTAGGAGTGATCCTCAGATTATCAGCTACGCCGCGCTGGTATCCGACAAGTAATTGAATGCAATTCCAATTAATAATAAATTTATTTATACGAAGCTGTGAAATCAGCTGACAATTAATGCATGGCCGATACACAGACACAGGGTATTAATACCATTATTTTCTGCACTTTATCTGGAAAACCGGTGCTGGGACAACCAGCGCGGTGTACAGGCTCTCGTTAGCAATCTTTTAATATTATCCGGCGATAAATCAGAGCAGCAGGAGCAATAACATCCGTGGACTAAAATCCTAAGTGACAGGCTAGCGTCGATACGAACACATGCAGAGATTTGCCGTGTCTCAATTCGCACAAAGTATACACTTGATGCGCATTTACCCTTGGACAAACCGGTAGTGACGTCATTAAGGCAATCCAACTGATAAAGGGGAAGTGCGCAAAGGTGCAAGTGTCAAAGGTACGGGAGATGCACCTTTTGTGTACCTTTGACCACCTTTAGACAGCCATATTGGAAATTTGAATTTCATAACCTAGAATCGCAATCAACACAATAAGCAAGTCTATAGTACATTTATACCACGTCAGAGTGCAGAACACTCGAAAGTGTATACTTGATTAAAGCAGTTCAATTGTGAAATGCGAATGCGCCATGAAGGGTAAGGGTAAAGGCAAATGCGCAAGGGACTCGAAACGAATTGAGACACGGCAAGTGTCTTATAGAAGTATAGTCATTTCAATAGGGTTCTTCAGCTGGGCGCTAGAGGCGCTCTTCCGAACGAGGAGTTGTCGGAGCTCGCTCAAAAGCCCTATGATTTAGGCGGGATTCAAAGAAAAACAAAGAAATGTTGGGAAATAACGAACACCCTAATATAATAGGTGTATAGTAGACTGACAATTATTTTGGCTTTCGACGAAATGTTTCGCTCCGAGTACATGAATGGGTTCCAAATAAATAAAATAAAAAAAAAGCCTCGCCAAATTTTAGCCCTTAATTTTAATATTTAGGATGTTATGATTCTTGGGTATGTAGCACTGAGTAGTACGCAAGGCAAAGTCACATACACTATAGCACCTGTATGACGGATGTGTCACGAGCAGGCTGTGTGAGTTTATTGTATATAGCGGCCTTTTAATGTGCGTATTATTATTTATTAAGTAATTAATTAAATATTTTTTAATTAATTACTTAACTTATCTATCCCTGATTATTTAATTTGTAAATAATTCTTTTGATGAGAAAAATTAACGGACGATCCGGGAATCGAACCCAGGATCTACGGACGCCTATCCGGGGACTTACACCCGAGACCACCTAGCTCGCCCACGGATCACCGCAACTTTTCTCATCTTTTAAATTCTTGCGCTCAGTATATCTAATGTTATGATTCTTGGGTATGTAGCACTGAGTAGTACGCAAGGCAAAGTCACATACACTATAGCACCTGTATGACGGATGTGTACTACTCAGCCTTGCGTACTACTCAGTGCTACATACCCAAGAATCATAACATTAGATATACTGAGCGCAAGAATTTAAAAGATGAGAAAAGTTGCGGTGATCCGTGGGCGAGCTAGGTGGTCTCGGGTGTAAGTCCCCGGATAGGCGTCCGTAGATCCTGGGTTCGATTCCCGGATCGTCCGTTAATTTTTCTCATCAAAAGAATTATTTACAAATTTAATATTTAGGGGTGCCGACAGCCCCCCTGCTGGAAAAATCCGATAGAATCTAGTTCATTCGAATAGAAATATTGACTAACTCCAATCAGTTTCTATGCGGTCTATCCAGAACCGCAAAGTTGCGAATACAACACTAATCAGATCGTATACGATTCAATCAGGTAACGGTCGCTATCAGGAAATACCGATAGAATTTCTTTCCGTTTTTATCAGATTCTATACGATGTGAATTCCACATTTAATTCATTCCGATTATTACCATAAAAAATGTATTCGATTGTATTCGGACCATCAAGAGTCTCATTCTATTTGATTTAATAGGGTCTGACCTGAATCAATTTCAATCGATTTCATTCCGGACTTGCAGCTTATCGTTCTGAAATTGAAAAAACCGATTCACGTTCTATCCGGTTTCCGTGTGATCTCTTACATTCTTGTGGCTTTTCGATTCAATCCGGATTTCCACATACCTTGCCGATCCGTCTGCTTCCGATCCATTTACCTATCCGAGTTCTTCCGAAAGTCGAGCTTCTCGTTTCATCCGAATCCCACCTGATCTTGTATGTTCCTGGCGTTATACGATTTAATCCAGATTTCCAGATACCTTTCCTATCAGTTTCCTTCCGATCCATCCACATATCCTACACTATCCGGAAGTCGAGATCCTCGTTTTATCCGGACTGCATGTGATCTTGTACGTTACTGGTGCTATAAGATTCAATCCGAATTTCCAAATACGTTGCTTATCCGTCTGCCTCCGATTCATCCGCCTATCCGAGTCTATTCGGGAGCCAAAATCGCCAATTCATCCGTGATTTTGTACGTTTCTGGCGCTATTCGCTTCAATCGGAGTGTCTAGATACCTTCTCTGGTGGAGGTTTCGGATAGGACTTCAATCCGGTCTCATCCGAACTATTCCGATCCATTGCGAAATCTGTCACCTTAAAAATACGGATTCATCCGAGTCATTCCGAAGCCGAGGTTTTTAATCCATCTCAATCCGTGCATCGACTTCGAGTTCAATCCAAATGAATCTGACACCAATCCGTAATTCACGTTCAGTCCTATTCAATCCGTACGTCGCGTTCTTTCTAATTCGTCCGTTCAATCCGAGCGAATCCGACCCGAATCCGAAACTCACTTTCAATCCTATTCAGTTCGTACAGCCAATTCGAATGAATCCGATACTAATCCGGAACTCACTTCTATTCTATTCAATCCATACATCCAATCCGAGCGAATCCGACACGAATCCGGAAACCACTTCCAATCCTACTTAATCTGTACGTTCAATCCGAATGGATCTGTGGCTATATCTACCAAATTTCAATACCTCTCAGTTTCTTAAGCAATGCTAACTGCAATACGAATAATTCCTAAATAACGCTGAAACAATCTTTTTTCGGCAAAGGCATTAAAAAGTCACTTTTTGACGCCTGTTTTCGATCCGTAAGTACCACTTTGTACGGCTAATTTCAGAACGCCCTATAAAGTCTTTATACCGCAGTCTGGACGCGCAGTTCGAAGTGTGCATTCCAAAGCTGCTGTATAAAGTCTTCATACTGCAGTTTTGATGCGCAGTTCGAAGTGCGCGACAGATCGCGCCATAACCTCACTCTTCGTCGTAACAAGTGTGAATCTCAACAGGCGTCAAAGTGACTTTTCATCCCTATTCCGAAAAATATGGTATGGGGCGTACCCGTGTACCGTTTTTGACTTGAAGAATAATTTCAGAACTCGCTTACGGCTCGCCTTTAGCTCGTCCTGAAATCACTATCCTCGCCGAAAAACACTTGGTCTACGGGCATGCCACATAATATACTATATCAGTCTGGTTGTCTGGTTTTTCAGATTGACTCGGATTCAAACAGATTGGAATTTCCGCTTTTTCAGATTGACTCGAATTGGGTCGGATTCAAGTGGATTGGAATCTCCACTTTTTTCAGATTGACTCGGATTCGAACGGATTGGAATCTCCGCGATTTCGGATTCGGTCGGATCCGAACGGATTCAAGCGGATACAACCCGGATTTTTAACTGATTCACTCGAAATAAAACCAATTCGGTCCTGGACAGATTTCGGAATGAAATGGATTCAAACGGATAGAAAAGTTGCCCTATCCGAATCTATCTGAAACCTCCACCAGGGTTTCCTATCAGTTTCCTTCCGATCCATCCACCTGTCCTACTTCATGAGTATATCCGGATAGACGACGATGAGTAGATCCGCTGTAGCAACATGCGGATAGAAACCTATACAGACCATGCCCGTTGTAGGATAGATACGAATCGATACCTACCCTGGTTGAAAAAAGCGATAGAAAACAATAAAATCCAATAGCAACCAATTAGAATTGAATCGGATTCGATTGGGGCAATCGGTGGAGCTTTCGGCGGCCAATAGAAAATGAATTTGAATTAACGGCTCTCGGCTAACGGCTAAAGTTTACCTATTGAGTCGAAAAGTGTTAGAGATTGCAACAGGCGACGATTAGATCCAGATCAACACCGGACGTCAGTTGATCAACGAAGTTAAGCAATTTCATCTGCGACCAGAATTTGGATGGGTGACCCACATGAAAATAAAATGAAAAAGAAAAAACAAAATGGGAAAGTTAATTGGGTAACACCGATACAAACGAATTCACAATAGAAACGAACTGGTTCTCTATCATGATAATCTGATTACATATCCGAAGATCCGGAACCAGAAATCTAATTGAAACGGATACACTCTTTTTGTATCAGTTTCTATCGTGTACGGCTGCCAGGTCAAACCAGAATGTGTGCGGATATAAACCTATACGGGCCATGCCTGTCATAGGATACATCCGGATTGATTCTAATTAGGAACGACGGAGCGGTAAGGCAGTAACAGACGGATAGAGTCGTATTGGATTCGAATGGATAGCATCTGATAAGCAGCATACGTTAAATTGCGGAAGAAACGTATAGAAACGGATACATAACGATAAGTATTGTTTCACGCTAGCACACGTGGCAATGCGTGCGGATAGAAACCTATACGGACCATGCCAGGATAGATACGATACGAATCGATACCTATTGCAGTTATGACGATTCGATTTTATTCACAGTCTATACGAATCTCACAATAAAAACGAATTAATATTCTATCCTGATAATCTGATTACATATCCGAAAATCCGGAACCAGAAACCTAGTTGAAACGGATACATTTTTTTTGTATCCGTTTCTATTCGGAACTTCGAGCAGGGCCCTTACTTTTTCCCATTTGAATAACATGGGCTTTTTGACTGTTTTAATCAATTTTTTTCTCATGCGCACGTCTATGCGACCAATGCGGAAGCAGACCGATAGTGGTCTGCATAGATGGCCGTCACATGCACTTGCGACAGAATGCTACTTGGGTAACTTTGTAGGAAAGAACAATTTTTTCGCTTCGCTCGAAGTCTCACAATAAGTAAGGGATGGGAACCAACATGGAATTCCGAATGGATGTGGACAAATTTTGTTTTACTGAAAGAGAGTATCATCACCGACATTGTTGCTGAATCTTGGATTTTTTTACGAATAATTGGGCCTTCGAGAAGAAAATTGATTAAAACAGTCAAAAAGCCCATGTTATTCAGATGGGAAAAAGTAAGGGGCTGCCGGCACCCCCAAATATTAAAATTAATAGGGCTAAAATTTGGTGAGGCTTTTTTTTAATTTATTTGGAACCCATTCATGTACTCGGAGCGAAACATTTCGTCGAAAGCCAAAATAACTATCAGTCTAGTGTATAGGTATTATTGAATGTTATCACTCGCCTGATAGCTAGCATTGAATTGATTTATGCATCTCGGTGAATCACGAAATAGAATGTGTGTTCGGTACAGTCCGATCTCTCTATAAGTCCTCCCAAGCCCCCAAGGGGAAGAGTTTTTCCACAAAATGAGGTACCCCCACTTTGCCCTCTTCGCTAGTCGCACCAATTGTTTTCCGTTTCTTTCTTTCCTCGTGCCGCTATGTCTTAATAGGTGCCCTGATGGCCCCTTGGGACCTACATAGGACAGAATCCGGACAAATGTCACGGACGTCCTTAGGACGTCCTAGTGTGTCATTTTAGGACGGCTCGAAGACAGAATAAGGACATTGTGAATTCATGATGAGATACGCCCCGGACATCCGCAATGCAAGACGTCCTAATCATGTCCTCATGATGCATCCCCACATTTTTCTCCTGTTCTCGAGACCGAGGGCGGACATTCATGAGACACATGATTAGAATATCAGGACGTCCGCGGGAAGTTTTCACTATGTCCTCAGGGATATCTTGTCGAATTCTTTGATGGGTTTGGGGACACATGGGGGACATGTATAAGACACATTATTAAAATATCAGGACGTATAATTGCTGGTTACAAATCATATTGCTGGTTCTTCAAGACATCACTAAAGACACTCAAATACACGCGAAGCCATCAGGACATTCGTCAGACCTCATCCTTAGCCCTTTTTCGTGAAAGGCGTTTCTCCCATTTTGCAGTTACCCGAGAAGGAAAGCAGAAAATATCGTCAAATGAACGGAGTGAATGAAAGGGCGCATACGTAGCCCGTCGAACACGTAATGACATGTTACTGTACTACCCTGAGGTGAGATCACAGTGACCTGGGGACAGCATGTCTCGGAGACACAGCCAGGACATCGCTGAGTCTTTGAGACACCACTAAGTGCACGTGAACTTGTGCGAAGCTATTCGGACATCCGTCGGACCTCATCCTTACGTTGTGAATGACCGCAGGACATGAGTAACAACGGTCAATTTCTCGGAGACGTGGCTAGAAACATTGCCGGGTCTTCAAGACATCACTGAAGACATTCGAATTTGCGCAAAGTCATCAGGACGTCCGTTGGACGCCAACCTTGAGTTGCGAATGATCGCGGGACATGAGTAAGGACTTTAAAATGTTTCGAGGACTTGTCGGAGACATCGTTGAGTCTTTAAGATACCACTGAGGACATTTAAATTTGTACGAACAAATCAGGACGTCCTTCGGGCCGCAGCATTATACCGCGAATGACTGTGGGACATGAGTAAGGACAGTGAAATGTTTTGGGGACATAGCCAGAGACACTGCTGGATCCTCAGGACACCACTAAGGACACTCGAATTCGGACAAATAGTTCGGAACGTCCTTCGGACCTCGTTATCCAATTGAGGATGACCGCAGGACCTGGGTGAGGACAGTAGAATGTCTCGAGGACATGGTAATGGACGCTATTTGGACCTCGGGACACTACTCAAGACGCTACCAAGTCTTCAAGACACCATTGCAGACGCCAGATTTGAATGAATGTCAGGCGGACATAGATAGAGACACGTAAATATCCTCTGGACATGCGCAGGACGGGATTTCGGACAAAATTCATGTCCGCAGGGGCCATCAGGGTGGAGTGGGGAAACGCTGCGAGTGAGAAACTGGGCAAGCGGACCTATTGGGAACGGACCTATTGAGAGATCGGACTGTATTTTCTGGAAACTATAAAACGTATAGGCGAGGGGCTATTCACAGCCGTAGTCATGGTGTCACTTGCGACTGTAGTCAATCCGTAGTCGCAATGTAATCAATGAAATCATTGTAATCAAATTGAAGTCATTGGGTTAATTTGTAATCATTTGTAATCATGTAGTCATCATTGGAGGTAGTTGTAGTCATTTTAGTCGTATAGTCGGCGTAGTCAGTAGTGTAGTCTCATGTAGTCGACTACATTTTTGTAATCATGGTGTCACTCGATTCGAATGTGAATAGCCCCTCGCGTATAGGCTTACCCTGGTGAAAATAATTTCTACGCCAAAATACGAAAACATTCAAAGCGTAAAAAAGCGTAAAGAATCGTAGTTTTTCATAGTTTTTCATAGTTTTCCGTAATTTATCGTAGTTTTAAAAGTAAAAAACTACGAATTTCCACGACAAATTACGAAAATCTACAGTCTTCAAGCACCGGAATATCAGTTCTACGATTATCTATGAAAATCTACAAAGATCTACAAACAAAATGGAGCGAAGTCTTTTTTTGAGTTTATCCTGTAGTTTTGGAAGTAGAAATCTCCAAATTTTCATGAAAAATTATGAAAACCTCTAATCTTCAAGCGAAAGAATATCAGTTCTACGAATATGTATGAAAAACTACGAAAAATGATTTAGCTTCATTTCGTTCGTAGGTCTTTGTAAATTTTCGTAGATATTCGTATAATTGATATTCCGTTGTTTGAGGACTGTGGATTTTTCTAATTTTTCACAGAAATTCGGAGATTTCTACTTCCAAAACTACAGGATAAACTCAAAAAAAGACTTCGCTCCATTTCGTTTGTAGATCTTTGTAGATTTTCGTAGATAATCGTAGAACTGATATTCCGGTGCTTGAAGACTGTAGATTTTCGTAATTTGTCATGGAAATTCGGAGTTTTCTACTTCCAAAACTACGAGAAAGTACGAAAAATGATTTAGCTTCATTTCGTTTGTAGATCTTTGTGAATTTTCGTAGATATTCGTATAATTGATATTCCGTTGTTTGAGAACTGTAGAGACCCACGATGACGGACGGAAAAAAGGGTTTTCAAGCCCCCCGCAGAGGGAATTATCATTATTCTTCGTTTGAAAGGTATAAAAAAATAGGAAGACATTCAGAATTAAACACAGAATTTTTCGTAATTTTTCAAGAATTTTCGAAACGTTGGAATATGGTGTTTCGTTTGTTCAAAATGTTCAAAGTGCTGAGAAAAAAAAAAGGAATAATGATCCCATCATGGGAGGGGTGTCGAAATGATCGGAATGAAAAAAAAAAAAGATTTTTGAGAATTTTTCGAGATTTTTGAAAAATGCCAATTTCAAAATGGGGTGGAATAATCATGGAAAATTAGCGGTTGGAGGGAAAAATCTGAAAAAATTCAGCAGTGCTTTTTCGAGCAGTGCCGGCAACTTCTGATAATTTCCAGTGTGGAATTGGAGCACGGGGGGGGGGGGGGGGGGGGGGGTTAAATAATTTTTTTTTTGTTTTTTATCTATTCATTGCGAACGTTGAACCTCTGCCACAGTTTTTAGATATAAATTCATCGATGTGTTTGGGGGCAATCCCAAATTTTTTTGGGATCAAAAGAAAATTTATATTCTCCGTACTGGCAAAATTCAATTTTACAATTAGTCGGGAGAATTTCGAGTGTGGACATCTCCACACCTTCCACACAAAAGTCGCCGGCCCTGCCGATGGCTCAAAAGATGCACCGAGAGGTCAAAAGAGGCACCAAGAGGTCAAAAAAGGCACCGATGGGTCAAATGAAAATTTATATTCGCCGTACTGGCAAAATTCAATTTTACAATTAGTCCGGAGAATTTCGAGTGTGGACTTCTCCACACCTTCCACACAAAAGTCGCCGGCCCTGAGCATCAAATGTAATTTAACTCCACTACGCAACACAAGGAGCTCGCCGCGCGGACGTGGATTGACGCCCGCGGCGACGCGCGACAAGACGTTTTATTTTTTTTCTCCGGCCCAGGTAGGTTCTCCATAAATTGTTTTTTTAGGGGTGAAGGGGAAGGATTCGGCTATCCGAAAAAATTATCTCCATGGATTCCTGTAGGTTCCGCGGAAATGGCAGCGAAATTAAAAATAAAAACGACGAAAAAAAATAGAAAGAATTTTTTTTTTTGAAAACATAATTTTTTCTATGAAAGCGCATTCTTTTACGAACAAAATGATTCCAGGATCAGTCCGCTCCGGTAAATACTTTCGGAGATATGAATTTTCAAACATAGCGGTGCAACACCGACTTACCAACATTCAAATAGCTCTAACCCCGCCATTTTTAAAAATTTTTCAAAATTCCTGAAGTCGTATTTTTTTTTCCCTTAGTACTAAAGATATGTCGAATGGCGCAAAGATCCGTGACTTGACGGTTTTTTTTTGAATGAAGTGACGTGGATCCGCTCATATAGATGCTCAAAACTTCACCAGCACCGAATATAACTTCGAAATTTTTGCCGAGCCTTAAGCTTAAATGAATTCCTGATATGAATAAAATAAATTTATTTCAATTTTGATCCGGGTTTAGGCGTCACACTATTTGCCGTGAGAGAAAAAACTATCTTGGGATCGCCTGTTTTCGTTTTTTCAACAAAAAAAAATAAATGCAGCGCAGCGCATCACTTTTTTTTGTCTAAACTAATTCTTCATCAAGGCCGGTCTGATGTGCTGTAGCATAGCGTTAATCCCGTTCATTCCGTTCGGAGATAAGCCAGGTGCGCACACTTACCCACTGCGCACAGTTACCCCTAATGACTCTACATTATGTCATCAGGCCGAAAAACCTGAGGTCGAAGTCGAATGACATATACTATTTTTCGCCACAAATGCACAATTGGCAGCCTTCCCGTCCTATTTTTCAATGCCTAGGCAGAAATAGTACATTATGCAACAAGGGACAAAAGTCGAAGATTATTCCCGCGGGTGGGTTAACTGCCCGAGCGCAGCTCGGGCAATCATCACCCGAGGGAATGATCGACTTTGGTCCCGCGTTGCATAAGGTAAACGTCCCAATGGCCGGACAGGTCCCAGTCACCGGACAGAAAGTGTGTGCAAGAGAGACAGAAATACGATTTCGTATGGATGTCCAGCCATTGGGACGTCACCCTTAGCTGTCCGGTTATCGGGACGTTTACCTTATACTATTTTATTCCCCCCTCAACTGTGGCCACTTTATTGACCTGAAGCGTGGGACCCACGAAAAAACGCTAAAATTGATCAAAAATCTATATAAATATGGAAAGAAGAAGTTAAGTCAGGAAATATAGCAAAAATTTTAAAATAGTACATTATGCTACTAGGGAGGAAAGTACGTGATTTTTGCCGAGTGTGAGGTTTGCTGCCCGAGCACTCGGCAAAAATCACGTACCTCCCGTGTAGCATATATTACTTTTTACCCGACTAGATAAAATTACCATATTGCATCCACTAGTCAAACACAGCAATTTAATCAATCAAACCTAGAATCGGTCAAACTTGGAGTTTTTTTCTTCCCGCAAAATTTACTTTTTTGCCCGCTAAATTTACTTTTTGGCTCGCTAATTTACTTTTTTGCCCGCTAAATTTACTTTTTTGCCCGCTGATTTACCTTTTTGCCCACTAATTTACTTTTTTGCCCGCAAATCGACTTTTTCTTCCCTCTGATCAAAAATTGCTTACTTTCCTCCCGTATTTCAGGAATGGAATATGGTCATTTTATCGTAGTCGGGTAAAAATAATTTTTTGTCCCGCAAATCTACTTTTTCTCCCGCAAAAGTGAATTTGCGGGACAAAAAGTTGAGTAGGGAATCAAATGCCACTTTTGTCCCGCTTTTCAGGGAAATAAAGTGGCCATAACAGTTGAGGGGGGAATAAAAGTAGTTTTCACTGCCTAGGCAGTCGCGCGTCCCCTTTTCACGAATAATACGAGAAAGTGCCATCTATCGGCGCCAAATAGATTATTCCAAAACAATAGTGCGAAGTAGCTTAAATTGCTCGATGCCAACTAAAAGTACAAAGAAGTAACGGTCATTAAATGAGATTACATCACATTTTAGCACACGGAGCCACCTCTTGAAGTTAAAGCAGAATCAATCATCCACGGGCCTGCTACTCTCCTTGTGAGTTGGCAACGAACGTCCTATATATGGGCAAGTCCACCAATTATCAACGAATGTTTGGGCCCTAAAAAATCGATTTGCCTCAATTTTTTTCCTCGCAAACTGTGAACCAAGATTGGTAGATTCACCAAGTTTTAGCCCAATAGGACGTACCGTTCACGAGGAATACGATATTTAATTTTTAGGACAAAACTTTTATGCGCATTTTTAACGTATTTCTATCGTCTCAAAACAAATTTGAAAAAATACGTTTTCTTTGTGAAAAACTCTCAGCTTTTTGAATCCATTTTTTATTTTTTGTCAACTTTGCTAAAACTCCCTCAAAAACACGTTTTTTGGCAAAGAACAGCGATTTCTCCAAGTGCTCAGTGTTTTGTCATTCTTTTGAATTTTTATTCTGAAAGCTGAGATTTTTTAAGTGAGGAACCCAAATTTTCAGAGTGGGACGGCTACGGGGCCGCGCGTGAGCTACGATTAATTAATAATGAGCGGTAAATAAAATTCTTTTGTAGGGAAGCAAGACTTTCCACACGGCCTTTCTACCAAGGGACGCAAAGCTTCTTGTTGTTCCCTCGCTACTGGGAGCGAAATAAGCCTTTCCGTTCATGTGTGAAAAAAAAGATATTTTCGTTGAGAATTGGGGCCGTCCATAAATTACGTAACGCACTTTGGTGGAGAGGGGGGGGGGGGGGGGGGGGGGGGGAGCCTCTGTCATGTAACGCAATTTCTTGCTTTTTTCGTGAAAAAATTGATTTTTCATTCGAAATTATTATAATCGTTGGAAATTATGAAAATCGTTATTGTTGACTCATGAGAATAAAACCTGGTGTTACGTTAGCGTTACGGAGCGTTACATGGGGTGGGGGGGGGGGGGGGGGGGGGGGGGGTCAAAATCGCCCAAAAAGTGCGTTACGTAATTTATGGACGGCCCCAGTTCTCAAAAGAGAATTTCATTTACCGCTCTTCATTAATTAATCGTAGCTTACGCGCGGCCCCGTAGCCGTCCCACTCTGAAAATTTGGGTTCCTCACTTAAAAAATCTCAGCTTTCAGAATAAAAATTCAAAAGAATGACAAAACACTGAGCACTTGGAGAAATCGTTGTTTTTTGCCAAAAAACGTGTTTTTGAAGGGGTTTTAGCAAAGTTGACAAAAAATAAAAAATGGATTCAAAAAGCTGAGAGTTTTTCACAAAGAAAACGTATTTTTTCAAATTTGTTTTGAGACGATAGAAATACGTTAAAAATGCGCATAAAAATTTTGTCCTAAAAATTGAATATCGTATTCCTCGTGAACGGTACGTCCTATTGGGCTAAAACTTGGTGAATCTGCCAATTTTGGTTCACAGTTTGCGAGGAAAAAAATTGAGGCAAATCGATTATTTAGGGCCCAAACATTCGTTGATAATTGGTGGACTTGCCCATATGTTAACAAGAAACTGAGTAAATCTAGGCCCTTTGTCGATCGCTATACTGAAACCTACCGGCCATTCAGGGCCCCTATTCAGTAACTTTTCGTCAACGAAACGATCGGATCGGCTTGTTTTGTCTTGATTTCTATTGGGTAGATTTGTCTTTTCTGAAACCTTATTGGTCGCTGATGTTCCATCGGTGCGGAAAGTCATCGAATCGATCGGGTAAAAAGTTATAGAATAGGGCTCCAGGTTCGAATGAATAACAAACTGAAGTGGTATTACGAAGAAGTTGAGCGTCAATAATTGCGGTGTGTAATAAATAGAAACTGGCTCAAAAGAAAGTATGACATCTTTTTCCTGTATTCTCAGATCATTTGGGAGATTTCCCCGAGGTAATGATTACATAATAATACTAGAATCTCAGAACGGATAAATGGTACCGGACAACTAACACATACAAACATCATGAATGATGAAATCAGCGGTTTATTAAAATATAACAGAATGTAGAGATAAAAACATTGACAAATAATTATTGAAGAATATATTATAAAGACACAAGAATAGGCTAAACTTTGGAAATAAAATACCTTTTTGAATATGCGAATGAATCTGATTGCCTCAGGGGAAATTAGATTGAATAGAGACTCGTGAATCATGATAATAAGTCTCAGGGTATAAATATACGAATAATCACAATTAAAGATCAGCAAAATAACTCTAATTGAGCTTATCTATAGATTTAGACGAGGGGTGTCTCACTCCGAACTCAGATAAGATCGTACGAACATTGTTGATCGTTGCTTGGCGGTTTTGTACAATTTCATACGATGTCAACGCTAACTCCCAATGTTGAGATCGTCGAACTCAGCGTCCGAGATCGTTGAATTCGGCTGAATTCGACGCTCCCAGACGCTCAGTACAAGCGGTAGAGGCGTAACGTACTGTCTTTCACTCGGTCTTTCACGTTACCTAACGATAACCGAGGTCCGACGATGAAAAGATTGATGGATTATTACCAACTACAATTTCAAAGACTAATTATGAGTAGGTATAGATGACATAATATTTCAATGGAATTTGATTCATCACTCAAGTTCAACTGAGAATGCCTGAAATAAGGAATTAAGAGCTGAAATAATCTTCAATCCAATTACATGATAACGACTCTTATCAGTTCTGACAGCCAATTTAATCAATAATCGATTGTCATAAATATCCTCAAGGCAAAAGTCGCTTCAAAATTTCTTGAGATCTCTAATTTTTAATCTGATATCAAAACTTGACAAACTGTCAGACTGAAAGCTCAGCCTCTTGTACAAGGCATGACTCGTGGTGATGAACCGAAAAAGTTTGAAGTTAAGCGTCATATCGTCAACAAGCCAAGATTTTAAAATTTTGAAAAGTATGCATTGTTTGGATAGCAGGAGGTTCTATTCTAGAGTTCATTCAGACTTTGGTCAATTAATTACAACTACACTTAACTCAGTGTTTTATAACAATTTTTATTTTCTCTTTTAACTTTCCGATAGTTTTTCACGATGTCACTTACATCGAATAGCAGGCCATTCCAGATTACAAAATCGAGCTGCGACAAGAGACCTTGTGGGATGGGGTCTCATCTCTAATCGGCTAAAAAATATCGCTATGGCGGTTGACAAGGATATAACTCTATGGTAAGATTTTGAAAAAAGGACTCCCGCCAGACGAAGTCAAGTCATTGTTAGCAAAGTGCCCGGCTCCTGAAAATGTCTCGTTCATCGTGGTTCCAAAACATGTATGCAGAAATCACCACTGCGGGTTCAAGAGACTGCGGTAAAAAGGGATAAGCACATGATTTGGCAGCTGTGGGAAAGGCAATTGTGATCACGCTAAAAATCGACGGCTCACAACAGATCAAATTGTTCGAAAATTTAAGCGAAAGTGGTTGACTTCTCGCCTCAATCGACCGCGACGAGTCTCTGGCTAGGAAACGGCTGAACCTGGCCAATATACTCTCATCGTGGAAGTCCACGCTTTCTAACACATAGGTCAATGAGTGGCCATTCAGCGTCAATTCGGATGGGGAATTGAAGATGGCTGAGAACCTCGAACGACCAACAACGACCGAAGGCCTCAAACACAAAACCTCTGCAGCGGACTAATATGCAGAGATACCCACAAAAATTTAGAGGCCATCGTACAAGAGCCGCACAGCAACTTTCGGGCGGGGGCCGACAGTCAACCAACAGCAACTTGGATGCAAAAGAACCGTCTTACAGCAGACAGCCGCCTCGTCATTACGAAAACAGTGATAAACACGTAAAAAAACGTAGGTTAACCGGTGGATAGACTGAGTCTATTCGTTAATGCATGGTCGAAGGTGACCAACGATCCAGTGATCCGAAAATGGATCCAACATTTCCTTCACAGCATATCCAAGACTAAAATATTCTCCAGTAGAGCCTATGGGCAATTCCACCTCAAATCGGCCAATTTTGGGTGTTTTTTGACGTCCTATTTTTTGAATCGACTTAAACTTTTTTTACGTGAAATCTACGTCAAAAGAGTAGACCCGTATTTTTTCGTTGGTCCAAAATATTTTTTTTACGCTAGTTATGAATTATCGCATTTTACTGTAAAAGTGACGCGCGGGGGGCTTTGAGAATTAATATCTCGGGGCCCCTTCACCGTAGAGAGATGTTCAAAAACGCGTTTTAAAGGGGATAAAACACACTTTCCGATAAAATTTTTCGACTTTTCGAAAAATATAATTTTGTTATTTTTATGAGCAATCAAGATGTTTATCGATTTTTTTCTCAAACTTTATCCATTTTTAAAATTCTAAAAAAGATATGATCGGATTCCGTATTCAATTCCGAAGATGGGAAATTTTTGCAATTGATGGAGCGATTTTTCTAAGTATTTTTTTTACTATTATTTGTCCGGCGCTGCGTCAAGTTGGCGCGCCGCGCGCCTCGCTTCTACCGCGTTGTACGGGGCTCGGCCAATGGCGTGGCGCGCGGCTTTCCATACATGGAATGACGCGGTAGTGCGAGGCGCGTGGCGCGGCAACTTGACGCAGCGCCGGACAAATAATAGTAAAAAAAATACTTAAAAAAATCGCTCCATCAATTGCAAAAATTTCCCATCTTCGGAATTAAATACGAAATGCGATCATATTTTTTTCAGAATTTTAAAAATGGATAAAGTTTGAGAAAAAAATCGATAAACATTTTGATTGCTCATAAAAATAACAAAATTATATTTTTCGAAAAGTTGGAAAATTTTATCGGAAAGTGTGTTTTATTCCCTTTAAAACGCGTTTTTGAACATCTCTCTACGGTGAAGGGGACCCGAGATATTAATTCTCAAAGCCCCCCGCGCGTCACTTTTACAGTAAAATGCGATAATTCATAACTAGCGTAAAAAAAATATTTTGGACCAACGAAAAAATACGGGTCTACTCTTTTGACGTAGATTTCACGTAAAAAAAGTTTAAGTCGATTCAAAAAATACGAGGTCATTTCTCGGCCGATTTGAGGTGGAATTGCCCCTATATGAACTGATCACGAGCATCTGTTGATTGAGAAACAAATTAATAAGTTTATTGCAAAAAGTGCGATTGAAAGATGTTCGTCATAGTGGAAGATCAATTCTTGTCCCATATACATATTTTCGATTCCTAAACCGGATGGAACATTCCAAACTCTAAGACTGGAAAATCGCAAAGAAGTTAATTCGTTTCTATGACTTTATGGCTACATACTTAAGAGCCAGAAACGTATTATTTCATGGCGATTGAGAGGAAGGGTAAAAAATGTTCTCGAATTTTGTACAGAGGCTCACTGTTGGAGTTGACCTACTTATCTTCTAGTCTCAATGTTGCACCGTACGATTTACAAAAATATTGAAACCGGTAGCAGGGTGTTTGACTCGACGCAGTTCTGCTCTCATTTTCTAGGTCTACGACATTCTTATTATCTATGGATCCCACGAGGAATGCATGGATAATATTTGTGAAACAGCTACGCGCTTGCAAGAGCTGGGGCGTATTGATAATGGAAAAAAAGTATTACAGTTACCACTCAACGCTGCAAATATTTGGGATTGATTTTTTATACAAAAAAATATCCATATAGAGTTGCCGGAAGTCAAAGTACAACGAACCGTAGAAATACTGTGAAAATTGAAAAAATCACACACTGCACGATAAGGAAACTCGTGGCCTCATTGTGTTCACTAGTTTCTCGGTACCCTGCTTAGTTAAGTATGGGATGATTTATGTAAGACGCTCCACAAAGGAAAGATTTCGCACGCTTGAGGCTAATAACAATAATTTTGACGCAACGATGACTTTTCCAGAGAGTTTGAACGAAGTCTTTGCGTGGTGGGAAACAAACATTCGCTCGCCGAGCGCACTAATGAACAATCCGGTTTTCGAGCTGGACATTTTTTCCGATACTTCATCTATACGGATGCGGCGCTTTCTGCGAGGGTCGTCGCCGTCATGGTGTTGGAATA
The DNA here is from genome assembly GCA_943736025.1 of Tenthredo mesomela. NCBI lineage: Eukaryota > Metazoa > Arthropoda > Insecta > Hymenoptera > Tenthredinidae > Tenthredo > Tenthredo mesomela. The sequence continues at coordinate 23,820,681 of OX031014.1, read as the reverse complement.
CTAGAGACTTAGATTTACACTTTAACGAATTACAACTGAGAGTGACGTTCTTCGGTTTCTAGTGCTTCGCGAGTGATAGACGGTAAAGTAGGGTGGTTCAAAAAAGACCTAATTTCTCAGATGTTGCTGCTCATTCGTGAATATGTTGTTTGTGATTTTGAAAAATTATTCCATTTTTTTTAGCTCTATAGGACAATATTTACTACTGCCTCAGTGAAGTTGAAATTTCGAAATTTTGCCATTTTTGGCAATTTCAAAGTTCTCAGATCAAAGTCCTCATCTGGCTACCTCTAGCCTCTAGGCTCTCATTCAATGAGGATGTTGGTTCAAGATGAGACTCGTACGATAATATTTAGTACTGCTTCAGAGATACATTGAAGTTTTTTCACTATTTAGGGGTTTTTTTAGAGATTGGATCGCCAGATGTTACTTATGAGACAGTCTTCCCGAGTCGAAATTTTAGCCCTCCTTTGAATGCACTAGAACCTATTTTTCTTTGTAATGCATGGGCCGCCACTCTCCGTTGAACCTACTAGGCCTCCTTTCGCTCTACTTCACCCTCCGATGACCCTCCTAGACCTCTTTTAGATCGCAAATATCTCGCGGACATGAACCTACGTAGCCTCATTTGAATCCGAAGACCCCTGACTTCACCCTACGTAACCTCCTTTGGATCCGAAGTCTCCTACTCTGACCCTCCATAGCCTACTTTGGATCCAATGCTGGCCAAGAACAACCAGGACCAAAAACTTTGGATCCAAAGGAGGGTCTATGTAGGGTCAAGGCAGGAGACTGGATTCAAAGGAGGTTACATAGGGTCAAGGCAGGAAACTGGATTCAAAGGAGGTTACGTAGGGTCAAGGCAGTAGTCTGGATTCTGGGATATGTTTTTTTGAAACTCTACTACTTTCAACGTCAAGTCTTAGTTTATTATATCCATATTAACTCTGTAGTTTACACAAAAATACGTAATCCACACATATTGATAACGCATATCTCGCTAAATTTAACTGCAATGGAACCTCGTAGGCGTGCGCCCAACGCTAAAGCCTTGACAACACAAAGGCCCCTATCAGGATCAGTTGTGGATTCCACAATAATAGATCTCTATATCACTGCTCGATCGGTTTACCGGATTTGTAAAATATGGAATATAAAGGTACACTATTACTTATTAGAGAAAAAAATGTTCCAGGAGATCCACTAAAAGTTTTACGGTAATTTCAACACTGTTTTTAGTTCTTCGGACAGAAGTGGAATTTTCCACTTTAAGTAAATTTATGTTTAAACCAAAAAAAAAGTGTCGAAATAAATATAAAAATTTTAGTGGACCTCCTGAACCATTTTTTTTTTTTTTTTCTAACAAAATGTCATATTTTATTCGCATAAACAGATAACCGCGTAAACGAAAGATGCATAATATAATATTTAGTAATTAATCGTAATAATATATGCAAGAACTTCAATCTAGTCAAATGCCAAATTTTGATGACATTGAAATATTTCGAGTAATAACTTGACACTTCGATGGGCCTCGAACAAGTAGAAGAGTATTGAGTCTAATGCCATATGATAGTTTAGCGTAGTGGTTAGGGGCTGTCCATATATTACGTAACGCGTTTTGGGATAGTGCGTGCATGGCGTTCCCTATACTACACTGTAGCATTTTGCGTTACGTAATATATGGACAGTCCCTTAGGGCGTGCGACTAGTAACCGAGCGGACGTGAGTTCAAATCCCGGCGGGGACGAAAAATGCGGCGATCTTTTCAGTGCGAGTATAATGCGATTTTATCAACATAATGATGCTTAGGTTGGGTCACCTGACAATAATATCCGTCAAATATCGTATTTTTGTTTGTTTTTTTTACTATTATCAATTAATAATTTTCTGCCTAGGCGTTGGTTAATCATGAGTTTAACCAGCCTGGCTCTACGCGAGATTCGATTCAGGCCGAAAGGAGGGTCTGTAGGCTCTACGAGCGATTCAGTTCAGGCCGAAATGAGGGTCCGTAGGGTCTGCGCGAGATCGATTTAGGCCGAAAGGAGGGTCTGTAGAGCTTATGAGACATCTGCAATAGGCCCAAAGGAGGGTCCCCGGAGGTTTTGTTTGTAACCTCCATAACCTCCTTTGAATGAAAATGTTCAATTTCTGCCACTTTTGTAGGTTCAAGTGGAGTCTGACATTACACGTATCGAACCTCCTTTGACTCCTCGATACTCCCAAGATTTGACAGACTCTCGACGAACTACGAGGTTTAAAGGAGGTTCAAAGCAGGCCTGAAATTTCGACTCGGGTTTCTTACCATTTTAAGGAAGAAGTACACGAAGTTTGCAGTCTGTGGGATCATTTTTACTACTGCCTCATGTTGCTAATTTTACTTGAAGGAAAGTCGCCCTCAATGAGACAGTAGTAAAAATGGTCCCGCAGACTGCAAACTGCGTGGATTTCTTCCTTATATTGGCAAGATGAAACTGTCTCATGAGCAGCACCTGGCGATCAAATCTCCGAAAAAACGCAAAATATTGAAAAAACTCCGATGTCTCCGAGGCAGTACTAAATATTATCGTACGAGTCTCATCTTGAACCAACATGCTCATTGAAAGAGAATCTCGAGGTAGCCAGATGAGCGCTTTGAAAAAAAAAAAAACTTCATACAGTTCACTTAACTGTTACGGATGGGTGTCTTCGTTAGTCTTATAAGACCCGAGTTATGGGAAAACGATAAAATTCAGCGTTTCTTCAAAGGTGTAGGAAAATTGATACCTCCGGCACCCAGGTACGATTCCACGTATCCGAATAAAGGCCAACGCGCACTACACGGAAGCGAAGCGCGGAGGAAAACGGAAGAAAACTGTGGCGCATCGTATTTTATAATGAAAATCATGCACACTTTTATAAGAAACTACAGAAAATAGACGATGCACCACTGTTTTCTTCCGTTCGCCGCGCTTCGCTTCCGCGTAGTGCGCGTTGACCTTAAAGCAATTAGTCTGGAATATCTAACGTTGCAGCTAGTGTCATTAGTCGCATTAGTTACAGGACATTGCATCCAAACCCTGTTGCTAATGGATACGAAAAATATTTACCAGGCAAGCGATGGTGCGTTGGAAATAAATATTGATAGAATAAAGACGTCCAATCCAAATAAAAAAAAAACAGCCGGTGCTGTGGCTTCCATTTCATATCCTGGACAAGTTAGTCTGCGCGGCTACAATATTGTGAGCATATTGAAAAAAAAAAAAACGAAAGAACTGCGTAAATCGATCCCAAAGTTGTTCGTTTCCATAAAAAATACACATGAAGCGGTGAGCACACAGACGTTTAAGGTGATGCAATACTCGTTCTTGACGACCACGATTACCGGATTCTTAGATTTCGTTTCATTAATAATCTAATAAACGAAATTGATTCAAATTTTGACAGTGAATTGCTCAAGTAATATAGAATGGTGGAAAGTCCCTTATTCTGCGACCATCACAAATTGTTTTTTTTTTTTTTTTTTTTTTTTTGTGGTCAGTGACACGTACTCTTATTTTGGCACCTCACACATTTTTGTGCAATAGTACACGTATGAGAAGGACTTTCGTCCATTGTAGAAGCATTGAGGAGTAAATCGATATATCACAATATTGCATTTGTACAATATTCGCGACGGGAAAAGTAATCTACACTTTCGTATTATTTCTTGGGGTTCGGCGTTAGAAAATACGCGTTATCGACGCTCAATCGGGAGTTCGCCGACGAGTATCGCATCATCTTAATCAGTGGTTAAAGACTTTTGTCTGAGAGCATCGTAGTTAATAATCTTTTTTCGTCGTAAAGTACACGCCACACGGTGATGTCGGTGATAACACGTGTAAGAGTATCAGTACATTGACCTAATCAGAAGAACCACGGGCTGATCGAGAAGCTCAAAAAGTTTTGCATGTCTTTATGATCGGTGCGCTTCGTCAGAGAACCCTCAATAATTCGGTGAAGTAATATTGGAATTTCAATCTCAAATGTACGCCGGGCGTGTTTGATTATGACCGGTATGAAGTTGGCACCGCAGTCTTCTGTCTCCTTCTAGCCTTCATGGTTGCATAGAGAACGAAAGAGACAGAAGACATGTAAGGCCAACTTCACACCCGTCAGAATCAAACACCCCTTACGGAAAAAACCCCTCAACATATCACCCTCAACTGAGCCCTCAACTTTCAGGGTGATTTCGTACCCCCAACTTGGGGGTTAACCCTGAATTGAGGGGTACCTTTAACTTGAGGAACAACCGTCAAATGGGGGTCCCTTCAACTTCAGGGTTTTTGAGGTGACTTTTTGAAGTGACTTTTGAAGTGACCCGCAACTCATCAGGGTTGACCCCTAACTATTCACTGTCATCCCTCAATTTTCAGAGTTGTCCCAGAACGTTTCAGGGTTATCCCTCAATTTTCGGAAATTGTCGCTCAATGTTTGAGGGATATTCCTCAATTCTTGGGGGTTTTCCCTCAATTTTCAGGGTTGATCCACCAACTTTTCACGGTTGACCCTTCAATTGATGGTTCATCCTGAATATTGGAGGTTGAACCCTGAAATTTCAGGGTTTCACCCGCAGAATTGAGGGTAAAACCTTGAAAATTGAAGGTTCACCCTCAAACTTGAAGGGTTTTTTCCGTAAGGGACATTCGGTGTTCATAACAAAAAATCTCTAAGGTTATGTGACTAGGATTCATAAGATTGTTTTTTTCTGGACAGGTTCTGTGCATCATTATAATTAAGCTCATTTCTAAAATGTTCTAATAAAAAAATGCGGCGCACGGGACTACGGGAGACCGCAATGTATAGGTAGGGGCATTTTCTTTAGCTTTGAAACTTGTAGCAGCACCGTGAAAAGTGGGGGGTACTATAATTATAATGATCTCAAGGAAGAGGCGCTTCATAGAATCATGATTGAACTGCACTTAGGTAAGTTCGTTTAATCATCTATGTCTGAAGATGTGACGCCACATGGAGCAATGGACAATTGGATAATTGCGTTCATTTAGCACAAAAGTTGAAAGAGTAACGGATAATATCACCCAAGAAACGACGAGCTCGACTACTTCACACCTTTTTGCTGACGTATATCGCTAATATGATAATTATCAAATTGTTGTTGATGTTTTGTATTAGTTAATTTTACTCAGAAGAGAATTCAAATCAGTAAAGATCGTGTGATTTCTCACAATATATAGGCAATGCTGTGATTTTTATACATCTCTTATTTACTCCGACAATATACTGTGAAAAGCACGCTATATAGGGTAATTCAGGTTAACCAAGCCTTTTCAGAATATTTTCAGAATAGTTTATCTGTGAAAATCCAAGACCAAATGTCTTTTGCAAAAAATCTAGGGTCCAATAGTTTCAGAGCTACGGTAGATCTTGGTTAACCAATCACAGAACTCGTACAGCACATAGATAGAGTACCGCTCCAATCTGAACCACCTTGTATATTCCATATTCCGTCGAGAAATCGAGGTTATTTGAGTTTTGAAGGACGCCACTAATCTATGTTAAGTCGCAAATTCTTTGCCAATTTCACTTGACATGATAATGCGATATATAAAGATTCAGTGATGTTGCAAAAATATTTCAAAAATATTACTATACAATAAATCACATTGTAATATCGCAGAAATGTTTCAATAATAACATAATGCGATAAATCACATTGCAATATTACTGCGACATTTATGCGTTATTATACTTATTGTTTCGCGATCGAGCGAAATTTCCATATTTCTACAATACTGTGATATTCCAGCAGTACTGTTGATTCGTGAAAAAGAAATAATAATATTCCATTTGCGATACTCGTTAGAAGCGGAATAAAATCAAAAACTTTATTAGCATAGCCAAATTATTAACTGTTCAGAAATCAAACTAGAGTATAAGTCCAAATTATCGAGGGTGTTCTAACTATGAAATTTGGTTATTTAATACTCAAAGCATGTTCAGTTTCATCATTGTTGGGGCACCATAATATGTCCCATTGTCTTAAATGGGGGTGCCATAATTGGAACCAGCAGACTTCTGTACACTTTCATTGATTTGTCAAGAATTTTCAAGAATTTGTTTTCGGTGGAAGAAACATTACACTATTTGGTCTAACGGTTTTTGTCTTTATATTGCTTCCTTCCCACGTCCGCACTTTGAAAGTTACGCAGGGTTGAAGTTTAGCAAAAATGGCTGAAAAACGAAAACACGCTCTCTTTCAAACGGTGACATCTTTACTTTCTTTCATCCTACAGACTTGATCCAGGACTCACTTTGAAGCACTTGAAGCAGACTTTCATCCCATTTATATCGATTTAGGTGATAACTAACATTCCCATTCATTATGAAGAATTACATTATTCAAACATAATTTTCAAGCTACGAACGCGCCTGGGAAATTTTCAGTCGTTTATGCTCAGTTTCAGCCCCACGTGCTTCAACTCCCGAAGTGTGGATGTGGATTGTAGAATCAGTGGAAAAAAAAATTACGATCATTTGAAGTACATGGTGTCAGAAATCTATCCCTCTTGAAATGGATTGACTAAATACATGAACAGGATTCCATGTAGAAAGGTGATATGGAGGTTACATATCTATTGACATGCTATCACTTTACGATGCATAAAGAGTTATTTTTTTCTCGATTTCGGCGAAACTTGCGTTCTACATCAAACCTATTTTTTATGACATCTGCTCTGAAACTGCAAGTTTCGTTGCCAGTTTTGTCAGTTGAAAGAGGCTGATTTCAGGATGATGCCGTGAAAAGTTGTCAAATCGCGAATTCAATGAATCAGCGGTGTGAATTGGTGTTTTTCAATCCCTTGGGATTGCAAAATGGGTCTATTACAATCCCTTGGGATTGCAAAATGGGTCTATTGCAATCCCTTGGGATTGCAAAGAGAAATAACTGCCCTGTTGCAGATTTCAGACTATTGAAATTGACAGTTGAAGTTCCAGAGCAAATGTCATGAAAAACATAGTGTGTGACACGGGATGAAACATGAACGCAGGCACGGGTGGTGTCTGCCCTCGCCTTCGGCTTCGGGCAGACTACTTCACCCTGGCCTGCATTCACCTTGTTTCATCCCTTGTTACACAATATACTATTTCATGAATCATTAAATGAATCAATTTCAGCTCTTTCTATAACATCGTTTCCAAGTTATTGGCGAAATCATATGATGTGGTTAGTGAAAAATACGTGTAGCATGCTCATAAGACATACAGATATTTGCATAGAGATGTATTGAGGACCATAGTCCTGTCTGGATAGATTTGCAACTCTTTACAAACTTCTCATACATGACGCCAAATGTCAATTATATTTCAGAAATGTTGCAATATTCAGCAATTTCGAAACACATATCTTTCAAACATGATTGACACATTTCCGTGCAACATGAAATATATTTGCATTTCGCACAGATATATATGAAAGGTTTTAGCAACGTTAGAGGGTAACATTTATCTACATATAGCAATAATAATTAAAGAGAAATACTTGTGCAAAATTGAGATTTTATAGATAATAAGGTGTATATGTGAAAATAGTGAATGTTTCGTAATTTTTCTCCTATTGAGGTCACAAAGGATTGTAAGGTAGAACATTTCATAACAATTTTCAGTAATTGGACTTTGCTAATTTTTTTACGAAATTCATTATTTTCACATATAAGATACCATATTTTGTTAATAATTAAAAAAAAGTCAGATTAAAGGGTGTGCAATTCGTCTAGACTGACCCTTTTTCCTCAAATAGTAGCATCAATGAACACTAAAATCCCGCCGTTAGAGATTTTTTCAAGAATTATTACTCTTAGAATAAAATATATCCTGAGAATATGGCCGAAGCACGTGTATTTCAAATGGGGAAATGCACCCTCATTTAGGGAGGGGTTAGCAGTTAGATAAAAATCTGAAAAAATTAGGGTACTGTTTTTGAATTATTTGGAGTCGATTTGGGGTCGTCTGATTAAAAATTCGTCCGAGCCCCAAACCAGGACCACCCTAACATAGATATACCTTAACATTTTTCAATCCATTGTATCAACTTTGTTACTAAAATTTTTGTTCGATTGAAAAATGAAAAACTACGACAAAATTATTTTTCTCTAAACTACTCAAATATAGAAAAAAAAAAATCCATTTTTAAACCTAATTGTAACAAGTACAGTTTGAAGTGATTATGAGCGAAATTAATATCAATTTTCCCTATGAATATTTATTATTGCACATTTCGATTGCACAAACGGGTATTACTATAATATAGTAATACCCCTATAATATCCCTAACAGCACCGAGACGTTGCAGCAACGTTGCAGCAACATAACTTTGCAATATTGGCAATATTGCAGTTATATTGCGCAATGTTGCTGCAATGCCCCTGCAATGTTGCTGCAATGTCTCTATGTCCGCTTTTCATTGCATAACATTGCAATATTCCTGCAACATTCCCTGCTTAAGAAAAATTATTCAAACCAATAGAAGGTTTAGTATGAGTCGTAATCGGATTTCTGTTTAAGTTATTTCCTAATGAAAGGCCCTTTTCCAATTTACATTTCCAATTCGTTCATATCGGTGTTGCCCAATTAACTTTCTCATTTTGTACATAGGATTCTATCGGTTCCATTCGTTTCTTCTAGCACAAAAAAAAAACCAAAAAAAAAAAAACGGATTGAGATTTTTTCACCCACAACTAATTCTTTTTTGAGCGGTCGAGCACAGTGATTATTTCGGAGTGTGCGAAATTTTCTATTCGCAGACTAATCGTTTTTATTCATGTGGGTCACCATCCAAATTCTGGTCGCCGATGAGATTGCCTAACTTCGTTGATCAACTGACGTCCGGTGTCGATCTGGATCCAACGTCGCCTGTTACAATCTTTAACACTTTTAGACTCAATAGGTAAACTTTGATTCGTGAGGATTGACATCAATATGTATGTAACTGTAACTGTTGACCCGTGGCGGGTTAATTTTCAGTGAAATAAAAATAAATGATGAAATCTAGTGATAAATTCTGTCACCATATGGCATTCAAATTACAGTTAATTATAAGTGTCCGTTTTTGTCCGTAATTATTTTGTCCGATTGATTGATACATGGAAAATTGAATTCTTGTATTTTCACATGCGTGAATATATAAATATAACATAGTTGCATTGCAGCAACCTTGCGGCAACATTGCAATGCAATGTTGCAAATGTTATATTGCAGAGATCTTGCAGCAACATTGTAGTGCAATGCAATGAAAATGAAATTTAGCAATGTTGCTGTGACATTGCTGCAACGTTCCGTGCTGTTAGGGATAGTATACATATTACGTATAATAAAACGTTAAAAATATATTTAATCGTCCCCGTTCGTGCCGTTATACTTTCGTCCCCGGTCGCAGTTTTACAATTATCGGCATGTTCTACCATTACATTTGAATTTGACAATTTCCATAGTACGTTTTCGAAAGAGGGAGAAAAGTAGATTGTAAATATACAAAATGAGTGAAGGTAACATCAGCGGTTCGGCAGAAATGAAACAAAGAAAATGAAAAATCAAATTTACCAACTTATATCGAAAAGAAGTTTCCAAATCTCACATTGCCTGCTAGAAACTGAGGCAACTTGTAAACTCGTCAAATGTAGATTTATTTTAAGCATGATTCAAACCCTGGTGAAAATAATTTCTACGCCAAAATACGAAAACATTCAAAGCGTGAAGAATCGTAGTTTTTCGTAGTTTTCCGTAATTTATCGTAGTTTTAAAAGTAAAAAACTACGAATTTCCACGACAAATTACGAAAATCTACAGTCTTCAAGCACCGGAATATCAGTTCTACGATTATCTATGAAAATCTACAAAGATCTACAAACAAAATGGAGCGAAGTCTTTTTTTGAATTTATCCTGTAGTTTTGGAAGTAGAAATCTCCAAATTTTCATGAAAAATCATGAAAACCTCTAATCTTCAAGCGAAAGAATATCAGTTCTACGAATATGTCGTGTGTCTAATGGCATAAGGTCGTAAGCGCCAAAAAATTATTTTTTTTGCGCATATGCCCAAAAGATGTGATATTGCATGAAAAAGATTTTGTCACCAAAAAAACGAATTTTTTTTTTTTTTGGCGCTTACGACCTTATGTTATTAGACACGCGATGTATGAAAAACTACGAAAAATGATTTAGCTTCATTTCGTTCGTAGGTCTTTGTAAATTTTCGTAGATATTCGTATAATTGATATTCCGTTGTTTGAGGACTGTGGATTTTTCTAATTTTTCACAGAAATTCGGAGATTTCTACTTCCAAAACTACAGGATAAACTCAAAAAAAGACTTCGCTCCATTTTGTTTGTAGATCTTTGTAGATTTTCGTAGATAATCGTAGAACTGATATTCCGGTGCTTGAAGACTGTAGATTTTCGTAATTTGTCATGTAAATTCGGAGTTTTCTACTTCCAAAACTACGAGAAAGTACGAAAAATGATTTAGCATCATTTCGTTTGTAGATCTTTGTGAATTTTCGTAGATATTCGTATAATTGATATTCCGTTGTTTGAGGACTGTAGAGACCCACGATGACGGACGAAAAAAAGGATTTCCAAGCCTCCCGCAGAGGGAATTATCATTATTCTTCGTTTCCACGATATAAAAAAATAGAAAAACATTAAGAATTAAACACAGAATTTTTCGTAATTTTTCAAGAATTTTCGAAACGTTGGAATATGGTGTTTCGTTTGTTCAAAATGTTCAAAGTGCTGAGAAAAAAAAAGGAATAATGACCCCATCATGGGAGGGGTGTTGAAATGATCGAAATGAAAAAAAAAAAGATTTTTGAGAATTTTTCGAGATTTTTGAAAAATGCCAATTTCAAAATGGGGTGGAATAATCATGGAAAATTAACGGTTGGAGGGAAAAATCTGAAAAAATTCAGCAGTGCTTTTTCGAGATCGTAGAATCGTATAAAAAATCGTGAAGCGAATCAAAAATGGTGAGGGAAAAACATTGGTCGAGTTCACGTTGAATTCCCCATATACATATCATCGTATCGCATTCTATGACTATCCATGAAAAACTACGGTGAACTACGGATATTTACTACAAATATCGCATACAGTATTACATATACCGGGATGATTTCTTGATAGTATACAGGTGACAGCACATGCGCCAAATAATTCATTTTCATTGGTCGGTAAAGTCGTCACGCAGTGCTATTTGAGGCCAGCCTGCCTCAGCATACGACGAAACTCGCGCATGCGCAGTCACCTGTATACTATCAAGAAATCATCCCGGTATATCGTATTCCATTCTGCGACCATCTATGAAAAACTACGATGAACTACGGATATTTACTACGAATATCGCATACAGTATTATCCTATCTACGACTATTTACGAAAAACTATGACAAAATACGGAAAACCACGATGAATCACAGATATTTGCTACGAAGATCGAAATCATATCGAATTTCGTTCTAGAACTATCTACGAAAAACTACTACTTTGTGCAAAATCTGACGTAAAAAAAAAACTACGAAAAGTCCGAAATCCTCTACTTTTTCGTAGATAATTTTCATAGTTTGGCGTAGAAATTATTTTCACCAGGGAATGCCACCTATTAGCATGTCACCAAACCTTGTATAGGGCGAAAATTACGAATGTTACAATTGACGCGTGTTACAATTTTCCCCGGTCTCCCCTACATTATTACAGAAATCCCTTTGTCATATTTCAAATTAAACCCGTTAGCCAAATGTGACTGTAATGTTGCAGACGTGTGTTGACACCTTTGACTATATAACCCTGGACTGCTAACGCTAACTTCAGGCGTGTTGTCAGGATGTGGCGCTACAGGCAGTCAACGGTCGAGTTCAGAACTACTGAGTTTAATTGTTTCGCTCAGATCAGGGCCGGGATTCTGGATCTTTTAACGCCCGTGCTTACATGCAGATAGCGACTTTTTCATAGCGACTATGACTGTTAGCGAGCGTCGTCGTAATGTTTTGGATGAGCGGTTGGCTGCTGACAAACGATTAACGAATATGAGAACTGTATTTTTCTCAAAACATAACGTCAATAATTATCGCCGGTCGTTACGTAGCACTGAAAGATCCAGAATACCAGCCCAGGGTGCTTATTCACTAACTTTTGCGTTATCATAACTGCAGAATAGCTGCAGAAAACAATGTCAATCCATGAAATAGGAGCAGCTCATTGGTAGCCGCCTATCGTTTTATCACCCGTATTCTTCAAGTTAGTTCACTTATAACCTCAAATTTCTCTGAAGTGAAAATCTTTTCATATCGTTCTATTGATATTTTTATCCGGATACTGATTTCAGAATACAGAGAAACGAGAATTTAAAAAAAAAAAAAATTATCTTCACGGGCCAATAAAACAAATCGTAAAAATTACATTGAAACCAATTTATTACCCTTCTATATTCTTGCATATAATATTAAGAACTTACGTAAACGTTTCCTAGATTTTCGTAACTCATAATATGCTTCATTTATTAAAAAATTTTACTATTCCGGCATTGATCAATGATATTATTTAGTAAACTATTCTTATTTTGTCCTGTGTTCATCCAAAATACTAAGTACTCATTCAAATTTCCCGCGGAATTGACTGCCGAGAAGTCCAAGGAGTGGGGTAGATGTTGGAAACATCGGCTTCGCATACGGCTTATGGGAATAGTGGGGGGCATTAGCAGTCCAGGGTTATATAGTCAAAGGTTGACACGTTATGTATAGTACATTCGTTGACGCCACATCGGTACGTGAGTCGAAGAGTATGCTACCTCAGATTAACTTGAGGTGGGACAGTTTTGGGCGTTAATCTGAGGTGGCATACTCTTCGACTCACGTACCGAAATAATATCGGGACGTAATTTCAATCTTCCGGAAGCATTTTTGCATTACCAACGTTCATATTTCTGTTAGGATTCATCGATGTCACATAATTACCCGAAAGCGGACATTGCACACTTTTGGAATGTCTTTGGAACCATTTTGAAAAATTATGTAACGTAATTGCTCATGTTTCTATAATATTTGGATGTTCCAAAGATCACGTTCTCAATACATCTACGGCTTTTAATAAACCAAGCTTACCTCATCGTTGTCGTTAGAAATAGCGTATCTCCTACACTTTTAACACAAGGCTACGCTGCTTCTTACAGGAACGCTGAGTGAGATAAGCTTATCTCATTAGAGGCTGTCGACATATCTAATACTCGGAATGCTGTACAGGCATGCGATTCAAACTTGAGTGAAATTGTTCATATTGAGATTTTACTGTGATTTTTTTTTTTTCATGTGATCCCATTGAGACGCCATCTTACAAATTAACGCTATGCAAGTACGAAATAACCGAAACATTAAGCCCGGATTTTTCAGCTATACTGATAGTGAGGCTGATAATGGAAATTGTATTTCAATATTTTTAATAATTACAAGAATCATCATTTAATAAAATGAATTTGATTTTCACGAATTGTTGGATTAGTTCAATAGCTTCAAATCATATAATAATCTACCTGGGGTGACTTGATATACTTGGAATATGCTTGGAAAAGCGTCTCGTTATATCCCCTTATTGTTCCTACTTTTTTTTCAAAAAAGATAAAGCTTATTTAACTAAATTTTATACATGGGGAGTTCCATATGAACTGTACAATTGGTTGTCCACACCCCTTTCGATTTGTCTCAACCTTAGTCAAGTTGAGTAATAAGTTGAAAAAAAAATTCCTCTAAATAATGAAAATTCTACCTTTGACAGGTCGCGAGTAACACCGAGTCACAAATTTTGAATTATTTTTTTCAAATCGCATTCGAGTTAGAAAATCAATTAGATATGAAAAAAAAAAATTTTTAGTACGTATTTTTATTCTAACGTTGCAAGTGTTTCGAGTTGTCCCGAAATTGTTTCACCCAAAAATGGCCCACACTGAGAGAAATGAGGTTTCATTTTCGGGTCTTCAGAGCCTGAAATCTGGGTACTTTATGCCAGAATCTGTATGGCAGCTGAAGGACACATCAATATTATGGCAATTAATCATAGCCGCATGTGGCTTCGTGTCCATTATGCTTTTATTCAATATTCCACACCTGTATGGCAATTGATCTCAAGAGAGAAAAAAAAGAGATATATAATTGTTTCAACTATGCGTAGAGTTCAACGAATTACAGTCGATATTACTATAACTATTAAGCAAATTCAACAATACATATTACATCATTATCATAGAATCAGTTATACAGGGAAAGAAACATTTATTTACAACATACATATTATTAACACATCATTAGTACAAGTATTGAGCGGCGCTTACAGATGACATCTTCCACGTCTATATATACTAACCAACTTCTATAAGTGGCACTCGCGAGAATATTAAAAGCGTTCGTCGCCGCCTTACGAGAAAATATTGAAGTAATGTACAATATGGTTGAGTGAACTAATAAAATTTAACTTCACAAAATTTCACCATATACACACGAGCAAACACATGATACCGAAGAACATATAGTACAATAGTGCATCGTAAAAATGATGATAATTCATTAAAAGGTGCTGAAACCGTAAGACGTACGTTACCCTCCGGCGTAATAATGGATATTAAAATACTGAATTTTGGTCTAAATACTACGTGGAATCACACATAGTCAAAATCCAATGTCAAATTATGCCATTCACGGCTGGTAAATCATCCTTATTGTAGATATTGCCGAACCGAAGAACATAATTTCCACCATCTGTTCCATAAAATCCTATCCTTATGGGAAATTTTGCCCAAATGTAGCATTACGTACCAGAAAGCGAAACCTCATTTCTCTCAGTGCACATTTTTTTATTTTCTTCTACTTTGACAATATTATGCTTATGCCAGTATCTGATGATCCATTACAAGCATTAGCTTGAAATCGGAAACGAGGCTTTAACCTTTTCGAAATGAACGTTTTCTGTCAAAAATAAATTTTCAAAAGCGTAGTTACCAAGGGCCTTCGCGGTCGTTGACTTCGGTCCTGGCATCAGAATCCACAATCTTTCGATCCAATGGCAGACTGACTTTTGAGAAAATTACACGATTAAATCGTATCTTACAAGGGAACCCCGCCAAGTGTTTCCCTCCGATTTCAACGAAACTTTGGGAGATTGTAGAGGGGTGAAAATATTCGACACGTATTTTTTTTATATCTGCGGAACTCCACCCCAAGGGGGTATAATCAACCCAATGCCGGATTTCGGCCTAGGCCCGCGAAGCCCGGGCCTAGGGGCGCCAGGGTAGGTGGGGCGCGACGTCATGATTTTTTTTTTTTTTTAATGCTTAATGAAAGAATGAATACTAGACACTGAGAAAAATTTTGTATTATATTTTTCGTTGAATTACTGTAGATTTCACTGAAGAGCGTGATTTAACAAATTACAATTGTATTTAGTATCGGATTTTTTTCTAAATACAAATTACAACTGTATTTAAAATCGAATGTTTTCTAATTACAAATTACAAATCAATGGCTCAGTCGAATAACGCAGTATCTCGCATTACGCTCGGGTAGCAAGCTACACCTCGGGAGCGAAACGTTGTTTGCTCCCTTGATGCACAATATACTATTTATCCATAGAATAACTTAATTTCCAAAATAGACGTACATTTTCGATTTGAAAATGCAATTGCTAAATCAGTGAATAAAGTTAATCGACAAATAAAAATTATCCGTCGTTGGTGAAACCGGCCATAAGACTTGTAATTGGGCCAAAAAATGGCGTCAATTATATTCGACTAATGTAGTTAGCTCCGAACATGCTGTCAAATACATTGCAGAAATTGTAATTAGGCTGAAAATGAATAAGAATTACAATTGTAATAATTTGTAATTAGAAAAAATCTGACAATAATAGTACTTTTCGATACTAGTGCGAAAGTGTTGATTCTCGGACGAGTGTGAAGTTTTTCGCCCGAGCGAAGCGAGGGTGACAATCACACGAGTCGAGAATCATCTTTCGCGCTTGTATCGAACTTCATTTTTCAACACAGCGCGCGCCAAGTTGAATTTTATGCACGCGAAGCGTGCGCAAAATCGAACTTTGCGCACGCCATGTGGAAAATACAGTTGTACTTAGTATTTAGAAAAAAATCCTATACTAAATACAATTGTGATTTGTATTTAGATAAAAATTCGATACTAAATACAATTGTAATTTGTAATTTGTGGCTAGCTAATTACTAATTTGCCCAACTCTGGTTATTAGATGATATCCATATTTGATTTGAAGCATGGGAAAAAAATTGCTTAAGGCCGGTTCCATCTCAAATCACCCAGCAAGGTCGGGACGAAAAATTCAAATGATCCATAAAAAATGTATGTCATTCTTTGGCAAATTTGGGTGACCTAAATTCAGTCATTTTGCTTAAAAAAAAATTGTGTCGCCCTATACGGATTTTACAATTTTTCCGGTGAAAACCCGTTTTCACAGATTTCGTAAATCTACTTTTTCTTTAAAGTGCTATAACTTTTGAACCAATCGACGGATTGAGATCATCTTAGTCCTGCAATGTGCGTATTCTATTCGTCTTTGAATCGATTCCAAGTTCAAGTAGATCGATTCAGAATCGCATCAGTTATCCAATATGATGTGAAAAAAAGCGAAGAAATTCAAGCGCAATTTTCGGCAATTGCATATATTTTGTTTTCTTCGCTGATTTTTTTCCAAATAATATTTGAAAAACTCTAACTTCTCGTGCAAGTTTCATTAGCGACCAAGCTTTTTTTAAGAAGTTATGAATTTTCCAATATCACGAATTTTCGATATTATCAAGCAGCTTATATTTTCCGCTATGAATAATTTTTACATGGGTTGACTATGTTCTTCATTGCATTGTTTCTTGCTACGTGATACATGTGGGTATACACGGAAAAACGTACACACAGAGAATTTTATGATAAATACTACTATCGAAAATAGTACAACCGATTCAATAAAAGCGATGATTGAATTCAACACTCTGATGATAATATTAACCATCTGTATAAAAAAATTCACCACTCTGATGGTAATGGTTATCATCGCTTATGTTATTATGAACGATACAATACCATACCATACTATAACATTCTAATATCGTACACGCTATCATAAAATTCTCTCAGTGTAGGTATGAAAAGTACGAAAAATATATTTAAATATACTACTCTATAATAACCTTCAATGAGTTGAATAAATACAACAGTAAACATAAATATACCATACATATACAAACAAAAGTTCCGACATACGCCTATTTGAATTGTCTCTAACATCACTAATTCAAATTATTGCTTGTTCAACCCAGGCGTGTTGATTTGTTTTTGCAGTGAAGGTACAGCTCGTCTCTATGTCCTTTTTCCAAACGTGAGCTTTTTGTATCCCTTTGATTATTTTCACGTTTTTCCCGAGGGGTCAATCACTGGACGAAAATGGCGTACACCGATTACAATTACAGTGATTACAAATTGATTACAAGGATTACAAAGATTACAGAGATTACAAAAGATAACAAAAGATTACAAGAGATTACAAAAGATTACAAAAGATTACAAAGATTACAAACATTCCAAAAGATTACAAAGATTACAAAGATTACAAAAGATAACAAAAGATTACAAGAGATTACAAAAGATTACAAAAGATTACAAAGATTACAAACATTCCAAAAGATTACAAAGATTACAAAGATTACAAAAGATAACAAAAAAATACGAAAAATTACGAAAAATTACAAAAGATTGCAAAAGATTACAAGAGATTACAAGAGATTACAAAGATTACAAGAGATTGCAAAGATTACAAAGATTACAAAGAATACAAAAGATAACAAAAGATTGCAGCAAGATTACAAAGATTACAGCAAGATTACAAGAGATTACAAAGATTACAAGAGATTGCAAAGATTACAAAGATTACAAAGAATGCAAAAAATAACAAAAGATTGCAGCAAAATTACAAAGATTACAGCAAGATTACAAGAGATTACAAGGATTACAAAAGATTACAAAGATTACAAAAGATTACAAAAGATTACAAGTGATTACAAATACCTTGTACACCAGATTACAACAGTGATTAACCCCTCGGTTTTTCCATTTTTTCTGTTTTACTCTCTCGGAATAATTGTAATTTTTCTGGTGTAATTAGGGAAAGTTGAATAGCTGATGTGTATTTTTGTACTGTTTCAACAAAAGATTAAGCTTCTTGAATAGCTTCGATATGTTGCTTTGAAAGATTGTGCTTCGTTGCCAAGTACTTTACTAATCCGTTTACTGTGGTATTTAGTCAACTCATTGGAGGTAAATATAGAGTCGTATATTCAAATATATTTTTCCCACTTTTCATATCTACGTATTTCCTTATATATACCCACATGTATCACGTAGCAAGAAATAATGCAATGAAGAACATAGTCGACCCATGTAAAAATTATTCATAGCGGAAAATATAAGCTGCTTGATAATATCGAAAATTCGTGATATTGGAAAATTCATAACTTCTTAAAAAAAGCTTTGTCGCTAATGAAACTTGCACGAGAAGTTAGAGTTTTTCAAGTATTATTTGGAAAAAAATCAGCGAAGAAAACAAAATATATGCAATTGCCGAAAATTGCGCTTGAATTTCTTCGCTTTTTTTCACATCATATTGGATAACTGATGCGATTCTGAATCGATCTACTTGAACTTGGAATCGATTCAAAGACGAATAGAATACGCACATTGCAGGACTAAGATGATCTCAATCCGTCGATTGGTTCAAAAGTTATAGGACTTTAAAGAAAAAGTAGATTTACGAAATCTGTGAAAACGGGTTTTCACCGGAAAAATTGTAAAATCCGTATAGGGCGACACAATTTTTTTTTAAGCAAAATGACTGAATTTAGGTCACCCAAATTTGCCAAAGAATGACATACATTTTTTATGGATCATTTGAATTTTTCGTCCCGACCTTGCTGGGTGATTTTAGATAGAACCGGCCTTAACTTATGATCATGAAACTGAAAGGTAATCTCAAATACACGGAGAGAATTTTGCTGGTAGAGATTGCCATACTGTCTGGTGGCGGTGAGCCATACTAGACATTGCACGAAATTTGATACAAAGTATAGGAAAAAGTATGAGGAAAATCGTTGATATACCAATGTTTATATTATTGTTTTCAATATTCGTGAGACTTTTTCCTATACTTTTATATCAAATTTCGTGCAATGTCTAGTATTGGCTCACCGCCACCAGACAGTATGGCAATCTCTACCAGTAAAATTCTCTCCGTGTAGGGGCGCCATGAAGTTACGGGCTTAGGGCGTGAAAATGTTTAAATCCGGCGTTGAATCAACCCCTGAAAATCGCAGATTTCGCTATTCGATAGCTCGCGAAGAACGAACGGCCGAGGATTCTTGGCTGACAAGGTGCTACCGGGGGATTTCGGGGTCGCTGATTACGAATCTGGCGTCAGATTTTCAAAATCAATTTTCGTTTCGACGTTCGCCATATTGGATCCGCCATTTTGAATTTTGAAAATCTGATGCCAGATTCGTAATCAGCGACCCCGAAAACCACCGGTAGCACCTTTTCAGCCACAGAACTATAGAATAGCGAAATCTGCGATTTTCAAGGGGTGATTACACCCCCTTGGGGTGGAATTCCGCAGATCTAAAAAAATACGTGTCGAATATTTTCACCCCCTCTGCAATCTCCCAAAGTTTCGTTGAAATCGGAGGGGGACACTTCCCGCACGAAAATATATATAGGGGAGACCGGGGTAAAGTGAACTCTGGGGTAAATTGAATTTCTGTAATTATTCTGATATGGATAAATGTAAACACGTGAAAATAAAAATGAAGAAGTCTAATATCATCGCGATAATAAAGAAATCGATTTGTTTTAAAATTTTCGTATTCCTGAGAAAAAAGAGCGAAATGAATATTTTGGTGCTCTCTAACCATAATTTTCGTGATTTTAATTCTTAGTTTACATGTACTTCTCATGAAGTTTTTAGATTAAAATTTATTTTATCGACTTCTGCAATTATTAAACTATTCATCAACAATTATAACAATATTGAAAGTATTAGTTATATCGGTTGAAATAAATATTATTTTGAAAATATAGCTTTGGGGCAAATTGGTCGGGGTAAAATGATTCTGCGTGAGCGAGCAACGGTCTGCGCGTAAAAGCTGCGCAATCGTTATTGAAACAAATCTAGTGTAACCGGTGTAGCGCAGGCCTTGGAAAATTTTAAATTTTATTTTAATTTTGTTAAAACGATAACCTATAAAGATATAAATATTCTCAATACAACCTAAAAACTTTGCTTGGTGCAAATCGAAAATTTTTTTTTTGTATCTTTCAAAAGTTTTAAATTATGGTTCGGAAGTACAAAAAAAAAGGATTATATCAGAATTGGAAAAAAGAAGATTTATGTAAAGCTATTACGGAATGTAATTCAAAAAATGTTACTCAAGTATCACAAAAGTATGCTATACCAGTTTCGACTCTTCGAAGAAGAATACAAAGATTTAAAGATCAAAAAATCACACCTGATGACATAAAGATTGGACGATACCGACCAACATTCAATGTAGAAGAAGAAAAGCTTTTGAAAGAGTACATCATTGACATGGACAAACGCATGTTTGGCTTGCAAGTAAGCGAACTACGTCGCATAGCCTTCGAATTTGCAGAAGCTAATGACATTGCTCATCGTTTTAATAAAGAAAATCGAATGGCTGGGGAAGATTGGTATAAGGGTTTCATGTCTCGAAATCCAGATTTATCGCGAAGATCCCCTGAAAAAAACATCCCTGACTAGAGCTAGTGGTTTTAATAAGGTAAACGTTGGTGCTTTTTTCGCGTTACTAAGTGACTTAATGAATCAATATAAATTTTCACCAAGTCGTATTTTCAACGTTGATGAGACGGGTATCACATCAGTGCCTAATTATGTGCCAAAAGTTCTAAGTATAAAGGGGAAAAAACAAGTTGGTACTGTGACGTCTGCAGAAAGAGGGGAAACAGTGACCTGTGTCATTTGTTGTAATGCAGCTGGGTATTTTGTTCCACCCCTGATGATTTTTCCAAGAAAAAAAGAAAATTCCGAATTTAAACTTGGATGTCCACCTGATACATTACTTGTCTTCCATCCATCCGGTTGGATGCAATCAGATATATTTTGTCCAATTTGGTTTAGTCATTTTGTAAAATTTTCCAAACCCTCAGAAGAAGACCCAGTTCTTCTAATTCTGGATGGTCATGCGACACATGTAAAAAATTTGGCTCTTATTGATGCTGCTAGAAAGTCACACGTCCACATTTTGTGCATACCACCGCATACGTCGCACAGAATTCAACCTCTAGATTTGACCTTTATGGGTCCACTGAAAAAATTCTACAGCCAACAATGTTCAGCATGGTTAAGAAGCCATCCAGGTGTGACGATAAAAATCAAGAATATCGGCGAATTATTTGGAAAAGCTTATATCTCTGCTGCTGTGCCTAAAAACGCCATCAGTGGTTTCAAGTCATCTGGCATCTGTCCCTTAGATGTGAATAAATTTAAATATGAAGATTTCGCTGCATCTTTGACTACTGATATCGATATAACACCTGATGAGTCACAAATGTGTGACACTCCTGTTACTAAGCAATCTGGACTCAATGATGAATTGATTAATTGCCAAATACCAGTATTACTAAGCAATAACGTAAGTGATACGGATAAATGTAACGTACTATATGAAGAACCAATACCTACTAGTCATACTGCTGCTTCACCAACCATACTGTTGCAACACACAAACGATGTATTGAAGGATGTTACTTCGAGCAAAATTAATTCTAAGACTTCAATAAAGAAGAAAAAAATAATAAAACCTAGTGATATTGTTCCTTTACCCAAAGTGAAGTATAATGATAGAGTTAAAAGATCTATCAAACGTAATGGTAGAGCTGCGATTGTTACATCTCATGAATATAGAACAGAAATAGAATCATTAATTAAACCGAAAATTGGGAAGGTAGAAAAAGTTGATCAGCTAAATGTTCCTGACGAAGATATTATTGAGATGGGTAAAATAGGTAAGCGTAAGCGAAAGAAAGAAAATATACCTATTTCTAAGAAGAGACAAGAAGACTGTAGATGTTTAGTTTGTACCAAACTTTTCTCTGAATCTGCTCCTGGAGAGCAATGGATTCAATGCGAGAAATGCAAGAATTGGGCTCATGAAAACTGTGTTATTAACGCTATAAGAAGTTTGACCCACTTTGTTTGTGATAAATGCATAGATACAGTCATACAACAGTCTTTAGAATTGAAAAATGAATAATCCAATAGTTATCTGCTTAAGGGTTTTAAATTTTCTATCTTTCAACAAAAAGGATAATAGTTTATTATCGAAAAGTTCAAATGTTAACATATTAATGTTTTATAATTCATGTATATGTAAAGAAATAAAGTGAAATTATAAAGTCATCAATTTTATTTTTCAAATTACTGAAAGTTGATTCGTAACCTCTTTTATATAAGTTCAAATCAGCCTGTCACCTCACACTCGTTTTGCAATAGATATGCACGGAAAAGGTTTCGGGAATGCTGCAGCGCCGAGCGGCGGAACGGTGAGTTCCGCGTGTCTAAAGACAGCTGCCGTCTCTGCGACGGAACGCTGCGCTCCCTCGCGAGAACGCTGCAGTCATTAAAGCTTACTTCCTTCCACGAAGTAATAATAAGGAGACCGGACTTCGTTATACAATTTTGACTATGTTCACTGTACGACAAAGGAGGAGTCCGCTGAAAAGAATACCAAAAGTTTCGCGCCGGCGCGTTACGCATTCTAGCGGTGTCTCTTTCTCTCTCACAGAAAGTGCAAGAGAGATAGCTCGGCCATCATCACAAAATAATAAACAGTGATTTAGTGAGGTTATGGTGTTTTGTTGTTTTGTTGTGATCACGAAGTAATATAAAAGTATTAAAACCGGCAAGGGTATAACGAATATTATTATTATTATGATCGAACTATTCATCCAACATAATGACAAACATTAAATATATTTACGGAGGGAGCTCTGAATAACGTATGTTTGTTTTCATCATCCTAACCTCAAAATCGTAACTTCGTCGCGATTTCTTGGCAATCCTGATGAAAAATAATGATCGTTATTTGTACTATTATACTGCAAATTGATCCTGTTTCATACTAGCTTTCTTCTTTATATTTTGTACTCACCAGTTAAAAATGCTCGTTAATGTCGCTACCCTTGCCGGTTTTAATACTTTTATATTACTTCGTGATAACAACAAAACACCATAATCTCATTAAATCACTGTTTATTATTTTGTGATGATGGCCGAGCTATCTCTCTTGCACTTTCTGTGAGAGAGAAAGAGACACCGCTAGAATGCGTAACGCGCCGGCGCGAAACTTTTGGTATTCTTTTCAGCGGACTCCTCCTTTGTCATACAGAAACCGCTGCCCCATTTTGAAACGAGGCCTCGGCTGAGTCCGGTCTCCTTACTATTACTTCGTGCTTCCTTCCCACTCTGCAGAAGGCTGCGTTCTGCGCGTGAGAAACGGCTGCCGTCTCAGCACTCTCGGTGCTGCAGCGTTCTCGCGAGGGAGCGCAGCGTTCCGTCGCAGAGACGGCAGCTGTCTTTAGACACGCGGAACTCACCGTTCCGCCGCTCGGCGCTGCAGCATTCCCGAAACCTTTTCCGTGTGGTTAGGAGGAGGTTGCGCATGGAAGATGCGCAATCGTTCAAATGCCTCTCTTGTCTGACACAATATGTGTTATGAGTTTTTAATAATTAATTGGATGAAATTTCTTTTACATCTGGAACTGATTTTAATATTTAACTACAATATAATATTGTACCATTTCAAAAAAAATAATTTAAGCTCAGTAAATAACCATTTTCTAATATTTTTCTGCATAAATTCAATTTGCCCCGACTCAAGTTCAATTTACCCCGGTCCTGGGGTAAATTGAACCTTTCTGACTCATTCATTATAATTGTTTTTAATGATAATATATACTTGAAATGATTAATTCCTATAATCGATTAATGTTTATTAAAGATCAAAGCTCATCTCAAACTTATTTACAAAAGAATTGATTGTGAAAATGAATTGTTTTATCACTTTAAACTTTTCATGGTTCACTTTACCCCGGTCTCCCCTACATGCGAAAAATATATGCGACATATATATGTGACGTATTTGTTTTTTGCGCTAACATATATTTTTATAAGTTTGATATAAATGTCGGATATATGTCAACATAAATGTTATATATATGTTATATATGCGACATTAGGGTGGTCCTTATTTGGGGGTCGGACGAATTTTATCCGTGCCGCCCCCTCAAAAGATTCGAAATAATTAAAAAGAAATCCCCCTAAAATTTCAGCTCCCTATCTCGATCCCAAAACGCCCCCCAAGAGCCTTGTTTTTTGCCATAAGAATAACACGGGATTTTCTTGAAAATTTTGAATCTATTTTTTTTTTTTTTCTAGTATATCGCTAAAATTTTTTTAATTATCACTTATTACTGAGTAAACGAACTATCTTTCACAGGAATTTTAGGTTTTTTATACACATCATACAATAGTGCCGTTATTGCTAAACGAAGATCAATTAATTTCAAAATTCACTCTTTAATAGTTTTTCGTGAATGACAGTATTTTTTTACATAGAATGAGCATTCCTATTAGTAGGAAATGGTTTTTTTTTTTTATATACATAGTATAAAAAAAAAGTATAAAAAAATTAAATTTTTTTTTTTATTTTCATTGAAAAATATTTTTTTATATATATATATATATATAAAAAAAAAAAAAACCATTTTCTACCCTTAGGAGTGCTCATTCTATGTAAAAAAAAAACAAAAAAACTGTCATTCAAGAAAAACTAATAAAGAAATTTTGAAGAAAGTGAATTTTGAAATTAATTGATCTTCATTTAGTAATAACGGCACTATTGTATGATGTGTATAAAAAACCAAAAATTCCTGTGAAAGATAGTTCATTTACTCAGTAATGAGTGATAATTAAAAAATTTTTAGCGATATACTAGAAAGAAAAAAAAATAGATTCAAAATTTTCACGAAAATCCCGTGTTATTCTTATGGCAAGAAACAAGGCTCTTGGGGGGCGTTTTAGGATCGAGATAGGGGGCTGATATTTTAGGGGGATTTTTTTTTAATTATTTCGAATCCTTTGAGGGGGCGGCACGGACAAAATTCGTCCGACCCCTAAATAAGGACCACCCTAATGCGACATAGCCCTCACGAAAAAAAACCCCGAACTTTAGGGGTATACCCCCAAATTTGGGTGTTAAACCCCGAAATTCCGAGGTAAACCCTCAACTTTGAAGGTGAACACTCAACCGTGGGGGTACACCCCTAACATTACGGGGTGTTCCCTCAAACATTTTGGGGTTAACACCTAACGTTGGGGGTATACCCTTAACCTTACGGGGTTAACCTTCACATTTCAGGGTTGAGCCTCAGATTTGAGGGTAACCCCTAAATTTGAGGGTTTACACCCAACGGTTTTTCAGGGTATACCCTCAGATTTGAGGGTAAATCCTAAATTTGAGGATTATAGAGCTGCGGGACACCCCCAGAAAAGTGGTCAGAAAACGATCAACCGACCAATCGCGTACTAGTGCCTAATTTTTTTTTTAATCAATTGAATAATGTTCAGAGATGGAAAATACGTGTTTTTGACTCAATTATAGAGGGCGCAACGTCTGCAAAAGGCACGAATACAGCTAAAAATAGACAAAATTTGATCTTTTTATATCCAATGGCATTTTCAAACTTGTTTGTGCATTGATTAACATTATTATCTGCAAGGACTTCAAATATATTGTTTCTTTTGAATATTTCGAGTCATGATAACTGAATATTAATGGAATATCCTTGGAAACGAAGCTGTTTGGAGAAAAATATTACGAAATATTTTTTATCGTAAATTTTGAGCTTCATAAAAAAGATTTCTTGACTTTTTGCTCTAAACCCACCCATTTCAGAGATATTTACAAAATAATCTATATGAAATTTGTAGATATGTTTAAACTGCAAAATGGATCTATAAATTATTTGCCGAATATCTTTTAAACGACGAGGTTTACAGAAAAATGACATCAGACTTTTTTGTGACCCATGAATTTATATAAAAAATATCTCCTGCTGAATTCTCCCAAACCCACATATTTCCGAGATTTTTGTGAATTATTTCAGACCTATTCCTCTCACTCATCGGGTTGCTATTTCTAAACTATTGCCAAACTATCAACCAGAGATGGTAATTAATTTTACACGCTTAACTGGAAAAAAAAAAACTTCATTGAAACTCTTCTTGCATCTCCTAGTAGGCGAAAAAAACGAAAAAGAAAAAATTTGAACATGAGTTGGTGCTCCGGCAGTGACGAAATACCTTTGGCGCGTATTTCGACTCATTAACAGTCATTCCAAGGGGTTGCCAACCCTTAAATTTGTTGAAAATTGTATGTTTCATATATTTCGATAGCACTTAGTTGATTAAAAAAGAAATTACGGACTAGTACGCGATTGGTCGCTACATGCTCGAAAACAGGGGGTGTCCCGCAGCTCTATTACACCCAACGGTCTTTCAGTGTATAATACCCTCAGATTTGAGGTTGTTACAAAAAGTAAATTATATACATAGTTACAGAAAAAAAAACGGTCAGTGTATAAAAATGTCAAAAATCGTTGTTTCGCAAGAAATAATATATTTTTTGCTCTGTCAGAAAATATAAAATGATAGTATAAGTATAAAATAGCGCGCGCGCTGTGATATAGTATACCTATACAGTTATTAACCCTCAATTTGAAGAAACCCCGGAATCCAGGGTTAACCGGGGACTGAGGGTTAACCCTCAAGTTGAAGAAACCCCGAAATTCAGGGTTTACCGCGAAGTTGGGGGTGAACCCTCAATTGGGGGTGCGAAATCACCCCCAACATTGAGGGTATACTTGGGGGTTATTTTGGGGGTAAATTTGAGGGTTTTTTTTCGTGCGGGAGATGTCGCATATATTTTTCGCATATATATTTCCGTGCGGGTTGGCGGGGCTCCCTTGTTAGTTTCAGAGGTTTTTTGACGCAGCTGAATTTGAATCTGACCTAAAAATTGCCAAATTCAAAATGGTAGATCCGATATACTGTGTAATTTAATCGCCTGTGACTCGAAAAGCACTTAGCGCTCGGAACTTTAGCTCAGGAACATTACTCTGGAATCTAACACACCCCCTCAAAGAAATGAGTGTCAACAATTTAGAGTCTGTCTGCTGTCATGCCCAGTTCACCTGAGCAATCCCAATGTTTCGGTTCACTCATCTCTTTTGTGAGCACATCTGCAGGCATCTCATTCGTTGGAAGGAATTTTAAGTCTATTTCTCCTTGTTCATATATACGTCAGAAACAAATTAAATGGTGCCTGATATCGATGTGCTTGATACTCAATTTATGTAGATATCTCCAGAGTTTAGATATATACCTCTAGCGAGGTATTTATTTCTGCACGTACCTTCACCCATATATAGATACTAAAATTTAAGTATCTTTTAGAATTGCACTGGTTATAAGCATACCTACAGCGCCTAACACTAAAGTCAATTTATAGAACCAGACTGACCTGTTTTCCGAAAAAAAACCTTATACGTTCATTACTCGAGATAGTTTAGCGACGAATTGCAATCTGAGTATGTTAATGCGTATGAAGAATGACAGGTGGAAATTCGGGAGATTAGATCTCTGGCTCTAAGAATTGTTCAAGTGATTGAATATTATTCGTACACGATTGATGATAAACAGTACGATTCTACTAATTATTATTTTAAAGTCTTCCGTTATATTCGCTTACGGTATATAATAAATTGGCTATCAGATATTCTCAGGTGCTTATGCTGCTGCAGGCATATATGTGCCGGTGTTATATATACAGGGTGTAAATCCTAACTCTGTACATACTAATAGGGTGTGTAGGGGCTGCCAATACAAGCATTTTGAGGTATGACACCCAAGGTCGGAAACTCATCCCAACGGCTGTGGAGGACTTTGAAGGTTCTGGTACCGCGCGCTTTTCGTAGTGTAATGAATCAGATGTGATAATTTTCGACCCAACATTTTATTCAGCCGTAGACAACAGTACAAATGTTCTTGCGTGAAATCAACAAAACGATAAACTTGGCAATAAAAAAATTACCAAACAATTTCCGGTGCTTATAAACAGAATTTGAAAAAGTTACGGAGAACGAAAAGCCCAAGTGTAAAAACCCCAATTCGTTTTCTATAACTTTTTCAAATTCTGTTCATAAGCACCTGAAATTGTTTTGTTATTTTTTTAATGCAAAGTTTATCGTTTTGTTGATTTCACGCAAGAATATTTATGTACTGTTGTCTACGGCTGAATAAAATGTTGGGTCGAAAGTGATCACATCTGATTCATTACACTACGATCAAACGTGCGGTACCATATCCTTCAAAGCTCTCCATAGTGGTTAGGATGAGTTTCCGACCATGGGTGTCATACCTCAAAATGCTTGTATTGGCAGCCCCTACACACCCTATAAGTATGTACAGAGTTAAGATTTACACCCTGTATATATGTGTAAAAATATGCATGACACTGGTATTTCAACATCACCATATCGAAACTAATTACATGTGCTTCATATATGTTTCGCAATTCGCTAGAGGCATTTCGCATGCCTAGCTTGTAAGGTTATTATACAATTTCATCTTTCCAGTGGAAAATATTAATCCGTTGTAAGTAATAGGTTCCCTTAAAACGGGATTTGGATTTTGGATCTCAAGGGTTGAATACTTCCAACGTTTGTCAATCAAATAAAATGAATACAATATTCAGAGTATTCGTCTGGAGAAATATTTGTAAAATTCTGTACTGATTGTAATATCACCACAGTGACTTGTACGCTGCTTCGTTCGTGTTTTTGCCGCGTTTATTCTAGTACCTAATTATTAAACTCAAGGTATAGGAGCGGCTTGTTTGAAACGTTGTATAATCCAGAACGCTGAAGGTTTTCAGTTGCGAAGATAAAAAGAACGCTGTATTATTCGCAGTAAACGTGTCTGTTATCTAACATGCCAGACGTTACGTCTGATACAAAAAGTTTTATTCATAATATGGAAAAGAAGAACCGTGTTGTGAATTCCATGCGGTTGTTCCAAATAGACCGCAGCTTTCCTGCGACTAACCAAAAGATTTTTATTGTCTAGAAATATAATGAACTAATGCTAATGCTATCAGGTTGTTACAAATTGAAATATCTTCTTACAGACCTGAGAAAAAATGAACGTGATTCGGAAATTCAACTGCAGACACTTAACGAAGGGGAAGATGACGAAATGGTAAAGACTTTTGATTGTAACTATAGTGTAAAGTTAATTTTTTATGCTAATGACAAATTATATGGATGCATATTTTCATATCTTCAAGTTGATCTTAAAAATTTTCGATATTTCTTAGACCCACACATTAGGACGCAAACTTTTTTACCTTAAATTTTTAATTTTCGGTCTCACCCGAAAATGTGATGGTTTCGATTAATTGAGTACGCCTCCCAAAATTTCAGATTGATGGAACCCCGCACGGAAATACATATATGCGAAAAATATATGCGACATATTTGTTTTTTGCGCTAAAATATAAGTAACATTTATTTATTATAAGTTTGATATAAATGTCAACATACATGTAGTGACATGTATGTCGACATAGATGTCGACATAGATGTCAACACTATGTAAAATTCATCACCCATATAGGATACATATATGTAAATGCGTACATATATGTTATAATATATGCGAACATCTTTGGATTTTGCGCACATATATGTTATAAGTGCGACATATATGTTGCATATATTTTTCGCATATATATATTTCCGTGCGGGACAATTAGGAGATCAACTAGGAGTTGATATATGTATATTCGAGTAATTAATCCGATCAATATACCAATTCATAATTTTCATTTCACTTTTTCAGCGAGTACTTGGCTTTGAGAAGAGCATGGTGGGAACCTTCTTGACTTACGTATCGTTTATCCTAACAGTGGGGTGTATTAGACTATTTTTTCACTGGTATCCACAATTGCATCTGTATGCTACGCACAGAAAATGTCCTCTGAATCGAGCTACAAGACTGCTAATTATTGTAAGTACGGTATTTCATACAAGCTCATTTTAATAATTATCAGATTGACGTGCCACGAGAGTTAGTTTTTGAATCAGAGCGTGGCTAGTCATCGTTGAAGAAATTTTTATATCCAGACATTATTTTCAGGATGATTATCAAGGAAAGTACAAATCTTACTTCGTCAAAGACCTAAGGACTGTGTCTACCGAGAAATGGAGGTAATTAATGATAAACTTCAGTTGCAACATATATTTAAATACACCTATAATAATATATTGAAACTAATTCCGGATAAACTTTGGCAAGCCATAGCTATCTAAGGTCAAGTTTTATCTACCGCTCGATCTCAATTCTCTCAATCTCTCAATTTTATGTTCAATATTTTGAATCAATTTCAGACAATACTCCGAATCAAATCAATTTAATTGATCACATTATTATAGTCCATGCGTCGAACGAGATATGCATTAGGGTGTATTGTATCTCGGTAGATTGGTCGAGCTCTAATTGGGATGATTTGGATAGTTATGCATGGTTTGAAATAATGTGACATCACACAATCACAATCACATAAATGACGACACTTATGACTATAAATACAGGATATCTATGATGATGAGCTTGTACGACGTGAATTGTTCTATAGTGTATGTGCAAGTGCTGAACATAGATTATGAAATAATAATAAATGCGTTTGAGATAATAATCACAATTCACGATTATGAAGGAAAGTGCAATTCACATCGAGAAGAAAAAGAGACTATATAAGTATAGGGGTAATATCATACTTCGATGGGGAGATAGGTCAAAGTTTGAAAATGTAAGCTTAGTATATCCACTGATTAGAGGTTATGCGACTGAACTACTGGATGTGTGGAAGACTGTTAGGGCTAAGTGCATGGATTCATATAGTTGGCTAATATTACGGGAGTTAGCCGTTATAAGGATTTATAGATAATGGGAGATTAAGATTAGATCACACCTGTACCTTAACGTCAACTGGCGTGACTTGAAACGCTTTTGGTATCCCATTGGAATCGACAGGAAAACCAGGCTAAGTGGAACAGCAAAAAATTATATGGTTGTCCATTTGGGCCACTATATTATATCTCAGGCTCTCTGAGATTAGAGTCAATAGGATTTGTCGAAGAGAAAGGAAAAGAATGAAGAATGGCCATTTAGAGGTGAATCAGTCTCGGGGTGACATTTTTTTTCAAATATGAAGGAGTCTCTCACAACTCAGCCACCCATTTAACTTGAGGTCTCCGAAAATTTCGTAACAATTTGTACATGTTATTGGGGATGAAAAAAAATTTTGGGAATTTTTTCAGATTTTTTGGTCATTACATTCCAGAAATCGTTTTGATCAATCATATTCATGTAGCGTGATAAATTGGAGAAGGAGAGAAAACTTGTTGGGATGAAATTTCTTTGTTTTTTTTTCAGCTTTTCGGTAAAATTGAAGAAACAAACTTTCGACCCATTTAAAACCCTTTTGTCAAAAAAATATTTTAAAATGTACTTTTTCCTAATTTAGGGAGTTTTTTTTTTTTTTTTTTCGTTTAAAACAATATCTAAGAAACGATATTCAAAATAGAGTTTTTGGAAAATAAAAATGGAGTGGAGACTTCCATTCTCTCGAATGATGACTGTTCGGCAGTAATGGTATTCGGGTATCCTATTTTCGGAATTTCGGTCATTATGAATTTTGGTCCTCCGATTTTTCGACCCCCACCCTAAAAGAGGTTCAAATGGTCGGAAATTTTTTTTTTTTTTTTTTTAATTTTACCGAAAAGCTGAAAAAAAAACAAAAAAATTTCGTCCCAACAAGTTTTCTCTCTTTCCCCAATTTATCACGCTATACGTAAAAATAATTGATTACAGCCATTTCTGGAATGCAATGACCAAAAAATCTGAAAAAATTTCCAACATTTTTTTTCATTCCCAATAACATGTACAAATTATTACGGAATTTTCGGAGACCTCAAGTTAAATGGGTGGCTGGGTTGACAGAGACTCCTTCATATACAGGGTGTATCACCTCAAGTGTCGAGAATGGGAGGGACTTATTTGACGCAAAGTCACGCCTGATTCGAGTCGTTGTTGATATTTTACCCTACACAAAGAAATTGTATCTTTTATTCTCGTAAGAATTTCGGTCCGCGAAATTCTTTTCTTTGTTGATTGGTTGGTGGGGCGTGACTTCGCGTCAACTAAGTCCCTCCCATTCTCGACACTTGAGGTAATACACCCTAAATAATCCATTTTGTGTCAAGGGAGTGATCTATGGCTCGCTGAGCGTGCACGCGCAGCCTCTGCTGATTTTTCTCCTGAATTCCTGATTTTTCAAAATGATAAAGTTTTTGAGGAGTGATTTTACAGATGAAATATGAATTTCTGCCACCTTTTTCACCGAATTTTGGGTTTTACAATCATTTCGCGAAAAACTTGTTGAAAGTAGGACATCCTTCTCGCCCCTCACAGCTAGAAGAGAATTTTTTTTCAACATGCTGAACATGTTACTCCCTGGCTAAATCCTTCATCCCTTATTTGAGACAATCCATAAAATGTCATTAACCCAAGACGGTCACACCTCATAAGAACCCCGTGGTGGTCACATGGGGTGACACACCCCAGCACTTTGAAGCGCTGTAGAATTTCGTAGAATTACCTTGGGAGCCCCAAAAAAATTGAGAACATATTTCAAACATTCCTCTATTAACATATCCAAGAATGTAACGAAAATTTTAGTTTCAAGTATGGTTAAAAAATTCGCGACGAAAAAAAATTGAAAAAAAAATTATTTTTTTTTAAATTAAAACTTTCGTCAGGGGTAACAACGTCGGTTTCCGGGATTAAGAGGGGGAAATTCGAGCTCGAAAATGACCTGGGGTGTGTCACACTCCATATGACCGTCTTGGGTTAGTGCTCCCTGAGAAACGCACTGAACAGATTGGTGGTGCTACAAGAGGCAAGGCAAACGATCGTCTCTGTCATTTGTTTTCGATTTTTCATGGTACTTTCTCCTCTATGTCGCACAGGAAAGCAAAGAGCCCACGCTTTCTGACTGCAGGTGAACGACCCGAGAAAAAAGATACACAATTTTATGTCTACTTTCTCTAAACAAGTTTTTTCATCTTTCTCGAAAGATTAGAAAAAATAAGAGCAAAAAAAAAAATACCTTTCCAAGAATATTCCAAGTATTTCGAATCGTCTCTAAAGCGGAACCCAAAGACAAAATCCGATGCAAAAAATGTTTATAAATCAAATCACGTCACGTTGAAGTTTATAAATATTTATAGAAAAAGAGAAAAATGATCCTATCAATAGCCGAAATCCCAGTCTAGAAGACCAGAGGACACTTTGTATCGAGCAAAAGATAGTACTTTGTTTAAAATTAATTTTGTTCAATAAACGAAAAATCAATGGTCAAACACTATCCACCTCATTTAAGGTGCTGCCTTACCCAATTCCACAACATTGTAGCGAACGCGTGCAGAAGGTGCTATTAAACGGAATATCTCTGCCTGGTCACCGAAATCAATGAAACAAAATACGTCGCGCAATTCTATGTGCGACTTCGGAGTCAACACGTACGGCCCAAAACATGTTCGTTTTGCGCTAAAATAGAGAAGATATCCATGTAAAACGTTTTACATGGCACCTTCTGCACGCGTTTATTACAATGTTGTGGAATTGGGTAGGGGAACACATTAATCACATTGCGAACCTCGGTTTTCCCCACACGGAGAGAATTTTATAGTAAGCGCTTTCATACTGGTATAAGAATTTCGATACATCGCGCACTTCTGAGGTCTCGTATACTGTAAGTATGGTAACTGTTCTCACAACTAAGGCAATGGTTACTATTGGGAACCTTAGAACCTCGATACGCCAACTAGTGGCAGAAAATAGAACTACTCAAAGAAGGCTACAGTAACCAATGAGAGGGCTTAGAACCTTGATACGCCAACTAGTGACGAAAATAGAACTACTCAAAGAAGGCTAAAATTTCAAAGCCACGCCCATTCCAAGGATCCCAATACTTATAGTACGAGTCCTCAAAAATGCGCGATGTATAAAAATTCCTATACCAGTATGAAAGCGCTTACTATAAATTTCTCTCCGTGCACAGGTACCCGAACCGACCCGACCCGACAAAATAGAGTACCCGCACACCTTTATGTCACGGTTGAGTAAACATGAGATAAAGCCTGGAGATCCTGTGCAATACGAGTAAATGGAACCAGAAATATATTAGGCGTTTCACTTCGACTTGGTTATTCTTTATCAGTCAGCTACTTGAACTTTTTATGCGATAGTAGTAGGTACCACTAAAATAAGCAGACACCCGTTTCGGTATTTCCAATTTTTTCAACAAATGGCCAATGATATGAATTTGTCAAGTTTTCAATTTTGCGGGAAGATGACATTTTCGAAATCAATCATCTCATCAATAGGTAATTTTCGCGTAAAACTGGTGAGAGCAGAATGGTTGGAGGAAAGTTTGCAGAAATAATCTTCAAAAAATATTTTCGATTTTGCCAATTAATGATAGGCGTTAATTGGCGGTTAATTGATGTTTAAAAACCATTTTTTTCTCAAGTTTGTTAGCTTCGATGTCAATTTGTTATTCTCAACTTTGGTTTGTACACCAAGCGTGTTTGATTCTGACCGATATGAAGTTGGCACCGCATAGTCTTCTGTCTCTTTCCTCCTCTATGTAACCATGAAGGATAGAAGGAGAAGACTGTGGTGCCAACTTCATATCGGTCAGAATCAAACACGCTAATGCCCGGTTGCATAAACGTGGGTTACCCGAAGGTTCAAATAACCCGTAGGTTACCCCGCAGATACTGCCTGTTCAACAGCGATTCATGACAGCTGTCAGATGATCGATGCGTGATCGTGGAAAAATATGGCGCGCCACGGCAGCCTGTAAAAGGTTGAACGGGTAGTGTCTGCGGGTTATTTAAACCTTCGGGTAGCCCACGTTTATGCAACTGGGCATTAAAAAAAAAAAAAAACTTTCGTAAATTGGAAGTTCAGTCAACTGAGGAGAAAAAAATAGGGTAAAAATGAAAAAGTGAACTGATATAGAGGGCAGGATTATTTTATGACCGGAACAAACCAATAATTTATTCATACTTTCGAACTGATAAAAATATAAATTTTGGTAGGGTCTGAAAATGTTGGCCTTCTGAGAGATTATTTCATGCATTGAAAGGAAAAACGAACGAAAAATGAATACGTAATAATATACAAATCTGGGTTGGCAATTGATATCTGGAAAACGATACCGGTAGTAGTATCTGAAAGTGCTACCAGGTATC
This sequence comes from Tenthredo mesomela, assembly GCA_943736025.1. NCBI lineage: Eukaryota > Metazoa > Arthropoda > Insecta > Hymenoptera > Tenthredinidae > Tenthredo > Tenthredo mesomela. Next base: position 23,785,123 of record OX031014.1, on the reverse strand, counting down.
AGCATCACGAGAAAATTGGGAATTGTGAAAACATACGATATTTCCCATTAAAATACATAAAAGATTCTCTAATTTCTGTGTTTGTAGCATCAAATCACTGGGTGAGAGACTCGGTCAAATAGATGGAGATCTGATGAACCTAATACAAGGCCGAAAGTTGACGATAAAATTGAAAAATGGTACTTTGCGAGAAGCTTCGGAATATAAAGCTTTTTGGTGTAAAAAACAGTGCTACGTTTGGGATTCTGATAAAAATGAATTCTCCAAGCTCGTTGGTTTAGACCAACAGGTCCGATGCTCGGATCTTCATCAGGGGCAAGGCTTATCTAAGGAGGAACAATTGCTGAGGTACGTGGAAATGTTATGCCTATAATGCAATATCGTTTAATATCAATTCCAAGGCTTCAAGTTCCCTTGTGGTTTTCTTGTTGTACCACAGGAGGATCGTGTATGGCAACAATGAAATATTAGTACCAGTGCAGAGCATAGGTGTTCTACTTTTGTTGGAATGTATAAATCCTTTCTACATTTTCCAAGTTTTCACCTTAGCAGTGTGGTTCGCTGAAGGATACATTTATTACACCGTCGCCATTATCGGCATGTCATTGTTTGGCATAACCAGTTCAATAATACAGACACGCAAGGCAAGTTCAAACAAAAAAAGGATCATTATAGTATAACCTTTGCTCTGCTAATATCGTCAATATTAAAATTTATAACTATATGGAGTAAGAGCGAGGGGGGAAGAATGGCGGCCACTTAAAGCCAAAAGTTAATATCTTCTAATAGTATATTATGCAACAAGTGCGTAAAAATTTTACGCACGAGTTTCATACGATATTTTTCGACACAGTGTGCGTAAAATGAAATTTTACGCATACCATATCGAAAAATAATTATTTTCGATCAGCTAAAGTGAGATCACACGATATCAAAGCTTAAGCTTTGATATATCATATTTAATTTAACGTTAGGACAATGCCGGCCAATGTCTTAATCTAATTATTTGTACATTGGCAAAAAAAAAAAGAAAGAGAAAAGAAAATTTAATGGATGTATAGTAATTATCAAAACAATTGCAATTTAATAATTTGACTGGAAATTAACCGACCGGTATTCCCTGGTTAAAAAAAAGCGATAGAAAACAATAAAATCCAATAGAAACCAATTAGAATTGAATCGGATTTGATTGGGGCAATCGGTGTAGCTTTCGGCGGCCGATAGAAAATGAATTGGAATTAATGGCTCTCAATCGGATTTCAAGTTTTATCGGACTCAATCATATTTCCATTATTCTGCAACTTAGGAAATTGTGAAATGCTGATACAGACCTAAAAAGAAATCTTATCAGAAATAATAGGGTTTTTATATCGGTGTATATTATATTAAAAATAATAAAGCCTTCACTATTATGAAAAAAAATTCGACCGCTTCGCATGAAAAATACAACAATTATGAGTGTTAACGACGTCGTCGCCGGGAGTTGTCTTCATACAACATACGCTTTCGTTATCTGTAACCAGGTCCAACGCACCGTAGTTTCCGTCCTCCAGGTCCACCGCTACGTAGTTTTCATGCTCTAGGTCCACCGCACCATAGTTTTCGTCTTCCAGGTCCATCGCACCGTAGTTTTCGTACTCCAGGTCCACCGCACCGTAGTTTTTGTCCTCCAGGTCCACCGCATCGTAGTTTCCGTCTTCCAGGTCCACCGCACCGTAGTTTTCGTCCTCTATGTCCACCGCTACGTAGTTTTCATGCTCTAGGTCCACCGCACCATAGTTTCCGTCTTCCAGGTCCACCGCACCGTAGTTTTCGTACTCCAGGTCCACCGCACCGTAGTTTTTGTCCTCCAGGTCCACCGCACCGTAGTTTTTGTCCTCCAGGTCAACCGCATCGGAGTTTCCATCTTCCAGGTCCACCGCATCGTAGTTTTCGTCCTCCAGGTCCACCTCACCGTAGTTAACAATTTACTGAATAATGATGCATGAATTATCAACGTCGTGTGTACAACATCAATTGTTCATCAATAATTACTTGCAATCGGTCGACCTGCAGGACGAAAACTACGGTGCGGTAGACCTGGAAGACGGAAACTATGGTGCGGTGGACCTGGAGGACGGAAACTACGTAGCGGTCGACCTGGAGGACAGAAACTACGTAGCGGTGGACCTGGAGGACTAAAACTACGATGCGGTGGACCTGGAAGACGGAAACTATGGTGCAGTGGACCTGGAGGACAGAAACTACGGTGCGGTGGACCTGGAAGATGGAAACTACGATGCGGTGGACCTGGAGGACTAAAACTATGGTGCGGTGGACCTGGAGTACGAAAACTACGGTGCGGTGGACCTGGAAGACGAAAACTATGATGCGGTCGACCTTGAGGACGAAACCAACGTAGCGGTGCTCCAGGTCACAGATAACGAAAGCGCATGTTGTACGAAGACAACTCCCGGCGACGACGTCGTTAACACTCATAATTAACTGTAACTTGAATGCCATATGGTGACAGAATTTATCACTAGATGTAATCATTTATTTTTATTTCACTGAAAATTGACCCACCACGGGTCAACAGTTAGTTACATACATATTGATATAAATCCCGAGGTAAATCCTCACGAATCAAAGTTTACCTACGAAGTCGAAAAGTGTTGGAAATTGCAACAGTCGACGATTAGATCCAGATCGACACCGGACATCAGATGCTCAATGAAGTTAAGTAATTCCAACTGCGACCAGAACTTGGATGGGTGACCGACATGAATAAAAATCTTTTCAGTCTGTGAATAAATAATTTCTAACACCCTGAAATATTCACTGTGCTCTACCGCTAAAGAAAGAAACAACTATTGGTGAAAAAATCTCAATCTGATTTTTTTTTTTTGTGCTAGAAGAAACGATTGGAACCGATAGAATCCTATATACAAAATGAGGAAGTTAATTGGGTAACACTGATACAAACGGATTGGAAATATGAATTGGAAAAGGGCCTTTCAATAGGAAATAACTTAAACAGAAATCCGATTACGACCCATACAAAATCTTCTATTGGTTTGAATAATTTTTTTTAAGCAGGGTTACCCCGTTTTTACCTATTGACAATTAACATGTGTAACGATTCTATCAGTAATAAGGTTCTTTGCGACCTCGTGGTTGGAAAATCTATTTCCTGCCCTCATTTTTGGAAGATAAGATCGGTCTCGAGATGCTTAGAATTTTGAATAATCATTTTACACACTTTTCATCGTCTGAATCAGAATCAGAAGAACCTGAGTGGGACAGTTGCTTCTTCGGAGAGTGTACGAGTTTGCAGGGCACCAGGAGTTTTCGAAAATATCTCCAGCGCGGACCTTGTCCCCGGCGATATTATTGAATTACCAAAATATCAAGGGACCGTAGTTTGTGACGCAGTCCTGCTCACGGGGCATTGTATACTCAACGAGTCTATGCTGACCGGTAAGTAAAAATGATAAAGTGAATAAACCGTTTGACGTATGTGGAATTGACAATTTCAATAGAGTTCTTCATCGATGGGAATACTGCTAATTACGGTAAAAAATATCGCCCTGCTAGAGCAAGACACAGCCATAGGATTTATAGTTACGTAATGGATTAAGGGGAAATGAAAGGTGGATTATACACTTGGAATTTTCGGCAGCTTGTTTCCCAGCTAAAATACATCCGATCGATGTAAAATTGATATCAGTGATGCAGAAAAAATGCACGGAGGGTATATGACGCTCTTAGATTTTCGAAATCGAAACAAGATTTACAGATTTTTTATCAAGAGTGCTCTGTAACAAATAATCGTTGTTGCTGACGTTGTACTTGATAAATATGAAAACACCCGAAAAATTTTCGCGTTTCGAAAATCCAAGAGCGGCATGCCCTCCGTGCACTTTTTCTACGTTACTGATATTAATTTCACTGATATTATTTTCACTGGTGTAGTTTAACACATGACACAATAATATGAAATATAGGGGAGAGGCGGGCAAAATGGGCACTATCGGGCAAAATGGGCACCCCTGAAAATTTTTCTTAATTTAGTCAAAATTGTGAAATGTTCTGAATTTCATTATTTACTTACTATAGCAAACTTCAAACACCAAATCAACAATATATCTCGATAACTCAGGAAGTGGGGGGCAAATTAAAATGGGCACCCCCCAATTTTCGTTTGTACCTATAACCTTCTCAAAATTAAAAAACGTTCTGAATTACAAGATTTACCTGCTCTAGAAAACCTCCTGAACATAGCTAATTTCATGTTCAAGTATTCTCAAGTGAATGCGAAAATGAATTTAAAACCTTTTTTCGATTTTGAAAAATTTCGACAAATTTTTGGGGTGCCCATTTTGCCCGCAATTTTGGAACTTTTCAGGCGAGGGCGTTCAACACTCGGAATTGATCAGGTTATCGTTTTTCGGACAAAATTCGAAGATCCATCGATTCAAACCTGTATTTGAAGCCTTAATTTCTTAGGGTGCCCATTTTGCCCGCCTCTCCCCTACATACCATATGTGAATTTATCGGACCTTACTGTGCTCTTCGGAGCAGGCCCAGCTCTAAGTGACAATTAGTGCGACCCGAAATCCCCTCGGTCTACCTGAAAACGGTCACTCGTCCTTACCTGGAAGTGCGATGGTAGGGGCAGCGTTTAGGAGAAATAAAAGGAACTAAGGGGTGTGCGGTCTATTTGGGACGGCAACAACTGCGTAAGACCGTCCAGGTCTTTTCATACTTGCATATCCCCACTCATACCTACCAAAATCCAAGAAATGGCGTTAAAAGGATTACTGCCGGTGAACGGGTTAAGTGGATTAACAGCTTAGACTCTTTCGACTAATGAGTGTGCCGGGGTATGATATACAGAGCGTGCAATCTCCAGATAGACCGAAAAAAACGGAAGTGCATCATAATTATTTTTTCAAGTAAATAGTCACTACTCAATGAAATAAACACAGACCTGTGGACTGAGAGGTCAATGACAATAACATGAAATTCAAGTAAAGATTCCTTCAGTCCTTCAGTGGTCTAATTGGACAGGGCGTCGCAGTACAAATGCGGAGGTCCCGGTTCAAACCCGGGCTGAAGGAATTTTTACTTGAAAAAATAATTATGATGCACTTCCGTTTTTTTCGGTCCATCTAGAGATTGCACGCTCTATATAGAGGTGAGCTTCAGTTAGAAGACTTAAAAATTTGGTTCGACTGGTCCGATAAATTCACATATGGTATGAATTAATAAGTTTCGAACGATAGAGTCACTACTCAATGAAATATGAAATATAGTTAACATAGTTAATTTGAGATAGGATGTTATTACGCTCAGGCGTCGGTATCTCTTCTCGTATTGGCTTACTTTAAACAGCTCCTACCTGAAAACGGTTTCCCATTCGACATTTTAGCATTGATAATTTTTGTCTTACATTTTTCTATACCAGATATCCACTGGTATAAGGAAAGTACCGCATTCTGCATCACCCCGTATATGCGAAGCGTAGTCCTAGTTTGGTGCTAGGGAGAGCGAAGCGAGTTGGATGCGCCGCGTAGTGAGCTTGGAGAGAAACTCTGTTAATGTCGCCACAGCCCTTACGGAAAAAACCTTTCAAGTTTGAGGGTGAACCTTCAATTTTCAAGGTTTCACCCTCAATTCTGGGGGTGAAACCTTGAAATTTCAGGGTTCAACCTCCAATATTCAGGGTAATACCTTCAATTCCTATAGATGAACCATCAATTGAAGGGTCAACCGTGAAAAGTTGGTGGATCAACCCTGAAAATTGAGGGAAAACCCCAGAGAATTGTGGAATATCCTTCAAACATTGAGGGACAACCTCCAACAATTGAAGGATAACCCTGAATAGTTGGGGGTCAATACTGAAAATTGAGGAAAAACCCCCAAGAATTGAGGAATATCCCTCAAACATTGAGCGACAACCTCCAACAATTGAGGGATAACCCTGAAACGTTCTGGGATAACTCTGAAAATTGAGGGATGACCCTGAATAGTTAGGGGTCAACCCTGATGAGTGGCGGGTCACTTCAAAAGTCACTTCAAAAAGTCACCTCAAAAACCCTGAAGTTGAAGCGACCCCCATTTGACGGTTGTTCCTCAAGTTGAAGGTACCCCTCAATTCAGGGTTAACCCCCAAGTTGGGGGTACGAAATCACCCTGAAAGTTGAGGGCTCAGTTGAGGGTGATATTTTGAGGGGTTTTTTCCGTAAGGGAGATACTATAAGAATTAATTATAGTGATTATTTTTGCCATTCAAATTTCAGGCAATAGAATTGCACCATTCGACGTTATTTTGCATAGCCTACACGATATTTAACTGACAATTTTGACAATTCCACTGGTAATTTCACGTGTGCTTTCACCGCGATAATTTTTCATGTTAGCTACATATAAAAAACAAAAGATTTTACAATACAGTTAACGCTCCATCGAATCTGACAGATTGAATTATAATTATGATTCTGTGAATTTTAAATTTTGATTTTTAACTGTGGATTTTGTCTCATGATGCAATTCTATGGGCCGAAATTCGGATGGAAAAATAATCCCCCGAATACCACTCGAGTTTCAAAATTAATCGGGTATTTTCCTCAAGGTTCCCTGCAATCAAATGAACTCGTCAAGTTTTTCAGAAAAATCACTCGCGCTTCGCGCTCGTGATTTTGTAACCTAAAAAACTTGACTCCTTCATTTGTTTGCAACGAACCTGTCGGGAAATACCCGATAATTTTGAAGCTCTTGTGGTATTACACTGAGAGAATTATATACTAAATATCCGCAAAAAAATATGGTGATTTACTTCATACGGTATAACCGCGGTGGGATTTCCCTGAAATATGAGAAATATCAAAATACAGTATAGGAAGAATCCGGACGGGTTTTATAGTATACAGGTTATATCATTAAATCTGTGCCTAGTATAATATAAAGAAGCACAGAATATATGTTTATTCGTACTACCCTTACGGAAAAAAACCCTCAAAATATCACCCTCAACTGAGCCCTCAACTTTCAGGGTGATTTCGTACCCCCAACTTGGGGGTTAATCCTGAATTGAGGGGTACCTTCAACTTGAGGAACAACCGTCAAATGGGGGTCCCTTCAACTTCAGGGTTTTTGAGGTGACTTTTTGAAGTGACTTTTGAAGTGACCCGCCACTCATCAGGGTTGACCCCTAACTATTCAGGGTCATCTCTCAATTTTCAGAGTTGTCCCAGAATGTTTCAGGGTTATCCCTCAATTGTTGGAGGTTGTCGCTCAATGTTTGAGGGATATTCCTCAATTCTTGGGGGTTTTTCCTCAATTTTCAGTATTGACCCCCAACTATTCAGGGTTATCCTTTAATTGTTGGAGGTTGTCCCTCAATGTTTGAGGGATATTCCACAATTCTCTGGGGTTTTCCCTCAATTTTCAGGGTTGATCCACCAACTTTTCACGGTTGACCCTTCAATTGATGGTTCATCCATACAAATTGAAGGTATTACCCTGAATATTGGAGGTTGAACCCTGAAATTTCAAGGTTTCACCCCCAGAATTGAGGGTGAAACCTTGAAAATTGAAGGTTCACCCTCAAACTTGAAGGGTTTTTTCCGTAAGGGTACATCCCTGTATAGTAGATTATATTATACAGGATTGAAGGAAAATATATACTGGGGTACAGTTTTTGACTATCCTGAGTATACGGGATATTCTTATACTCGACTCGAAGGAATTGTTACGCGTATACTAAATATCAGTATACTGTTCACGAGTGGCACCCATACAGTATGACAGATATCTGTATACCATAGAGCATACCCCGGCCTCACTGTGCTCTTCGGAGCAGGCCCTGCTCTAAGTGACAATTAGTGCGACCCGAAATCCCCTTGGTCTACCTGAAAACGGTCACTCGTCCTTACCTGGAAGTGCGATGGTAGGGGCAGCGTTCAGGAGAAATAAAAGGAACTAAGGGGTGTGCGGTCTATTTGGGACGGCAACAACTGCGTTACCTGCATATTCCCACTTATAACTACCAAAATCCAAGAAATAGCGTTAAAAGGATTAGTGCCGGTGAACGGGTTAATAGGATTAACAGCTTAGCTCTTTCGACTAATGAGTGTGCCGGGGTATGCCATAGAGTAGATATTCCAATGCTGCGTTGCAATATTCTTGATGCTATAAATATTGTAAATGAAGGAATACACGGAATAGGAATTTCGGAATGTGACTTTTACAATGTAGTATAATGATATGAATTATAATCTGCATGTGTCACAGAATTAGTTTTGCAAATAAGACTGTTCTGTAAAATGTGATACGAATCGTATTCGGTTTATAATTCAATCATTCTCCATTGTAAAATCTGCACGAGAAAATTGCTCAAACACAACACGCTTAATAGTCGTAATAATTTATTTATGGATATAAAGATATTATCAATCATAAGCTTAATTACTATATATATAGTTTGTTTTTACTTATGAAGAAAAATTAACCACTTTCAAATCCATTTCTTATACTTATATAAAAATACCCATCGCTATGACATTCGCTCGTGTTATGTTATGTTACGGGAAAAGTTAATAACCCCTATCATATCAGTGATCTATATAACTATCTGAATTATCCCTGCAGTAATGTACATAGTGCAATGCAAAATTTGTTAAATATTTTTTACGGTGATCAAAACTTTTTCAAACAAAGAATTCAAAAAGTATATATGAGGATTTATACTATGTCATTCAAGTATGCAATTTGAAAAAAAAATAATAAAATGTCCATCAAAAATGAAGGTGAAAAGGTACACGGAAAAAACTAGTCTTGAAAATTTATCAATAATTGAAATGTATTAGTAAAATTCAGTAACTAAAATGAATAAATATATTTTTTCTTTTGCTTATTACAAAACGTTAAGTAAAATTTACTAGTAGGCAATTATTATTACTATACGCTGATTTTAAAAATTCTCACAAGTAATGCGTATCACTAATACAATTAGATTTTTTGTTATCTAAATCGTAATAGTAGATTACGATACAAGTGCGCGAAGTACGTGATTCTCGCACGAGTCTAGCTTGTCGCCCGAGCGAAGCGAGGGTGACAAGAAGACGAGTGCGAGGATCAGGTAAGCGCACTTGTATCGTATACTATTTTTTGTAACGAGTCGTGAGAAGTTCGACCCAAAGATAGTGTTTTTGTGTCAATATTCGAAACCATAACCAACTCACCACTTGTTCCGTTCGATGGCGCTAGTTATGCTCGTTTCGCTCGGATTAGCGTTAGGTAATGAACATTACCTAACGCTAACGTACATTACCGCACGCTCTCCGCCCGGTTTGGCAATCGGCAATTTCGCGCACCCCCTACAGTGCGCGAAGTCGAACTTCCCATGCAAGTGTTACAAAAATTCTATTACAGTTCTTTTAAATAAATACAATCTGTTCGAAAGTATATTTTACAATGCAATATAATAATTTTAGTATTGTTAAGATTAAAAAAATTATTCAGCACTTTGTAAATTTTAATACTCGTGAATCAAAGTTTACAATATGGATAGCAATTATTACCAGTGGCGTAGCTAGCATGGGTGGCACCCGGTGCGGATATCGATGGTGTCACCCCAAGAATGAAACCAATAAAAATGCGAAGGACTTTAAGTATCATTTTATTTGAATAATACGAATTTTTGCGAGTTTTCATTTTTTTTTTTCGCGGTCGGGTGTCACCCCCAAGCAGGTGGCACCCGGTGCGGACCGCCCCCACCGCCCCCCTCTAGCTACGCCACTGATTATTACAACGAATTTTCAAAATTTACTATCTACATCAAAGTTTTTATTGAATGCAATATGTTATTATTGTGGATTTCATAACTACTTACTACGCATTGTAAGATCTACTTATTTCAATATGAATTGTTAGAATATTCTAATGGCGTTTCAAGATTACAATCTAAATTCAGTAATTTCAGTCCATTTTTTTAAGTAAAAACTACTATGAATTTTTTTCCGTGTACACTAAATTATATAAATTGATTGAGAAGGGTTAATTCATACAGAAGTAAAACCAATGATACGTTTAGAATTCAAATAGCAAAAGTCTTGTCATTTTTTGCAGCGATTAAAGAATAGCATATCGACATATCATTACGATTAGTGTTGATATTATACTATACATGCGAAAAAACGGAAATGCCCTGCCTGAGAAAAGAACAGTGTTCACATGAATAGCTCGTACACGGAGAGAATTTTATAGTAAATACTACCATCGAATTATCGTAAAAACACACTGACCAATTTCAATGATAGCCGAAACTATTCACATGATTGAATGTACAATATGTATAAAAGACTTCACCATTCTTATGATAATTTTTATCATCTTTTATGTTAATATGAGATTGTAATTCTTATTTTAACAAATTATAATTATGAAGATAATCTGTTATCATGTATTCAACTATCCAAACTTGGTTTTATTTATTAGAATGTTATTATTTCAGTTAATTTTCATGAAATTTATTATCAAAATAATAACCTTTAAAAACTTTATTTCCAAATCCCATGATCAATGATGGCAATCATTACCTACTATTATAGCTAATCTTAGTTTTCTTTTAGTGAGGTGTTCAACCATCCATAACCTAAAAGTGCGATCTATTTCTTCTTTTATGTTTATTGCGTAGTGTTTTTTGTATGTCTGATAGCTTTGACTAACCCCGATGGTAAACGTTACCATCCAGATAAAAAATCGTACAATCGCTTCATTGTAGAAATTTCTGTCCAATGATTGTAGTAACTATAACCAATTGATGATTATATTCATAATCTTCACTTCTACAAATTCAATTACCATTGCAGCCGTTGAACTATTCCAGATAGAGCCGCATGCGTCTTTGTATTCCTTGAAATCTTTATTAAATAATTCTAGAAAAAAAGAAGGACAAGCAAGCAGTAAAGTAACACATCTACATGGCAATTAATCATCTAAACTGATCTTCGGAAATGGAAGATGATAAATTGTAAAATATAACACTTACTTTGGCAAATTATCCTCCAGAGGCACCTTCGATTCTGTATTTATTTATTTCTAATTCTTTCACAAAACTATCTATTGAATGCGTTCGCTTCGCCAGCAGAAGAACAACTGATGTGCAGTGCTTGGAGGGGTGGGAAGGCGGGTGTAGGTAGAGAAGCTACCTGCGACAAAGGGTCTGGAAATTTCTTCGAGAGAGTATAACGACAATTCTTATACTAGGAAAATAATATTCATAGTCAGACTGGGTTAAAATAAAATATCCGTCGGGTAAATTTTTAGTCGTATCCGATTGTAGAAATTGGCGTGAACATCGTCTTTACGTTCATACAGTATAAGAATAAGTCACAGACAGTCTCGGAATTAGTAGAAGATTCTTCGAATTATTTTGTATAATACCCAAGATGGTAAAATTAAATTTTCGTTGCTGCAAATAATCTTTATATTATGTTGCACATATTATTCTACGGGTGTTCTTATTTAATGCTATACAACGATAATATTAATATTCGAATATATTTTGAGCAGGGTCTGCTATACTTTGAACAAAATTTAATATACACATTGAAAATTTTACATAGCGATGTCTTATGAATGTCGATACGTATACTAAAAATCATATAAGGATTTTAAGAGACATTATAGCAATATTCCCTTTACTCGGTCAACCATTACCTGTTACACTTGTGACAAAATTTAGTAAGCAGATCGTTCTGACTCTTATACTGACGGGAAATCCCACTTGTACGATACAAAATATAGTAGATTTTCGTATATCCTTCTCTCAGTGTATATGTGATCATCCGTGGGCTCATCAAAAGATGGTCTAGTGACGTAAATTCCTGGTAATATGTTTCCGTGGTTGGATCACCTGTTAATTTCGTCTCATGATTACAAATTCACTTTCAAATAACATTTTTAACAGAATGACGCTGCAGATTTGATCATTCCGGCGTTGGGAATTCCCAAACTCGCGGCCTCGTTTGTCGACTGTGCGGTTTTTCAAGATGTAAGGTAAACCTCCCAATGGCCGGACATCCATACGAAATCGTATTTCTGTCTCTCTTGCACACACTTTCTGTCCGGTCACTGGGACCTGTCCGGCCATTGGGACGTTTACTATAGCATTGGAACTATTAAGCGTATGGCGTCGTAGACCAGATTGACGAGATAAGTTTTTGTCCTAAAATTGACTGACGCAATAATAATTTAATGAAGAACTGGTTATTGTTTTATTTTTATTATTAAATTGTTTTATTCAACTACACTCAGAGAAAAGTATCGTGGGATCAACAATAATTTTGTTAAATCAACAAAAAAAATTGGTAGATATACAGTAGGGTGGACGTTAAATTCCAACTTGAGGAGTGAACACCCACAGTTTGAAGGGAAAAAAAAAAGAAAAATTTTGGTCCCAAAATGAAGTTTCTAAAATGACGTTAACACGTGCCGGTAAGGGCTCAAAGTTTCCCATTTAAAACACATGCGTTTTTACGGATCTCAATTCAAAAATGCACTGTGAGGCTAATTTTATTTCGAAAAATCCTAAACTATGACAAGGTATCAGGTATATGTACTACTACATGAGGAAGAATGGAGGAAATCATACCGATCAATCTGATCATGATTCTACGCCAAACTAAAATTCTTTTTATCGAATTTTCATCCGCAGGATATTTACTGAAAATTAGAATTTTAGGTCGTATAATCGATAAAAAGAATTTTAGTTTGGCGTAGAATCATGATCAGATTGATCGGTATGATTTCCTCCATTCTTCCTCATGTAGTAGTACATATACCTGATACCTTGCCATAGTTTAGGATTTTTCGAAATAAAATTAGCCTCACAGTGCATTTTTGAATTCAGATCCGTAAAAACGCATGTGTTTTAAATGGGAAACCTTGAGCCCTTACCGGCACGTGTTAACGTCATTTTAGAAACTTCATTTTGGGACCAAAATTTTTCTTTTTTTGTTTCCTTCAAACTGTGGGTGTTCACTCCTCAAGTTGGAATTTAACGTCCACCCTAATATACAGTCTACAAAATGCTTTGTTGCTTCAACAAAGATTGTTTGCTGGCTGATTTGGTTTGATCAACAAATGAACTAGAATCATTGAAGAAAAGCATTTTGTGAAATTAACGAAATTATTTTGTCAAATCAATGAAATTACTTTGTTGATATTATAACTAGACGGTTTTGTTAAACGAACCCAAAAAAATACCTACATATGAATTGAAGCTTAGTTTTACACAGTACAATACAGTATCTCAAAATTACATCAATTAACATAGGGTCAGTACTCTAGGGGGTGTAACATATAGGGGAGAGCGGGGCAAAACGGGCAGCGGGGCAAAACGGGCAGCTCCCCCGAAAAATAAAAAAAAATGTTGGAAAATTTTAGATTTTTTTTTTTTTTTTCAATAAAAATTGTTTCCCAATGAATTTTGATTTTTTTCTGAATTTAATTTCGAAAATTTGGCCGAGGTGCCCGTTTTGCCCCGCTGCCCGTTTTGCCCCGCTCTCCCCTACTATCACCATACTGACTTATAGTCATAACCAATACAGGAATTAGGCGATGCTTAGAGAGGAGATTTTCTGCCTCTATATATACTAACCAGCTCCTATAAGTGGCACTCGTGAGAATATCGAAGGTGGTGGTCGCCGCCTTACGCGAAAATATTGAAGTAATCTACATGACCATGTCAAATCAACATAACATTTCGGCACTCCAACAAAATCAGAATACACAAAATAATTTTTCATAATACGTGCATGAAATGGGCCTTCTTTCATGCTTGTCGGGCGTGGGGAAAATCGCTTGTGTCGAGCTACGATGGGAGCGGGAGGGAATGTACTTTTCCTCCCGCTGTAGCGGGAGGAAAAGTACTTTTCCTCCCGCCCATATATATATATATATATATATATATATATATATATATATATGTATATATATATATATGTATATATGTATATATATATATATGTATATATATATATATGTATATATATATCCCTCTTCCGATCGACCGATCTATATATAGATATCCCTCTTCCGATCGACGCGCATCAAAGAAGGCCTATTTCGTGCCCTTATTATGAAAAATACAGTGTGCAACTAGGGGGGGATGGCCATTTCTACCTCGGGTGAGACGTTTTTAGCACTCGTCGTCGTCTCGGGCACCTTCGGTGCCCTCTACTACGACTCGTGCAAACGTCTCACCCTCGCTAGAAATGGCCATTTTCCCCCCCTAGTTGCACAATATACTATTGTTGAATATATTCCACCGTTTTTGTTATTTCAACAAATTATTTGCTCATTCAAATGAAAACCACGTGACAAAGAAATTTTGCTGAAGCAAACGAGCAAATCTCAGCCATTTAGTGATATCAACAAAACAGTTTGTCAGTCTAACAGAAAAAATTTGTTGAATTGACTAAAATTGACCACCAAAAAAATTTTGTTGGATATAACGAATTTTTTCTCTCGGTGTATCGGTTAAATTTACATAATTTACTCGGTAACTTTGTTTTGTGATATGTGTGTGCCTCTGTGTGTGCGTGACTTCTGTTTGGTTTTTTTAGTATGTACTTGATTTATTTTCTTCATCTATTGTGGGCTGACCTTCGACTACATGCCTACATAAGGCGATAAGTCATTAAAGGATAAATAAAAATAAAAATTGTGGGCTGGCCTTCTTCTCGAATTTCTCTCTTTCTAGTCCCAATCTCATCGATGTCCTTGGCTCTCTTCTACCTCGGCCTCTTTTGTTATCCAGCCTATTTCATTTAACCTTTTCTGTATATTTTTATTCTTCATTTGTCGTTTCCATTCTTTATCTTTTATTCCTGTTATCTCCCATGTTTCTAGTATGTGCTTAAGTGTCTCCCTTCCTTTTGCGCATATTCTGCATTCTCTGTGTCCTTCTTGCGGGCTGCGTCCAATCCCGAGTCGAAATTTAGCGCCTACATCTGACCCTACCAAGGTTTATTTAAACCTACTTTGGAGGATACTGAACCTAGAAATCCTACATTGACCCTCGAACTCCTAAAAATCCTACATTGAACCTCCAACACCTCAAAATTTAGATTGAACCTATTTTAACACTATACAACCTATGTATAACTCCTCCCCCATAGATAATATTACGGCACCATTCAAGTGTGCACAATAAATCGTACGATTCCTAACCTATAATTTATAATCTGCACTAACTATTTTCAACGGAAACATGAATTTACAGACCGATTGATCAAATTCGGATTATCTGGCACGCGTATGTTTTCAAAAGTGACATAGATCGTCAGCGTAGGTAAGCGAAGACCGAATTTGCGCGGTTGCGAACGAAAAAGTCGCAAGCAAGAGGGAACCCGTGTAGAAATTTGTTCGGTAACGCCTTGAAGACACAAAGGCCCATATAAGGATCAGTTGTGGATTCCACAATAATAGATCCCCATATCTGGATCGGTTTACCAGATTTGTAAAATATATAGCTGGTATACACTGTTAGAGAAAAAATATGTTCCAGTAGATCCATTAAAATTTTCACGGTCATTTCAACACTGTTTTTAGTTCATACGATAGAAGAATTCGCCACTTTCAGTAAATTTATGTTGTAATATATCTAAAAAAAAAAAGTATCGAAATAAACATGAAAGTTTTAGTGGACCTCTTCGAACATTTTTTTTTTCCAAAAAAATGTCATATTTCATTCGGACAAACATATGACAGCGTAAACTAAAAATGCATGATATAATATTTAGTAATTAATCGTAATAATATATGCAAGGACTTTAATCTAGTACAGCAAATGCAAAATTTTGATGACATTGAAATATTTCAAGTAATAACTTAACACTTCGATAGGCCCTGACCAAGTAAGAGAGTGTTGGGTCATGTGTCATAAGGTAGTTTAGCGTAGTGGTTGGCGCGTGCGACTGGTAACTGAGCGGATGTGGGTTCAAGTCCGGCGGGGACGAAAAATGCGGCGATTTTTTCAGTATGTGTATAATGCAATTTCATCGATAAGATGCGTAGGCTGAATCAACTGACGATAAAATGTGTCACATCTCGTATTGTTTTTTTTTTTTCTACTATTATTACCTTTTAATTTCATGAAAATGAATTAGGGACTCCGACATGGGGGCTGGCCCGATTATGAGTTCAGCCAGCCTGGCTCTCGCTAGCGCCCGGTTGAAATATTTCTACTGAGAGGAGCGTTAAAGGAGGTTTTAAATAGACCCTACTTTGAGCCTAAACTTGGTAAATCGGGAAATTTCGGACACTTTTAGCGTCAAAGTAGGGTCTACTATTGCATTGAAATAGAACCTACTTTACTATCTATCTGTAACCCCTGTAAATCTGTAAGAGCTCCTACGTAGGTTGAAAGTAGGCGCTAAATTTTGACTCGGGATACTTGTTCGTTCTTGTTTGACTTCCTAATCTGCATCTTGCCATTGTTTCTAGTTTTCCTTTTTTGCTCTTTGTGCTTGTGAGATATTCGGGTTTTTCTGTAGATTCCTCCATTATTTCTTTCTATTCTTCTGTATATTTCGAGTTTTCGGTCCTTTCTGTCCATTTTTGCTTGTCTATGTCCTTACTTATTGTTTCTAATTCTTCTCATGTAGATCATTTCTTGCCATTTTTCCATTGTAAGAGTCCAAAGACCAGCCTCTTTTGACTAGATATTCTCTTCTTGATTTCTTCCAGTTTTCTCCTGACTTCTTTATATTTGTTATTTTATTCTTTAGTAGGCGGAAAGTAATCAATTTTTGACCGGAGGGAAGAAAAGTGATTTTGCGGGCAAAAAAGTAAATTTTGCAGGCAAAAACTACTATTTGGATACGGGATAGAGATTTTCCCGTGAAACTACACATAGCATTGTATACATATTAGGTATAATGCCAACGAATTGACACTCTCAGATTTACATAAAATTTGCATAAGCATTGCAGACTAGCAGAAAGAGTAAAGAAACTTTCTGAACTAATTAATACGAAACAAAACGATTTAAAAGACGCAGAAACTATTCGTTAACGATATGTCAATAAGCTTTTCGAACTTTGATCTCGTTCGATTCATTGGTTGTTGAAAACATTTAGTGTTAT
The DNA here is from genome assembly GCA_943736025.1 of Tenthredo mesomela. NCBI lineage: Eukaryota > Metazoa > Arthropoda > Insecta > Hymenoptera > Tenthredinidae > Tenthredo > Tenthredo mesomela. The sequence continues at coordinate 23,767,985 of OX031014.1, read as the reverse complement.
GTAACATTCAAGGTAAAATTCATAATGGACCTCCTCCTCCCCCCCCCCCCCCCCCCCCCCACCCCACCCCACCCCCCTCCATACACGCGCGCGCGCGCCCGTACACACAGACATATATAGGAAACGAACAGTGAAGTTCGCAGATACCTTCAGCGGCGTTACGCAATACCTGGATAAGGTCTACAAATTTATTTTAATTTTAATCATTTATAATAATTAATTAGATCTTCCGAAAATAATCATCAATTCTTATCACACTTTTTCAGATACTGGAATGTTCAAAAAGCGGCACGCTCAGCATAGTAGTAGATATAATTCGGTGTAAGATAACATTTTGCTGAATAATTATGTCTAAAATAACGTTATGTAGCATAATTACGTGTGCACTGAGAAAAACATCTAGTTCCCCCAACCCAAATCTGCTAGTGAAATAAGGCATCAACATTTTTTTTGTGTTCAACAAACGTTGGAAAATTCAGAAGCAGTTATTGGAAATTTCGGTCAACGTAACTATACCAGCGAACTATTCAAACCTTTGACTTTATACCTATGGACTGCGAGTCCCTGTCCCAAGCCTGTAGAGGCCCATGTACGCTTAATGAAATTGATTCTGAGCCGGATGTATTCAACAATTCTAGAAACAGTCAACCGGTGCTGTGATAGCGTTTTCACTTGGGACGATTTCTGCTGAACTAGTGCACACTCGATTTTAATTTTGCACTGTCCCATTCAGAGGGCGCAGCGACTCGAAAATCCTCGGCGGTAAATAGGCAAATGTATTTCTTTTGGTATTCTCTTTTTTTTTTTTTTTTTTTATGTTTGCCAAATTCAACAGCCAACACGTAATTTGTATTTTTCCAGACAATGTGTTAAGTGCAGTGTTGTGCAAATTGTAATTGAATTTTTTTCAATTAGTCATTACTTTCGTAATGTGTAATTGAATTTTTATTTGATTACACATCACTTTGGTAATGTTTAATTAAATCGTAATGTTTAATGAAGATTAATTACACATTACTTTAATAATGTGTAATTAAATGAAGCTTAATTACACATTACTTTAATAATGTGTAATTAAATGATGTTTAATTACACCTCTCTAGTCGTGCGCGCGCACCTCTCTAGTCGTAATCATTCCTAACCTATAACGTTAACCACGAGTAACCATTGTCAGATTGTTTGCTTGGATGATAATTTTTAATAGCATAGTAGTTTATAACCGTTATCAGTAAATGTATAACTAAACTATTTCTGTGATACATGATAGATTACAACTTTACGCTAACCCTAACCTATCAATTTTCGCACGGTACTATTTAGGTGAGAGGTATGCGCGGAGAGGGGAACTGGACGTTACGAATCGGACGTTACGAACGTTACGTTATCTCTGTCTCAACATGTTGGCGTCAGTTTTCCGCTCATTGCGCAAATGGACTATTTCCTTGCCAGGAATATAAGTTCTATGTTTGTCGCCTAGGATTTTCGAGTCGCGGCGCCCTTCGAACGGGACGGGGCAGAATTACAATCCAGTGTGCACCATTTCAGAAGAAATCGTCCCAAGTGGAAACACTATGCATTCGCGGTTAGCAGTCCATAGGTATATAGGGTAGGCGGTGCCTGTACCGCTCAGTGGGTAATTCCGCTCATCCTCATTTCTCCATACGTACTCAACAGAAAAAGTTCATTTTTTTTTCTTCTTCAATATTGAATGTATCGAACTAATTTCGAGAGAGATTTTCAATCTCCAATCGAATTTACCAGCGAAATTAATTTTTAGAAGATTCGGGCTACTGTCAGTGTCAGATATGACGTGCAGGGAATAAGCTTTTACATAAGTTATTCAAAATGTTTCAAATATATATTATATATTATATATTATACTATTATTATTATTATTATATATTACATATTTTATAAAAAATATCAAAAATTATATAATTTATTATATTAATTATATTATACATTTTTTAAACAGTCCGAGCGGTATAACCCGCAAGTGCGTCCAGTACCGCTCGAGCTCCGACCGTATTAAAAATCTGTATTTCTTACTTTTAGTTCGTAACAAATGTTTTGTATTGCGAGAAATTCAATATAAATAGTTTACAGAAACTATCAGTGGAGTTTTTATTCTTTTACATTATTTCTGGGCTCTGAAAATAATCAATTTAGCTTAGGTGAGCGGTACACACACCACCTCCCCTAGTCCAAGACTGATCAAACAGAGTACTTCTAACTGAACCATCTTTACTAAGTAATATTGCGTCAGAGTTGAAGTAACCCTTTCATTTTCGAGAAATCGTGTACAGCGAAATCCGAAACGTGCTAGCCTTCGTGGTTAATACCAAAACGTGCTAGTTTTCGTAAGAAATCTGAAACGTCCTAGTCTCCCAATAAACACTAGCCCGTATATTACGCGTATTATACACGTCTCCTTCGTTGATTTTTGGTATCCATATATCATCATACTTTTATAAAACGTATATCATACACGTTTATCAGTTATCCGATAATACTTGTTCAATAATCACGTTTTTTTAACGAAGAAATAATTTCCTACACCTTTAATATACAATTATAATTAGGATAGCGAATTATACATTGTAAATTTACGTGATATATACATTTATCAGACTGGACAAGGATACGTGTATGCAATTGCGCGTACCAAACGCTCCAACGTACGTATACTGCCACACATAACATATACGTATTGCGTATGTTTCCTCAAAACGTCTTCGAAAACCAAAAAACCCTATCAAAAAAATCCACATGGGAAACCATATGGGTCTCCCAGGTTCCCAGTTCCCAGGAGAATTTTGGCTGGGAACCCATGTGGGATGTTGGTATCCCTATAGGACCCATGCGGGATGTGGGTATTCCCGTAGGACCCGTATCGGAGATGTGGGTCTCCCGATAGGACCTATGTGGGATGTAGGTATCCCCATAGAACCCATATGGGATGTGGGGTATCTCCATAAGAATATACCTCATACATAGAACATCAGTCAAATAATTGAAAAATTAAGTCTTATTTCATGGGAAATGAAACCCAATCGTCGATGTTTGATCTGCTCAATCAAACGATCGACTTTTGTTGCTATAGTTATATACCTATATTATTGATTGAATACAATTTTGTTAGCGAGCCTGCATGATTATGATATCTATAGCCTATGTGGGCCAGTTGATATTATGTGGATTTACAGTTTTAACTAACCTAGATTGCTGGTATACCCATTACCCACATGGTTCAATCAAACCTTGTGAATTCATACGTATCTATAGGTTTCTCACCAGAGCAACATGGCCTACCAGCAACCTATGTAGCTCCCTAACAGCCCCCATCTAGGTTCCTATAACAGGTCCATGCGCCTTCTCAATACCCCATGTGGGTATGCCTAACAAACTCATACGGGTTCCTAGGAATCCTACATGGGTTACCAACACTCCCATGTGGGACCCTCGATGCCCAATGTGGGTGCCCAACTAACCCATGTAGGGTCCTCAATACCCCATATGGGTTCCTAGAAGTCCCACATGGTTTACCAAAATTTCCATGTGGGTGACCAACAAACCCATGTGGGTTCCCAGCCAAACCATGTGGTTTCCCAGCAAAACCATCCCAATAAACATAGGTCCGTTTAATAGACGTTTAAAAAACGTGCCGGCTGCATAAATTTGGTGCACGTGGATAAATTAATCGTAGATCCACGTACAGACGGACATCAGACCCGGAAATTCATTGTACTATAGGTTTAATTTTGGTATAATGAATGTATAAAGGGTTGTTTCAACAGTTTTTACACGTATAATGAACACGTTTATTATACGGGATTTCAACTACCTTGTGTTTATTGGGATATGGGTTCCCGTGTGTCCTACCTGGATTTTTTCAATAGGGAATCAACGTATACCTCGCGGATTTTGAATTACACTATATAATAACGTTCAATTCCTTCCGATGAATATACGCTCGGAATGCGTTTTTTATACGTTTTTATACGTAATTTATACGTTTTTCCGATATAATAATGAACGTGCAATATAATTAAATCGAGTGAGAACGTGTGGAACTCTAAGCAAGAAATTGAATTAAAAACATACTTGCAACTCGGATGTTTAGTTAAGATATCTCAGCTGCATTAAAACACTCATATCACTGAGTCAGATGCAAAATCCAAAACAATTACGCGAGAAAGTGACTGACTTTGTCAATAGGTAGTTTTGCGTAGTCGATATACAGTGTGCGAATAGAAATACAAGCGAATGCGAGCGTCCTCGGATCGAATCCCGGTCACAATAATAATGCGAAGTTCTTCTAATCTTAAAATTCTTACTTTGTAACACAGTGCGATTGTTTGCGATTAGTAGTTGTTAATCAACGCCTCATATGTTGTAATTAATTAATTTTAGGTATCTTAATTAATTTTTTTGAGTTACGATTTTTTTACAACAAAAAAAAAAAAGTTACGGTTACTCTAAAATTTTAACTGTATCAAAAATGTTGATTTTACTCATTGGATTTCTCTCAATGTGTGATATTTTTATATAAAATAATTTTGTGTAGGACTGTTTCATTTAGACTGACACAAACAGTACAAGAACTGCAGAAATTTTGAAATCCTGATGGCTATGAAACTGTATTCAGTATAGGCGTAATGCCGAGAATAACTTTCTGACATAAAATTGACCAAAGATTAAAAAAAAAAAAAAATCAGAAAATCGTTCCCAGAACTAGGTAAAGAATACTGCCCGTTGTGCAAACAATAAAGTAATGTGTACTAGGTTCTCAGGAATCGCGCTTTCCATTGAACAGAAATTTTTATTGACCTTCACAATTTTCCACTGAACTAGATGGCAAGTTATCGGCATGCTCACCTAGCGTGACAACCCGGCATCTAACGATAAGTGAATAATGATTGTTACGCTACAAATAAGATTCAAAGATAAGTGCGTGGGTATACTTGTTATTATAGCTTATAAAAAGACTTACCTTGTGTGATTCATTGGGAGCAAGATTTATATTCTTGCGCAATACTGTTATGCGCGTAATTACTGCTAGAAAAAAACTGAAAGCGCATCAAGGCCGTGCAAACTTAGGTATCCGAGATTTCAAACTTCGCACATTGAAGTTGAATTAAAAATATACACCTGTTGACCATCCTTACTGTAAAAAGAGCGAAGTCCGTATGCATATTTCGACCAGTGCAATAAAACTCCAATCAGATCTGAAAAATGAGCCATGCTCAGATTCGAATAGTCAAGATCAAATTTAACCTCAGTATGGTCATATATGACTACGACTCAACTATGATATCTAATCCGACCTGAATTAGATCTGATTGCAAACTTAGATCTCTCAGATCTAATCAGATCTAATCAGATCTAATCCATTTTTCCTGGGTTGACCTTAGCGTCGTAATTCACACGTAATAAACATTCACATAAAAAAATAGTCCTATTTTCATTCTTATCAAGGGTCATTCGGAGAACTTTCAAAAAATATCATTAAAAATCGAATTAATTGCTGTGAGGAACAAAGTACTATATCCATGAATGTTCGGCTCTCCTTTCTCCTAACTTTCAATGATACAATATATTGAGGCCCATACCTAGTCGCCCACCTCCTTTTCGTCGAAAAATGGGTGGGGAGAGCAATGTGCGCAAATTTTAATTCAAATCGAGCCGAGTACCAGAGCTTGTGTTATCCAGGCTAATGAAACTGGAAGAATGTGTAAGAATCTCCGAGCAGTTCACCGCATCATTCCCAAGATAACTCACCCCAAAAGTGCCTGATGTTAGGTGGGGGTGAAATCTCAAAACCGTAAATGTATGAATATGCCGAGCTATTTCAGCGCGTCTGCCCTTACGGAAAAAACCCTTCAAGTTTGAGGGTGAACCTTCAATTTTCAAGGTTTCACTCTCAATTCTGGGGGTGAAACCTTGAAATTTCAGGGTTCAACCTCCAATATTCAGGGTAATACCTTCAATTTGTATGGATCAACCATCAATTGAAGGGTCAACCGTGAAAAGTTGGTGGATCAACCCTGAAAATTGAGGGAAAACCCCAGAGAATTGTGGAATATCCCTCAAACATTGAGGGACAACCTCCAACAATTGAAGGATAACCCTGAATAGTTGGGGGTCAATACTGAAAATTGAGGGAAAACCCGCAAGAATTGAGGAATATCCCTCAAACATTGAGCGACAACCTCCAACAATTGAGGGATAACCCTGAAACATTCTGGGACAACTCTGAAAATTGAGAGATGACCCTGAATAGTTAGGGGTCAACCCTGATGAGTGGCGGGTCACTTCAAAAGTCACTTCAAAAAGTCACCTCAAAAACCCTGAAGTTGAAGGGACCCCCATTTGACGGTTGTTCCTCAAGTTGAAGGTACCCCTCAATTCAGGGTTAACCCCCAAGTTGGGGGTACGAAATCACCCTGAAAGTTGAGGGCTCAGTTGAGGGTGATATTTTGAGGGTTTTTTTCCATAAGGGTGATTGACTGAACGGCCTGCCGAATACGTTGCATGGGAATCCGGGCGGAAAATTATGATGATCACAGAACAACCGACAACCACCACTATTTACAGGATCAATACAATCCTAAACGAATAGTTTGTATAATATGTAGAATAGCGCTATGGAGCTATATAATGCGCAAGCAAATGACAATATATTCGATATTTCAATCATACTAGGAGCGATACTGACTATTTCGATCGGCGTGTCGGAGAGATCACCCATCGCGTAACGTAGTGGCTTGCCAAACTCGGCGGACTACTCTCATAATCATGGTCGCCGAGGAAATTGACATTCGATTGTCGTAAAAACATTGAGAATTCTCTATTTTCGCATAAAACGAACATGTTTTTGGACGTACAGTAGAACCTCGTTTATCCGAGGTAATGTGGGGAGGAGATACCTCGGATGAGCGAAAACTCGGATCACACAAAAGGAGTAAAAAATTCGAAAATTTCAATCATTTTTTATGTATTTGAAACGGTAGAATGAAATTAAATCATAAAAGTATATAAATATGTATAAGTACCGAAGTTGCAATCGCAGAATACTTCGCGCGTATAGCATAGGCATAGCGGCTCCATCCGTTTTATTCGAGTTTTTCCCTAATATGATCCGAGCATACACCTCGATTAATGCGGAGTGCTCGGATGTGTCCGCTGCCTCGGATAACGCGGAGACTCGATTGATCGAAGGCCAGATAGACGAGGTTCTACTGCATGTGTTCGGAATTGAATTTGAATTTGCGCATCGTATTTTTTTTGTTTTTTTTTTTTTTTTTTTTGCGTTTTCGCCACCTGGGTTCGGATAATAATCGAAACATGCCCCCCCCCCTCGACCGAAAGGAGATGGGCAACTAGGGATGGGCCCAAAATACACAGTTGAAGTTGGGGCTAGTTTAACAATTGTTGTCATTTTTCTCAAAAATTAGATCAATAGTACATTAAGTTGTTAGGGAGAGAGGTGAGCGATTTTGATGAGGGTGAAGTTTGCTGCACGAGCGAAGCGAGGGCAGCTTCACCCGAATCAAAATCGCGCCTGTCTCCCTGACAGCTTCATGTAATGCGTTCATATCATGCCTATGACGCGCACTTATGCTCCCTAGGGTTGATAAGTAACCAAATCGCGTGACTGCGCATGCGTCGACAACATATTACGGCCGAGGGAGATATGTGCGTCCTCTGCCCCGTAAGACACGCTCGATATGGGGTTATTTTGACGCATGTAGGATAAATAGTATATTACTCACCTAGGGAGGGAAAGTAGGCTAACCCAAACTGCGTGTGAGATTGACACCCGAGCCGAAGGCGAGGGTGACAAAAACGCAGTTTGAGATGGCCTTCTTCACTCCCGTGTGAGGTATACTATTTTTCACCACCCCCTGCATCGGAAAGAACGACTTCCCGCTCACGCAAGGGAGCGAAAGTCGTACTTTCCGTGCAGGTGTGGTGAAAAAGCAATTAATTAGTACAGCAATTAATGGCCGGTTTCACCTACGTCAAATAACTTCTTATTCGTAGAATAAGTCTATTCATCGAATAAAAGTCACAAATACAATGTAAAATAGTCTTTTGTTTTCAATGAATAAGAGTTTAATCTATGAATAAAATTATTCGACGTTGGTGAAACCGGCCATAAGAGTTTAATCTATGAATAAAGTTATTCATCGTTGGTGAAACCGGCCATTAGACAATTAAAGACCACACGGAGAGAATTTTACGATAGCGTGTACGATATAAGAATGGTATATTATGGTATGGTATTGTATGGTTCATATTAACATAAAAGATGATAACCATTACCATCAGAATGGTAACTTGTATTATACAGATGATAAAGATTATCATCAGAGTGGTGAACTCAATGATCGCTTTCATTGAATCGGTTGTAGTGTGCTTTTACAATACTGCGATAGTAGTATTTACCATAAAATTGTCTCCGTGCATTTGTTTAGCATATAATAGTATATTATGTGACATGCCCGTAAACCAAGTGTTTTTCGGCGAGAATAATGATTTCATGAAATCATTGTGCAAGTCAAAAACGGTTTACGGGTGCGCCCCATACTTTATTTTTTTCGAAATCGGCATGAAAAGTCACTTTGACGCCAATTGAGATTCACTAGACGAAGAGTGAGGTTATGGTGCGATCTGTCGGGCACTTCGAACCGCGCATCGAAACTGCCGTATAAAGACTTTATACGACAGCTTTGGAATGCGCTCTTCGAACTGCGCATCCAAACTGCCGTATGAAGACTTTATAGGGCAGTTCTGAAATCAACCGTATAAAGTGACACTTAACGCCGGGCGTAAACTTGCAATAAGAGTCGAAGACGAGTATTGCAAATACGCGCGGCGAAAAAACCTTGGCGCACACGATATTTTATACAACAAGAGCAAGTTTTACAAGTTCATGCTCGATCCGGTACACAAAGCCGACGGACTACATACACGCATAGCAACGCATAACAACGCGTACATCAGAGACCACTTTTAACTCCTATAGGACATAAAAAGTAGCTCTATTTTGCGCCTAGGAGCTAAAAGTAAACTCCGCGCATGCGCACTTGCAAGCCCGCTCAGCTGTTGCTAAAACCCCCACTTTGTGTACCGAGATCGAGCATGAAAAACGCGTAAAACATGCTGGCGTTGTATAATAGTACATTTCATTACGAGTAAGGAAGGGCTTTTTTGACGAAACGAGAGGTTTACGGCACGAGCCGAAGGCGAGTGCTGTAACGAGGTTCGTCAAAAAGCCTTTACGTACAAGTAACGATCATTATTTTTCATCAGGATTGCCGAGAAATCGCGACGAAGTTGCAATTTTAAGGTTAGAATGATGAAAAATATTTTTCAACGATCTTCGCCAAGTTACATTAAATACTTTATTAAATACAACATTAAATACTTTGTAATTATTCACGCAATATCGAGTAACTAGTAGATTTCGATACGAGCGCGAAATGTGAGGCGTTTATAGGTGTGTCCGATGTTTTCAGCACGAACCGTAATCGAGGCGGCAGCCGAGACGAATGTGAGTGCTGGAGACATCGGACAACCCTAAACGCCTCACTTCGCGGGAGTATCGAACGCTATTTTTTATAACAAATGCATGAAAAAGTTGCTTGTGGGGCTCTGTTGTCAGTGTAAACAACCATACCAAAAACATCGAATCGATTCAGCAATATGCACGGAGATAGCGCGTCGATAGGGATGAATGATTATAAAATGCTCTTGTTCGCACGCCGTGCGTAACAAGAATCATGTTGTGCACGCTCGATGTGCGCAAAACGCAGTGCGCACGTTTGGCATGCAATATTGTTTTCACCACACCTGCACGGAAAGTACGACTTTCGCTCCCTTGCGTGAGCGGGAAGTTGTTCTTTCCGATGCAGGGGGTGGTGAAAAATAGTATACCTCACACGGGAGTGAAAAAGGCCATCCCAAACTGCGTTTTTGTCACCCTCGCCTTCTGCTCGGGTGTCAATCTCACACGCAGTTTGGGTAAGCCTACTTTCCCTCCCTAGGTGAGTAATATACTATTCATGTTGGCATCGCCTACTCAAACGTCAGAAAAGTGCCACAATATGACCGCTCCAGAGCCCCAAACAAGCAACTTTTTCATGCATGCGTTATAAAAAATATCTATCCTAATATTCACCATACCTATAGTGTGCTGTATGGGTTATTGTTGCCAAAAACGAAGAATTCTTGGGGTGGCCGTGTTTGGTATTCCACGCACACGTTGTTAAACGTTTTATAACATTGGCAACGGGGAGAGTTTCATAATAGTGAAACTAAGTAGCACACCCACACTTTTCAATGCATAGAAAATTAATTCTTCTTGATTTCGGTGAATTTCGCGGGCTGCATCGAATCTCCTCCTATCGGTTTCATAGCACTGTTTCAGGGATATATTCGAGAAAATAATTCATGTCAGTCCAAATCGAATATAGCATCCCCTTAACTCTCGGTACACGCATCCTTCTTCTATGAATTGTCTTTTGGATACCCTACTGAAAATCGCGGCATGAGATCTGATGTCAGACCAAATTCTTTTATGAGATCTGATATCATCTCACCTGAGAACAGGTGAGATCCTACCTAGGCCTCACATCAGATCTCGGTAACGAATTTCGATTTTCAGTAGGGTAGCTCACCTGGCAAGATTCTGATTACCGGAAAATAAATCAAACGTTTGCTATAAATCTATAATTATAAATCTATATATAACCCAGACAGCACGGAATATTGCCCAATATTGTAGCAACATTGTAGCAACATTGCAATATTGCTGCAATGTTGCTACAATATTGCAATGTTGCTACAATGTCGGGCAATATTCCGTGCTGTCTGGGTAGCACCTATATATAAGCAAAAATACCTAATTTCATAAGTAGAAAATGAAATCAAATCATAACTAATGCAAATGAATGTAATTATTATGTCATTCATATTTATTGCTACTTAATCGAGATTAGTAGCACGTACGGTTATTTCAGACAAATTATTGTTGAAACAGACATTGTTGTCTAATAAAGATGGGGATAATTATATTTTCCAGGTGAATCTGTACCAGTGACAAAGACGCCTTTGCCTCGAAATTCAGTTTTGTACGATCCGAAGAACTGTTCACAGCACACATTGTACAGTGGTACGATGATAATACAGACAAGGTGAATATTTATCAATTACAGTAGACTCTAGATATATGGCCGCTCGGTATATGGCCGCACGAGCGAATCCCCCTTCACACGTACTTGCACGCACACAAATAGCGCTCCCCCACCACAATTGCGCACGCCGCTGCCGGTAAGCACGTCGCAGTGACACTAACCTATCGGCGCTCACTCTCACGCGCACTTGTAAGCGTTTATGCGAAAATCAAAACAAATGCAGGCCGCTAGAGGCGTGACGTTCGCACTGGACTGCTGCGTGGAGAGGGCTCTCCACTTATGGCCGTTTTCCTCTCCTACAGCCCCATACCGCGGCCATATATCTAGAGTCTACTGTATCTGCAGAAAAAGAAAAAACGGAAAAAAAAATTAATCTTCAAGCAGTCTTCAAAGTCGAGTCCATCAAAAACATCCGTTACAAATCGATGACATGGTTGCACGACCTGCACTTACCACCTTTCATTATTATCCAACTTCAAATCTATACAGTCCTTAGTTACGATTATACCAGATTATTTATATTACTTGTTGAGACTCGATTAAAGTTATTGACTAATAATTATCGCGTGAAAGGCTTGCATGTATACAATTTGCACGGTTCACATGCAATGGATCAATATATATTTCTGCAAGGAATTCAACAGTTTCGAATCCCAGCTTTTGAAGTGTATAACTTGTGAAAAAAAAAATCGCAAGCATATCGAATGGGACGCACTTGGTATTTTGAAGATTGTTTTTTTTTTTTTCACGACAATGATTAATTTCATGTTTATGGGGTGATTCTGGTTTAGTTTTTAACTTTGAAAAAATCGCATTTTCTTAAAACGATTTCCCGAAAGAATAAACATTTAAGGGGAGACTTCGGTGAAATTTTGAAAATCGCTATTAGAGGTTGTATAAAAAAATCCTTCCAGCAGTTTTTGAATAATGTCAGTATAGACTGTGAAAAAAAATGTCAGCCTCCTGCGATGAAAATGTAAGCGCAAGGAACCTTGCGAAGAAGATTTTTCTCACCGCTGTCAAAAATTCCTTGCGCATACACTTTCATCGCAGGAGGCTGAAACTTTTTTTCACTATCTGTACTGACATTATTCAAAAACTGCTGCAAGGATTTTTTTATACACGTCTTTTCAAAGTTTTAAGAATTAAAAAACCTGTTTTTGCCAAAAATTTCACCGAAGTCTCCCCTTAAGAATATACTATTAAATTTTCGAATAAAAATCTTGAATATTTCGCACATTACAGCCTTCTATGGCGTTGGTATCGCCGATTGATAGTATAAGTACAGGTCAAAACTTGAAATAGGGTAAATGTACCAGTGAATGAACACGCACCAGTAAATGACCATTTTCACGCAAAGTATATCTGTATACAGTGATTTTAACATGGCTGTTCATTCACTGGTGACGTTCCTTAACTGTTCATTCACTGGTACATTTACCCTATGTTTTTATTCAACTGGCAGCAGTAATATACAATAAAGTTCTGAGTCGATCGCGTTGAAATTTGTATAGCATGTTCTACACATCATAGGCTCTCCCTAAAACTACAATCATCCTGTTCCAATTGTAATTAGAAATTTTTAGTTGCCAAAAATCGGATTGAAAACGGTCAGAATTTGATTTCCAACTTTCGACAGCCCCATTTTTAGAAATGTAAGTTTTTTGAGCTAATTCTAGTTCGGGAGGAAGCTATACTCTCACTGATTGAAGAAAGAAAAACAAATGTCATAAATTATTCCAATTTGTTATGGATTGAATAACAAGTGGTAAAAAACCCGAGTTCATGGCTCGCTATTTTCGTCATTGAAAAAAATTCCCCAGATCCATGGAATTTGGCGTGCTGCAAATCACAATGACCCCTTAAGGGGACCAGTACAGCGACTTTTCGATAAATGATAATAGTCCGAAATCAATTTATTTCATAACCAAAGTTCATTTCACATCAAAATATTTTTCTTTTTCAAAATCATGCGTCGTAAGGATTTCAGAGCACCGTTGGACCGATTCAGGTCATCTTGGATTCATTTGCTTCAGAAAACAAATCCTCATCATGTGAATGTAGGAATTTTGAAAATTCTTCGTTTTGGCCAAGTTATTTAAGAAATGAGTGATAATAATTTTTGCAAATTTGGTAAATGGATCATAACTTATGACATAATTTTTTATTTTTAAATTCCTACATTCACATGATGAGGATTTGCTTTCTGAAGCAAATGAATCCCAGATGACCTGAATCGGTCCAACGGTGCTCTGAAATCCTTACGACACATGATTTTGAAAAAGAAAAATATTTTGATGTGAAATGAACTTTGGTTATGAAATAAATTGATTTCGGACTATGATCATTTCTCGAAAAGTCGCTGTACTGGTCCCCTTAATGGCCGGTTTCACCAACGTCGAATAACTTCTTATTCATAGAATAACTCTATTCGTCGAATAAATGTCGCAAATACAATGTGAAATAGTATTTTGTGAACAATGAATAAGAGTTTAATCTATGAACAAAGTTATTCATCGTTAGTGAAACCGGCCATAAGGCGATTGAAGTGAAAATAGTGCGGTATTTTGGGTGATCTTTCTCTGTTAGTTATGGATGGATATGAGAATTTTACTGGCTATGCCTCAAGTCTTCAGAAACATGTGAGTGCAAATAAATTTGTGATGCGACAAACCATTGTGATATTATTAACAAATATATTCGACGGTGCCACCATTTACTCGAAGAAAAATGATTCAAAATCATAGAATAAGGGTTGAATGATACACTAAGTACTCACAAATAACGTCAACCGAGTGAACAATCAGTAATTCATGTTTATTGTGAATAAAAATTCATTCAAATTCAAATCAATCAAATCAAATTCATTCAAAAGTCATTCAATTCTGTTTCGCATCGAAAGCGCACCGCAAGAGTGGAGTCACATGAACAGCCGAGAAAAATGTTTGGAAGGAGCGTCACACTGACACATTCTACTTATGGAGAATTCCACGCCAACTGGGCCGACTGTGAACCCTGACCGGTTTCGATTTTTTTTTTTTTTTTTCCTCTTACTTTTTCCTAGATTCACTAGGCTCACAGTAATCTAGAATATCTTTTTTTATTCAATTTTCATTCATGCTGATATTAAGGCGAAGCCATTGTATTCGCCCGCCGATTTCAAAAAATCATGCCCTCTGAAGAATATCCATCGGAACGAATTTTTCTTTCGGGAATCGTTTTTATTTTTATTTTATTTTTTTTTAATTTTATTTTTTTCGTTTTTTTTCTATTTTTTTGTTTTTATTCGCTGGACGAATACGACTACGGCATCGCCTTAAAGTTGAAGATTTTCAAAAAATTCATATTTTTGATTACCTTCAATTATTATAACACTTATATCGCTGCTTTCATTATACGAATGTATAAAGAAAGGTGATGAAATTTATAAACCGAAAGCGTACATTTCGAAAAAAATATCCACGAAGTGCCATAGCTATGTCTTCACAGTTCATCATCCTTCATTCGAACTATAAAAATTTAATTTCCGGCTTGTATGCCCGGATTAAAAATTACGAATACATTTTTCCTATACACCTTAGCCGCTGGCATGTTAATTTCTGAAATATTCTTACACTTGCTTCATGTACCATACAACCATAAAAAGTTATCTCTCGAAAGATATACACATTGTTGTACATGAATATTTTCAATTTCCAACAGTTTTGTCAGGAAAGAACCTGCGCAAAATTTGCAAAAAAATATTGTTTGATTTTTCAAATTACTAAGAAATGTTCAATCAAAAAACGGATTCCTCAATTTGTAGATTATGGCTGCAGGAAACCTTCTGCGATGAAATTGTTCGCGTGCCAACAATTTCATCGCTGCGGAAGATTGCAATTTTTTTGATAACCACATACTATCATGATCTACAAAGTGAGGAATTCTTTCATTGATCAAACATTTTATAGTAATTTAACAAAGGAAAAAATATTTTTTTCTCATACAATTTTCAATAATGTATTTTCTTGAAACGAAACGTTAGCTGTCAATAAAGTGTGAGAATATGTATTTTATAAATCATTTACGTGTCAGTGGCTAAGATGTCTGAATAATCTCATTACCTATCTTAAATCTTCAGAATTGGGAAACAATATGACAGAATAATAGTTCCACTGTCGAACATGGCTTAAAATTTTTGGTTTTGAAGCAGGAATTCTCGAAAATTTATTTGTAATTTTCAATCGGGGCATGCATTCCGAATATTGAATTTTTATATTTTGAATGAAGAATTAACTCTGAAAGCCAAGCACTTCGTGAACATTTTCTACAAAAAGTTTTCTGCTGATCAATTTCACCACCTTTTTTTTCATAAATTCGTACAATGACAGCAGTGATGGGTATTTTAATAATCAGTGGTAATAGAAATTGGCAACTTTGAGACCATTGTGGATGAAAATTTAAAAAAAAAAAAATACATTACATTAGGTACGTCGAGTCCGGTGAACTTGCGAAAAATCCACGAAAAAACCCGAAACGGGTCAGGGTCTAAGTCGGCCCAGTTTGCATGGCATCCTTCTTATACATACTGAAATTTGGATAAAAATTTATAGACAAAAATTTGTCAAGTCCACACCACTGTTGTTTCTCGCACCGGAAATGTCCGGGAATGGTATCTTCAAAAGTATCGCCGAGATAATTCTTCGTGCCTGAATTCCTTTCCCGTGACATGTAGGCTGACTCATGTCCACCACTACTACGCAATTTGAGGAGGTAGGGTATAGCCTAAGGGATAAGCATTTAAAAGGTACCCCCGCTCGAACAAGCTTTCGATTCAGGCGTATGTTTGGTTTATATGATATGAGTATACTCTCAGTAATTCGTACGTATCCAAATGTCGATTCATTCCAAGAATATCGCGATGAGGGAAAGAAATGAGAACAATTTCCAAAAAGCACCTAAGATACCGCACTTTCTTTACTTTAATCGCCATGAACAACCAACTAATTATTGGAAAACACCGAATCTTTGCCAAGAAGGAAAAGAATCCACGAGCTATAGATTGCTCTTCATCCCATATTTTGACGATTTTTTCTCTCAATGAGTTACACTCAATTCAATAGATGTTTATTTGCCAAGAATAAAAACTAAAATGCTTGATTAATTGCAATAACACATCTTCCGGTAATCTGTTATTTCAGGTTTTACGGCGATGGACCGGTTTTAGCAAGGGTTATTAGAACCGGACTGCAAACGAGCAGAGGGGCTTTGGTAGCAGCAATTCTATACCCACCACCAGCAGACTTCAAATTCGACCAAGATTCATACAAATTCATCGCTATTCTCGTAGTTATAGCGACTTGCGGTTTCATATACACCGTTGTGACAAAAGTAACAATAAACATTGTATTCTTTACTAATCTCTGATTCGATAGTCATATTGCGTGCTCTTATTCTCAAAATAAAACAATGGCATGACTGCTCCAAGCTCTACTGATTCGCAATTTAAATTCTCGATACGTTGGTCTATTGTTATTCGAATTAATACATTGATCCCTTTACACTTTATGTTATTTTGTTGGATTCAGATGTCTCGAGGAATCACCGCCGGAGATATTGCTATCAAAGCATTGGACATAATTACAATAGTAATCCCCCCTGCATTGCCAGCGGCAATGACAGTTGGGAAATTATATGCTCAAGCGCGATTGAAACGTGCACAAATTTATTGCATAAACAGCAGAGTTATCAACGTCGCGGGAAGTTTGAACTGTGTATGCTTCGATAAGGTAACTATAGGCTAATGTTATACAGCATCACAAATCTCAGTTCGATGCACTGTCCAAAAATATGGCAGGATGACCGACCGAAATGAATAAGATGAAGAAGGAAAATAGAAGTTCGAACAAATGTTACTATTTCAAAAATGACGCCAGACTTTCTATTCAGGGCCGATCGACTTATCTGTATTCCAGTCTGTTGTTCTCAAAGCGTTGCCTATTTCTCAAGAATTTTAATCTGAGAGAATAGAGTTGAACTTGCTTGCGATACAGTATGATCTTTACTAGAGTAAATATAACGTATAGAACAAAGAAATCGATTTCATATCTTATCGTTAGACTGGAACTCTGACCGAGGATGGATTGGACATGTGGGGAGTGGTACCTAGTACCGGTGGCGTTCTTGGGGAATCCGTAAAGGACGTACCGTCTCTGAAAGATCATCCCTTGTTCGAAGGCATGCTCGTATGTCACAGTCTAACATTGATTGGAGGAGAACTGTGTGGAGATCCTTTGGATGTCAAGGTAAATTGAAGGCCAAATTTTATGCTGATCAGAAATATTGAATGCAACATTTTTTTGTACAGATGTTTGAGAGTACTGGGTGGATATTTGAGGAACCGGAAGTATCGGACACCAGCAAATACGATCTGCTGGTTCCAAACGTTGTGAGACCACCAAAGAACGACAGTTTAACCGAAAATATGAATCGAATATCAGAAATAGGAATCGTCCAGCAGTATCACTTCTCTAGCACACTACAGAGAATGTCGGTGATTATTCGGGTACTAGGGTCAGAGCACTTTCTATCTTACAGCAAGGGATCCCCCGAAATGATACTGAGCTTGAGCAAAGTGGATTCCATCCCGAAAAATATTATGGAAGTGTTACAACGATACACCGAGCAAGGATATAGAGTTATTGCTCTGGGTCGTACGATTGTGGAAAGCAGCTATGCCAAGGTAAAAACAATTGGATGGGCTCTATGATCTGAATTCTGCAAAAAATAATGACTTCACATAGAATATACACACTTTTTCAGATTCAGAGAATGCGGAGAGATCGAGTAGAACGAGACTTGGAATTTTTGGGGCTAGTTATAATGGAAAATCGTTTGAAGGAACAAACAGTGCAGGTCATAAAAGAACTGAAGGAAGCAAATATCCAGGTGGTAATGATAACAGGTTAGTTAAACGTATAAGTCTGATTCTGTAATTGAACTACATTATAATCATCAGAGAATAATTTTATTCTTTCAACTATGTTTCAGGAGACAATATCCAAACGGCTGTCAGCGTGGCCAAAGACTGTGGTATTCTGTCACCTTCCGAAACTATAATTGACGTTACAGTTATACCAGGTAATAGGAAACTTCAACCAGAAATATTTTTCAACGTCCAAGGATTTCCTGCTCAAATGGTAACTATAGCATTACGTAGATACTTTGCGTAACTAATAGTATCCCTAACGACTTTTTCGCAAGGTTGAGAGAAGGTTCATATACCGATGTTGAACGGTATATTTCCGGATTTACCACGGGTAATCACTTCAGAAATACGGTATATTTGCGCCTTTCTGCGTACCGTGTTTTACCGGCACTTCCACCGTATTCACGGGTACTGAACACAGTTTTCATACGGTATGAACACAGTTACCATACCCTGCCTAAACCGTCAAATTTTCTGGCCAGCTCAAGCAATTGGGTTTGACCGCAGTATGTGTACCGTAGTTCCACAGTTTTGAAACCGTATTCTCACCACATTCATACCGTATTCTCACCACATTCATACCGTATTGACATACGTGTCTCATATCTTGTTCATGCGTACTTCATCTGCCGTCACGACTGAGAAAATTCCGCTTCAATACCGTATTATTAGTGATTACCTACGGTGTATAGCCAGTATGCATCCGAGCTCAAAAATACGGTATTTATTCCTACAACACACAGTTTTACTACGGTGCGTTTACTCTGTTAATACTAATACCACGTGTTCACGGTTGATATACCGATGTTATACGTTGGTCAAAAGTCGTTAGGAATATTTCCACACGGCGTGCGCAAAGTTCGATTTCGCGCACGCTTCGTGTGCATAAAATTCAACTTAACACGCGCTGTGTTGAAAAATGAAGTTCGATATACACGTGCGAAAGATGATTCTCGACTCGTGTGATTGTCACCCTCGCGTCGCTCGGACGAAAAACTTCACACTCGTCCGAGAATCAACACTTTCGCACTAGTATCGAAAAGATTCTTTCAGTCCTTCAGTGGTCTAATTGGACAAGGCGTCGCAGTACAAATGCGGAGGTCCCGGTTCAAACCCGGGCTGAAGGAATTTTTACTTGAAAAAATAATTATGATGCACTTTCAGTTTTTTTTGGTCTTTCTGGGGATTGCACGCTCTATGCAGAGGAAGAATCTTTCCTCAGTTAGAAGACCTAATTAAAAATTTGGTTCGTGTCGTCCAATAAATTCTCATATAGTATGAATTAAAGAAATTTATATTCAACGAAGTTGGAAAATAATTTACTACTTACAATAGTATACACCTTTGAATTAGAAAAAGATACCGTGACATACTTATGCTCAAACGAAAGAATTTTTATTGTAAATTTGTTGGTGACTTTGAAAGGTTATCACATATTATCTCGGGATTTTTACCTTGGCCTAAGGCTTAACTGCCGACACTGGCAATGACACTGAAATTGACAATGAACCAATGTTGGCGTTTCACATCACGCCAAGGTTGATTCGTGGCGTTAGTCATGCGTTGGCTAACGGGACTGATTATCACACAGGCCGCCAGTGTTGGCCCAAGACTAGCTTTAGGTTGATGTACGTTTATCTCGGTCCGAGGTTTGGTTGACTCCCAACCAACCTTGGCAGGGCGCAGAATGATAACGACGGTTTTACGTCCAACACAATACCAAGTACCCGTTAGTGTTCAATGTTGGACTCAATATTGGCTTTATGACTTATGTATGTTGCTGATGCCTAGCCAACACTAGCGAAAGTATTTTTTCCGACCTTAGAGTCCGGTGCAAGGTATAATCGCATCAAATTTCTCACACAACTTCTAAATATATCATATATACCGCGAGGACCAGGTGAAAGCGAATGGTCCATCCGCCCAGGCACCTAATATTTCGTATTCAATGCACCGAGGGAAGAAAGTGCGTACTTTATTCCCGGCTGCACGCATAAAGAACGCGCTTTCTGCCCTTGGATGCATAAAATATCGTATGCACCATGGTGTAAGGTGTTCTTCTAGACGAGTGTGAAGGTCACCCTCGCTTCGCTCGGCCGACAAACCTCACACTCGTCAAAAAAAACACTTTATTCCCTAGGTGCATAATATACTATTAATGGGGATAGCCACTCGTTGCGCTGAAAAAATCCCTAGGGTGATTTTGGCGCGCGGTCAATACACCTCGGCAGCCATTATTGATACAAGCCGGCTGACTGTCAATACATCGCGGAAGGTAGACAAGTGTGGTTATGTTTGTTTATTTAAAGCAAATGATAAATGAAGTGAATAAAACCTACGTGAATAAGCTAGGAATTTTTATCAAAAATCGATCAATCAGTTTTGAATGATATCTTAATGCAATCAACGAATTAACCTAAGCTATAATTGGAAATTTATCAGAATCAAAGAGTTCATCGAGAACAACCAATTCGAACAAAATTATTGATTGTATCCTGGGGTTGAAGGCATCAATAAATATCCATAGCTTATTCACGTAGGTTTTATTCACTTTATTTATCATTAGCTTCAAATAAACGAACATAACCACACATGTCTACCTTCCGCGATGTATTGACAGTCAGCTGGCTTGTATCAACAATGGCTGCCGGGTTGCATCGACCGCGCGCCAAAATCACCCTAGGGATTTTCAGTGCAACGAGTGGCTATCCCCCTAAAAATACGAATTATTAGGTGCCTGGGCGGATGGACCATTCGCTTTCACCTGATCCTCGCGGTATGTCGGCGCGTGATATTTTGGACACGCTTATTATCACGGCTGTGGTGTTTATTAAATATCGAGACTATTGGTTTATGTTTAGTCTCAGTATATTTGTTAGTATTGAGATTAGAAGCTAGACGCCCTTAGAGTTAATAAGTGGCGTAGAAAAGGGATGCAAGACAGGGGCATCCTTGTCGAACGCAGCCATAACCCGGCGGTGGTGATTCTTGAGGGGCATTCAGATTTTGAACTGAGCCAAAGAAGGATCTTATTAGAAGATCTGGTCTAAAGCATTTGCGATTTGATTTGAATCACGCCGTGGCGGTGGATTCGTTGTATTGTGCCTCTCTCTACGCGTTAGAATAGAATAGTTTATTTGCACTGAGAGACTCTTCGTGTCAATAAATGGTAAAACTATATCAAAGTTTAGTATGGTAGGGTTCGAAAGTAGGGAAGACCGGGCGTACGTTTCAAAAATTCATATGGTGCATACTAATGGGTAAAACTGATATTTTCCTTTCAATAAGTGAAAAAGGTGTTTCAATGTTTAATGAACAACATAGTAATATTCGGAACGCACCATATCAAAGTTAGATAGCGACTTGACAAACACGGTTAGTATGGTGAATATGAAAGTTTGAAATAATCGTCTCTAGTCGTCACGAAGAATATCAGTTTTTCGTACGGACCATATGAAAAATCATGACTTGCCGGTGGAAAAAGAAGGGAGTGAGCCGAGGCTATCCCCAACACCAGTATCATCAGGAAGTAGAGGTCACACGCACTGAAAGGACATACATATCGGGTATACTATACATGTACACAAATATACACAAGTTACATAGGAGTATCGCGCAACACACTTATAAATTAGACCGAGAGACTTATACCTATACATTTACAATATACAAACGTAATACAATTACGTGCGGGATAATTTCAGAAACTTCTATATATACCAAGCTGGTAATAATCCACTGCTTGTGAGAAAGGACTTGGAGGGTTCTTTTCTAAATAACTCGTTAAAGAATCATTCTTTTGGAAAACTGCATTTGCAAAGTAGACTTTATTTTGGAAAGGTAATTTTATAACTTGAAAAAAAAAAAAAAAATCCAATTAATTTTTTAATTATGTATTATTTTTCAATTGAAACATGTATGGGCATCACAGCAAAAATGATGGTAGAAAATTTTGAAAATTTGGATCTTCAGATTTTATCCTAGAAAAAATTCAACAAACGCTTCAAGCTCTTTAAGACGTTTGTTTAGGAGAAAATTGGATTAGAAAAATTGACAAATTAACATGTGTTCTTATGGGCAAAAGTGGAAAAAAAATTATATCTGTGTTAAAAATGACGAAAAAAATCTGAAACTCTTTAGGTCAACGGGGAAAAATATCTGATTCTCGCCTAATCATTTTTGCATTGATTAGGTAGCTCGTTTTCGAAAAATGAAATAATTTTTCCCGAGTATTGAGAATAAAAATCACTCAGCGCCAATTTGAAGTTAGCTGATATGGAGTGAATTGCCCATATACATCCCTATTCCTCAAACATGAATACTTTCAATTGAGGAAGTGTTCAGAATGAAATATTTTCTACTTTTAAATAAATTCAGATAATTTGGGAGTTTATAAAATTTTAGCACTATTAGAGTCTAGATATACTATAATAACTTTTAATCTGAAAAGATGATCTAATTTTTTTTCTAATCTTTGAATTTTTGTATTTATGACATAATTTTAAATGTTACAAATAAACTAATCATAAAGAATCGAAGGTATCAGAAATACAACTTTTTATAATTAGAATTGTCATCATTTTTAGAATTCAACATTTTCGTCGTTTGAAAAAAGAAATAGGAAAAGTCATACATAGGTAATCCTAAAAATATAGCCAATTACAGAGATATACAAATCTCCATATTCACACGGCACATGGAAAGCGAATTGGCAGGATTTTTTCTTCGGCTGTTTCCGAAACAGAGCGGGGCCTCGTGCGTTCTCGGTGAAGATCGTAGTCGCTCGGGAGATTCAGGAAATATTTTCATACGCACCATACGAAAAATTGAGACTCTCCGTTTCAATTTCTAATATCCTTTGCAGTTTCACGGCTGCTTGATATCAACGTTGATATTGACCATGTTAATTTCTGGAATATGCTTCTTGGATGATGACAGTCACTGTGTTTATAAGTGAGACGACTTTGTAGGAAATTTTACTATGGAGAATATCGATTTTTCGTATGGAAGATTTCTGACATACAACGTTCTAATATTTCATATTGACCATACTAATATCACGTATTTTCTTGTTAAAATCTGGTATGGCAATATGAAACTTCAGTATAACGTTACGAATAACTAATGTATTTTGCGCTGTCTTCCCTACTTTCGAACCCTACCATACTAAACTTTGATATAGTTTTACCATTTATTGACACGAAGAGTAATAAGAGTAATATAATATTGCATATAAAAAACATATATTTGGTTTCACATGTATGTTTTTTATATTTCATATATTGGTTTTTGGGGTGTCAAATAATAATACGCTCGAGTTATATTTAAAAGTTCATAAAGACTTTATTCTGTTTGCACTTAGAAGGCGCGTCTGTCTAGCTCTCCTTATACAACAGGACTAACTCTGTATACAGAATGCATCCCTTAAACTTATCCTTATTACTCTAATATAAACAGTATAATATAAACTGTATCGGTGCAACTCACCGTCAAGAGATCTCTAGACTCAATATATCTATTTAGACTATAAGATAAGCGAGGTTGCTTTTTGTATATACACTCACACATCAGTGTGATGAAATCCAACATCATAAAATAAATATACTTCCGTACGGGAGCTATCATCTTCTGACCTGTTTCTTTTTTAGTTAGACCATTTTAACCCTTTGCTTCATCTAAGCACGCTACTCCATTCAATACTCCATTGAAACCGAGACGATTCGCGACTTACGTGAAGCAATGGGTTAATTAAGGATGTCGAAACCTTTTAACTAAACACATATCGCGTGCCACGCGTCTTCGCCGAACGAGAGGACTACTGTCCGTCTGTACACGGACTCCATCTGGACACCTGGAATGCCCTAATTGTAAACCGTATATCAGGATTCATCCCCGACCGCGCAACTCCCTTTTGAATATTGTTAATAATAATAATGAACAAATCTATTGATTCGTTACCAAATTCAAAGGCAAAGTCAAGAACGCAGGAAAACAAAATGTGAATCATATGAATCGGATAATATTCACCCAAAATAATTAAAAGGCAATAGACCCGCAAGCCATTCGACGGCATTTTTTATGAAAACGACTAGTCCAAAATTTGACAATTCCAAACGAAAACTAAGTGATTTCCAAAAGAAAAGTGCAATCCTGACGAGAGTGATTTACGTGCATTCAATTCTCTCAAAGTACGGGTAGAAAAGTAGAAAACAAAACTATGGCATTGTTCTCATAAATATTCTTGCGAATCACATCTATTCTTTATCATTGAATATTTTTTATCATTTTATACCTATGAAAGTTCAACTGTAGACTAACCTTGAAACAGAATAGCTTTCACAATTGAACCAAGATTGGCAAAAAAAAAAAGTCGGCTAAGTGATAGGCCAACGACAATTACCTACCGAGAGTCGTATACAGAGCATGTACGGTCGAAGCCACATCAAAGAATTGTTTTTACCATCGATTGAGCGATCCAACGTTGGCAAACGAGGTTAAGAGAACATTGGTATTCACGGCGGCCGAATACTGGGTGCAAATATCGTACCAATCCTTGAATGTGGGCCAACATCGATCACTGACAATCGTATACCAATATTGGGCTGAGCCTTGGCTCTGTTATCAGCACTGGCAAACCCTACAATTGAGTTACTTTTGCCAGCAACTGTGTAAATAATTGCTCACTGAAAGACCTCGTCCTTACGAAGTTTTTTTTTTTTTCAGGTATAATGTTTTGATATAAACCAAACAACAAAGATGAATCACACAGTATAAAAAAATATGTTAAATCAACTGATTGTGGAAACCCCTATCATTATAAAATTAATGGTAGGATGTTAACGGTTTCAACGGTTTCAACGGATGGATATTGCGTATAGGACTGTAATGCAAATAAGAGGAAACATTCAAATAATTCGATGTATGAAAAGTATATTTAGGTGATAATACAGTAGTGTAGAAGTTTTCACTCCCGCAGTGCAGACATGTTCAAAGATCATATAAACTTAATCTTGTGGTTGAGTAATTCTACGCCAAAACCACTCAGCCGCATAACCACTGTAGTCTCTAATTTCCATAAAAATGGGTGAAAAGATATATTTGTACATGAAATGTATTTCTGCAGATCGATTCTAGCAAGGAATTTTTTCTTTCTCGAGATATGGACATTATTAATTCTGCAAGATCTTGGTGAAATTATTGTTTTTGGGGCTCAACCTACAAGTGATTGAGCTGGTTTCAAGAGAATGTGTAATTTCATAAATCCGTTGATTTTTTAATTTTTTTTTTTTTTTACGAAATTTCAAAGTGACATTTAGTAATTTGCTTGTATACCCAAGAAAAACAAAAAACCTTCAAAAATTTTTGTTTTACAGCTTTTCCGAAAACTCCATCATAAGCTATAACTAATATGTAGGGAAATTATTCAAAAAAACTTTGTTTCTGTCTGTTAGCTTGTGAATCTCATGCATTTTTTCAGATTTTAGTGATACTTACACCTTCTACATATTCCATAAGCAATAATAATCCATCATTGACTATACATGAATTACAAAAATAATGTTTCATGATCTATAGTAATGAAAAGCTCCTCTTGTTAAGATTTGCTTGAATTTGGCTTCGAGTTTTCTCAAGGAAGCGTGCTTTATTCTTACTACCACATAATAATGCTCGGGCCCGCTGGACTGCAGTGACCGGCCAGCGTTGGAAAATTGTAATCATAAGAACATTTGAAAAAATTACAAATCAGCTTTTCGCATTAAGGAAAAAAAAAATTCTGTAACGAAATCAAGAAACGAACGGGTTTCGGACATTCTCAATTCTTTTGAAACCCTATTAAATTACCTTCAAAATGGGTCCCAGAAAATATTTCCACAGAGTTTAGATGGCGAGATAGTGTCGATTTTGTCTTCCGAAGTCAATCTGGCATGCCGGAAAATTAAAAATGCCCATATCTCGGGCTAAAAATTCTTTTTCGAAAAATCGTCGGACAAGACTTTATTCTACGTGTAGGGGAGAGTGGCCTAAAGCGGGTAGGGGGCCTAAAGCCTGGAGCACAGACTTTTCGTGACGGCTCACCTACGGAGATCGTGTGCAGTGTACAGTCACCTACACACAGCGCCGACCAATCACAGCTATGTGTGAGTGATCGTGGCGCCTGTAGGTGAGGTGGAACACGGCACACGGCAAAGTCTGTGCTCTATAGGCTTTAACCCTTTATGCCATGGTGGCACTCTGGGAGTGCCACCTGTTTCCACCATTTTATGAGCAATTTCGACCGAATTTTCAACCTTTTTTTGGTGTTTAACTAAAAAAAAAAAAAAAAAATGTGTGACACAAAGGGTTAAGCGTGTAGGCGTTCGTACGCTGCCGCATGCAGCGCGAGTGTCAATGTGTGCGTATGCCGTGATTACCCAACACTCCCGAGTTTCAATCAGTACCACTCGAGTATCGGAGGTATACCTAGGTATAACTAAGTGCAATATAAAAAAATTGATAAATCTATTAAAAAACTGAAGGTATGTAACTTGTGACCAGTCGAGAACTAGTACATTTATTTTATTGTTCATGATATTATATTATTCCGATACTATCGACCTTCAAAATACAATAGACAGCCTGGCTTTGTTTTGTTTGTTTTTGAGGTTATATTTCCTCAAGTGAAATATGTGCTTTCGAGCAAAGCGGGTAGGGCAAAGCGGGTATCTACCCGTTTTGCCCTGATACAATTTCTTTATATTTTTATGTGTCTAGACCCGAAAAACCGCGATTCTAACCTCGCTTTGCTCGGTTTAAACGCGGTTTTTGGCCTGGACACATAAAATTGTATATGCCCTACGGCCCATGAAGTATTTTCTGACGAATTTCATTATAATCCTCGCCTTCGGCTCGGATTATTAACTCAAATTCGTCGGAAGATACTTCATCGGCCTAATGATATAATGTACTATTTTTTTTTTTTTTTTTTTTTTTTTTTACTTTTTCAATTTTCTAATTTTTTTTTTTTCATTTATTTTTTTTATTTATTCATTTTTTCTTTTCCCGTATATTTTTCAGATGGTGAACAAATATAAGAGAAAAACAGGACAGGCGTCCTGGAGTGAAATAGAGATGAAAAAAGCGATGGAGGAATCTAAAACTACTTCAGTTCTGGCAGCTGCTAAAAAGTATGGTATCACACTGTCTACCTTACAAAGACATTTAAAAAAGGGCAGTTCTGATAAAAGACTAGGACGATATCAGAGAGTATTTAATGATGCTCAAGAAGCCGAACTATTGGAGTATGTATGCCAGGTTGATGACCTTTTTTATGGGCTGACTAAAAATGCGTTTTTGAAACTTGTATACCAATATGCAGAAAACAATAATATTGTTCATCCTTTTAAAGACAGCTGTGCTGGAAATGACTGGTATTTAGGTTTTAAAAAACGCCATCCTAATTTGACTATTAGACAACCGGAACCAACATCAATTGCAAGAGCACGAGGTTTCAACAGGCCTCAAGTTTACAAATTTTATGATTTGTTGGAAAGAGAAATCCATGAACATGGCATTGATGCAACCCGAATATACAACATGGATGAAACTGTCATTCATGTAACTAGTAGGAAGCCTCCCAAGATTTTGTCAAAATCTGGAAAGAAACAGGTGGGTGTCATTTCAAGCGCGGAAAGAGGGAAACTAACAACTGTCATCTGCTGTTGCAACGCGGCTGGATCTTACATACCTCCATTCTTCATTTATGGTAGAAAAAGAATGGTTAGTAGATTGTTAGATGGAGCACCACCTGGCACCAATGCAACTTGCACAGATAACGGATGGCTTAATGGACCAAAATTCTTAGAATGGCTTCGTCGGTTCGTCGAGATCACCCGTCCAACTCCAGAGATGAAAGTGATATTAATATTAGATAACCATGAGTCTCACAAGTATCTTGAGGCCCTAGCATATGCAAGACAAAATAATATAATTTTCGTTTCACTGCCTCCTCATACAACACATCGCATGCAACCTCTGGACCGTTGCGTTTATGGACCGTTGAAAACTTACTTTGAACAAGAAGTTTCCACTTTTCAACGGAACCATGTAGGTAGAGTGATTTCTCAATTTGAAGTGGCCACACTCATTGGAAAAGCATATTTAAGAGCAGCCAGTACACAAAATGCTATCCAAGGATTCAAATCTACTGGAATATGGCCCACAAATCGACATGTGTTTGATGATGCTGATTTTTTGCCATCTAGTCTGACAGATAGGCCTCAAGTCGTTGAAAATACCAACGATGATTCATCACAGGGCCAATCTGCTGATGTTGGTCGTCTTTCTAATGATTCTGACGCACTGTTTCTTCGTTTGTTTTTGTAAACGAAGACCACGATCCCTCTCAAGTCCCTGCAATTGCGACACGACGTTAAAACAGAAAAACAATTGCTGTCATGCCTATGGAAACATCATGTGATCCAGCTGTTGAAGATGAAGCCCCATGTTATACATCAGTTAGTTCACTCCAATCAGTAGTAGAATCATTGACACCTCATGTAAAGCCAATAGATATCAGATCGATACCTAAACTTAGTCCAAACAAAACAAACCGCAGGCCTAAAATTCAAAGAGCGGAAGTATTAACTAGTTCACCGATCAGAAAAATACAAAAAGAAAGAGAAGAAAAAAAGAAGCGTCCTGGTACCAAAGCTGCCGTTAAGAAAAATTTGAAACATCTTCCTTCTACAAGCAAAACAGGCAAGACTAGAAAGCAAATAGCATCGAAGAAAATATCTGCAAAACAGTATCATTGTCTCGTTTGTGGTGCGCCTTATATAAACCCGCCTGATGAAGATTGGATTGAATGTGGAGACTATGGATAGTGGGCTCATGAATCCTGTACAAGTTACTCAGGAAGAGGTGCTTATTTTTGCGACTTATGTCATGAATGAGGCGATTGCTTCTTTTTTCCTATTTATAATTCTGAATGTACTAACAAAAGTACCTGATTGAATTATATAACTCTAGCTGTTGCTTGATTATTATTAGCTTATTAGTATAGTATTTATATTTATTATTATTACTAGATATTTATATTTTATAATTTATTTTTATATTTTATAATGATTCATATCATTATACTTTTTTTTTTATATTTATATTTTAAATTGATTTATATCATTAAGACTTTCAAATTCCTAAGACTGATTAAATTAGTCTGAAATTAGTATTGTATAGTCCAATCAAATAAGGTCTGATTTAAAAAAATTCCGAAGTGGCCTGCATTTTTGGCATCAAGGGATTTTTGACCCTCAGGAACCCGAATCTGAAGTCATTTTTGAGATTCAAGGTCACAGTTTTGAGAAAACAGCAAAATTTTACGTTTTTTCCGAATTTCTGAAAAACGGCTATCGACAGGTGAAAAGCGACTCAACCATCGTGTAGAGCGGAAAATTTGCGAACGAATTGGGCCCTTTTATGTCGGAAACAAAGTCGGATTGACGAATTTACAAGAAATTTATCCGTTTTACTAAAATCTCCCGAATACTGTCGATAAAGGAGGGCAGTGCCTCGTAGCAGACAGCTACAAGCCTCGCTCAACAATTTTAAACAATGAGCCTCGCGCCCGATTTCTGCGCCGTACTGCGCACGTCGAGCTAGGCTCAAAGCTGTCTGCTACGAGGCACTGTCCTCCTTTATCGACAGTATTTAGGGAATTTTGGTAAAACGGATAAATTTCTTGTAAATTTTTCAATCCAACTTCGTTTCCAACAAATGAGGGCCTAATTCGATCGCAAATTTTCCGCTCTACGCGATGGTTGAGTCGCTTTTCACCTGTCGATAGCCGTTTTTCAGAAATTCGGAAAAAACGTAAAATTTTGCTGTTTACTCAAAACTGTGCTTGAATCTCAAAAATGACTTCAGATCGGGTTCCTGAGGGTCGAAAACCCCTTAATGCCAAAAATGCAGGCTACTTAGAAATTTTTTTAAATCAGACCTTATTTGATTGGATTACCCGCTTTAGGCCCCCTTATCAGGGCAAAGCAGGTTTTTTAGGAGTTTTGAATTTTTGATAATAAATAAGTAACTTGGTACAAAATGACACAATTACGATTCATTATTTTGAAGTTCGATATCCCTCCTAATCAACAAAACCAAAATTGTTATTTTAATCAAACGAAAACTAAGATTTTTGGGCTTTTATCGTTAACGTACCCGCTTTAGGCCACTCTCCCCTGAATGTAAATTTTTATCAATTTTTATCTAAATCGGAGATATGACTTGCAAAGTCTTAGAAAAACGGGTTATTTTGGCGTGGAATTCCTCTTACATTGCTTTTTTTTTCTTAATACCTCACGGACAAATAGGGTACCTGCACTGAGAGAAGGATATACGAAAATCTACTATATTTTGTATCGTACTAGTGGGATTTCCCGTCAGTATAAGGGTCAGAACGATCTGCTTACTAAATTTTGTCACAAGTGTAACAGGTAATGGTTGACCGAGTAAAGGGAATATTGCTATAATGTCTCTTAAAATCCTTATATGATTTTTAGTATACGTATCGACATTCATAAGACATCGCTATGTAAAATTTTCAATGTGTATATTAAATTTTGTTCAAAGTATAGCAGACCCTGCTCAAAATATATTCCAATATTAATATTATCGTTGTATAGCATTAAATAAGAACACCCGTAGAGTAATATGTGCAACATAATATAAAGATTATTTGCAGCAACGAAAATTTAATTTTACCATCTTGGGTATTATACAAAATAATTCGAAGAATCTTCTACTAATTCCGAGACTGTCTGTGACTTATTCTTATACTATATGAACGTAAAGACGATGTTCACGCCAATTTCTACAATCGGATACGACTAAAAATTTACCCGACGGATATTTTATTTTAACCCAGTCTGACTATGAATATTATTTTCCTAGTATAAGAATTGTCGTTATACTCTCTCGAAGAAATTTCCAGACCCTTTTTCGCAGGTAGCTTCTCTACCTACACCCGCCTTCCCACCCCTCCAAGCACTGCACATCAGTTGTTCTTCTGCTGGCGAAGCGAACGCATTCAATAGATAGTTTTGTGAAAGAATTAGAAATAAATAAATACAGAATCGAAGGTGCCTCTGGAGGATAATTTGCCAAAGTAAGTGTTATATTTTACAATTTATCATCTTCCATTTCCGAAGATCAGTTTAGATGATTAATTGCCATGTAGATGTGTTACTTTAGTGCTTGCTTGTCCTTCTTTTTTTCTAGAATTATTTAATTAAGATTTCAAGGAATACAAAGACGCATGCGGCTCTATCTGGAATAGTTCAACGGCTGCAATGGTAATTGAATTTGTAGAAGTGAAGATTATGAATATAATCATCAATTGGTTATAGTTACTACAATCATTGGACAGAAATTTCTACAATGAAGCGATTGTACGATTTTTTATCTGGATGGTAACGTTTACCATCGGGGTTAGTCAAAGCTATCAGACATACAAAAAACACTACGCAATAAACATAAAAGAAGAAATAGATCGCACTTTTAGGTTATGGATGGTTGAACACCTCACTAAAAGAAAACTAAGATTAGCTATAATAGTAGGTAATGATTGCCATCATTGATCATGGGATTTATAAATAAAGTTTTCAAAGGTTATTATTTTGATAATAAATTTCATGAAAATTAACTGAAATAATAACATTCTAATAAATAAAACCAAGTTTGGATAGTTGAATACATGATAACAGATTATATTCATAATTATAATTTGTTAAAATAAGAATTACAATCTCATATTAACATAAAAGATGATAAAAATTATCATAAGAATGGTGAAGTCTTTTATACATATTGTACATTCAATCATGTGAATAGTTTCGGCTATCATTGAAATTGGTCAGTGTGTTTTTACGATAATTCGATGGTAGTATTTACTATAAAATTCTCTCCGTGTACGAGCTATTCATGTGAACACTGTTCTTTTCTCAGGCAGGGCATTTCCGTTTTTTCGCATGTATAGTATAATATCAACACTAATCGTAATGATATGTCGATATGCTATTCTTTAATCGCTGCAAAAAATGACAAGACTTTTGCTATTTGAATTCTAAACGTATCATTGGTTTTACTTCTGTATGAATTAACCCTTCTCAATCAATTTATATAATTTAGTGTACACGGAAAAAAATTCATAGTAGTTTTTACTTAAAAAAATGGACTGAAATTACTGAATTTAGATTGTAATCTTGAAACGCCATTAGAATATTCTAACAATTCATATTGAAATAAGTAGATCTTACAATGCGTAGTAAGTAGTTATGAAATCCACAATAATAACATATTGCATTCAATAAAAACTTTGATGTAGATAGTAAATTTTGAAAATTCGTTGTAATAATCAGTGGCGTAGCTAGAGGGGGGCGGTGGGGGCGGTCCGCACCGGGTGCCACCTGCTTGGGGGTGACACCCGACCGCGAAAAAAAAAAAATGAAAACTCGCAAAAATTCGTATTATTCAAATAAAATGATACTTAAAGTCCTTCGCATTTTTATTGGTTTGATTCTTGGGGTGACACCATCGATATCCGCACCGGGTGCCACCCATGCTAGCTACGCCACTGGTAATAATTGCTATCCATATTGTAAACTTTGATTCACGAGTATTAAAATTTACAAAGTGCTGAATAATTTTTTAAATCTTAACAATACTAAAATTATTATATTGCATTGTAAAATATACTTTCGAACAGATTGTATTTATTTAAAAGAACTGTAATAGAATTTACGATTTAGGTAACAAAAAATCTAATTGTATTAGTGATACGCATTACTTGTGAGAATTTTTAAAATCAGCGTATAGTAATAATAATTGCCTACTAGTAAATTTTACTTAACGTTTTGTAATAAGCAAAAGAAAAAATATATTTATTCATTTTAGTTACTGAATTTTACTAATACATTTCAATTATTGATAAATTTTCAAGACTAGTTTTTTCCGTGTACCTTTTCACCTTCATTTTTGATGGACATTTTATTATTTTTTTTTCAAATTGCATACTTGAATGACATAGTATAAATCCTCATATATACTTTTTGAATTCTTTGTTTGAAAAAGTTTTGATCACCGTAAAAAATATTTAACAAATTTTGCATTGCACTATGTACATTACTGCAGGGATAATTCAGATAGTTATATAGATCACTGATATGATAGGGGTTATTAACTTTTCCCATAACATAACATAACACGAGCGAATGTCATAGCGATGGGTATTTTTATATAAGTATAAGAAATGGATTTGAAAGTGGTTAATTTTTCTTCATAAGTAAAAACAAACTATATATATAGTAATTAAGCTTATGATTGATAATATCTTTATATCCATAAATAAATTATTACGACTATTAAGCGTGTTGTGTTTGAGCAATTTTCTCGTGCAGATTTTACAATGGAGAATGATTGAATTATAAACCGAATACGATTCGTATCACATTTTACAGAACAGTCTTATTTGCAAAACTAATTCTGTGACACATGCAGATTATAATTCATATCATTATACTACATTGTAAAAGTCACATTCCGAAATTCCTATTCCGTGTATTCCTTCATTTACAATATTTATAGCATCAAGAATATTGCAACGCAGCATTGGAATATCTACTCTATGGTATACAGATATCTGTCATACTGTATGGGTGCCACTCGTGAACAGTATACTGATATTTAGTATACGCGTAACGATTCCTTCGAGTCGAGTATAAGAATATCCCGTATACTCAGGATAGTCAAAAACTGTACCCCAGTATATATTTTCCTTCCATCCTGTATAATATAATCTACTATACAGGGATGTAGTACGAATAAACATATATTCTGTGCTTCTTTATATTATACTAGGCACAGATTTAATGATATAACCTGTATACTATAAAACCCGTCCGGATTCTTCCTATACTGTATTTTGATATTTCTCATATTTCAGGGAAATCCCACCGCGACTATACTGTATGAAGTAAATCACCATATTTTTTTGCGGATATTTAGTATATAATTCTCTCAGTGTGCCAGAGGATTCCAGCTCTTCCATTTTTAGGACCACCCTACAAGCGCTACTCAGTGACAAAATCTATTGAAAACAACTGGAACAAGTTGTTTTTATCATTGAAAACGATTTTATTTTCGGGGTGTTTGGAAAAGATAGGGGTATTTGTATGCTAAAAGTGTCACGAAATTGTGTAACGCCAATAAATAGCTCTGTTCTTCTCAGCTACACTTTCTACACTTTTACTAGATTTTACACTTTTCACTAGAAATCCACACCTCCTATTGGGCGAGCGTAAAAAGTGTAAGAAAAGTGTAGAAAGTGTAGCTAACGCGAACACAGCTAATGTATTGTATGCAAGTGTCCGTCGATCGAGGATCGGACAGGTCTGCACCACTGAACTCTATAATATACTGGAACGCGCGCAATGGGAGTGGGGGCCGGTGAGAAAGAGATAGTTGTGGTCGGAGTGTGTTCGCTCGTGTCGCACGCATATCTACTGCCTGGGCCAGAAACATCGAGTTCAGTGTACTAAACACACCAGTTTCTTCTCTAACGGTCAATGTTTTCATGCGAGACGGTTCCTGTACATTAGACAAGTGCATCCCACTCCGACTAAAACTATCTCTTACTCACCGCGGATCGCTACACGAATCATAGGCCTGCACGCGTTCCAGTATATTATAGAGTTCAGTGGTCTACACCGATCGAAGAGGCTTCTGCGCATGCGCAGATATATACTGAGGCTTCATCTGGCTATGTCACGAAATTGTGTAACCGCTCGATGTTTTCAGGATGACTTGTAAGGTCAGAGTCCGATGTTTTCACATGTAATACCATAAGAGCTTCAAAATTATCGGATATTTCCCGATAGCTTCGTTGCAAACAAATGAAGGAGTCGAGTTGTTCAGGTTACAAAATCCCGAGCGCGAAGCGCGAGTGATTTTTCTGAAAAACTTGACGACTAAAAAAAAACATTAGTTACATTTTTTTTTTTTACATTTTTCACATTTTTTTTTATTTTTTACATTTAAAATTAGTTCTGGAAGCGAATAAGTCAATCTAAAAAAAAAAAATTTCAAAGGCTCATTCCATCATCGTCGTAGAATTGACGCAGCTGTACATTTCAATGCTGCATACCACGCAAACTTGAATAATAAGGTCAACATATGAGAGTCGAGCCCCCAGCGGCCATTTTTTACTTTTCATCACCTACACGGAGAAAAAATAACACTACTCAGTGCTGCGCAGAACACTCATTTGTCAAAAATTTTTATAAACTGACTCACTAGAGGGCAGGACGCTACTCATTGCTGTCAAAAAAATAACTAAAGTTGTCAATACATCAATGAGTAGTGTCCTGCACTCTAGTGAGTGATATTTTTTGGTTATTGAGTCAATTTATAAAAAAGTTTGACAAATGAGTGTTCTGCGCAGCAATGAGTAGTGTTATTTTTTCTCCGTGTATGGTGATTTAAGAAAAGTATTGGTTTCGGTCGAAAAGTGGATTTGCTAATTTCAACGAATCTTTACGTTTCCTACCCTCTGGAATCCGAAAAACAGGTTTTTAGAAAATGTCGGTCTGTCGGTCGGTCTGTCGGTCCGGCGGTCTGTCGCATGAATCCACGCGATGATCTGGGAAACGGCTGGATGGAAAATTCTGAAATTTGGAGGACTTGACATTCGAATGACGGGAATGAAAAATTGGCATATCCCATTAAATTCGAACGTTCGCTCCTATCGGAAATCAGTTGACTTTCAATTTTTTTTTTCGGCATAGGCATTGAAAAGTCACTTTTTGACGCCTGTTTTCGATCCACAAAGTGTCACTTTATACGGTTGATTTCAGAACTGCCCTATAAAGTCTTTATACGGCAGTCTGGATGCACAGTTCGAAGTGCGCATTCCAAAGCTGCCGTATAAAGTCTTTATACGGCAGTTTCGATGCGCGGTTCGAAGTGCGCGACAGATCGCACCGTAACCTCACTCTTCGTCTAGTGAATCTCAACAGGCGTCAAAATGACTTTTCATGCCTATTTCGAAAAAAATACAGTATGGGGCGCACCCGTAAACCGTTTTTGACTCGAATAATGATTTCAGAACTCGCTTACGGCTCGCCTTTAGCTCGTCCTGAAATCATTATTCTCGCCGAAAAACACTTCCCGAGTCGAAATTTTAGCCCTCCTTTGAATGCTCCTGAACCTATTTCCTTTGTATCGCGCAAGCCGCCACCCTCCGATGAACCTACCAGGCCCTATTTGCAAAATTCAGTGCTGCCGGTGAACCTCCTTTCACTCCACTTCACCCTCCGATGACCCTCCCAGACCTCTTTCAGATCGCAAATATCTCGCGGACATGAACCTACGTAGCCTTATTTGAATCCGAAGACCCCTGTCTTCACCCTACGTAGCCTCCTTGGGATCCAAAGTCTCCTACTCTGACCCTACATAGCCTACTTTGGATCCAATGATGGCCAAGAACAATAGGACCAAAAACTTTGGATCCAAATGAGGCTATGTAGGGTCAAGGCAGGAGACTGAATTCAAAGGAGGTTACGTAGGGTCAATGCAGTAATCTGGATTCTGGGATATGTTTTTTTGTAACTCTACTAGTTCTTTCAACTCCGGTTCTTAGTTTATTATATCCATAACTCTGTGGTTCACACGAAAATACGTAATCCACGGATTCGTAAGCGTGCGCCCAACACTAAAGCCTTGACAACCCAAAGGCCCCTATCAGGATCAGTTGTGGATCCCACAATAATAGATGTCTATATCACTGCTCGATCGGTTCACCGGATTTGTACAATATGGAATATATAGGTACACTGTCAGAGAAAAAAAATGTTCCAGGAGATCCACTAAAAGTTTTACGGTAATTTCAACACTGTTTTTAGTTCATACGACGGAAATGGAATTTTCCACTTCAAGTAAATTTATGTTTTAAATAAGAAAAAGTGTCGAAATGAACATATACATTTTTGTGGACCTCCTGGACCATTTTTTTTTTTCTAACGCAATGTCGTATTTCATTCGGATAAACAGATAACCGCGTAAACGAAAAATGCATAGTATAATATTTAGTAATTAATGGTAATAATATATGCAAGAACTTCAATTTAGTCAAATTTCAAATGCCAATACTCAAATGCCAAATTTTGATAACATTGAAATATTTGGAGTTATAACTTGACACTTTGATGGGCCTCGAACAAGTAGTAGAGTATTGAATCTAATGCCATATGATAGTTTAGCGTAGTGGTTAGGGCGTGCGACTAGTAACCGAGCGGACGTGGGTTCAAATCCCGGCGGGGACGAAAAATGCGGCGATATTTTCAGTGCGTGCATAATGCGATTTTAACAACATAATAATGCGTAGGTTGGGTCATCTGACAATAATAACCGTCAAATATGGTATTTTTTTTTTTTTTTTTTTTCTACTATTATTAATTAATAATTTTCTGCCTCGCTAGCGCCCGGTTGAAATTTCTGCTAGAGAAGGAGGGTTTGTAGGGTCTACGCGAGATTCGATTTAGGCCGAGAGGAGGGTCTGTAGGCCCTACGAGCGATTCGGTTCAGGCCGAAAGAAGGGTCTGTTAGGTCTACGCAAGATCGATTTAGGCCGAAAGCAGGGTCTGTAGGGCTGGTTTAACATCTGCAATAGGCCCAAAGGAGAGTCCGGAGGATTCGTTTGTACCCTCCATAACCTCCTTTGAATCCAAATGTTCAGTTTCTGCCATTTTTGTAGGTTCAAGTGGAGTCTAACATTAAACGTACCGAACCTCCTTTGACTCCTCGATACTCCCAAGATTTGACAACTCTCGACGAGACTACGAGGTTTAAAGGAGGTTCAAAGCAGGCCTAAAATTTCGACTCGGGTTGGTTTACGGGCATGCCACATAATATACTAATATGTGTATACTAGGGTGCTTTTTTTGAAACGACTATTTTTTTTTTTTTTGCAACTCCCCATTGAAAATCTTGTTGTAGACGTCGAAAAGGAAATCCTGTCCAATTTTCAGCTCTTCATTCCAATTCCAGCACTCGCGCTTTTCTTTTTAAGTTTTCCCATGCTAAAAGCATGTAAACATTACGACTTTTTCTTTCGCCGCGCAAAACTCAGCCGCATTTCAATGGATTGTTCTCATCCAAGATTCATTTTACAGAGAATTTAGTGTTCTTCAAAAGTGCCATTGGTAGTTTGGCTGTGGTTTCAACCGCTGAACCTGTGTGAGCCTTCAAAGTCGATTTTATGCATAATTCTTCTTTCTCGCTGTGGGCGAATAAACAGTTGGACTTGGAGAAAAAAGCTTCATAACAATTTT
The DNA here is from genome assembly GCA_943736025.1 of Tenthredo mesomela. Classification (NCBI taxonomy): domain Eukaryota; kingdom Metazoa; phylum Arthropoda; class Insecta; order Hymenoptera; family Tenthredinidae; genus Tenthredo; species Tenthredo mesomela. The sequence goes on along the minus strand of OX031014.1, from coordinate 23,729,457 downwards.
GTAGGAAATTTATTTCTCTACAAGAAAGTCCAATGCATAAAGTCTCTCAAACCAGTATTTCAAAAGATATAAAGACTTTGATTTTTTCAAATATAAAATTCCAACAAAATGTCAAGTTCAATATTTTCAAGTCAGTCAAACTATCTTGGGCACTTTTGAAGAATACTAAATTCTCTGTCAAATGAGTCTAGGATGGGAACAATCCATTGAAATGCGGCTGAGTTTTACGCGGCGAAAGAAAAAGTCGTAATGTTTACATGCTTTTAGCATGGGAAAACTTAAAAAGAAAAGCGCGAGTGCAGGAATTGGAATGAAGAGCTAAAAATTGGACAGAATTCCCTTTTCGACGTCTACAACAAGATTTTCAATGGGGACTTGCAAAAAAAAAATAGTCGTTTCAAAAAAAGCACCCTAGTGTATACTTTACTTTTTCTTTGTTTAACTTTTCATTTTTGATATTTCCAAATCAAAATGATGAAAAGTGCTGCGAAAAACACCGTCTTTTTCGTCTTTACTGATTTTTTACCCTATTTTACAGATCGTAATTTACGAAAACAAACTATTTTCCGGTTTCAATACGTTTATTCGTCTACGGCAATACTTCAGCATATAATACGTCGAATGCCTCTGCGAAAATCCATTCTGTGCCTTCGTCGCGAAATGCAGAGTAAAACAAAAAAATCGGTAAAAACACCCCCTCGTTTATCCTATCACATCCCGTTAACTCGAGGTTAACTGGATTGGAAAATCTCTTGTTTTTTATATATAGCTACATTCACGGACTTATGGACTGAGCCTTCCCTTGCGGGGGTGCGGCGAAAGACGGAAAGGGAATCATGGTCGGCCATATTGATAAGCTAAATCGATATAGATATACTACGTGTACCGACATGTTTCTGGTAGTGCCTCACGGACTTATAAACTTAGCCTATCAATATGGCCGACGCGTTACCTCACGTACTCCCCCCAAGACGCATACCCCTCGTCCACAAGCCTAGCTTGCGCTCAGTCCATAAGTCCGTGGCTACATTAGACTGATAGTTATTTTGGTTATCGACGAAATGTTTCGCTCCGAGTACATGAATGGGTTCCGAATAAATAAAAAAAAGCCTTGCCAAATTTTAGCGCTTAATTTTAATATTAAAGGTGGCCGACAGCCATTGGCGTAACTAGGACTTTTCTCTGGGGGGGGCCTGGCCCCATCCTTCACTTCGCTTTAGCCGAATTTACATATCCGAAATTTACAATTTCGTTTTTTTCATCTTTCTGGGGTGGGCACTCAACATCCTAGGGGGGGCCGTGCCCCCCCGGGCCCCCCCGTAGTTACGCCAATGCCGACAGCCCCTTACTTTTTCCCATTTAAATAACATGGGCCTTTCGATTGTTTTAATCAATTTGTTTCTTGAAGGCCCAATTATTCGTTAAAAAAATCTAAGATTGGGCAACAATGTCGGTGATGATACTCCCTTGCAGTAAAACAAAATTTGGCAATATCCATCAGGAATCTCATGTGGTTTATTTTATTATTCGGAGTCTAACAATGAGATTAGAGAGATGAGAACGAAGACAAAATTGCCAATGGATGTTGCCAAATTTTGTTTTTCTGGAAGGAAGTATCATCACCGACATTGTTGCCCAATCTTAGATCTTTTGACGAATAATTGGGCGTTTAAGAAAAAAATTGATTAAAACAGTCGAAAGGCCCTTGTTATTCAAATGGGAAAATATAAGGGGCTGGCGGCACCCCTTAATATTAAAATTAAGGGCTAAAATTTGGCGAGGCTTTCTTGTTATTTATTCGGAACCCATTCATGTACTCGGAGCGAAACATTTCGTCGATAACCAAAATAACTGTCACCCTAAGCTACATGAAAAATTACGGCGGTGAAATCAAACGTCAAATTACCAGTGAAATTATCACACGTGAAATGATCAGTAGTAATATCACAAGACCCTCAAAATTATCGGTTATTTCCCGATTGTTTTGCTGCGTAGCATCGAAAGGGCTAAGTTTTGCAGATCAAAAACCACGAGCGCGCAGCACGAATGAGGTTGGAGTTCGAAACGTTAATGCAACAAAATATTCGCCAAAAAAATCTCAAATTCAAGGCTCTAACGTTTCAAATGGATCAAGAACGGTGCATAATTTCTCGAATTGTGTGAAACATGTTTATCTCACATATTTTACAATTCTAAGAAGATTTGAATCACGAAATATTGCATTTCTTTAACAAATATTCTGTTACGTTAACGTTACGAACTTCAACCTCATCAGCACGAGGGATTTTTGTGCAAAACTTGGCCCGTTCGTTGATACGCATAACGCAGGATCAAAACATGAGGGATATAACCGATTTATTTTGAAGGTCGAGTGGTATGCGACGGATTATTTTTCGCATTCAAATTTGGCCAAGCAGAGAGCGGCAGGTTAGAAAAAATCAGAAATTATACACGATGTTCTCGGACTTTTATCGCGGTATTTGACGGTTATAAAAACATTTGCAAAGCTAGATGTGAATTATCAAAAGCTATATAGGTAAATTATCAGTATAATAACGAATTGGGATGTCCTTCACATCATCAAATACCGCGCTCTGATTGGCTAGAATCCGAGTGCTAAAAATAATCAGAATTATCAGTTAAATATCGTGTAGGCTATGCAAAATAACGTCGAATGGTGCAGTTCTATTGGCTGAAATTCGGATGATAAAAATAATCAGCCCAATTCATACGACTTGGGTCAGTTTTGATAAATAGCCAATTTCTGCGTGCTTCCAGCTCGTTTGAAGTACAACCGGCATCAATATGATGTTATCACGAAACAATGATAATACGATTTCATCATTGTCACCAAATACGATTTCTTCATTGTATGTGAGGAAGTTAACGATCAGCATGTCATGTATCGTTCATGGAGATAGTTTCAACAAATTTTTAAAAACACCTTCCTTTCCCTTTATTGGTATAAATTGTTGCAATGCGTAGCCATTTTCAATGAGCTCAATTCTTGCATCACATGTGAAATCTGTAGATTTTTTATCACTGGTTATTTGTCTGTCTTAAGGTCTGCGTACACACCATGCCGCGGCGCGGCGATGCACGGCGCGGCGAATCGTTGCGAATCGTGACAAATTGCCCAAAAGTTTTTTGATTGTGCGTACACTACAGTAATACCTATTTCTTTTAAGAAAAAACTCACGTGTTGATACGAAAAAAAGTTAATAAAATTGACTAAAATTTGTGACGATTCGCAACGATTTCGCCGCGCCGCGCATCGCCGTGCATCGCTGCGCCTCGGCATAGTGTACAGAGACCTTTATTATTCAAAACTCGATCATATACCTCTCATACTTTCTTAAAGCTAAAGGAATAAGCTTTTGCACAGAAAAATTTAAATCCTGCAATTGTTGCAAACAATTCTAATGCTCGATAATTGTTCTCACTAAAATGGTCATGGTTTGAAAAAACAATTATTAAATTTTCCAACTGGATTCTAAAGAATATTATTTTGTTCATGATGCTGTCTTGATGGATTCTTCTTTTTCTAATGTAAACATTCCACACTAGAAATGCTTGTCTCCACAAAAACACTCCGATTTCACGTGAAATTGGCCGCATGCATGTTCCAATTGAGGGGATGGGCGGAATAACGGTATAAGTCGGGTTATACCGTTTTTCCGGAGCTAGATTGCATAAAAATGATCAGTGACCATAGACCTACATTATATATTTATTTCATAGAAATCGGTTGAATATTGAAGGGTTAAGGTGAAGTGAAACGTTTGTCAGAACTTCGAAAACGGGAATCGTGAATTCTCCGGAACTACTGAATCAATCGCGATGAAACTTGGAGGGATTACACATAATTGTGGCAGAAAGTGGCTGATTATTTCACTTTTCCAAAATTTGACAAAAATTTTCACAGATTGACGTACCGACCACATAAATCGCGAGATTATTTACTGTTGCCGTAGATAGTCGCATTTTTCCCGATAATTAACCACTCCGCAATGAAAAACTACACACTTTGAGCCTAATCTCGTGTCATTTGGTGGAGAAATGGCTGAGAATTGACGATTCTCCGTTGCTCATAACTAAAAAACCGATATTCAGTTGAAATCACAACCCTTATCTACATTTAGTCGAGATCACAGCCTGTATCGAAATTGCAGCCAGTATATTTGCAAATAATCTAGCGGTGGACAGAGGTGCCAAACGTTCGGTAGTTCTGTTTTGCCGCGGTGCAAGGCACCCGGCCGTGGCCTTGAAACGTTTCACTTCACCTTAAGCTAAACACACAGTAAAAAAGAATAACTTGGGCCAAGCATTTTTTCTAGGGCCAAGCACTTGTTTTTGAACAACCGACAATCTCTCGAGCGAAGTGAAATTCTTTTTGACCAAGTAAAATCTTTCTTGAATCATGTTCGTCGGTTGTTAAAAAAAAATGCTTGGCCCAAGTTATTCTTTTTTACTGTGCAGCTTTTATGGAAGAATGGTATGTTAGCCTCCTACATTTTTCTCATGCATCTCAAAATTATGTTTTCCGAGTTATACCGTTATTCCGCCCATCCCCTCAATTTCATCACAAAAGTAATTAATAATAAGCTTTTCGACGTGTAATGAAAACTTGCCATCGTCAATCGATCACTAATCAAGGATTATTTTTTGGGTGCTCCACAGAGGATTAAGGATAAAAAATTCATGATACCTACTTTGGAAGCCATAGAGCGAGGGATAGACGTTGACAGCTATAGATTCGCATTGACCGGTCAAACCTGGGCACTTCTACGAGAACACTACGCAGATATATTGCCACGAATTTGTGTACGAGGTGCTGTATTCGCTCGAATGACCAGTGATCAGAAACAACAACTTGTTCTGGAACTAATGCAACTCGGATATTATGTTGGTGCGTATATTATATGGTCTGCTTTCAATTATTATTTTATGTCATTTAAGATTTCATACAACGATGTTAGAAATGTTCACAACGACAAAGGGACCCGCACCAATCATATCGAAAATGGCTTTCTTGGAAATTTTTTGCATCTGAGCCATTTTGCAGTTGAAGTCATGCTCATCAAAAGTTGCCATTGTCACAAGCTACCCTGGTAGAAAATTGACCAGACGATCTGGCCTTTTAACAGATTCTGCGCAGATCATCTGGGCAGAATCTGCCCAGATATTCATGGTGTATTTGGCCAGTATCTGACCAAAATCTGGTAAATGATTCCTAGCTCCTATGTTTGAGGTTATGTAAACCCAATGTTACAAGCTGGAAAAAGAATGAAAATGATCGTGCTCAACACCTCTAAACTTAAAATTTATAAATATATATTTCAAACATAGTATGCCGATGACACGTGTACACTAAAACACTAAACGTAATGGATTCTGATCTGGACGAGTTGGACAATTCTAGAAACAGCCAATCGGCGCTCTGGATTAAAAAAATCCAGAGCGCCGATTGGCTGTTTCTAGAATTGTCCAACTCGTCCGGATCAGAATCCATTACGTTTAGTGTACCAAAAATCAGAAGCCACGGTTAATTTACCCTTATACATAGCTATAGGTGGATGCGCACGCAGGTATCTCTATCTCTTTCTCACTATTCCTCTTTCTCTCTCTTTCTCTCCCACTGTCTCTGGAAGTTTGCCGTGTGTCACACGTACACGCATACATACAAAGTTCAGGACTGTAGGTTATGTATGTGTATGAACAGCTGATGACTTGACCAGATCCTTCACCAGAATCCGTCGTCAGACCGCGGGGTTTCTGGCCATATTTTCTGCCCAGAATCTGCCCACCGAGCAGAAAATTCAACGGATTCTGGCCATATTCCGTTCAATTTTCTACCAGGGTAATTAAAAAAAAAATTAAAAAATTAAAAATTAAATTAAATTAATCTCATATTTACTCCATTCTTATGCACGACCGATTGTGATCGGAGTCAATCTCGTACATTTACTGCTCCGAAAACCGTGTCTTCATATTATATACGGGAGAGTTGGATAAAATGGGGATGTCGGGTGAAACGGGGATTTTTGCTATTTTTGACTAATGGAGTAATGCCATTTATCGGGCGACTCTACAGGTTTGTTCTGGAAGTCGAACAGTTCGTTTGCAGCTGTGACGGACGAGAAAAAACGCCACACCAACATGGTACTTGCACTATTATACGAAGCATTTCACCATGTATCATGGCGAGGCTAACATGGTACACCAAAGTACCATTATATTGGTCGCTCCAATTTTCAGAATGATTTCATGAATATCCTCGATTTTTTATCACGGAACGACTGGACGGACTGGACCAGCTTCCGATTGGTGCACTCGTTTCTTAAATTTTTGTCCCTATCTGTCCGGGACGCTTTCACCCGTACCGCCCTAATGGCTGCATACCCGACTCGGCAATTTTTTTTTTCCTTGGGCTTATCTCCTTTTCAGAATGTAGCCAACCCGACTTGGCAATCGGCATCGACAATGCTTTCAGTCAATTAGAGGCGTCTCACTCACAAAATTGGATTCAAACCTCGATGTATACCCAGTTCTTTTCATCAATTAAAACTTGGCAACATCGTACATTCTATAACGGAGATAAGCCAAAGGAACTGAAGAAGAAGGTCGATTGAAACAATTTTGAATTGTTATTATAATGTTTGGACAACAATATTATAATTAAAAAGAAATGAGGAGGGCCCTTTCATTCGGACGATTCCCAAAATGTATTTCTTCGTATGTGGGTCATTCTTTTACAAATCGTACACTTTCCAAACTTGACATTTTCAAATCGTCTGAAATTTTTTTCTACAATTCTTATATGCATAAAATTACTTCACACGTATTTCAGGATTTTGCTGGAAATTTTTTTTTTTTTTTTTTTTTCGAAAATATCCGCACATAAATTTTTGATAATTTGCTGGATTTTCTCCAATCTTCTCCTACTTGAAATTTATTATCTCCAGTTGTACCGATCGGATCAATGTCGGTCTTTTTTCATTTTACACTTTGTTACATAAGCTTTCAAAGTGTATTTTAAACCAAATTTTTATTGTAAACAAATTGTAAGAATTATTGACAATTTGATTATTTAAATAGTCTAAACATTTCCTTCCCCCACCTTGAATCCATTTTGAAAAACATGATTTTGTTCTTTATTCTCTCATCTACAAGATCCATCTTTCCAAAAAGTGGGGTCCTCGTTAGATCGGAAGATATTAAGTATTTCCGAGCGCAAGTCCCGCAGCGCGCTTTACGTGCAATCATAATCTCAGACGCTCGCACCTATTTTCACTTTATACTATAGTATTGGTGAGTGCCTGTCTTATCAAAAAGAGGCAGTATATCTTTGAATGTATGTATTTCCCTAATAGTGTAGACTATAAGCCACGTGTCAATAACGTTGTTGTGAACAAACCCTTACGGAAAAAACCCTTCAAATTTGAGGGTGAACCTTCAATTTTCAAGGTTTCACCTTCCATTCTGGGGGTAATACCCTGAAATTTCAGGGTTCAACCTCCAATATTCAGGGTAATACCTTCAATTCCTACGGATGAACCATCAATTGAAGGGTCAACCGTGAAAAGTAGGTGGATCAACCCTGCAAATTGAGGGAAAACCCCCAAGAATTGAGGAATATCCCTCAAACATTGAGCGACAACCTCCAACAATTGAGGGATAACCCTGAAACGTTCTGGGACAACTCTGAAAATTGAGAGATGACCCTGAATAGTTAGGGGTCAATCCTGATGAGTGGCGGGTCACTTCAAAAATCACTTCAAAAAGTCACCTCAAAAACCCTGAAGTTGAAGGGACTCCCATTTGACGGTTTTTCCTCAAGTTGAAAGTACCCCTCAATTCAGGGTTAACCCCCAAGTGGGGGGTACGAAATCACCCTGAAAGTTGAGGGCTCAGTTGAGGGTGATATTTTGCGGGGTTTTTTTCCGTAAGGGAACAAAGTCAGCTTTTTAACCAAAATGGATTATCTTTTAATTTCAAATGCCTAGTAATTACAAAAGGAAGTCGAACCGGCAGTCCTATGGTCTGAAGAAATTAATAAATTTGAAAAAATGAATAAAAAAATAAGACAAAAAAAATGAAAAAATAAAAAAACAAAAAAACAAACAATACAAATCGAAAATAAAAAAATAATAAAAATTAAATAAATAAATAAATCGCCGTCTTGAACATTTTCCTATGGGCCCTCGTATGGTCCCCATCTTACCCGCATGTTCGGGCAAAATGGGAATTTCTACACTGAACGATAAAATAATTTTTTTTGGTCTAATGGTAACACATTTGGAATTTTCCTGTTAGTGGTAGTCAGATAAAAGTCCAAAGATAACGGGCACGGGTAGAAGATGTCCCATTCATCGGACTAGCGAAATTATATCGATTCTCCCACTAACGTTCCCATTTTACCCGACTCTCCCCTACATGATTCTTAAATCAAGTTGAAAAAAGTTTTTGAGCATTTTTCACAACATACTATAAACAGTGCAACCTCCGAATAAGACCGCGCTCGGGCTTGTAGGGGAATATAATTCCGAGAAATGAGTTACCCCCTGCACCCGTGGTCTGAACTCGCCACGAAAAATTCTCGGTCCAAATGGGACCGCTCGCACTCGATGAATTTCACGTGCAAAGTGTGGTAACCTAACATAAATTCCATTGTTTTACATTTTTTATATAATTTTATTCTTATCAAATTTTGTTTCAACAGTAATTCAATAATACTGCATTATTTCATACCATATGTGAATTTATCGGACCAGTCGAACCAAATTTTTAAGTCTTCTAACTGAAGCTCACCTCTATATGAGCGTGCAGTCTTCAGATAGACTGAAAAAAACGGAAGTGCATCATAATTATTTTTTCAAGTAAAAATTCCTTCAGCCCGGGTTTGAACCGGGACCTCCGCATTTGTACTGCGACGCCTTGTCCAATTAGACCACTGAAGGACTGGAGGAATCTTTACTTGAATTTCATGTTATTGTCATTGACCTTCTTAGTCCCAGGTCTGTGTTTAATTTCATTGAGTAGTGACTCTATCGTTCGAAGCCTATTAATTCATACCATATGTGAATTTATCGGACCAGTCGAACCAAATTTTTAAGTCTTCTAACTGAAGCTCACCTCTATATGAGCGTGCAGTCTTCAGATAGACTGAAAAAAACGGAAGTGCATCATAATTATTTTTTCAAGTAAAAATTCCTTCAGCCCGGGTTTGAACCGGGACCTCCGCATTTGTACTGCGACGCCTTGTCCAATTAGACCACTGAAGGACTGGAGGAATCTTTACTTGAATTTCATGTTATTGTCATTGACCTTCTTAGTCCCAGGTCTGTGTTTAATTTCATTGAGTAGTGACTCTATCGTTCGAAGCCTATTAATTCATACCATATGTGAATTTATCGGACCAGTCGAACCAAATTTTTATGTCTTCTAACTGAAGCTCACCTCTATATGAGCGTGCAGTCTTCAGATAGACTGAAAAAAACGGAAGTGCATCATAATTATTTTTTCAAGTAAAAATTCCTTCAGCCCGGGTTTGAACCGGGACCTCCGCATTTGTACTGCGACGCCTTGTCCAATTAGACCACTGAAGGACTGGAGGAATCTTTACTTGAATTTCATGTTATTGTCATTGACCTTCTTAGTCCCAGGTCTGTGTTTAATTTCATTGAGTAGTGACTCTATCGTTCGAAGCCTATTAATTCATACCATATGTGAATTTATCGGACCAGTCGAACCAAATTTTTAAGTCTTCTAACTGAAGCTCACCTCTATATGAGCGTGCAGTCTTCAGATAGACTGAAAAAAACGGAAGTGCATCATAATTATTTTTTCAAGTAAAAATTCCTTCAGCCCGGGTTTGAACCGGGACCTCCGCATTTGTACTGCGACGCCTTGTCCAATTAGACCACTGAAGGACTGGAGGAATCTTTACTTGAATTTCATGTTATTGTCATTGACCTTCTTAGTCCCAGGTCTGTGTTTAATTTCATTGAGTAGTGACTCTATCGTTCGAAGCCTATTAATTCATACCATATGTGAATTTATCGGACCAGTCGAACCAAATTTTTAAGTCTTCTAACTGAAGCTCACCTCTATATGAGCGTGCAGTCTTCAGATAGACTGAAAAAAACGGAAGTGCATCATAATTATTTTTTCAAGTAAAAATTCCTTCAGCCCGGGTTTGAACCGGGACCTCCGCATTTGTACTGCGACGCCTTGTCCAATTAGACCACTGAAGGACTGGAGGAATCTTTACTTGAATTTCATGTTATTGTCATTGACCTTCTTAGTCCCAGGTCTGTGTTTAATTTCATTGAGTAGTGACTCTATCGTTCGAAGCCTATTAATTCATACCATATGTGAATTTATCGGACCAGTCGAACCAAATTTTTTTTTTAAGTCTTCTAACTGAAGCTCACCTCTATATGAGCGTGCAGTCTTCAGATAGACTGAAAAAAACGGAAGTGCATCATAATTATTTTTTCAAGTAAAAATTCCTTCAGCCCGGGTTTGAACCGGGACCTCCGCATTTGTACTGCGACGCCTTGTCCAATTAGACCACTGAAGGACTGGAGGAATCTTTACTTGAATTTCATGTTATTGTCATTGACCTTCTTAGTCCCAGGTCTGTGTTTAATTTCATTGAGTAGTGACTCTATCGTTCGAAGCCTATTAATTCATACCATATGTGAATTTATCGGACCAGTCGAACCAAATTTTTAAGTCTTCTAACTGAAGCTCACCTCTATATGAGCGTGCAGTCTTCAGATAGACTGAAAAAAACGGAAGTGCATCATAATTATTTTTTCAAGTAAAAATTCCTTCAGCCCGGGTTTGAACCGGGACCTCCGCATTTGTACTGCGACGCCTTGTCCAATTAGACCACTGAAGGACTGGAGGAATCTTTACTTGAATTTCATGTTATTGTCATTGACCTTCTTAGTCCCAGGTCTGTGTTTAATTTCATTGAGTAGTGACTCTATCGTTCGAAGCCTATTAATTCATACCATATGTGAATTTATCGGACCAGTCGAACCAAATTTTTAAGTCTTCTAACTGAAGCTCACCTCTATATGAGCGTGCAGTCTTCAGATAGACTGAAAAAAACGGAAGTGCATCATAATTATTTTTTCAAGTAAAAATTCCTTCAGCCCGGGTTTGAACCGGGACCTCCGCATTTGTACTGCGACGCCTTGTCCAATTAGACCAATTAGGTTCGACTGGTCCGATAAATTCACATATGGTATGAATTAATAGGCTTCGAACGATAGAGTCACTACTCAATGAAATTAAACACAGACCTGGGACTAAGAAGGTCAATGACAATAACATGAAATTCAAGTAAAGATTCCTCCAGTCCTTCAGTGGTCTAATTGGACAAGGCGTCGCAGTACAAATGCGGAGGTCCCGGTTCAAACCCGGGCTGAAGGAATTTTTACTTGAAAAAATAATTATGATGCACTTCCGTTTTTTTCAGTCTATCTGAAGACTGCACGCTCATATAGAGGTGAGCTTCAGTTAGAAGACTTAAAAATTTGGTTCGACTGGTCCGATAAATTCACATATGGTATGAATTAATAGGCTTCGAACGATAGAGTCACTACTCAATACTGCATTATGTTAAATGGGATTTTTCATTTTTATTGTTCTCTACTTTAAAATTTCAAATGCTCAAGTACATATGGGGCATTCCACGCCAACTCGACCAGTGTTAAACCCCGCGACCATCTCAAAATCATTTCATGTTTTTTTCTAACATTCTACTCGGTAAAAAACGCGACCTGAATTTTTTTCAAGTTTTTTTTATTAAACCGTTTATTTTTTATAAATATTTGAAATCGATTGCGAATGTCCATTTTCAAAAATCTGAAAAAAATTCTCAAAAATCCAGTGAATGACACAAAACAACCCCCGTTAAGGAAAACGTGGGCCGAATTTTTTTTCTATTTTTTTATCACTTAGTTCGGAATTTTTAAATTTTTAAACCCAAATTTAACACACAGGATCAAATCATAAGCGTCAAATAAGGGTCAATTTACTTGTAAATGTTCGGTTTCACCAATTCGATGATGCGCCACTCTAGTTAGTAAGAGATATTCAAAATATTACTTTTCCTACCAAATCGAAACTTGAAAGAAAAATTTGTTACAACCGCTTCTCTTCGTTTTTTGTCATACTATGTCCTGTGAAGAAAGAAAAAATTGAAAAAAATAAGCCTCTTGTAGGCACGTGTCCCCATTGGCCGAATTACTTAAAATTTTGCTCGAAATTTTTTTGTTCAATTTGGAACTGATTGAGGGGGCGGCACACCAAATAATTTTTTTTTTTTTTACCAAATAAGGGCCACCCTAACATACCTACATAGTATATATCTCTATCATAAGAAAATGTATTTCAGCAATGTGCGGAGATGGTGCTAACGATTGCGGAGCGCTGAAAACAGCGCATGCCGGAGTATCCCTCTCAGAATCTGAGTCCAGGTGAGCCATTGCTTCTTTTCTTTTTTTACAACTAATCATGCGTAGGATATTTCATTTTTGAACCAACTGCAACGATCAGAAACTAGTTGACTTATTTTGTAGCCCGTATAAGTCATAACTAGGGCCAGGAATTTAGTTTTCTTAAAAGAGAGAGACAAAAGATGGGAGGAGCTAAAACTTTTGATTGGTTGAATTTTGATAGATTTGTATTTGTTTATTTGAATCGAGTGAAACGAGCAATGAAGCAAAAATAAGTTTTATCAATCCAAAACGAATATACTATTCCCATAACTATATATACAGTGAATATTCGTATCTGCGGGGTTGTTTGAGATTCTAAAATATGCACTTAATAATATTTTGAATGAATTTAAACTAAGGATATTATTTGAGAATATTTTAGGTGATATTACTTATATGGCCGTATAATGTAGAGAAAAAAAATTCTACGATATAAAAAATAATTCTGTACAAGGCAGTACTAAAATGTAGTTTCCCTAAGTCTAGTCTAGGCAAAGTTACGCATAAGTCTCAAGTGATATTAAATTATTTCGTGGTATTTTTGACATCGTTTGAATCGTTTATAAATATAAGGCAACAGTGTTCTTGCTGGTCATCTTGCTGACCGTCTTGCTGGTCATCTTGCTGACCGTCTTGCTGGTCATCTTGCTGACCGTCTTGCTGGTCATCTTGCTGACCGTCTTGCTGGTCATCTTGCTGACCGTCTTGCTGGTCATCTTGCTGATGGTCTTGCTGGTTATCTTGCTGATAATCTTGATGACCATCTTGCTGGTCATCTTGCTGATGGTCTTGCTGGTCATCTTGCTGACTATTGGTTAGAAAGATGACCAGCAAGATGACCAGCAAGACGGTCAGCAAGATGACCAGCAAGACGGTCAGCAAGATGACCAGCAAGACGGTCAGCAAGATGACCAGCAAGAACACTGTTGCCTTATATTTATAAACAATTCAAACGATGTCAAAAATACCACGAAATAATTTAATATCACTTGAGACTTATGCGTAACTTTGCCTAGACTAGACTTAGGGAAACTACATTTTAGTAGGGGAGAGTGGGGCACATTCGGACGTGGGGCACATTCGGACAATCGCGATTGACACAAGACCTACTCGAAGTATTCGCACTGCCTGGATGAAAGTTGTTTTCTTGTGGAGTTCATAACGCACCCTAGAGATATCACCATTATACACAAACTATAAATACGAGTAATCGCGAATGTCCGAATGTGCCCCACGTCCGAATGTGCCCCACTCTCCCCTACTGCCTTGTAGAGAATTATTTTTTATATCGTAGAATTTTTTTTCTCTACATTATACAGCCATATAAGTAATATCACCTAAAATATTCTCAAATAATATCCTTAGTTTAAATTCATTCAAAATATTATTAAGTGCATATTTTAGAATCTCAAACAACCCCGCAGATACGAATATTCACTGTATATATAGTTATGGGAATAGTATATTCGTTTTGGATTGATAAAACTTATTTTTGCTTCATTGCTCGCTTCACTCGATTCAAATAAACAAATACAAATCTATCAAAATTCAACCAATCAAAAGTTTTAGCTCCTCCCATCTTTTGTCTCTCTCTTTTAAGAAAACTAAATTCCTGGCCCTAGTCATAACAGAGTGGTACTTTTTTATGATGTTACAGCGTAGCCAGTCCGTTTACCTCACGTATACCCGACATAAGATGCGTTCTCCAAGTTATCAGACAAGGCAGAGCAGCGCTGGTGACATCCTTCGGCATCTTCAAATTCATGGTCGCGTATTCGCTAACTGAATTTTTATCCGTAATAATTTTGTACTCGATCGATTCTAATTTAACCGATTTACAATTTTTGTTTATTGATATATGCTTGATCGTGAACTTCGCATTTTTCTTCGGTAAGACGCAGGCTTATGAAGGTAAACTAGCAAAAAGTCCACCGAGTACAAGCTTACTAAGTTTCACTCCTCTATTTTCGTTGGTATTACTAATGATAGTAATGTCTATATTTCAAACAATGGCATTTTACGTTGTGCAGTACTTCCCATGGTTTGTTCCGTTTGAATTCAGCGAGAAATCGGGATACTCGTGTTACCAAAACTATTCTGTGTATTGTGTCTCGATGTTTCAGTACATTACAATGGCCGTTGTCTTTTCACGAGGTCAGCCTTACAGAAAAGCTATTTACACGAATACGGCATTCATTATATCAATATTGCTCTTAATCGTTATATGCGTATACATAACCGTATATCCAGCGACATGGGTAATGAATGCGTTACAGTTGATCCTGCCTCCAGACTACGAATGGCGTGTTTCAATATTGCTAATAGCCTGTGCAAATTTTCTGGTCTGCGTGTTCGTCGAGGTATTTATTATTGAATTTGTAATTGAGAAGAAACTGCGACCAAAGTTCTACCGGCCTGAAAAATCTAAGAAAAAGTATTTGGCTGTCGACTACGATCTGAAGAACAGTTCACCCTGGCCAAAACTGAGTATGGCATTACCAGTTATACCTATTTCTTCGAGTGTAGAAAGTATGACCAAACTAGTAGGCGGGACGTGCACTGAACAGGAAACTGAAAATATTCCATCGGACTCGGTTACAGGCATTCTTGCGGCACCGGGAGAGAATATTGCGGCGGATAAAACCGGGATAATTAATAATGCGTTTATTGAGGATGAAAGCCCTGAACGAAAAAATATGACAACAAAATGCTGACGAACAGTTCCAATCGAATATCCGGGTTAGATAATGTCACGAAAAATGTCAATTTAGTAAATAATTTTCGAAATGCTATCTTGCTGGGCTTCATCACGGACTCATGGATGAAGGCAGCGCGATACAATGATATATAATTACATAACGCGGATCCGTTAGATTCTAGCAATTTTTGTCTAATTACAACGACCGATTGTCAATAGACTCTTATAGTATAACATACAAAGATGGTAGGAGATATACGACACTAAAGTTCAGTGAAATCAAAAGAGACGGGAAAATCACTTGGCAGACTTTTCTATTGTCTGTATTTCCAACATATCGGGGTCACAAACATTTTTTTAAGCAAGATCCCATTAAATTTCATAGCCCATCTCGTAGCGGTGATCAAGAAAAATTAAACGATTTCGTGGAAAAACTATTTTTTTCACCCACTCGTAAGTTCTTAGAATATTACCCTTTGTAATATATTTCAATTCGCGTGGTCACGCAATGTGGGCGTTGAAACAACCACGGCTACGAGGACTTTTCTTTGGATAATCGTGGTTAACCCTCCGTAGTCACACCTCTGTAAAATTACATGGTAGTCATACTGGGTCAATTTGACCCTACTGATTTTCAAATGGCTGCCGTACAAAAAAGTATCCATCTGATTTAATTGAAAAAATTATTGGGAACCTTAGAACCTCGATACGCCAACTAGTGGCAGAAAATAGAACTACTCAAATACATTACAGTAACCAATGAGAGGGCTTAGAACCTCGATACGCCAACTAGTGACGAAAATAGAACTACTCAAATACACTAAAATTTCAAAGCCACGCCCATTCCAAGTATCCCAATAGCAAATACTTTGAACATTTTAGAGTATGTACAGCAAAAGACAATTTGGAAAGAAATCAAATGTCAACATGTTGAAAAAATGTTTGAAAAATGCTTGAAATAGTGAACTTAGGAAAAACGACGAAAATCACTGAGGTTCAATTGACCCAAGGTGTCTACGAAGGGTTGATTATTGGGAAGTCGAATCATACAATATGGCACAAAGCAAAAAAAAATGGACGCCATTATGGAATAACTCGCATTTCGTTGGACTGCACCTGCACTTGATCGTGATAATCTTACCGGGCGCTGGTCGGACACAGCGGGTGAAATAGCCGAATAAAATATTATAGCTAATTTACCGCACTGGTAATGGTATTAGGAGAAGGTCCGCTAGTGCTGACCGGCGGGTGGTAACGACTACCGCAGGTTTCTCGCATTGCCGCCATTTGGCACCAATTTCGATCGGATCGCTCGCACGGAATATATGCGAAAAATATATGCGACATATATGTGACATATTTGTTTTTTGCGCTAACATATATGTTTGATATAAATGTCTATGTCAACATAAATGTTGCGGCATGTATGTCGACATCTATGTAAAACTCAATCAAACATATTTGTATTTTGCGTACTTATATGTTATATATGCGGCATAAATGTCGCATATTATATTCTTCGCATATATATATTTCCGTGCGTGTGGTAGCAGCTTAACCTATTTCTTAGCGCCAGAACGCCATTCATTAGTTCTTTATTGTTTTTGTTTTTTTTTTTTTTTGTTTTTTTTTTTTTTTTTTTGCGAGAACTACGTCCTGCGGTAATCGGTACCTTCCGCCGGTCGGTACTATACCTGACCTTCCCCTAACTAGTACAAATGATAATATATTTATACAATATGCACATGAATATATTTAAACTGACTTGATCAATTGATCAAGTCATTAACGGGCTTCAATTTGTGGGTGAGGCCCTTTGACTATATACCTATGGACTGCTAACCGCTAACATCAGGCGTGTACCCAAGATGTGACGTGACCTCAGGAGGTAACAGCTGATTTTCAATTTTGATACTACGATCGGTTGCGTGTGTCATGTAGGTGTGACGCATCAGTTGTGTGCGTTACGTACACTGTAAAAAATGATTGTGAATTGACAACATATTTATTATACGAAAGTTTTGCAAAATTACAAATATGGCGTAGCAAAGTGAATTGCTAAGCTTGTTCTGTAAATTTCCAAATAATTTCTTGATTTTGCTGAACTTTTATACGAAAAAGACAAAAATTGTACTTGAATTCACAATAGTACATTATGTCACTAGGCCGATTAAGTATTTTCTGACGAATTTGAGTTTATAATCCGAGCCGAAGGCGAGGATTATGATGAAATTCGTCAGAAAATACTTTTTCGGCCGTATGGCATACAGAATTTTATGTGTCCAGGCTAAAAACCGCGTTTAAACCGAGCGAAGCGAGGTTAAAATCGCGGTTTTACGGCCTATGACACATAAAATTGTTTTAAATACCGATAAAAAAGTTTTGTATAATTACTATACCAGATTTTTAATTTTGGCTCGATGTTTTGCCTATTAGCTTCCAATACATTCTTGTGGAACTCCCATAGAAATTTTTAACAGTGTAGGTGTCAAGAAACACTTAAGCCGGGATTACGATGAACTTAACGTAACGTAACTTACACAATAGAACGTACCTATAGTTCTAAAACATCCATCGCGACCACCGTTTTTTCAAAACGCCCGCGCGCTCTCTGACTTCCAAAACTATAGGTACGTTCCGTTGTGTAAGTTACGTTACGTTAAGTTCATCGTAATGGCCATTCCACAATCAGTCCTTCCGTACCGTACCGTAGAACGGGCGCACGCGCAATAGCCAAACATCAATGGTACTGTTGATGTGCGCGTGCGCTGTCGGTGTGCGCGTGCGCCCGTTCTACGGTACGGTACGGAAGGGCTGATTGTGGAATGGCCATAATCCCGGCTTTACGTAACACACACAACCGATAAGTCACACCCACATAACACACGTAACCGATCGTAGTATCAAAATCAGCCGTTACCTCTTGACTATGGAGGGTAGAGGTAAGGAGGACCAACTCCGTGTATAGAAAGTGTCCGTGAAATTGAGTTAATTAGGCGGCGCTGCTGTAGCATAAGGACCGAATTTTCACATTGGTGATCGCCAAGGTCAGGTCTTGCGATTGGTTACCCAGGGTTACCCTGATTGCTTACGAGCGCCATTCTGGGTACTTCTGGAACTATTATTTAATGCACTTTTACGGACACTTTTGCCGCTGATGCCCCATAAGAGTTGGCCCTCCTTACCTCTACCCTCCATACTCTTGACGTAGCGTCACATCTTAGGTACACGGGCTTCCACAGGCTTGGGATAGGGACTAGCAGTCCATAGGTATATAGTCAAGTGAGGCCCAGTTGCACCGGCCGAGATTTCGTTTAAGTCCTAAATCAATTAAGTAAATTGTGCTAGTCACAATAGTATATTGTGCATCAAGGGAAGAAAATAGGTGATTTGTACCGAGTGTGAATTTTGCGGCCCGAGGCGAAGCCGAGGGCCGCACAATCACACGAGGTAGAAAGCACCTATTCTTCCCTTGATGCACACTATATTTTTTATCACAAATGCACGAAAACACCGATTTTCCAAGCCGTATTGATGTCCGAGGTGACGTGTGACAACTGTCAACGTGACCTGTGAACACGGACGGGATTGTTTTGCTCTTATTTTTTCATTTGTTTTGTTTTGTTTCGATGTATTCATGTGTTTATTCCGCCCGATGACGTTTCGTAGAGAGTAAAACGCTATTTTCTTCCCGCTCCCTAGGGAAGAAAATGAATTCTCTACGACATGCGCATGCGCGAGTTCACCCCTTGTGTACCACGGGAGACAAACTGCCATTTTACTCTCGCATAACAGCGAGGAAAATCGGGTCTTCCGTGCATGTGTGATAAAAAAAAAGTTTTGACTTCACTCATGGAGTAAAATTTTGTACTCTCTCGTATCGAAATGTACTATTACTAGCCTAGTTTATTTTTAAAATCAATAAATAATATCTGACTTTTATTGTAGAGTTTATCACCTTCCAGAACAATCAAAAATAGAGAGGTCATCCCGCACGGAAATATATATAATAATATGCGAAAAATATATGCAACATAGTATATGTCGCACACAGTGTTGCGAGTCATTAATTACATTTGTAATGGAATTACTCATTTAATTACCCATTACTTTGGTAATGTGTAATTAAATGAAGTTTAATTACACATTACATTGATATATAAATGTATATGGGGAATTCCACGCCAACTTGACCAATGAATTTCCCTCACCATTTTCGATTTGCTTCAAAAAAATTTCTACAATTGTTCAAGTACTAAAACGGTCCCCTGAATTTTTTCAGATGTTTCGATCGACCCGTTTTTTTTTTAATGATTTTTCAATCTACCAAATAGATCGATACTTTTTAAAAATCTCAAAAAATTCTCAAAAATCTCTTTTTCCACTACGAACATCACGCTACCAAGGCCATGATGGTGCAAATTTTCCTTCTATTTTTTTTTTCAACGTTTCTCATACAAACATGATTAACACGACCAATGATTTCGCCACACCATTTTCGATTGACTTCAAAATGTTTTCTACAATTTTCCCAACTCCAAAACGGTTTGCTGAATTTTTCCCAATTTTTGGATTGACCCGTTATTTTTTTATGAATTTTCGAACTACCAAATATTTCCACCTTTTTTAAAAATCTCAAAAAATTCTCAAAAATTATAGGATTCACTACAAACATTACGTCACTAATCCCATGATGGTGCGATTTTTTCCTTCTTTTTTCAACGTTTCTAACATTTTTATCAACGGGACTGTGTTCGAACGTTCTGAAACTATCCACAAATATCTTATGGCCGGTTGCATAAACGTGAGTTACCCGAACCTTCAAATACCCCGTAGGTAACCCCGCGAATACTACCCGTTCAACCGTTTTTTCATCTGACAGCTGTCATGAATCGCTGTTAACTTCTGACAGACATGTAGGTTGAACGAGTAGTATCTGCGGAGGTTATTGAAATTTTTGGGTAACCCACCTTTATGCAACCGGGCATTAGTCGGTTTATTTTTCATCCCCATCAATTCGCAACCGACCCGATTATGAAACGTTTATCTCCTACCTCTTCTATTACCTTTTTCGACATTGCGGATGAACGAAAAACCGTGTTGATACAAATGTTCAACTACCGCCCGACCGTCAAATTACAACGCCGCAGGAACTTTTTGAATGGGCTTCACAATTAAATAACTTGCTTAATATTGCAGTTAGATTTTTGTCACAACATGACTATGAAATAGCGAAAGAATTTTTGACACCCCGTTACGAAACGGCGAAAAGAATACCTGCAACGCAAAAGTTACATTGTATAATCCCTCACACCGACGGCGTAGTTTTTGTAAAAACGGTATCTTCTTCTGATGAGAAAAGGTAATTTAAAATTCTAAAAAAAACATAAGTTTTTTTTATCCCCATATTGTGTTAAAACATGTTTCAGAATCCACGCGATTTTTAATAAAAGAAAAAATGAACATTCGGTTGACTGTATGGAAATTTTCGTGATGTAATACATTTATTCAATCAATAAAAATATATTCTAATTGCGATGAAGAGTGGTGAGAAAATTCATTTCACCTTTTACATCATTCTAACATGTTTGTTATAGATTTAAAATCGATTGAGATATGTACGAGGATTCGGAATGTTGAACACATTCCCGTTGATAAAAATATTAGAAACGTTGAAAAAAGAAGGAAAAAATCGCACCATCATGGGATTAGTGACGTAATGTTTGTAGTGAATCCTATAATTTTTTAGAATTTTTTGAGATTTTTAAAAAAGGTGGAAATATTTGGTAGTTCGAAAATTCATAAAAAAATAACGGGTCAATCCAAGAATTGGGAAAAATTCAGCAGACCGTTTTGGAGTTGGGAAAATTGTAGAAAACATTTTGAAGTCAATCGGAAATGGTGTGGGGAAATCATTGGTCGTGTTAGTCATGTTTGTATGAGAAACGTTGAAAAAAAAATAGAAGGAAAATTTGCACCATCATGGCCTTGGTAGCATGATGTTCGTAGTGGAAAAAGAGATTTTTGAGAATTTTTTGAGATTTTTAAAAAGTATCGATCTATTTGGTAGATTGAAAAATCATTAAAAAAAAAACGGGTCGATCGAAAAATCTGAAAAAATTCAGGGGACCGTTTTAGTACTTGAACAATTGTAGAAATTTTTTTGAAGCAAATCGAAAATGGAGAGGAAAATTCATTGGTCAAGTTGGCGTGGAATTCCCCATATATATATTTATTGATATATATATATATATTAGGGTGGGCCAAAAAAAAAATTTATTTTTATTTTTCGTTTCCCATGTAAAAAATGATTGCTTTCATGAATTTTGAGAAACGTCGTCGAAGGGGGGCTCTGACAATAAATGTTCAAAGGTGTCTCAGTCGACCAGAAATCATAGTGATTGAGGCACCTGCTTGACTCAATTGATCGAAATCCCCTTTCGCGAGGTGAAATTTCACAGCAAGTTGAATGACATCATAAGGTGGTACGGGGAATACACTAATAAAAAATGCTGTTTCTAGAAGAAAATTAAAAAAAAAAAAAAAGTACGTGTTCATAGCTTAATTTTTAACAATTTCTGTTCATTTTCTACTTATTATACCACATGCTGAAACAGCTGAATGTAATTTAATATTTCAATTGCCGAAAGGGGAATGCTGATAATCAAGTTTAAAAGGTGCCTCATCAGTATGACTTCTGGTCATTTCGCATTTTTTCTCAGTGTTCTCCTTTAGCAAGACTTCTTATTTTATAAAACCACTTTGATTTTTGATGTGGGAGATCAAAAAAAAAAAAAAAGTTTTTTCTGGCACACCCTAATATATATATATTGATATATATGTATATATCAATATGTATATATATATATATCAATAAATATATATCGACAGCCTAATAACATAATCCCGTAAGCGCCAAAAATGGCCTATTTTTCAAACAATTTCTAATAGACGCCAAAATTTTTTTGGAGAAACGTCTGTCAGTTTGCGAAAATTTTTTTTTTTTTGGCGCTTACGTGACTATGTTATTAGGCTGTCGATATATACATGTATATATCAATGTAACACTTTTGCACATTACCAAAGTAATGTGTAATTAAACTCGATTTAATTACACATTACTTTAGTAATGTGTAATTAAATAAAAATTCAATTACACATTACAAAAGTTGTAAAAAAATATATAAAAATAAATGTTAGCGCAAAAAAAAAAAAAAAAATATGTCACATGTATGTCGCATATATTTTTCGCATGTATATAACATATTTCCGTGCGGGATAGATATACCTACTAATTTTTTTCGTGCACCAGTAATCTAATAAAATAGATAGATTGGGAGTAGAACACCCCACAATGCTTAATATTTCCATTTTTTAACAGCAATCTACAGCGAATATCAAATGCGCACGTGCGGGCTTCCGAGCGCAAGTGATTTTTCAGGGCAGCCAACCGTCGGAGATATGAAATTTATACACGACAGATCGCCGCGATGTATCTAACCCCAAATATTGTCATTTGAGAATTTTCAAGATATACTACGCTGTATCAGAGATTTTGATCGTATTTAATTAACCGGTTGAGTGGTAATGGATCATATATGTACAAATTTGAATTACTTGCTCAAATATCAACCGATTTGCACACAAATTGATATATAACCATTTTTGCGGTCGCTGATCACGAATCCGGGATCAGAATTTCAAAATTCCAAGATGGCGAGCCAGTACTGCGCATGCGCTCTAGCAAAATCGATAGAACTTTCACTATTCGGTTTAAAAATCTCTACTCGGGGGTTTTCGCGGTCGTTGATCACGAATACGTTATCAGAATTTCGGTATTCCAAGATGGCCAGCCAGTACTGCGCATGCGCTCTAGCAAATTTGATATAATTTTGATTATTCGGTCTGAAAATCCCTTTTTTCGCCCTCTCCTAAACTAGACCAACCCCACTTATCCGATCAAAGCTAACCTAATCCAGCCTTACCTAACGTAACCCAACCGACCCCTCTGTTGGGTTGGATTGGGTTAGAATGAGTTGTGTCAGTTTGAATTACTTTTGATAGTTCAAACTGAGAAAGTACCGCGAAGGCCGCCGAGTAGGGATTTTCAAACCGAATAGTCCAAGTTATATCGAGTTTCCTAGTGCGCATGCGAAGTACTGGGACGCCATCTTGGAATTCCGAAATTCTGATAACGAATTCGTGATCAGCGACCGCGAAAACCCCCGAGTAGGGATTTTTAGACCGAATAGTCAAAGTTATATCGAATTTGCTAGAGCGCATGCGCAGTCCCGGGTCGCCATCTTGGAATTTCAAAATTCTGATAACGCATTCGTAATCAGCGACCCCAAAAACCCCTAGAAAACATATTCGTATGTATTCTGAAAAAGAACTGCAACGTACCACTTTTGGTCAGAAAACTAGAAAAAGGGTCTACCGCTCAACCGGTTAAGGTAGTATTAAGGTAAGGACGTAAGTCTCGTGAACACTTTTTGACATAGATTTTCATGCAAATTTTTATAGATGATCTTTGGAGTGCTATATGCAAACATTGACTTAATTTGGAGGGGCTGTACCGTTCAGAACTCCAAATATTAATTATTAAAAAATCGCTGTTTAACACGCGCTCTTATGGGGGCCTCCCTCGGTATCTAAAACGTCTCCGGCATGCTTCTTGTCGTTTCTGGCGGCAATCCTGGTTTCTTTGTTGCTTTTTCAGATTGTACAGAAGTGGCAGCTAGGCGTAATCAAAGAGCTCATGGCGCAACTCGTCCAAATGCTAGCAATCCGCCACTGCGTTCGGCCCATAATGGTAATATCGAGGTTTTGCATGATTCGGAGAAAAGCAACTGCTCCATCGTTGAAGGTACAAGCCGAAATGTATGCAGCGATTTCAACAATCGTAATACCACTCTATGATATCTTCGGAGCGATTTTCCATATCTTAGAGTTCAAACACTCGTTATTATTTTGTGTATTGTATGTGTATAGAGGTTTATGCACACCCTGCTCAAAATGACCGATAGGAAACGATAGAATCGGACAGATTATCGGATAGGATTCCGGATAGACGTATCATCCGTTTCTATCCGTATTTCATCGGTCACGAAAGTCCTGTCCAGATCCTATACGTTTGTGTCCTTAATTCGTCGGAACGAACATCCGAAGGCTCAGTTATCTATCAGGCTTTGGTCCCGGAAATCATAACGTGATTGTTTACATCAAATTTTCTAAGTTGGAATCAGGGCTCTGTCCGTATCTATCCGGTTTGGGTCCCGCAAATCATAACGTGATTTTCAATACAGCTAATATTCCAAGTTGGAATCGGGGCTCTGTCCGTACCTATCCGGTTTCCATGCAATGTACATTACTTCAATATTTTCTCGTAAGGCGGCGACGTCCGCTTTCGATATTCTCGCGAGTGCCACTTATAGGAATTGGTGAGTATATACTAAGAGGTTTCCGTGAAACATCGCACTCAGTCACTGCCAACTCGACGCGTAGCCAAGTCTTTCGTCTGTTTCTCTCAGGCTGGCCACCAAATGATTAAATAAATGTATGAATAAATAAATACATATATATACCGAGAATATTCGGTGAGAGTAGACAGTCCCCTTCCTACGGCAAAACCGACACGAGCGCGCACCACGTGCGTGAGGCTCGTGCGGGAGGGGATGCAATGCTACTGGCACCTCATTTCGTCCCGACCGAGCCTCACGCACGCGGTGCGCGCCTGTGTAGGTTTTACCGTAGGAAGGGGACTGTCTACTCTCACCGAAAATTCTCGGTATAAATGAATGACTAAATAATTAATTGGATGAATAATTGAATGAATGTATGAATAAATAAATAATGAACTAAATAAATTTATGAACAAATGAATAATCAAAGAAATAAATAAATGGTTTTGTGAAATCCATGCATCGTAAAAGCAAAGCAGGTATGTAAGTAAAAATAAGTAATCTAATCAATGTTATTATTGATACAACCAAATTGTACTGAATAATTTCACTATTATTTTATTATTATCAGCTGATGTTATGAGTTATATTATTATCATCGGCCCAGTCTTAGAAATGTATGATCCATATAATTTAGTATTGCGTATTTAGTATTGCATTATGTTTGGAAAGAATTTGAAATTAACATTTATATTACCAATACAGTAGAACCTCGATTATCCGAACCTCAATCATCCGAACCCTCAATTATCCGAACGATGACTTGGTTTATCCGCAAGCTTAATTATCCGAACGTTGGCCCGAAAGATACATTGTTGCTCGCTGCCACCGCTGTGAGCAACAATGTATCTTTGCGAGAATCGCGGGCAATGCAACGGCGTCGGGCTAACAACGAGCGTTGTTGGTCCGCTTACGGAGATTCCTCGCGCAGTTTTAATATATTTCGTCCCAAAAATCCCACGTTCCGATTATCTGAACTTTCGATTATCCGAACTAGTCTCGGTCACAATTGGTTCGGATAATCGAGGTTCTACTGTATTTGTAATTAGATTTTATAGTTATAATTTTTCAATTAAAATTTCTAATTTAATCGCGATATTGTTAACAATTGTTATAACAATAAAGTATATTTAAATGGTAAAATTATTCAGTACAATTTGGTTGCATCAATAATAACATTAATTAGATTAATTGTTTTGACTTAGTACCTGACGCGTTTACGATGCATGGATTTCACAAAGCCATTTATTTATTCATTTGATTATTTATTTAATAATACATTTATCCAGTTAATTATTTATTTATTTGATTATTTATTTATTCATACATTTATTTAGTCAATTATTTATTTATTTATACATCTATTTATTTATTAAATTATTTGTTCATTCAATTGTTTATTTATACATTTATTTGATTATTTATTTATTTATTCATACATTTATTCAATCATTCTACGGCCTTTGAAAGTTCAAAATTAAAAAAGGGATTACCAGCCTGCGAGAAACAGACAAAAAACTTGGGTAGTATCGAGTTGGCAGTGACTGACTGCGATGTTTCACGGAAACCTCTTATTAGTATAGAGGCGGAATAGTATATTACTCACCTAGGGAGGGAAAGTAGGCTAACCCAAACTGCGTGTGAGATTGACACCCGAGCCAAAGGCGAGGGTGACAAAAACGCAGTTTGGGATGGCCTTTTTCACTCCCGTGTGAGGTATACTATTTTTCACCACCCCCTGCATCGGAAAGAACGACTTCCCGCTCACGCAAGGGAGCGAAAGTCGTACTTTCCGTGCAGGTGTGGTGAAAAATATCATCTATATAAGCATCACCTAATTCCTGTATTGGTTATGTGTTAGCAGTGTATGTATTAGGGCTAATCATTTTGGGGTCATATTTTTTGATTTGCCCTCGCGCCCCTCAAAATGTGAGTGTATGAGGTCAGTATCAGTACCTATCAATATGACCACGGTGCGATTTTTTTTGGCGTGGCCCATTGCAAAAGTATTTTTCCCATTTAAATAACACGGGAAATGTTTTTTTTTTTTTATTTGGAATTTTATTTCGTTCTAACGAATCATCGTGTTGTAAAAATCAACACATATTCTTGTACGAAATTGAACGATCTCCAAAAAAGGTCTGATACGATTTTTCGCTAGGTCGAAAAAAAAAGTCGTCATATACCGTTTGAGGTTGAACTTTAACCTTCAATAACTTTCAAACGAGTGGACTCAGCGAAAAATCATATCAGACCTTTTTTGGAGATCGTTTAATTTCCTACAAGAATATGTATTGATTTTTACAACGCGATGATTCGTTAGATTGGAATAAAATTTCAAATAAAAAAAAAAACATTTCCCGTGTTATTTGAATGGGAAAAATACTTTTGCAATGGGCCACGCCAAAAAAAATCGCACCGTGGTCATATTGATAGGTACTGATACTGACCTCATACACTCACATTTTGAGGGGTGCGAAGGCAAATCAAAAAATACGACCCCAAAATGATTAGCCCTAGTATGTATCGACCCCTTAGTGGTAAAACATGCTACCCGAGAATATGCTGGGAAAACATGCTACCCGAGAATAAGCTGGGAAAACATGCTATCCGAAAATAAGATGGGAAAACATGCTACCCCAGAATAAGCTGGGAAAACATGCTACCCGAGAATAGGCTGGGAAAACATGCTAGCCGAGAATAGGCTGGGAAAACATGCTAGCCGAGAATGAGTTTCAAGAACATACTATCTCACGTCAGAAATTTTTTAGAGCAAAATTCGGTTGGTAACACTGCTGCTCGCATAAAGACGAACCAAACGATCTTCATTCCAATTTTTATACAGAAAGTCTACACAGTCTAACTATTATCGATCATTTGTAAACATTTGTTGACATACTCGATTGCGGATACTTGTTTTTTTTTCTCATGTCATATTTATTTGAAAGATCGTGGAGAATATAAAATGTTATTAACTTTATGTAGATATATCAGAAATTGAAGTATATGGGCCATTCCTTCCAAAAATTCCATTCATGGGATTTTTTCTCACGACTTATGTATCTCCAAATACATGTCTGCCTGAAAATAAGTCAACTTTTGAACCGGGGATTCAAAAAATCTGAAAAAATTGAGACGTTTATTTTTTGCCTTCCCTTCCATCATACTCGAAGAAAAAGAAAATCATAAAGGGTGAGGGTCCACGCCAGGTCGAGTTGGCGTGGAATGGCCCATACACTATATACTTCAATTTCTGACATATCTACATAAAGTTAATAATATTTTATATTCTTCACGATCTTTCAAATAAATATGACATGAGAAAAAAAAAACAAGTACTCGCGTATGTCAACAAATGTTAATAGTTAGACTGTGTAGACTTTCTGTATAAAAATTGGAATGAAGATCGTTTTGTACGTCTTTATGCGAGCAGCAGTGTTACCAACCAAATTTTGCTCCAAAAAATTTCTGACGTGAGATAGTATGTTTTTGAAACTCATTCTCGGCTAGCATGTTTTCCCAGCATATTCTCGGGTAGCATGTTTTACCACTAAGGGGTCGGTATGTTGTCAATAATATATGTTGCTCCCCCTAAAGCACTGATCCTTTGGAGAGAAAAAAAACCCTGCCATCCTATGTTCATTGATGTAATTTTCAGATACTGTATCGTACTTTTTATTTATTTATTTATTTTTTTTTCTTCTAAAAATCGCACTGCCGTTACGCATAATAGTAGATTTCGATACGAGCGCAAAATGTGAGGCGTTTATAGGTGTGTCCGATGTTTTCAGCACGAACCGTAGTCGAGGCGGCAGCCGAGACCAGGGCCGGATTTGCGGCAAGGCAAAACTAGGCACTTGCCTAGGGGCGCGCGGTGCACGGGGGCGCTGGTCACTGCGCCCATATAGAAAAAAATGATGTGTAGGAAAAAAAAATACGCTTGAAGAAAAGGGTAAAAATTTTGCTCAATTTTGCAGCCAGTATCGAAGTCAAGTAAACAAATTCACAAATTCTAACATAGCCAAAATGTGTACTACTGTCGAAGGATACGGGGAAAGGGGGCGCAATGGAGTTCAGTGCCTAGGGGCGCGAGGTGTGAAAATCCGGCACTGGCCGAGACGAAGGTGAGTGCTGAAGACATCGGACAACCCTAAACGCCTCACTTCGCGAGAGTACACTGAAAGAAAAAAAGAGTCCCGCCAACTCTCTTGCGGAGCACGGCCAACGCCACTAGAGGAGTACGAGGTTGGGGAGTTGGGCTTACTCCTCAAGCAGAGCTCTCGTACTCCTCTAGTGGCGTTGGCCGTGCTCCGCAAGAGAGTTGGCGGGACTCTTTTTTTCTTTCAGTGTATCGAACGCTATTTTTTATAACAAATGCATGAAAAAGTTGCTTGTGGGACTCTGTTGTCAATGTAAACAACCATACCAAAAACATCGAATCGATTCAGCAGTATGCACGGAGATAGCGCGTCGACAGGGATGAATGATTATAAAATGCTCTTGTTCGCACACCGTGCGTAACAAGAATCATGTTGTGTACACTCGATGTGCGCAAAGCGCAGTGCGCACGTTTGGCATGCAATATTGTTTCATGTTGGCATCGCCTACTCAAACGTCAGAAAAGTGCCACAATATAACCGCTCCAGAGCCCCAAACAAGCAACTTTTTCATGCATGCTTTATAAAAATCTCTATGCGGCATTTTGAGCAAGGACCTCTCCTACGTTCCGGAGAGGACCCTGAATATATCCGGAGAATCACCAGATCCAAAAAAACCGGACACGTACCGGACAAGCCTGGAAGTCTACCGGACCCAAATTACGTATAAAACCGGACACACTGCCGATTCGGTTTCTATCCGGCTTTTTAAGCAGGGTATACAGGGGCGGATTTAGCACTAGGCTAAGTAGGCTAGAGCCTAGGGCGCCAGATATTGGAGGGGCGCTAAATTTGAGATTCAACATTTTTTTTGGGGCGGCGAATTTATCTGCACGAAAATGAAACGGTGGAAAAAAAAATATTGACAAAACAATTCGTCGATTTTGCTGAATTGTTAATACGTGCTTACTAAGTCACCTATCCCGCTTTTGTACTGTAAAAAAGGGCGGTAAATTTTCTGAAGCCTAGGGCGGCTGATCCAATAAATCCGCCCCTGAGGGTATATATTAGGGTGGTTCATTTTTTCATTTTTATTTTTTTTTCATGGGCACTTGAAGAAGGTTATGAGGAATCCTAAAAAAAAAAATCTGTGTAAAAACTTAACAACATTGGAAAATATTTAGAGGTCGCTACCGGCTAATCAAAAAAGTTGACTAAATCAAATTTGAATCAGATGTTTCAAATAATTAGGAAAAATCAAAACGGATTAGTAAAAATTGAATTTGGATTTGATTAAAGTCGAATTGCAATAACGAAAAACTAAATGCAATCAGTGTATTGTCCGACTTCCTGATCATTGCTGACTAGTTCCTGGAGAGTTCTGCCAGGAATCATGCTGTTATGCGAGCCATCTTGTCAGTCTGGCCAGTGCCAAGTCAGCGCCTGTCCATAGTGTAACTAACGAAAGGTTAAAAACGCTATATCTGTAGAACGAATAGTCGCAACTACTTGATCTTGGTCTCATTTTGTAGGGTTCTCTGCATTCTTTTGAAACATGG
Organism: Tenthredo mesomela; assembly: GCA_943736025.1. Lineage (NCBI taxonomy): Eukaryota > Metazoa > Arthropoda > Insecta > Hymenoptera > Tenthredinidae > Tenthredo > Tenthredo mesomela. The sequence goes on along the minus strand of OX031014.1, from coordinate 23,699,124 downwards.
AGAGAAATTTCAAAATTTTCTGAAATTGACGAAATGACGTTCATTTTTCGAAAATTAGGGAAACCAAATTTTCTCGAAAAGTGATTTTTCGTTCTTCTTCAAAATTTTACACAGTATGTGGGGTAATATGACGGATATATCCTATATAAATTTCATTGCTGCTAAAACAAAAAAATAATTGAACCACAAAATGTTATATATCAAGTTTAAGTAATATTCTTTGTACTAAAAAATCTCAATAAATCTCAATAATGCCCACAAAATCGACACCAGCACAAAAATCGACGAATTTCAGTAAAGCACGAATTATTTTTTCTCGATATGAAGTAGTGTTTTAGCATCAACGAAACTCATAGGATATATCCATCATATTACCCCACATACTGTGTAAACTTTTGAAGAAAAAAAAAAATCACTTTCCGAGAAAATTGGAGTTTCCTAATTTTCGAAAAATGAACGTCATTTCGTCAATTTTGAAAAATCATACAATTTCTCTCCATATTTCAAAAGACTGCAAAAAAACCCTACAAAATGAGACCAAGATCCAGTAGTTGCGAAGATTCGTTTCACAAATATAGCGTTTTTAAGAAAAAAGTGTTCGTTTTTCAAGAACTTCGGTAGCGCGCGTTTAAACGTTCAAATGGCCGTAACTTCGTAGCAGATTTTTTTTCCGAAAGCAAACAAATATTGGTCACTTTTTTTTCGTTAAAGAACAACATATTACAAGTTCGTAAAATTAAAAAAATCGAAAAATCGTTTTTTTTTTTCGTTTTTCGCTTATAAAATCCAAACTAATGAAGCAATCTTGGTGCTTCCACGAGATAAATTGTAGAAAATCAAAATGCGAACAAAATGAGCTATGGGACGACTTGATCGGATAATTAATAACAGAAAAAAAAATTGAAAAAGCGGAAAAATCAGCCTTTTTTCAAAAATTCATAACTCCGCCATTTTTTAAGTCGTAGCGCAGGCCCTCCACGAAATAGAAGCGATTGATATGTTACTTTATGTGTGCAAAAAACAGGCGCTGTCGGATCATTAGTTTGTGCACAATTGCAATTCGAATCTTTTTGGGCACTATCTTCCAACGTGCCTGGATACGTCGGAGATCGTCCGATTTCAATTTTACAAAAAGATTTCGAAAGTAGAAGTATAGTACTACAAAATGTCTATTCTCATTTTTCGCTAAAATGCTGCGAAATAGGTGAGAAATACGTGCAAACATAATATCTCTATGTGTATAAATCATGTTTCGGAGAGTTGGCCGCCCTGGAAAATCATCTGCGCTCGGAAGCCAGCGCGTGCGCACTTAGAATTTGACTGTCTACCCCTGTCTAGCCATTAGGAATTCGCTCTGATTTGTTAAAACATGAAATTGAAGGAACAAGTGAGGGAAACTCAAAAGATCCTAAAAAAAAGTGATCATAGACTCAGAACCAAGTTGTCGGTTAGCCCCCAGATTGACGGCCAATCCCAAAATCAACGGTTAACCCCGAGATATACTGTACATAGAATAAATTTAATAAAAATTCGGTCATGAAGTCTATGTGAAATCTGATTGGATAAAAGTTGTAAAATCGCATGAAATCTTTGGATTCTTGGAGCCCAGTGTCCGTAATCATTGAAAGAGATTAACTCCTTTCCTTTCCTTTAGCTCTTCAACCACTGAGCCAATAACTACCTTATATAGTGTAAACCATCGGATATTTTACTATTTGCCATTAATATACGTCAACTCCGAAGCAATAATATTGGAAATATACCGTGTTAAAAGCAGGGAATAAGGTGCCAGTAGCATCGCATCCCCTCCCGAACGTGCCTCACGCACGCGGTGCGCGCCTGTGTTGGTTTTACCGTAGGAAGGGGACCATCCAGTATCACCGAATATTCTCGGTATAGAATATTACTTATCCCATATTGTAATGATTCGAAAGTCAGGGTTTTCGATTTCTGCCACTGATAATATATATCAGTGATTTCTGCCTTTCAAAAATGCCTCGTAGTATAACAGACGCGCGCACACATCAACTATGGAATCGCAAATTGCGGGTGCTTTGCGGGAATTGCAAATTCTCAACGAAATATTTTCACTCTACCATTTACCAAGTTTGATTTCTAATTTATTTTTAATTGACCATGAATATACTTGATGTCCTTTTTGGTTGTAAATCCAAATACTAGAAATAACTGCCTTGCCATTTCGGGCATTGCGTTGTACAATAAATACGATACGTAGAATGTGAAGCATAACTGAGCATAAGCAATCCAAGAGTACAGTGATTGTATCCCCTGTACAGTATCAATATTTTTTCAATCGCTCGAAAAGTAAAACTATATATATTGTTGTGATGTAAAAGTTGCAGAATTAAATTTTTTTTTTTTTTTAAGGTCGCATCTCGATATAGTTTAGGTGAAAATGCAACATGTTTAATATTGTAGTATAGAGATGTAAGATGCAGGAGACATTTAAAAAATAAAGATCTATTTATTGAATCCCATGTGTTATTTATTTCTCCAAATTATTGTTGGTGAATGTGATTGTATATTATATCATGTAAATATAGTTATGTACATATAATTATACAGTGAAAGGTTGAATTCTGTATTTTATTTTCACTACCATGACGTGGAAAAACGGCAAATGGAAATTCTACCGATTATCAAATGTCCTATGTAAGAAAATATTAAAAGACCGAAATCGTTTGTTCCACTCAGCAGTTGTAGATGATCATTGGATCCCAGTGATCATTGGACACCAAAAGGTCCCATAATATACATAATTCATACCCAGCATACAGATTTACAACCCACCTAGGTAATCTGTGTAAAATGTATGTAGCACATTTATGTGTGTTATGTACTATACCGTGTTTACTGATTGAGTTCTCGGTAAGCTATAATACCAAGTCTCAGTAATACACTTGCCCATCCATAAAAAATAACAGGTTGCATATAGAAAGACGAGATCGTTTTTCATCCTGCGACCCAATGATTTCAATTTTTTTCGCATTTTCTGGAACAAATGAAATTTTCTGAAATTATTACTGCCAGAAATCACAACGGCAGTGTCCGAAAATCAGTTGAATATCTGGCTGCAATAAGAACTTGAGTCGACTCAGGTCGTTCTTGCAGTCAGATCAAATCAATTTCTCAAAGCCATTGAAATCACTCACCAATAATTTCTTCGGATTTATTTCGTAGACTGTTTTCAACCCATTTTCTATGTTGCAGTATAACTTTATTCAACATTTGTATCGTTTCCTCTTGGATACTATGTTTGAGAAGGAAATTTGGAAGCGAAGCGATAAACTCTTTGAATGCATGCTCTCTGCAACATAAATGGTGTACAATTTCTTTAAGATAGTTTCGAATTACTTTAGTATTTGCTGTCTTCCTTTACAGAAATTAGGATATTGTATAAAATACTGTACAGCTTGCCTTTCCTAAGTGTGAGGAAAATTATTATAGGAATTTTCATCCATCAAATTTAGTATTAATGATAATACATCACCTGTGTATTTCGATTAAATCGTGAGCCATAACTATTCTGATAAGAATTGAAAACAGCCGAGCTCGTAGTTCTTTTTTCGAATATTTCAAGTGAACATCAATGAGTGCCCGTAATATTGTTCCCAACTGAATGTTGTTAGAATACCAGATCTTGCTTGCACGAAGAAGCAAACACTTTAGGGATCTTGTCAATTGAGGTAGCGCAGAATTATCTGTGCCTGACCAAGCTTCGAGCCTCTCTGGACATAAGGAACAATTACAATCATTAAAAAGTTGTATAAAAACATTTTGTATGTATTATTTATTGAATATTATAGTAAACTAGAGATGCAAGAGTTACAATGCCTTAAAGGTACTATTTCATGGGCAGTATAAGCAGCAGCAGCAGCAGTTCAGTAACTTACTAGATGTTCCTAGTAAAATCACGAAAAATCACTAGAAATCACGAGAAACATGTAGTAAGTTACTAAACTTCTGCTGTTGTTTACTGCCCATGAAATAGCACCTTAAGACTGATGGTAGATGTGAAATTACGAAAAAAAAAAATGATTTTATTTATTTATATATTTTCTACTTTGTTTCCCAAGAACTACGTTTTTCTACGTGGTGAGCATGATATACCAATGTTGAAATGTTAGAAATAGTAAGAACCTGTTATGTATTGGAGTACACGCAAAGATGCAGCTTCAGCGGACTGAGCACTATCGTTTGTAAAGTTCTTAGAAGATAGCCATATGTATATGTGACAAATAGCCAAATTTTGCTCTAGACATTTGGTACTAATGTCAACAGAGGTAAAATCGTCTTGTCTCTTACTCGGTTTGGCGAATGTTTTCATCTCACAATAAGGAAAGTTTTCAACGATATTTTTCTCAAACATATTTCGAAAACGATCATTAAACCATATTCCAATTGTTTCTATGCCCCATTCAAATTCGAATATATCTATGTATTCAACTAATAATTCCATGATTTTCATAATTGTATTTAATAGATTAGACGCTTCATTGGTAATGACTAAATTGGACTGAGCAATTTCGCTTCGCTTTGGAGCAACTTCTATCCAACTTTCAATCATCAGTGGCATAAGAACTTCAATGAATTGTTTCAACTCTTCAAGTTCCGAGTTATTGCCAACTTGAATATTCAAGTCTTGCCCCTTGCCAAAGTTCAGCCGTCGTATCCTCAGACGATTTGGCTGAACAAGTGGAACATGTAGGGTATCTTCCGTGACGCATATCACTTTTGATTTTGAATTTAAATCATTGTTGTCTGGTTTTTGAACTTTTTTCACATGAATCATTGAGGTCAATATATTGCTTAATCGGCTCAGAACACTGATTCTCCATTTAATACTAGTCTGCTTGTGGTTCAACGTCGTTGTCAATTGTCTTTCTAATCTAGAATCGGTTCGCAACTTAGAAATCATATCCAAGAAGTTTGGCAAAACTTTATGACTATTTCGTGCCAATAATGATCCACAATTTTCTGCTAACACATCCAAGAACAATAGAGAATCTTCCTTGATAGATGGATCTATGTGTGTCATTGCACAACTCAGATATGAAATGATGATATCAAAAAATGGTTCAAGCTGATCATTGGACACAGGTTTCAATATTAAATTCAAAGCTTTCAATGAATCTCTTCGAACACTCTTCTCTCTGTCCAGAGACAAGGCAGAAATATTTTGTAGTAATGAATGAAGTTGAGAACTTAAAATTTGCAAAGAATGCTGTGACAAAATTTCTTTCAATCCTTTAACTGCTTCCTGACGGACAGAACTGTTGTAATGATGCAATCGCGTTATTAGATCCTGCGAATGAAATCATGATTTGTATCTTTTCAGCTAAAAGTAAAAATAACGTACCTAGTAAGTTATGCAAATTAATGCATAATATCATAAATATCAGCTTGTAGTTATACCTTCACATTGAGATTTCGTCGGCTAACTATTTCTGATTCATTTTGTGTCTTTAACTGTTCTCGTATCAGGATTTTTTTCACTTTAAAAGATGTGTCCGTAACGTTAAGACCTTTTGGCAACTGTTTAGTTTTTGTTTTTAGTTTAACTTTGGCCTTTTCGGACTTCAAATTTTTTTGATGCCTATGCCCTTTACCCATATTGTATCAATTCTTCTTAGATATGAAGTAGAACTAAGTAATATGATTTTACAACACTGAGACTGTGTAGATTGGTAAACACGTGTTCTTTACTCTTTGGGGTTAGGGTTGTCAGACATCTTACAACAACAGAACTACAATTATTAAACCGCGGGAGGGTTTCCAATCACATCCATTACTTTTTTCACTCGAGCAATTGGCTACCGATTATTTCTGTTTATTTCTGTTTATTTCATTGCACGGAAAAGTAATGCCTGTTTACGCAGCGCCGTAGCTTGATAGTGCCGTCCCATGTAGGCCCGGATCGCCGGAATCCGGAATCACGGAACGGAACGCAGACGAAATCTAGTGGATTTCCGAATCTGTTCCGGGTCTTAAAAAAACCCTGCCGTCCCATGTACCAAAACTGCACGGAACGACGGAACGGAGCCGATCCATATTTTTGCTATTCGGCTTTATCTGTCTGTTTAGATACAATTTTTGTATCAATATATGTAATTTATTTAATTAGCTTCTATGTAAGATCAAATTCTGTAACTATAATTGATTATTTCATCAAATAAAAGTTGACGTTCCGGCATTCCGTTCCGGAATTTGGGTACATGGGACGCAGGGAAATGCAAATAGACGGAACGGAACACGAAATTGTGTATACTTCTACATGAACATAACCCTGCAAATTGTAGAAAGACGCATGTGTAGATACAAATTTGATCATGGATCCTCAAATGTGTCTATTAATGATGATTCGGTTATTCAAGACTTCCAAAAGTGCATCAATTTCTCAAAGCAAAATTATTTACGACTATAATTTGCGAGTACCGGACGGATCCACCATTCCGTAAAAATACGACGGAATGAAATTAGCGGAACGCGGATTCTAGTGACTTTTCCGTCCATTCCGTTCCGTGATTCCGAATTCCGGCGACCGGGCCTACATGGGACGGCACCATGACTTAATTTAAGGATTGGCCAATCAGCAGGCTGCTTTAGCCACGCGCCAGGTGAATCGAGCCTCCTGATTGGTCGATCTTTAAATCAAGTCAAGGGTGCGTTCAGATATTCGTTGCGAACGCTGAAAACGGTGAACACGAAAAGAGCGTACCGATCATAGACATAGAGCATGGACTGCGCATTCCCTATACTGCCTGTGGTAACGCCAAAAGTGAGAGAGAAGGGTAACACACGCGGCCAAATCTCTGTCTCTTTCTAAGCATTTGACGTTGTTGGTTAGAAAGAAACAGATTTGGCCGCGTGTGTTACCCCTCTCTCTCTACGGACCGAGCGATTTTCGGCCCGAATGCGCAGTCCATGCTCTATGTCTATGGTACCGATATTCCAAGCGCGCTCAACTACTCTGAATAACGGAACGACTCAGGACAACATTCCAGTTGACGGAATCAGGGCCTCGAATCTAGCATAGGATGACCGGTTCCCTGTTTTAGTACTGCCATCAACCCCGGCAAGCTTCTTGGCGCTCTAGTCGCAGGCCATTTTACAATGGCGCAGAGGACACCGCCGCCATTTTTGTTAAATTACAACCTGCTGCTTGAAGTGAAGTGTTCAGGGGTTATATCCACTTAAGAAGAAGAAAAAGAAGAAGAAGAAGTGAAGTGTTGTGATTGTGTTGTTCTTTCACCATTGTTGATAATACAAATATTTAATAAGATAAATCTGAAAAAGCATTATTCATAAAAATGTTTAGAATAGTGAACATATTTATAAAGTTAGGCTGTGAGTATCTGTGTCGAGCTGAATCGAGTGAACCGGGAGTGACCTGCATATACACGAATATGCATTATATCTGAAAATGTATAACAATATATATAGAGATCGTACTATAGCGTTAGGTATAAGAGCATGTATATTTACTTAATTATAATGACTTTATTGCTCAATTATATGATTATAACATTCACTTAATTATAATAACGCATACACAATGAAAAAGTATCATATCATATGAAACCTCTTACCACAGCAGAGCTTATAAATGTACATTATCTGTATGAAGTATCAATATAATAAAAACCTATTAAACAGATTTCTAGAGTTATTATTATTTTGCGAAATGCCTTTTGAGAATTACTAAACATTATTTGAAATTCAACCGCTCTGCCGCCAATTTTCGCCTTGGACTGTTTAGTACTGCCATCAACCACGGTAAGGTATTTGGCGCTGACTGCAATAAAACTTTGCCCCACATCAAAGCACTGAACTTGGCCTTCTATAAGTTTCTATTCTAGGGACGGAATGAACAGCAATGGCCGTGTTCCGATATTCGCTCGAAGTAAGAGGACATAACCATACACTGGATAAAGAAGAAGAAGAAGAAGAAATCGTGGAGCGCTGAAAATTGTTATCAATGGTTTCATTAACGGGGTTGACATTTTGAGTTGATTGAGGCCCAATATTTGCTTCAAGCATGATTTCAAATTTTCGAGATTGCTGACAGCGCTTCGAGCGCATTTCGGAACGCATCCAAGCGATAGGATAGTGGGGATGCGTCGGATGCCTCAGCTCCGGCAGACTTTTGCTGCCGCTGCGAGCACATGAATTCGCCCAAAGTCTATGATTACGTTTCCACCGGAGGATCAGAGTCGAGTTAGGTTCAAATTTGAGCCAATAAGAAATAAGATTTGAAAAGAAATTACGCTAGTCTTTTCAAATCTTATTTCTCATTGGCTCGAATTTGAACCTAACCCGATTCTGACCCTCCGGTGGAAACGTAGTCTATGTCCCCAGGGGCCTTATTCTGACTTTGGCCGTGTTCGGGGAGTCGCTTTTAGCGCTGTCAGTAATCTTGTGTCTCTGTCACACTTCTTGATTTCCCCAAGCTCCGTCTCTCTCTCTCTTGATTTTCAGTGCTTTAAAGCGCTTTAAGCGCGCTCCCCGAACACGAATATGACAGTAATCGGATTTTTATATATAGTTGTGATTTATTTAGTCAATTACTTATATTAACTACTTACTATTGAAGTCTGACTTTATTGGACAACAAATTTGTTTTTTTTTTTAATTTTTTTTTTTTTTTAAATTTAATTATTTCTATTTTTTATTTTACTTTTTATTTTTTTATTTTACTTTATAAAAGTTGTAAATTTTAAAGTGTAGTGAAGCCACCCTTTTATGAACTTAATTAATAATTTTTCAGGCAAGAAAAAATCGTGCTACAAATTGGAAGGTCTGAAACTTTTGACAAAGATACTTACGAATGTAATATTAATTCAAAACGAATGAACTATCCGCATAATAACGTATTTCACACAAGTGTTTCTAAAATTACTAATAGCAATGTGTTCATTCAAAATGAGTAGAATAAAAAACGACACATTAGATACTTTTATCTTTAAAGAATATACAATCAATTTGCTGAAATTAGGCCTTACGGATTATAGATCCCATCTATTATATTATACCTATATATCATCTATTCTAATCAATGGGTAATTTCCCATCAATCCCATCTTTCTATACTTGATCTAAATTGAGGTTAACCTAACCCAAATCATATAGGTAAATTACTTCTAACATCTATCGCTCAATAATCTTACGCATTGAGCACTTTGGATTGTCAATTTTATAAGCGATTCCTTACCACGCTATCAAATAGACGTGATAGACTACTTTGTCCGAGTATATCACGATTATTTAACTTTTCATCTAGTTAGAAATTTCATTACGATTGAATCGCGTTTGTCACGACTACAATTTGGTAAAATACCTAAAAACATCAGCTTCGCGCATGCGCATTGCGAGTTTATTTTCCCTATATCACTGTATCGCCGCGTGATAAAAAGTCAGAATAAGGCCCCAGCCACGGCGACCGCGACTGCGAGTAGTAGTGAGTAGTTGCTAATAGCGGGCGAAAAAAGGTAGGAAAAAAAAAAAAAAAAAAGTTACGACTGATCAACCGATCAGTTGGTTGGATACTTGGATCAGTTGTCTGTTGTCTGTTGTCGAGATCCGTCAGTCGTAGTGAAAATGGCCGAAGAGGGCAGGGTCTCCGCCGAATCTGAGCCCGAATGGCTCTTGACTAGTGTTATTAATGAGATATTTACGTCGCCGGTGAACCTAATATTGGTTGGAATAATAGCGCTACTTGTTTACAAAATATTTAAACATAAAACGAAAGTCCAAGAACCAGAACCAATCGAACCAGAATTACCGAAAATAAAACGGGACTTTACCGTTGAGCAATTAAAGCCGTACGATGGAAAGGGACCAGATAAGCGAATTCTTATGGCAGTTAACGGGAGTGTTTACGACGTTACGCGAGGACGCAGATTCTACGGACCTGGTAATTCTCTTTTCACATTCTATACATTAACCTATGCATAACTTTATACGTACCACGTATGCGTGTTATGCACACATACATGCGTACATACAAACATACGCGTGCATACATATGGGTATCACCGGTCAGATATCGCTGCGTAAAATGATGACGGGCATTAAATGAAGTGTGCATGTCCGCGCGGTAGGATGACGACGCTTATTTCATCACAAGGTCGTTAACGATTTTGGTATACCGGTGATAACACCACTTAGAATCAAGTACGAAATGGAAACTTAGCATGACTTTCAACTATATTCAGTTTTTACTAGATTTATACTACACATTTGCATTCCACTGAGCTGCATTATTCCTTTGAATTTATCACCGCGTTTCACGACAATGTGTACATACATACATACATGGATGAAAACCAAGGCTATCAAGAGCAGCAATTATATCAATATTAGCTACAATATTGTCATAATTAACACGCTTCTAGAATTTTTTTTTCTTTCTAATTGCACTACATACATCAACATCAGAGTTACATTCTGATGATAAAACATTGACAACAGAATGTAATATGCATGTCATTAACAACCGAATAATTGAAACTTTGGTTTTATTGTTAATGATAATATTACCAATGAATTCACAGGTGGTCATCCCATCACTGACTTACAAATTTATCAATGCTATTCAATTTAGTTTCAAATGAAGTTGTCTAAACTATCTCATTCTAAAGTTACAACACGTCTTATGGTTTTACACGAGTATATTCTTGTGCCGAGGTCTGTAGATCTTGTTTGTACAGCAAATAGAGTTTTCATTAACAACATATTTCGTTCGTCGTTCAGATGGACCTTATGCAGCATTTGCCGGCAGGGATGCCAGCCGTGGTCTTGCCACATTTTCCGTCGTTCCAGGGACAGATGAGTACGATGATCTGAGTGATTTCAACTCTGTGGAAATGGATTCCGTTAGAGAGTGGGAGGAACAGTTCAAAGGTGAAAATTTAAAATGATACGATAGCTCCCCCTCATACTTGGATTTCTTGTTTATTAGGTATCATTCTCCCCCTACACAGGCTCTTCTATGATATGCCGTATCGCAATGATTTGAAATTATTCAAGAAACATTGGCCACCTAGTAGCTGGTTTTCTATAACTTGAATCCATATTTACATGTCTAATTATACGAAAATATAACAAGCAGAACTGATGAGTTATCCAATCCCCCATGTTTAGAAAAGCAGGGGAGAAAAAAAAATTCAGTCTCATCTTTGTTTACCTGTTATTCTGGTAACAGATTGAGTTTCATTCTGATAGCGTTTTCACTTGGGACGATTTTTGCTGAACTGGTGCTGAACTGGTGTAGTGTAGCTGCCTTCGTCTCTGTCTACCTAGAAGGAGTGAGAGTGACAAATAGAGTAACTTCTGCGCCAGTTCAGCGCGGTGCACGAAAAATTGTCCCAAGTGAAAACGCTATGAGACAGAAGACTTTCTTTAAAATTTTTTTTTTCAAAAAAACTAAAACTACCATTTTATGTGATGTAAAAAATGTATGTAACTTATATCACCGCTATTAACGTCATATATGCAGCAGATTTAGTGCTCCCACTTTCCAAATTGAATTCATAAGATCAAAGTTCAAGGCCTGCATAATGTCACACAGTGCCTATATCTCATATGTAAAGCCGATTCTGGCAACAGCAGAGTTTGTTTAATGCGAGTCTCTCCCGACAAGGGAAAAAAATTTGTCGATCATATGAATAATTTACCTCAACTAGAAGCGAAGGCAAGAATTTATTCCAATTTTTTTTTTTTAAAGCGACCTTCGATAAATACGGCATTATATCATTGCATCTGTGTTTAGAATTTTATTGAACAAATGCAATTTGAAATTAATTTTCAGAAAAATATGAATATGTTGGACGACTATTGAAACCTGGTGAAGTACCTACGAATTATTCGGACGAAGAAGAGGAAGGTAGCCAACAAGAAGTTGAAGGAAAACCCAAGTACGAATGACCGCTCTCACAAGCAATTCAAATAACATACACTGTACACACAGATAAAGAAAATCTGGAAATTATGATCCGCCAAAGCAGTTGCAGACGTTTAATCGCATGCTGTATTATTTAGTTAACAGTGTATATGATTATATCTATTTATAATATTACATAACAAGTGTGGGCAATATTTGAAGAAAAAAAAAAGAAAAAAAAAAAAGAACGAGAGCTATGTGTAGAAATATGATTTAAGAATCAAGTTATCCTATATTAGAATCAAAAGTTCATTTCGATATTAACTTTTTTTCCATAGTAAAGCCACGGGTATTTAGTAACGGCGTCAGACTAAATTGATAGGGTTGAAATATGAAGCTTTGATTCATAAATCATTATTTCCTAAGAACATAAGGTGTTTTGTAACTCACTTGAGCATTATGTATTATTATAACTAATAGTACTACCATTAGGTTACAAATTTCTAAATCTTTGAATTGTGCTGTGTGAAGGAAAATAGAAGTTCGTGTTCTAGGGCCGTCATTTGTTTGACAAATATCGAGCCTGCAGGACACTCTGTATGTTTGTATATTAATATCCGCAATTGCTTATGGCGCAAGTTATGCTAGTGCTTAGCGAATGCCTTAAACTTGAAATATTTGAAGGTAACACAAATTTTGATGGCATAAACGTACATAATACATAACACAAGAGGTAATGATATATTACTCGATAGAAAAGAGGAGCTGGTGTATATTAAGCTATATTTCTATTATCCACGATGGAAAGTGTAATTGTTAATAATATGATTATTAAAATGGTATTATTTTGAAAATTGGAAATGCTAAAACCAGGATCACAAGTCAATCTAAGAATAATGTTTTCCAATTTGCTAAAAACTCTGAACCTAGTACACGAACAAACGGTATAAAATCGTATCCGCGAAACATGCCCCGCATTTGGAAGAAGTTTGTTCTGCCCTTGCATTTTTTCTCCCCTTGAAAATATGCGAATCTTTTAGACACAAAAAAAAAAAAAAAAAAAAAAAAAAGAATTCAAATTGTTGTACAATGTGTATCACGATTAATAATTTCTTACAAAATTAGAACACATCTTAAACAAATGCGTGTTTTAACGTAACTTAAGTTAGTGAAAAATTGTTATACACAAACGGGCAAATGTCACGTTTGCACTTTCCAATTGTAATATTTTTCGCTGTTTACGGTCTTCAGTCTAACTCGAAGACACAAGTGAATAGAACAAAAGAGGTAGAGCAAATTGTTATTTGTATATGAAGAATAAGAATAATTATTTACAAAATTGAACGTGAATTAATAATGTTAGGTATTTTTAACACAGAAATAGAAATTATATAAAGTATACGTAAGAATAATTACCAGGGGTTAATATAATTGATTTATTGTGCAATCTTGGAGCTTTTCTTTCAATTGTAGTTCTGCTGTGTAAATTATCAGCTTTTCAATAACTATTTTACATTGGCACTATTCTATACAGCTGTCAATGATAAGATTCTTTTCATATCTTTCATTTAAATTAAATTACGGAAAATAGAAGTGATGATGATGGATGGCCATATAGGCTTTCACGATTAGTCTTCTCTACATATTTTTGCTACACTGCAACTTCCGAAAGTGTCAGAAACATAACGCAGACTCATTTGATGTGAAAAAAATGTCGTACAAATTACAAATGAATTTATCGTTAATTGTAATTCATAAGCTGCCTCAGGCTGGCCTAAGTTACTTATTACTGTGGCACTAGCTCTGTTTATTTTTCAAATAACGAATACTGCTAACTGTTTTTACCAGAAATTTTAATAGGAATTTTACTAGGAATACATGAAATCAACGACAGAATGAATTATTCGTAAATTGAAACATGCTCAGCATAAAAACTCACAGCGTGAATGGACATCGAGAATATCAATAGGTATAAATGAAAATAGCCTGTTGAAAACACAGCTTTTTTTCCTGATAAATGTATCCGCAAATTACGTACTGAATTCCGTAAAGGTGAATCGCGTGAAAAGTCATTCGGTTTATAGATAAATTCTGAAATTGGTGGTTGTGTATCTGTTGAAACAAAGTAACAAAGTTAGTTCGTCATGATACCATTCGGGCTGTGATATTGAATTTCTGTAGCGTTGCATTCCGAAGTGATCGGTTTCAGGTGTTTCTAAACTAAGACAATCCTCAAAACTTCGATTGCCAGTTATCTACAATATATTGTAACTAGCTGTAACTATGTTTTTAATAAATTGCATTTATTTGGCATAACTATAATATAATAACAAGACTTATTTGTCGAGAACTAACAGCTTATGCAAAAGACTGAACACATTCAATTAACTAGATGCGTTGCAGGACTTCAGCTTATTCGTTTTTCATGCTACAAGCATATTTTTAGTACAGTTTTGATAAGTGTAAAGTTATATCATTCGTTCAGACTGCGAGTATAACTTGAATAACGTGATTCGTGAATGCCTGTGTAGTAGTTTACTATTTTGGGCTGTTTCGTAGGAGCTAATGGAACCACCTCCAGTGCAAGATGAATGCAACCGACGAATGATGGAATGAAAAGGCCCGTGTAGTCATATTCAATACATTTCTCGAATTCAGATTTAACTGATGGAAATCTGCAGAAAATTTTATAGTATTTTTTACTTTCCTAAAAAACAACCGATTCATGTATTCTTCTTGCATGAGGATGTCGATGCCTACTACATGTATAGTGAATTCCTGAATTTTATGCAACGCCTATGACGGAATAAATGAGATAACTCTACCGCAGATTAACTACAGCCAGTTTTTTCAATCGTTAGCAGTTCCCAGGTTCATGAAAATCTGTCACTCAAACAATCTAGAATCGCTAACATTACTTACATTGGAAATCCGGCAATCTCTGTTCTACAATTACTTTAGTCTTGGCACCGTGAGAAATGGTTGTGTATGCTATAGTTTGTAAGTATATACATACATTGTACGTAGTAGATAAAAGAGTACCAAATCGACCTGGCCAAGTTCACTCAACAAAGTAGTAAATCAATTAATGGTATCTCAGCACAGTAAGGAGTTGATATCAAATAGGGCAATTACGTCCATTCATTTTTTGTCTTTAATTCCCTGCACATCAAACTGTAAACACGTACATTGCTTTACTTCTTATCACTGCATCGAACAAAAATCTACTGTCATAATTACTGAATATAATTGAAACTTTGTGCCCGTGTCGAAGGTATTTGGGATTCATTGGCCCTATCTATAAGATGGTAGCAGGTGGTCTGTCATATTATTCCTTAATTCCTATATGAAAAAAATATATATACATTTTTTGTTAATTAAACTACTTCTTTTAAATACTAAGTTTAGTTTATTTCGCGTTATTCCGCACTACCTTCCCGACTCATCTCCCGGAACAGCACTATAAAATTAATTTCAAAGCTTCCTCAATATTATACCTATGCAGTATGGTGTGTAAAGAAATTGTGCACGAATCGCATATTGCCACGATTAGACTAACAAAAAATAATAGCGTCTTTCCGTACTTTTACATCTACAAGTCACTCATCAGTGAATCATGGATCGTATGATCACATTTTTGGAGTACAGTGTAGAGCTGCACCGAGTACGGAATAACGCCATATATTTAAGAGTCAGTACGAAGTCTCTCCAACATATGTATAAGTGACAGTTGCTGATGGAATCTTATTTTTGACACGTTAAAAAATTTCCTAGGTGCCACAGTAGTGGCATGTCCTGTATATATTTTGTGAGGTCAGAAACGATAAATTTTCGTCGACAAATTGAGCCTAAACGGGAGGACGAATTTCACGGAAATGATTTATTTCTAGAAGCTAAAATTCAACTGTACTTCGCTTGCTTAGTGATTTTTAATGTAAATTAGTCAATAATTTGTATTACGAATAGACAAAAATTATATTACATATTTTATACACATCCAACATGGCGGCATCAGAATCCCTGCAATTACCGACTTGTCGTATTTTTATCGCATTTAGGAGATGAGAACATTTATCACTCAATCCAGGGAGCAGGCGCACTATATAGGTTTGAAACCCGGCTAAACTATCCAGAGGGCACTGTACCGAATGCTAAATTTTGGATCAAGTTCTGTGGCACCTTAAGGCCCATCCCTAGTCGCCCACCTCCTTTTGGTCGAAATATGTCACATTTCGACCAAAAAGAGGTGGGCGACTAGGGATGGGCCTTAAGCGGCGTGAACGCCATCGGTATCATATATGGCGTCATCGGTAATTAAAAAAAAAAAAAATTTGAAATCATAATCAGCGACTTTGAAAACGCCGGGGTACCAAATTTCGTGAAAATCCAAATACTTTTTTTTTACGCGTTTGGGGCACTCAGCGTGAAATTTTTCTTGCAGTCGAGTTCCGTTACAATATTCCTTAGCCCCTGCACATTTTGCGTGCCGACCGTGGATTTTCGAGAACTGTGATGCAAATGATCCGAACTTCAAGAACTACGGTGCGGTACGTATAGCGACACGATGAACACGTGAAACAACAAGACGGAGAACCAGAACTCGGAACTACGGTGCGGTGAAACTGGTGATTTGGGATTCCGATGTAGTGCTTGGTCCTCTAGGTATTGTTTCCCATTTTCAACAACGATCTACCTTTGGTTCTCAGACACTATCACCCGTATTCATAGACATTTAGTAACCTACTAACTCTTTTTTTGATCGAAACTACTAACTTCATTTTGTATTGTGTTTGCATTGTTCAATGAAGTTAGTAGCCGATTAAAGAAAAGTTGGTAGGCTACTAAGATGTCTATGAATACGGGTGTATGTAACCACATGAGTTATGCAGATGACCTGCAAATTTATGTTCACCGTAGTCCGAGCTAGCTTATGGTAACTATAGCCAAGGTCGATGAAGACGTTAATACCGTCCGCCAGTAGGTAGAGAGGGACATAGTCGTACTCAATCATTTTTCCAAAATTGAAACCCTCATTATCAGTAATTTACGCTACGCTGGGGCATAGATCTCAAAGTCATTCCTCCGATCCGGGCAGGTCCAATTGTTATCCGTACGTCGCCTGCACTGCCAGAAATTTCGGGAGTTAGAGCCACAATAAATGGCACGCTGACTTATGGAATGAGCATGGCTGTGGATCTCGTAGCGATGAGTGCACGGTCTTCGGTGGCAAGTGCAGTCCAACAATGAATTCCTCTCAATCGCCCTTCGTGCCATACTGTTAGTGAATTCTTCAGTTCTGTCGTATCTTAATTACTGCGCACTTGTCTATTGGAACTTACCATTGGTATCAGCGAGCTTCCAGCGCGTATTCAACTCTTGTGATCTGATCGATTTATATGCCACGTTCGTAAATCAGAGCACATCTTGCTGTTTCCTAACATCCTTAGAATTCTTGGATGATTTGATCCATCGCCGAAAGGGAAAAATAAATGTTGGATACCTTTTTGTTTGACTCGCTACGACAAGGCTTCTCAGGCTATTTCTCTGATTATTTCGGTTATGTTTTCTTAGAATTTCCACGCGAAACTAAGGGAAGTCGTAGCGATTCTAATGTTCCTATTTCGCGTACTCCGACTTTTCAAAGGTTGTTTATTGTTAAATGGCCTCCACCTTCCAGAACACGCTACCCTTCTCGATCCTTTATCAGCGGTTTTAAATTGTGGCTATGATATTTCTGTACGGAATCATCCGCAACCACCGTCCTTAGTTAGGTTAGGTTAGCCTGCAGTCAGCGATTGGCGCCGCATTCACCACAAATTTTGTACTTTATGTTTTTCTACAGCTTGTTCTCCTCGGGTTTTTTTTTTATACTTATTCTTGTTTATTTTATATCTTAAGCTGGGTACACACCTGAGCATATTGGCGCGCACGCACATCTTTTGTCTCCTTTTTTCCTTCTGGGAGCATGAAGGAAAAAGATGGTTCGTGCGCGCAAATATGGTCAAATATGCTCAAGTGTGTACCCAGCTTTATGTTATTTCATTTTATTCTGATCATATTTATATTGAATTTTTTTTTTTTTGCTCAGTTGTATATCCGGTTGTTATTAGTCTCAATTATCTTTTTTTAAATTTATAATCATGCCTGAGAAACAGTGCCGGATTTGAGGGAGGGCGTACTAGGCTGTAGCCAGGGGCCCCCACAAACGAAGACGAATTTTCTTTCAGTTGTCAGATCTTTGAGCCTTCACTCTCGTGGCATGAGAGAAATTTAAAAATTATCAATATTGATTGATAATTAGAGTGCTCGAAACGTCAAACTTACCGGCATCACATTTAATGAGTTATATCTATATATCTATAATCTCAGGCAGGGCCGGCGACTTTTGTGTGGAAGGTGTGGAGATGTCCACACTCGAAATTCTCCCGATTAATTGTAAAATTGAATTTTGCCAGTACGGAGAATATAAATTTTCTTTTAATCCCAAAAAAATTTGGGATTGCCCCCAAACACATCGATGAATTTATACCTAAAAACCCTGTCAGAGGTTCAACGTTCGCAATGAATAGATGAAAAACGAAAAAAAAATTATTTCACCCATATCCCCCCCCCCCCCCCCCCCCCCCCGTGCTCCAATTCCACACTCGAAATTATCAGAAGTCGCGGGCGCTGATCTCAGGAACCGAATTCACTGCCGCAGTTTCGAGTTCGACAGACAAAGGTGTAAGGAATCATTTTACGAGCAACAATTGTACGAATTGATTATTGAAAAAGGCGTGAAAGATGCATTTCCCAACGTCGAGGTAGTGTTATGAATGCATCTTTTGTATTGATGGTTAGTAATTGTACCAGGCAACGTTTCTTTTCGAAACTCAAATTCATTGAAAACCGTCTCCGTACAGCCACGAAACAATGCAAATTAAATAATTTAGTTTTGATGAATATCGAATACGATATTTTGAAGCAATTAGACTTCGACGATCTCATCGACGACTTCGCAAGTCACAAAACACGAAACGTACCCATTCATTGATGTGAAATTATTTAACTAATAAGGCCGCAGTAAATAATAAATATTACACAATATACATTACACAGTAAAAAAGATTTTGTAAAATTTAACACAACAGTTTGTGTTAAAATTTTTGTGTCAAATATTTAACACTCTCGTGTGTTGATTCAATAGTTACATTATGTCACCAGGCCGATGAAGTATTTTCCGACGAATTTGAGTTTATAATCCGAACCATAGGCGGGGATTATAATGAAATTCGTCAGAAAATACTTTATGGGCCGTATGGCATTTACAATTTTATGTGTGTAGGTCAGAAACCGCGTTTAAACCGAGCGAAGTGAGGTTAGAATCGCCATATTTCGGGCCTAGACACATGAAGAACGAAATAACACAAATTTTGTGTTAAAAAAGTAGTTAACACAAGCTGTTGTGTTAAATTTTACAAAATCTTTTTTACTGTGTAGGGTGGTCGTTAAATAGAAAATTATGTTGGATGGCCATAAATCGGCTCCGAATGTGGAAAAAATTATTCTCGGATTTTTTCAGATTTTTATTTTGAGACCTGATTGGCCCTATTTTCACATGGATCTTTTTTAGTTAGTTTAGTTTAGTTTAGAGCCGATTTACGGCCATCCAACATTAAAATTCCGAAAAATCCCATATAAGGACCACCCTAATATACATATTACAATGAATATAATATAAATAAATGTGTAAATAAATGTATAATTTCAAAATAAAAATTTTTGACATCGTTGTAAATATTTTTCATTTTTGCATTGCCATTTGACCTACGTCGTAAAATTTTAGTTACAGGGTAGTTGTCAGCTTGATACTATTTATTCGCTGCGGTGTTGGTAAGTTCAAAGGAGTTGAATTTTTCGCCAAATGAGTATGCCCTATCTGAATAGTCAGTGGCGTAGCTAGAGGGGGACGGTGGGGCGGCCCGGACCGGGTGCCGTTTGGAGGTGGCACCTAACCACGAAAAAAAATAAAAACTTTCAAAAATTTGTATTAAAATTGCTACGCCACTGAAATAGTGATTAGTGGCTGTTCAATACGTGATAAATGACTGATAATGTAATTTAAACGAACGAGCGAGTGAACACCACACAGGTAGTTGAATTTTTCGTTTCGATTTACTAATCGGGGGGCCCCCATTTATCACCCGCTCAGGGTCCCCATTTCCTCAATCCGGCACTGCTGGGAACAATTTCATCACACGGTTTAAGTTGCCCTTAATGTGGCTATGCACTCCAAGACATCTCAAATGAACACATTTATCTCTCTCGCTCTCCAATTTTTAAGTTTCATCATGTATTATTTTGTGATTACTTGCATTCTTGCCTACGGCCTGAAAAAAAAATAAAAAAAAATAGAAATATTGAAATGAAATTAAAGCCTCGAAAGCCTTATGCACATCGACCCTTTTTGTTGAACAGCTTCGGCTTAGGCTGAATGTAGTTATGCACTGGGACATGTCTCGGACACGTCGATGGACACGCTAGCGTACGCTCCTCACCACCGCGCTATGGCTTACCAAAAGTCCGTTTCACGGCCGGAACACTTTTGTAGAACTCTGCCTCCGAAAGTCCTTCGGCCTCAACCCTAGCTGATTTCCGTACTCGTTACTTTCGATACTTGCTGGCAGTGCTGGTGAGTAGGCCTGTGGGTTGCTCTTGTGCGTATTGCTTATGGTGAATAAGTATGTGTGGTGGCTTCTTTATTATTGCACTCTGTTTTACTATACCTACGCACAATGCGAAGTTTGACAACTCCATCATGCCATGTTCTGATTGGGACGGAAGACACAAAGCCAAAAAGCTTGTTGTGTTATGTGATTCGTATAAAATGGTCCATCCCTACTGAAAATCGCGGCATGAGATCTGATGTCAGACCTTAGAGCATATAGACATGGAGGGAGCCAGTCCTATCTTGTTCCATAAGTGGCAAGCGCAGGAAGGATGGACATAGTAAGGTGATAACCTCGCTCTCTCTGGCAAAATGTGATTGGTCGATTTAACACTAGTCACGTGACCACATCAGAGCTGTGCCAAGCGGTTGGAGAGAGTAAGGTTATCACGTTACTGTTCCCGTCTTTGTCTTCACGCTTTTCAGCCAGAAGGCTCCCTCCATGTCTACATGCTCTAAGTGTCAGACCAAATTCTTTTATGAGATCTGGGTTGCGATTCTGTAACTTTCCGCTAACTCGCTAACTCGCTAACTCGCTAACTTTTCGCTCTAAGACCGTTGGTTGGCTGAGGAGCGTCCAATCGGAGATCGTTACGGGCCGCAACGATCTCCGATTGGACGAAGTTAGCGAGTTAGCGAGTTAGCGAGTTAGCGAGTTAGCGGAAAGTTACAGAATCGCAACCCTGATATCATCTCACCTGAGAACAGGTGAGATCCTACCTAGGCCTCACATCAGATCTCGGTAACGAATTTCGATTTTCAGTAGGGATGACAACATTTTTTTGCTCGAAAACACGTAAGCTTGAATAATATACAGTATACCGGGAGGATTCGTGAAAATTACAGGTTCCAAGCGCGCAGGCGCTGATTTATTCGAATATCATTGGCCGGCGGAATCGCGCTAGCAACTCCACCAACTTTTCAGTAATATCCCTAGTTCTGTCGTCTGCTAGATTCACAACAACCATAACCTATTCCTGCCACGATCTGCCGCCATTTGAATTTGACAACAATCGAAAACAAATAGCAGACGGGCTTTAGGGATATTCGTGCTGAGTCTGAAATTGGCGTCCCTCGTAATATTCGAATAAATCAGCGCCTGCGCGTTTGGAACTTGTAATTTTCACGAATTCTCCCTGTATACGGCGTCACCTTAGACCACTGAACTCTAATAATACTGGAGCGCGCTCCGACGTCTCTGACGCGAGCCGAAAAAGATAACGACTTCATGTAGTTCTGTCTTTGTTCGTACAGTCCCATTCAAAAAGTTGTTTCACGTGAACGAAAACATTCAACGCACTGACCGAGGCATGAGATCACTAACTTTTTGCAGTTGCTATACTCTAGTTGGAAGTGCGCATGCGTGACGCGATAAGACAGAGAGAAAACTACACGAAGTCACTGGCTCTCTCGGCTCGCCTCTTCTCTATGGAAGAACATAGCCGGAGCGCGTTCCAGTATTATTAGAGTTCAGTACCTTAGACCAAGTCTAATCAAGTCAAAGGGTGTCACGTCACCATAGACATAGAGCATGGACTGCGCATTCGGGCCGATAATCGCTCGGTCCGTAGAAAGAGAGAGAAACGGACGCGGCCAAATCTGTTTCTTTCCAACTAACAACGTCGAATACAAAGAAAGAGACGTTTCGTGGTAACGGTAGGTCACGGCCACTGAAATGTAGATAGAACTGGAACGCTCACTGCCGTGGTTTTGGTAGCGAGTTTGCGATCCGAGAGAGATAGCTCAGCGGAGTATCTCTGTCCCATTCTGTACAGTCGGGTGACGAAATTTTGAGCCTCATGACAGGTTACAGCACAGTAATGTGCGAGAGAGACAAATATACTCCGCTGGGGTACAGTACGTTTCGGCGACAGTCCCTTCGGCGCTGGAACGTTTCGGCGCGAGCTGTTTCGGCGCGAGCTGTTTCGGCGCGAACAGTTTCGGCGCGATGGCGATTATGAATTAATTTAGGTCGCATCCTTTTTTATAAAATATGTAATTGAATACACGACTGGAGTCCTAACCTATTCTAACCTTCGAGGGTGCAATACCACTGAACTCTAATAATATTGGAACGCACTCCGACGTCTCTAATGCGAACCGAGAGAGATAACGACTTGACGTAGTTCTGTCTTTGTCCGTACAGTCCCGTTCAAAAAGTTATTTCAAGTGAACGAAAAATACATTCAACGCAGTGACGGCAGTGACCAAGGTGTGAGATCACTAACTTTTTGCAGTTACTATACTATAGTTGGAAGTTCGCATGCGTGACGCAATAAGACAGAGAGAAAACTACATCAAGTCGCTATCTCTCTCGGCTCGCCTCTTCTCTATGGAAGAACATAGCCGGCGTGTGTTCCAGTATTATTAGAGTTCAGTGATTGCCACTAACCGCCAGCTTCTAATCGTCACAGAAATTTCGGCCTATACACTATCCAGTGTATATTAGAGGTCAGTGTCCGGCACTATTGCTGTCCTCTGCTGTAAGGGCAAGTGTACGAGGGTGTACCTTTACCAATTCTTCTTCTTCTTCTTCTTCTTCCTTTATTGACCTAACGCTCGTTTGAGCATGTGGTCCGCCCTTTACCAATTGAGACACGGCATATAGACTCATAGCATAGAACTTATATTACTGGAAGGGGAATAGACCTGTTGGGCTGACGCCCACATGTTGAGACAGAGATATATCTCTTTCCCCTTTCGCGACGTCCAATTCCCCTCTCCGCGCATACCCCTAGCCTAAATAGTACCCTGCGAAGATTGATAGGTTAGGGTTAGCGTAAAGTTGTAATCTATCACGTATCACAGAAATAGTTTAGTTATACATTTACTGAAAAAGGTTATAAATTAATATGCCATTAAAAATTATCATACAAGCAAACAATCTGATAATGTTCATTCGTGGTTACCTTAGACCATACAGGATGGACCGCGCATTGCCCATGCTAAAGCATTGCAAGATTGCTGCTGGGTAATGAGAAAAGGACAGACGTGAAGGCACGATATTGGATCGTTCGTCGGACAAGGACGCAATAGTCCACTAGGGGAGTAGCGCTTATAGTTACTCGGCAGCATTAATGCTCAGTCCATCCTGTATGGTCTAAGGTGGTTACCGTTATAGGTTAGGAATGGCTACGACTAGGGAGGTGCGCGCCTGCGCTACAAGGGAAGACGGACGTTGCGAAAGGAGAAAGAGATATATGTCTGTCTCAACATGTTGGCGTCAGCCCAACAGCTCTATTCCCCTTCCAGTAATATAATAGCGTTTTCAGCTGGGGCTACACCGAGCTACACTGGTGTAGTGTAGCCATCTTTGTCTCTCTCTTCCTCATAGAAAAGAAAAGGATGAAGATAGCTACACTACACCAGTGTAGCTCGGTGTAGCCCCAGCTGAAAACGCTATAAGTTCTATTGGCTCAGTTACACAGGACGCGTCGCGTCACGCGCCGCGGCAAACAATATGCAGTAACCAACCTTTTTCGTATACACGCGTAAAAAGCAGCCCTCCCATTGGTTACTGCATATTGTTTGCCGCGCCGCGTGACGCGACGCGCTCTGTGTAACAGCCCCATATGAGTTGCTAGCGCGATTCTGCCGGCCAACGATATTCGAATAAATCAGCGCCTGCGTGCTTGAAACCAGCTCTTTTCACGTAATCTCTCGGTATACATATACAAATGTTGGTACTGTCGTTAAATACATGTAAGATGACATTGCTACCATATTGGGTTAAAGATCAACTCGGGAATTCGTGCCACAGGGTTGCGATTCCGTAACTCCGACTACGATCATATTGATAATTTTACAATCGAGTGTAACGTCAGCGACCAATGAGGTTTCAAGAAAGACGAATGTACCCAATAGAAAACAAGACAAAAGAAGCGGGAAAATTGGTTCGACAAATTGAATTTAAGGGACTTATTGATACAGCTACAGGCTGTGATCGCTTCGAAAACGCGATTCGTAGTTTCTTCCATACTGGACAACCGATCGAAATGAAACTTTGAGGATTACTGCTTCGTTTCAGCAAAAAGTGCCTGACTATTTACGTTTTTCAAAATTTCTCAATTTTGTTTACAGATTCAGTTATCATCAGAAAAATCGTGGAATTATTTCGCGTTACTAATGCCATAAGGTCGTAAGCGCCAAAAACTCGATTTAAGTGCCAGAAGGTCGTATAAAAATTTTTTTTTTTCTGGATTCGCTTCGAAATCACCAAAAACGTGTAGATCAATTGAAATTGGGAAAATCTAAAATTAAAGCCAGAAGGTCGTATGTCCAAGTACATACGACCTTCTGGCTTTATTTTTGAGAGAAAATCAGGAAAGATAAAGCCAGAAGGTCGTATCCGCCATTTTTTTTTTTTCCCCGGAATCGTCTGGAAATTGACGAAAACGCGTATTTCCATTGAAATTCCCAAAAAAAAAACAATTTTGGTCGATACGACCTTCTGGCTTTATCTTTCCCGATTTTCTCTCACAAATAAAGCCAGAAGGTCGTATCGACCAAAATTCCAGAAATCACGTTATTCGCGCACAAAAACGAATTAGTGGGGGTGAAAAAAAAATCTGACGAAATAAAAACTTTTTTAAAAAGAAAAAAAAAAAAATATTGCAATTTTTTTGATTAAAGAATAAAAATTCCAACTTCTGTTTTATTTCAATTGTTGAAAAATTTCAGAATCACATTTTCTACGAAAAATAACCAACGAGAAGTGATTGTAACCGAGAGGACAGGAGAAATAAAAATTTTGGTCGATACGACCTTCTGGATTCATCTTTCCTGATATTCTCTCAAAAATAAAGCCAGAAGGTCGTATCGACCAAAATTGTTTTTTTTTTGGGAATTTCAATGAAAATACGCGTTTTCGTCAATTTCCAGACGATTCTGAAAAAAAAAAAAAAAAATGGCGGATATGACCTTCTGGCTTTAGTTTGCGTGATTTTTCCGTAAAACTAAAGCCAGAAGGTCGTATCGACCAAAATTTTCGATTTTCGAAATTTTGACGGATTTATCCATATTTGAGAATTTTTAGGCGAATGGCATAAAAAAAAAAAAATTATACGACCTTCTGGTTTTACGAAAACCAAAAGGTCGTATAATGTCGCTTACGACCTTATGGCATTAGTAACGCGATTTACAGTTGCACTCGATTTATTGCATTTTTGAAATACTTAGGTACTTGGCGGTGGCAAACCACACAATATGTTGAGCATTATCTCGTCTTATTTGATAAAGAATGATGGATGAATTATGATATTGCGTCGTATACAAAAAAAATCGACATCTTGAGGAATCGACACTTTGTGGTAACATAATCACGCAGCAAAAGTGGCTGCAAGGGAGCCACGAATTTCAACGAAAGTCATTAAAAATTAAATGAAAATCACATGCCTGCTGTGTTCGCACATGCATACAATATCCATAATGGCGGCGTTAGAATTCCTACATTACCGACTTATTGTATTGTCGCTGATTTTGGGAAGAGAAAGTTTTTCATTCGAGACAAGAAACACTCAGTTCGGAAAAATCGATTTGACCCGTATGTACAAAATGAAACATTAATATCTAAGCATTGTAATTGTAATTTTTAGAGTAGTTTTTCTAGTTGACAAGTGATACTGAATACGATTAATATTAAATGTGCGATTATTGCCCAATAAAATTGATTACAAATTTACTGATTTCCACAGTTCAACTTTGCTAATGTAGCGTTGCAAATGACAGAACGGAACGAAATTGCGAGTTATTTGTTTAAAATAATAAGGAACAAAAAGATTTCAGTAAGTTATTTGAGAAAAATTATTTCCACAAGCTTTGAGCTACTGCCGAAAATGTGGGTATTTCTTCTTGTCACAACACCCTTTTGAATAAGTACGATAAGTTTGAAGCTTGTCAATTAATTTTTGCAGGAATCCATCCGGAGTGAAAATCAAAGACTCCAAAAGCTGGTCCGCAAGATTATTTTGTTCTCTCACATTAGAGCGCTCAGGATCATTGAAGGCTGAACAGCTCATCAAACTAATTTAAACTAGTATAATGATTATAGCTAAACAGTAAATTGTCATTCAGGGCTCTGTAATTTCTGCATTAAAATTTTTAATCATTTTCATATGAATCCAATTATTTCACCGTAATTCCACATTTCAACCAAGGCATGCAATGGTTCTAGGATCATGTGATACGATATGTGTGATCTATTCAGGTCTGCTAATTTAAGTTACAGGAAAACAACAAACTTTGAAACTGTTCTTTGACGTCAATAATCTTATTACTTGTGGAGCTGAATACACGATGTGGGTAACAAATTACTGAGTTACTGATATGCAAGAAAATGGTACACGGATTGTGATGAATCTAAAGGCTGAAAGGTTAAACGGCGATATACTCTGACTGAAGTCAATCGCTGTTAAATTAGTGGTTATTTCATCAATATTATTCCAGAGTGGTTGCATCTTGGGGATCAGAAAATTTATTTCAGAACAAGATGCATACAAAGCTGTAACGCAAGAAATATTTAGAAAATGTTCTCACTTTGACTTGAAAAAAACAGTACTATCACAATGAGAACAAAGAAAAAAATGGGTATTAAAGAATGGGTATTCATTCTTGTAACAACCTATTTACATGAAAACAGAGATGCTTTTACTTCTAGTAGGATAGTCTGTATGTACCAAAATCCTCTTACGAATCTTGATCAGCTAACAATTCTTATCAGTGCTATTCTTCAACCCTTGTTGATACCGTTTATACATTAGACTGTTTCAAATGAAACGAGGTTTTTTTTTTTACCTTCCACCGATGCAGCAGTTCGGGGCAGATATAGGAAAGAATTTTCACCAAAGCAGGTGCAGAAATAATTTTTTTTGAGCTGGCGCTGAGCATCCTTCTTTTTTCCATTGATTTAACATAGGAATTTCCCTAATTTTTTTTCAATAGCAAATTTGATGATCAAAATTCATCTTCATTATTTGGCAACAATTCGAGAGAGATGTTAAATACCAGCTATAGATGTTATTGACGATCGTTGCATGGAAACGAACATTATAAGATCCATATATTATTCTTTAATGTTGAGTATTTCATCGGAAAGAATGGCTACAATTTTGTTTGTGTCCATGCAACGATCGTCAATAACATCTATAGCTGGTATTCAACATCTCTCTTGAATGGTCGCCAAAGAATGAACATGATTTTCGATCATGAAACTCAATATTGAAAAAAAATTAGGGAAATTCCCATGTTAAATCAATGGAAAAAGAAAAAATGCTCGGCGCCAGATAAGAAAAAATCAGTTCTGCACCTGCTTTGGTGCAAATTCTTTGCTATATCTGCCCTGAACTGCTTCATCGGTGGAAAGTAAAAAAAAAACAGACTTTGTTTTATTTGAAACAGTCTATTATACATGGGATATTCCACCTCAAGTCGACGTGCTCCTAGATTTCGAAAACTCCAACAATCTCTCTCATCTATCGTACATGAAGTACCAAAAGATGCAACTGCTCGTACCGGTCCTTTTAGCGAATAATCGAAATTTAAAAATTTTCTTCATCAATAAGTTTTCAAATCTGCGCAACCTAGGATCTGTTAGTAGAATCGAAAAAATCAATACGCCAAAATTTCATGCTCTTTGAGAAATGATTGTTTTTTTTTCAATTCCTCGAATCTCTGTATCATGGAATATTATATTTATATGGTATACATTATTCTTGTGGCACGATGTACAGTAGCTGAAACATGAAACAAATTTAAGGAATTATATTGTTTTACGTTTCATACATATCCTTATTTAGTTAGTGAGCAAAATGTTTTGGGTTTAGTTCAAACGACAAAGGTGTTTCCAAGACATAACAGAACCAAAACTATGGCATAAGATTTTCTAATTAGGACTTTTCCATCCGTCAAATGATAATCGTCAAATGCAATTTTCTTGAGTGAGCCATAAGACATGAGACAACGATAAAAAAATTTGTAGACTTTTAAAGGCCTGGATTAAAATACAATTCATCTAATCAGACGATCCCTAGGTTAGGTTAGGTTAGGTTAGCTTAGAGTATTCACAATTAGTTAGACCCTCCGAGTACAGCATCACGATTGTGAAATTGAAAATATAAAGTATTATAATTTTGATGGCACACCTCTGTTCACTGTAAAAGAATTAGAAATGAAAAAAAAAACATCCATGTTCTATAATTGCATTAGATTTGAGTCTATAGTCCGAACTGATCCGAGAAATCTTGACGGTAAAACAATTTTTGAACCATGAAAAGAAAAAAAAGAAATCCTGAATTAAGAAATGAATCTGAGAAAACGATACACAACCACGACATAACACAGGTGTCGTATCTCGTGAGTCTCAACAAAGAACCGTCACTGGTGTAAGTAGCGCGGGTGTCTGCTGCCACGGCGTCATCTAATTCTCTCCCACCGATATTTTTTTTCCCCGTTTTCGTCAAACGTTTCAGATTCCCAATGCTGTGATTTGCCACCTCGCTTGAGCGTTGCATGTTAACTCGCGCCTTGATCTTCATACTTGAGCAGTATATTATTTGATTTTATAATTTAACATGTTTCGCTAAACAAGCAATCTGCAACCACTAATTGATCTTTGGTTTACCGTTGTTATCCTCCATGATAACAACGAAAGGTTTTCGCACGTGCACGAGACCATCCCGCGTCAAAAGTGCAACGAAACTATGCAATGAACTCGCGAGACAATGGGACCTGACATTCTGACGCGACCTTGAACGGTAGTCCAGTGGCGTTTGCATCGGGTGAACAATAGGGCGAGGGGGGCACTCTTTTGTTTCAACTATCCTGCTAGTTGTAATGACTGCAGAGAATGAAAAAAAAAAACCTATTCCAAAACTCTACGTGTTTATATATCGCACAAATGATACTAGAAAAAGTTATTTCATACCATTACTTTGTATAACGGCAATTCTTAACTTCCGTCTCATATAAATATATAATTTAATTATCCACAAATACGGACTGATACTGTTTGCTAACCACAAATTTAGTAATTAGTTGTTTTCACTCGACTATACACTCTTGATTATTGTATTGTCATACATGTACATATACGGACAGAGACCAGTATTTTAGGTAGTACATACATTATCATGGCTTATATTGAAACCATTTAATTAATATATACGCTTTATCTGATTAAAAACATAATATATGTATTTTCTACAATGAAAATAAAGAATATAGAAATCTCTCTGTTAACCTAGTCTAGTCCAATCTAACCTAACCTAATTCAACTCAACTTAACTAACTTATGGTTAATGAATCTTGACTTGCGCACGTATGAGAAAATAAATCAATTACTTTCGGAGAATGATAGTTTTAAGAGTATACATATCGGTATTTCTCGTCGCAACTCGCACTGTATGATTCAATTAGAAATCATCCGCATTGTTGTCGAAATTGTTTGACGACTTTGACATTTGAGTTTAATTTCGTACTAACTCTATAAAGATAGAATTTTTCTTTTCCGCAGTACCGCATAAGTATCGACTAATAGCAATAGAGAATTTTTAATCGAAAGATAGTACGAGTCAACGAATGTGACGATAGATTTTTTATTTGACATTTTCTTTAAATCGCGAGAAGAGCGAATTCAATATGCAGGCTGAGAAATTGTACGAGTTCATTACGTTGTATGAGAATCCGAAGAGAATCGAACGTATGGCAAAATTGCACTTACGTACCCTGATACGAAATCGAGTCCGATTTACTTAACGGACAATTTCATTGATAAATTTTTATAAATACGAGATTCGAGGTTGTAGATATCTCTGCGTAGCTAACAATATTAAGTCGCAGAGTGAGTGCGAGTGGCCTATGAGATGTGATACGGTAATGCCGCGTTCTGAGGTTTACGTCCGACGGCGTGACGTCAGAAAGAGAGTTTGTGCAAGATCGCTCACCGCCAATGGGTAAGTCGTTGAATACCACGTGACCCCACGTCCAATCAGAGGGGGGCGCTAGCCACACGGCGACGGAGCGAGCCAGTCGGGCATTTTCTGACAAGCGTAGAAAAACTTTTCATCAACAGCAGCCGCCATTTTACGTGAGCCGATACTTGTGCGGTGCGGAACTCGGGCGATCGTTTCTCCGTTGAATTTCGGTGGCGCGCGGCCGGTTTGCGGCCAATTTTTCTATCGCATTAAGTGCGCGGATGAAAGTTGCGTATGAATTAGTCAAATGTTCGGGGAAAGGAGTCGAGTTTTCGATAATTTGCGGTGATTTCGCGCGCCTATCATTGTGTGAAAGATGGTGCCAGCGGGCAGCAGTAGTAGCGAGCTTGGATATCGCTAGCGCCGTGCGCGTAGCCAGTTTCGCTCAAGTTTGTCAAGTTGTTCTTGTGTGTGATCTCTTGGGGTGATCCTGAAGATGCCCAATGGTTAATTATGTGCGTTCGGGGACGCCCGGGACGTCGAACTGTGGGAAAGCGCCTCAACGCACCGCGGTTATGTTTTCAATTAATCAAATCTCACCCACAAAATCTAACGAAAAATTTCGCAACATCCCCAAACTAGTGTAGTGTGTCTAGTGCCAAGCGTAAACAGGCGGCCGCGAGACATGGCCGATCATCTTGTGGACGGCCCGCCAAACAAGCGGCCAAAATTGGCGGACCCCTTCCAGGGGCCCTCGGATTCGTCAGGTAAAACATTAATTGGATCACGAGATTCTCACAAAGTCGTTGGAAACCATACCGAAACTAACCTAAACGGCATCGGGTTAAAAACCATGCCTCTTGTACTCTAAGGAAAAGAAGGCGTACCGCCAGCGTTTTTACGTCAACCTCCGTGGGCAGGAACATATTTCCAAAACAAATCCATCTACTTTCATTCAACATTTTCGACCATTCGATATTTCACTGAGAAATAACAGAAATCACGATCGTTGCCATTTATACTTATTTCGAAATATTATTTTACTCATACTTTTAATCACTCGAAAATTATTTCACACCAAGTCTTGCCTTTTACGCAGTTTATCGTCAAATCTATTTCAGATATGACAGCTAAACACATAGAACATCAAAACTCAATTGATTGATGTTCTGTTCCACTAGTTTCTCACTAAATATCACACATGAGTTTTAAAAAACTCTATTGTTTACTATATGCCTGTTCCAATTTTTACATCAACTCAATCGTTTTCTTTATTTTTCCTCCTTTCTTTCTTCTTTACGTTGACATGCAACGTACAAATTTCTCATTATTGTAAATTCAACTTCAAAGAGTTTACCAACCTTTTATCATAACATGGCTCTAAATCTAATTGCGCAATATTTAGTCAAATTTCATCTACCAAATAGAGTTTTGATAAATCTGTAACAAATTTTTAATAAGATGCACGCAAAATCAGACAAAAGAACTGCTTGCGGTACAGCCTGACTATTATACTTTAAACTAAAGCGTTTGAAGCACTTCAAGTTCTCTAGCAATGGTTTTTTTTTTTTTTTTTTTTTTTTTTTTTTTCCTTTCTCCAAGTCAATAATTATATTAGTTTGATGATTGCAGAAGTCAGTTAGCGAGTGAATTCTTAATAACAGAGTATGAGAAAAATCTAACAAACGAGACAAACTGTACAATGTAATAGATTCAGATTTCATCTGAAAAAAATTATACCAGTGTCACTATGTTTTTCATCATTTTTTATAACAAGAAAATTTCACTTCATATTCATCGACAAAAATTGAACTAATAAATATATATTATCACACATTTTATAGAATATCTCAACTCATTGCATGTTTCTGTTCTTTTTACTTATTTTTTTTTTTCCTCTTCTTTCATTCGTCTGTAACAGATTCTCTATTGATCATCAAGTAATTTCAATACTTGTAGTGCATGTTTGGTGCACGAATATTATGACAAAAAGTAGAAGAACAATTTTAAAGAAGAAGATAAGGTTGCATGCGATACGCACTAACGTATATTTTAACTGCTATTCTCTTATATAGCCTCACTTATTTCTTTTAAAGTTTGGCCAATCTGTCGGCGCAGGTGATAGTGTTTGTTAGTTCATTACGAAAATTTATGCAATAACGCTATGAGTTTGAATAATTTGGCATTTTCAACTATGTTCATACTACAGGTCATTATAAAAATATTATAACTATGTAACGACTGATTACAGAAACAGCCTTTTAGAAGTCTCACATTTTTATACTATGCAATTTAATCAATGAGAGTTTGGTTTAGAAATGCATGATGTTGGTTAAAAAAAAAATGTTATTATGTAGCTGCATTATTCACTTTTTTTCATATCTCTACCACAGCCAAATGGTTGAGTTACTTTCCTATCGCCCTGAACAACGCTTGCAGTAATAAAATTCTTGTTGTCAAACTAACTGCAGCACATAACTATATCTGTCTTCAAGTTTGATATTTAATCTTACAACAGCCGCAGATCTTTAACCATTTTCATATTACATTCTAAAAACTGCAGGATCATTAACTGTGATTCTGTAAGCAAGCTGGCGGTCATCAGCTGATCGCGCAAAACATAAACATCCATCAGCTGATGCTGCCATCCCATAGCCGCCAGTCCTAATGTCACGCCACAAATTACCTGCTGAAACAATTTGAAAAGGGCTTATGATCCTCTCTCTTTTTATTATAAATATACATCGGACTTAGAATCGGATATCGCCATATGATGCTATGGTTTGCTTGACAACATCTGTTCTCGCAGCAAATAGCATGCAGATACGTTATTATGAACTGGTATTTGACTTTGTTTAGTCCAGAGATGAGAGATTAGTTTTTTGTTCACTAAAAGAGTGGTTGTCATACTTGCTCATATTTAGACCCACGGCAAGGTTTATTAACCATGTAGTATTCAGTTCAATTTTTATTACTAATCGGTGGAATCAAGATGGCTAATATTTTTTTAAATTTAGATTACTCCTTTTTGCGTTTGTATTTGCTTCCAAGTGTCTATTATTGTTGCATCTCAAAACATTGGATGAATGCATGCATTATTAACTCTTTCCTTTTAATATTTGGAAACTTGTAACTAGCAGAAGGTAAAGCCCTGAAATGTTCATACAACTCCATGCAAAACAGATGCGATACTTTCAGTTATATGCTATTTCAATAATGTCTTTCACCAATATCCAGTCAGTTGCATTGTTCGATATTTGAGTGTCCATGAGAAATGATGAGATCCACATGTCATTGATCTGTAGACTTGCAGTATGCCCGAACATTGCAACAACACAAATGTTAGTGTTTGTCTTTTGCTTCTTAAATGTCAGGCTTATAGACTATATTTACTAAATTCTTCTTTGTTTTTGTAGTCTTAATCAATGTGTTTAATCATTTTTAAATATCTACCTGTATTGGGACCTGCTATTAATTTCATTGAACGACGATGCTACAGGCATTTGTTTTATTTCTGTTCAACAACGTGTGATTTGATTGACATTCTGACAGGTCTGTCCTACATAATTCGTGAAATAGGTAAAACAACATTACTTGGCAAAACTGAACATTGAACATTTCATTCGATCTGTTTATAGCATGGAAATAACTGATGAGTATGTGATGCTTTCTGGGGGCTTTACTCTAAGGGTTTTGATGAATTTTTTTCATCATCGGGTATACTTCGGTGGTGCAGGCTCTCATTTCAAGTAGTATAGTAATACATATCATACGCACCTTGGAATTTGACTCAACCTATAGCAAGTAGCTCCGCAAAAGGCTGTTTTTGTTTCTTTACCTATGACATAGGTGGTTTTAACGAAAGTCTTAAACAATAAACTATGATATATGTAGTGGGTATGGCGCCCATAATGATGCACCATGCTTACACAAACTACGGGGGAGGTGGCGGTGGTAACATGCAACAAATGCAGGGCCCGCCACAACTACATCTACAACAACATCAACTACAGCCACATTGGAACAACCATACAGCCCAGAAAAGAAGTAAATATTACTTTAAAAAAAAACACCAAAACAAAAAAAAAAAAATAAGACAGAATATAAAATTAAAGTTAAATTTGTTTGTCTGTCCGCCTGCCGATCAGAGATATATATATAATTCTGAAGAAAAATCATCTTCTTTCACTTATCCCAAATTCCTTCAAATGGAAAGTGCATGTTGTATCGAAATTTAATTGGAAAAGTTTCAATCATACTTTGCGTTAAAGTTTTGAGCTCACTTTTTGAATTTTGACAAAAGTTTTTTAATATTTGCACAAACCCTTTTTCGTATTTTTATATGGATATTAATTTTCCTATTTTTAATCAAATCAAGTCATCGAGCTCAAAGTGTTAACGAGTTGTTGTCAAGTTTCATTTCAGATATTCTATATAATATAAGCTAATTCACGAAAGAGTGAATTATGTACTCGAACGCGAAATAAATTGTATAGAGATTCTTGTATTAAATTATTATGCATCTAAATTACAGTTATGGAGATTTACATCTGTAATAAATAAATAAATAAATGATTAGGAGCGTTCTACACTTCGTAATGTGTAGAATAGTTTCGTTTTATACAGACATGCGGCACACATGCGCAGAGCAACCACCCAACCGACTGAGACGCCGATAATAACAAATTGGTCTCCACATGCGTTGTGAACTTTGAAGTTCTGACTCTTGTTGAGAAAACTATGCGCGATTATATATTCAAACTTATTTCTGTTAAATCGGACCAAACTTGAAACACCAGGTTCAAATTTTCTGGATTAAAAGACTACTTGGACTGAGAGAAGATGTCTGATACAAGTCTATTTACAGATAACAAAACAGAGATCAAATTTATTAATTCTCTCAGCTATATGTAATAAAAATGATATCAAACTGCCAAGAGTGATTAATTTGAACAAATATAAATTGAAGTGATGCAAAGTTAGCACTTGCATATAAATGGAAACAGACAAGATTAAAAGAGCAGCATTATGACCAATATGTAAATTGAACT
The DNA here is from genome assembly GCA_943736025.1 of Tenthredo mesomela. NCBI lineage: Eukaryota > Metazoa > Arthropoda > Insecta > Hymenoptera > Tenthredinidae > Tenthredo > Tenthredo mesomela. The sequence continues at coordinate 23,663,556 of OX031014.1, read as the reverse complement.
GATGAAAATTTAGTCTGTTGATATATATTGTGAAGTTTTCTCTATGAACCGACACAAATGTCATCGTACGCTAAGCAACCCATTGACATAGATGCGTGAGAAAAGCAGCTCATGTCGATTGGTATATTGCAATGGCAGGTAGATCTGAAAATTGCTCGGCAATACATTATACCAATTCTACAGCGTTTTTATATGAGACAATTTTCTCAATTGTATTTTATTTACTCAATGATATTAGGGAGCTCCGCAGATGTGAAAAAATATTCATTTAGAGATTTGACTATGTGTGTTGTACTGGGGAGTATAAAATTTTTGAAATAACAAAAATGACAAAGGTATTGTAATTTAAAAGTGTACTTTCCAGGCACGGTATGAAGATCAAATTACATATCAACGTTTTACCGTAGTATCAAATGCCTTATGTACATTACGCTCACTGTTTAAGGAAAAAAAAAAAAAAAAAGAGCAATAAATTTTCAAGTCGTATTATTTTTTAGTATGACTCCTTTGATCTCTAAGCATGTCTCTATGCAGTTTGCCAACAGTAGCATTGCAGCTTTTGTAGTGAAGCACGAGTTTATTGTGAAACATTTTTATTCCGCTACTGTGTAATCTCCCTTAAGTTTTGCTCCTGCGGTGTATGTCTCATGTCTTATTTATTTACTATTTATTATAATTTTTTTGTAGACATTTATACTTTGTGTTTTATATATATATATATATATATGAATATTTCATTTGTATATATCCATCCTATGGCAAATCATTGCCATCAATGAAATATTCTGAAGTATTGGAGCTTTCAAAATTTTGATGCCTCGATAGACTAGACAACTACCTTTATATGCGTACACTATTGCGATTATCAGCCATCGTAAGATAAATATGGTACATGCCATATGTTTGAAAGAATATATATATATACTCCAAATATTCAACACGAGCCAATAGCCGTTTCTTGGTATGGTAGAATAAAAGTTAAAGACATATTAAATGAAACTCTGAATAAAAGCTATGGTGACGGTACTAACCCGACCTTCATACGGTTACTAACTGTAATATTTTGAATCCTTGGTGGACCTTGTACCCAAAAATCACTGTTCTTTTCTTGAATAAATCACAAAGAAATATCCATTCACCGGGAAATGGATCTGCTTAAATTCAACACCTTTATGAAATGAAAAAAAAAAAATCAAATATCTGCACAATAGTGGTATCAGCTCTGATCGTATTATTTCAGTTTAAAAATTTTCGAGTTCAAATTTAGGTAATTTCCGCTTCAAGGATTATAAACAGTATGCAACAAGATGTGGGTCGGAACAGGGCAATCTTTCTAAGTAGTTTTTTTTTTTTTTTTTTTTTTTTTTTTTTTCTTGTGTCGTTTATCATTGTTGCAAAGCTGGATTCAAAGTAGGCAGGAATTCTAATAATATTTTATATCCTCAGATTACATCACAAACACAGATATGTTTGACCTTGAAAATGACCTTCCCGATGACTTGTTGTCATCTGGATCCTGGGGCTCAGCAACAGAAAGTGCTAAACCACCTGCAACTGGCCCTGGACCAGGACAACAAAATGGAGCACTAGACTCCGAACTCCGACAACATGTGCAGCAGCAGCAACAGCAATTATCACATCATCTGATGCAACAACAGGTGACACTCAATTATCATTAAATTATTTTTAGATTTTCCTCATTTCGACATTAAGTATTGTAACTAATTTTCCATGTGCTATAGACTCAAGCTGAACCTTCGCCATACCGCTATCATCATTTCATGTGCATTATTATACAACTGTAGAGAGAATCCTTAATTATATTCAGAATTTTGTCAAAATTTTTGGTTGTACTGGGTGGATTTGAAAAAACTGTTACAGAGTTCATTGGATGAAGAAACAGAAAAATATTATTTTCAACTTTAACTGTAGAGACTCCATTTATAGTAGGTTTTTCATCATTGACGACCGATTGAACATTTGAAATATTTCTTCCATTGGTGTTGTTTCTATTTCTCCAATTTTTTAGAGTTTTATGTCCTTTTCATTCCAGATGAAGCGTTCTTGGTGAACGCTTCTTGCCTGTTTATATTGCAATCAATAAATTACCAATATTTGATAATTCTAAATATTTTTTTGGAAATTGTACAGAGCCTTTCAGAACTCTCGGCCAACTA